>CM041776.1:203554619-204272604 GCA_023374045.1 Limonium bicolor
TAATGCATTAAAATTCAGCATTAAGGAAGAGCTCTTACCTTGAGCTTATATTTCCTTCATTTCTTTTCCAATTCTTCTCCTTCTCTTTTTCTTGCAAAAATCGGTCATGTGGGGGATGGAGTTTCCAAACTCCATCCCAACACCCAAATTACATAAAGAGAATATAATCAAACTTCTAATCTCTTAAAACTTCACTAATTCAATGAAGGGTTTAAATTACCATTAGTTAGGGTTTTTACCTTGGAGCTTTTAAGAGAGGTTTTCAAGCCTTGAATGAAAGGAAGAGTTCCTCCACCATTGGAGAGTTGAACCAAGCTCAAATCAAGAAGAAAGCAAGGCATTACAAAGGGGGCAAAATCGGCCACTATAGAGAGTGAAGAAAAACGGATTTTTCTTGAAACTTTTTACCTTAGGAGGAAGAGGAGACTCCATGCTTCGAAATGGTGTCATTTATTCTTCAAATGCTCAAAACCCATGGAGATGAAGTTGCTCATTTTCGGATTTTGAAAAGATAGAAATGTAGAGCTTGAAGAGGGGAGTTCAAATATGTATTTTATTTTACATTTGGAGCTCAAATGGAGCTAGAGCATGAAGAGAAAGAAGGGAAGCCATGGAGGAGCTTCCAAAATCGGCTGCAATGAGAGAAGGGAGGAAGGAGAGGAGTGTGCTGCAGAGAGGGGGAGTCCATCGTGAGAGAGGGAAGGAATTGGAGAGAGAGTAGAGAAATGAGAGAATAAGAGGAGAGAGGGTGTTATTTACTTTTGTACTTTTTACTTTTTGCTTTTTGATTTACTTATTTGTTACTTGTGTGTGTGTGAGAGAGAGAGAGCTATTTACACCAGTAAAAATCGGCCCCCACTGTTATACTAGCTGGAGCGTTTTTCGTCTTTTACAGAAAACGCTCGTTATTTTACCCGGTTTTGATACTATTCACTAACCGGGCCCGTTTTCCGGAATTTTCTCGTTTCTTTATTTTTATTGGTTATTAAGCTCCCGTTAATGCTTAATAATAGTTATTTAATGATTTATAGTTTTTACGGGTTCATTTGACCACTTAAAATCACGTTTTCGGGTTTTCTCGAAAAACGTGCGCTAAAGCTCTATTAGCGCTTTAATACCTTATTTGGATCCGTTTTCTTCAGGAGTTGTTCCCATATATTATTTGGGTCTTATTAAGCCCTAGGAATCCATATAATACGCTAACCGAGGTCTCGTACCTCCTATGGTTATTTAACGCTTATTTTAGCGTTTTCCGCTTTCTAAGCGTTTTCTCATTTCTTTTGGATTTATTTTCTTTACCAAAATTACTTAGGCACTATTACGCCTTTAAATACCATATTAGAATAATTTAATCACCATATTTAAGTTCGGGGTATTTCAATCTACCCCCCTTAAAGAACTTTGCCCTCAAAGTTGGTGAATCTAATATTGTTACTTGTATAAATACTCTATGCTAAGGTTGTGACCTCTACATATAACTTGTCAACTCCAAATGTCTGACATGATGTATACTACACATCCACACAGCATGTCACTGCATGCATAGCAATCAAAAATATCCGTTTTACTTCTCTCCAAGGGGGTCCATCCGCAGACAATTAGGTACCATCCTCCCCCAATGGCGAGTGATCCCTCAGGTACCGGTCACGTTTGAACACTTACGCTTTCTGGTTCACGGCCGTCATGACTTGAGCACTTACGCTTTCTGGCTCTACGGTCCTTTGGTTCTGATCAAATTCATTTGCACATATAGAGATCCTCAGGCACTTACTCATACTTACTTACTCATACTTTACTCATACTTACTCATACTTACTCGGGACTACGCCGCCCCAGTGCCTTTGGAAAAATACAAACACACACTGTCACCGCACGAACGGTGTAGTGGTTTCAAACTACTCTACACTTCCCAGACTCAAAACTAGCTTCACCTCCTATGGTTTCGACCGGATACCCGTGCCTAGGCATGGAAGATCCACTAGCGCCCGTGGGAGCGGTTTTAAAACCGATCCTCATTCTCAAGTTTGAAGAAAACGTTGTACCAAATTAGTTTTGGAAATTCATTTTGAAAACTTGCATACATCTCCCAATTTCAATTTATGATGATTATTCCTATTACTAGTGTTATTATTGTGGCCACTTAAGGGAGCTTCCAGAGTCCTTCAACCCCAATGTGATCAGCATTGGTGTTGAATTATCCTTCCACCCCAATTTGTGTTCGGTTTCCCTTGATCGCTAGCAAATCAAGTTCCACTTCCACCTCAATACAAACAGACAGATTGTCAAACATTATTTCGTTTTCTATCTTTTTAATCTTGCTACTCATATCACGCACATACATTTTCCCATTTATATGATTCACTTACTTACTTACTAACCATCTCATCAATTGTTACTGCTTCTACTATCACTATTACTACTACCAATACTACACTTAGGAAATTCATGGTATATATCCCATTAGTTTACTATACTCAATTTATACTCATAAATACATCGGCTTCATACCGATTTATACTCATTACATACATCGGTTCCATACCAATTTATACTCCTCAAGTCTCCCATACATACTCATTCTCATACTATTACCAATCGGGGTTTCCATTCCCCTGGGGTTTCTCTACTCCATTCCTATTCTTATTTCCCAAATAACCATAATTACACGATGAGTGAATACAATTTTTATGTACATAGTATCAATCATCAAAACAAATACTTTTGCGCTATGCGCATTGTAGTTTACGCACCTATCACGTAAAACGTACATTTCACGGTTTTCACTCTACCCACCCCCACCCCCCTTAAAAGGGATTATCGCCCACGTAATCTACCATGTGTCACATCATTGGACATTGGTCGAAGGCATTCCAGCCGTCATGGAGTGGTTCACTTCCATGCGGTCTATATACAATGTTCCTTGATCAATGGGTCTTAAGATTAACCGTATTACCGTTAGTCCTTCATCAAGAATTCCATCGAGTTTATTTAACCTCGAACGGGTTCGGTTCAGCCTAAATGGCTTCAGGCATTGATATTGACCTTTTATTCACTAGTGTATTTCACTTAGAATTTTGGGCCCGCTAGCTTCTGCTGCGTGACTCTGATAGCTCGGGTTATTCGCCCTTCTTGTTATCCTTAACATCACATTTTTACCCCTCTTTTCGTGGGAATAAGGTTTGTTCCATCGAGCGTGGTATTCCTTTACCGTGCGCGAACTCAATGAGTTTTAGATTCATAACCAGCTCTCTAGCAATATATATACATACTGTTGTGTTTTGTAGTGATCATTCACTTGGTTCCTCCGACTTATTGTCGGGTGAGGTTAAGTCACTACTTAGTTGTAGTGTCCTCCATTGTCAGTAGCTTCTGAATTATGCTCAGTATTTTGTTTGGTACAAGTGTTCTTTGCTTGTATGACCTTGCATTTTCCATGCGTCGGTCCTACTGACTTTCTTAAGTCTCCCTTCACTTTTATTCCAATGGAATTCACATCTTGTGATTATTAGTGTGTTCCACACTCTTCGTGCTTCCTTGGCCTTAGGCTGCACGGTTTGTTTCTAAGCTTTTGCTTAGCTGGCTTATGCCATGTTCATTGGTGAAAGGAAGAATTTACCACGTTTTACCTTTTTCCATCTTCCTAGCTATCCACTTGATCATTAACTGCACAAGTGCAATACCAAAACACTCATTCCTACAGAGTGCAGAGGCGTAAACTCCTAGCAATAACTCTCTTATGTGATCGCGATAGGAATGATCGTTACTCTTTCAGGTGGTGTTTCATCATTTGGTGCAGACTCCTGGCTTGTTGCCCGGTCTGTCCACCATCCTTTATTAACAACTACATAGTATTGGGTGATATTAACCTACATTGGTCGCCTGCTGCGCACCATGTTCTTACTGATTCTACAGTGTCGGTTTACATGGCCTCCGCTGTTGCTAGCTTCAGCTCATGTATTTCCACCATTGATTGCATGGTTCAGCGTTAATACTTCTAAGCTCCTTGAGTGTTATTCACTTATACCTTACGTTTCCACATATCATGTTCCTTCTGAATCGATTACTCCTTGGTTGTCAACAACTGCTGTTGATGCTTATTTTATGTCGCTTGGCAATGTTTGTATGCTCAAGCTTCACTGCATTAGTAGTTCCGAAAGGGATATATCTTCGGACATTTATTGATGGTATCCCATTCTTGGAATCCATGTGTTCACCGCTCTTGTGGTCTCACAGTTATGAGGGGTATCCTTGCCTATTGGTTGTTACTCTTCTATCGGTGTCGTCCTTGACAACTTTCCATATGGTTCACAATGGTTTTGCAATCGTTGGGTTGTGTGTGGTAATGGCTTACTAGCCATAATCCATTGCCTAGAGCTCTGCTCATCATACGTCGTTCCCAAGTGATTACTTCTCCATAATCCATTGCCGGGTTTGGAGGTGATACTGGGCTCCATGATAAGATCGTCGCATCACGCTTCCGTTTATTGGAGACCCTTTCGTATCTTGGTATAGATCGATACCATTTATTAATTTGGGGTATCCCTTGTCAAGTGGGATCCCTTCGGTGTTCTAACCGGATGTTTGCTCCGACTGTGGTGTTCTTACCGTGACATCTCTTTCAGCTGTGTTGACTTGATACCCTTTATGGATTGCTCCTAGGTATTACTGATTATGCCATTACATCTGGCCGACCTTTATGGGTATGTCCAGTTTGTTATCCTACCTTGCGGTTCGGATCTGAATTATCCGTTGAGGGTTATAATGTCTCCCGTTCTTAGGGTAGATCACTGGTGCTTCTCCTTATGGTATAACGGTTTTGGTATTCCTTTCGGTGATGAATGGTAATTTCAGTACCATATATGATCACCCTGTGTATTTGTGGTAGTGGTTCTAGGAATTCTATCCCGTCATCGTACACTGATGTGTTAATGTTAGGCATTTGCCTTACTGTGTTTAGACTGGGTATTCCTTCCAGTCATCATGCTTTACTTTAATATATTCAAGACATATCCAATGTCTTTATTCAGTTGTTAGTGCTTCTCGCACTTTTAACTCTTAATCATCCTCCTGTAGTAGGTTCTTGACTCCTTAGCTTGTAAGCTTATCTGAGTTCCCTTTGCTCGTTTGAGGTATCCAACTGTTCTGTTTCGAATTTACTTATGGTCCGTAGAGCGGAGTTGACTACTTCCCGTGTTTCGTACACTACATGTATACATACGTGGGGTACCATGTTGGTACGTTACCACTTACCTAACTATCTGTCAGGCCCGCAAGCTCCTTCGGAGTGCGGTCGTCCCACATCCCGTATTTACACTCGTAGTGCTCGTCACACGCCTAGGTGAAGCATTCTATTGTCAACTCCTCTTGTATCATCCTATGATACTCACCGTAATTCCGTCTGTTTGGTTCTTAAAAATCCAAGGTTTAAAAGAAGGGTTTGTGGTTTTGAAAGAAAATTTGAGGTTTGAAATAACAGTTCAGTGTTAAAAGAAGTTCTTCATGGTGTTGCCATGTCTGAGGTCTTGACCAAGTCCAGTTTCTCGCTGACTGGTATGTTCTTAATACCATGGTCGGGCCGTTAGGCCTTTCCAAGGCTTCATTGTTCCAATCTCTTAGGATTAGTGATCCTATATTTTACTTCATTCTTCATGGTGGTACCTTAGCAGGTACTTGTTGGTCATTAGAAGTCTTCTAACCGTCTTGTAGTTGTTGCACTTGCCCTGGGCAAGTGCGCGGGTAGGTTGTTTTTCGGTTAACGCATACCGGTTACGGTATCGTTTCCATCCATACTTGGTGGTCTTATTAGATCTTCTTTGGATCTTTTGACCTTGGTGGTCCATCTCCTGAGTTGTTTCTCAATGTTCTTGACATGATTGTTGTCAGTCCGGGTGTCTCACACCTTCATTGCGGTTAACGAGACTTGACTTATCCTTAGGAACCACGTTGTGGTCCTATGGTGTATGTTCCATGAATACTTTCATTGTCATCTGTACTTTGTTGTTCGGTTATTACGGCCTCTTGGCATGTAGGTTTAGCGTTATTCCAACCTCGACTAATTCCTTAGTCGGTTTGTATACCGTTATTGGTATTATCAAACATTACAGTCCGTAGACTCCTCTGTCTCGGCTTGTTACTCCATCTTCCTCGCTTCGTTGCGCGGTTGTACTCCTCTTCTTGCTGGCTACTCATGGTTTTCGCGACTGCGAAGCACGTCGCCCCATGGTGCCATAAATTCCCTTATCCTGTGTCTAGGACCTTCGACTATGGTCATTGAATGCGGTTGTTGTTGTTCCAACGGGAACCGTCTTCGGGGCTTCCAGTTCTTGGACTCTACCGTATGACAGGTTCTTTTTCTAGCGAGGTTTGTTTTTGCAACTGCCAGATCGGGTTTTACCCGAGCGTGAGAGGTCTTTCCATCTCTCTGGCGTTATTATTCCAACTTTATACCGGGGGTTGCGGAGGGCGGGTATGGTTGTTGTAGGTTTCCGGATCACCCGGGGGTACCTAACTAGCGTACCTCACACGCTAACACTCCACCCTTAGCCCTAAGTCTCTAATTCCTAACTCGGTATTTTCCTAAACTCGGTATTTCATCCATCAGAGTGATACTTCGCTCTGATACCACTTTTTAGTGTGATACCCAGTGTAGGGGTCACCTCCCACATCGACCGGGAGAGCGCACGAACCACACCTTATAGGTGTGGGGATACTCTCCCCTTGTGAGACGTGTTTTGAGTGATGTGAGTACATCACCCTCAGAAACAAATCCGTGCGGGTTGTGGCCCAAAGCGGACAATATCTCACATGTGGGTTAAGACTGGGCTGTTACAATTGGTATCAGAGCAATTGTAACAGCCCAGTCTTAACCCACATGTGAGATATTGTCCGCTTTGGGCCACAGCCCGCACGGATTTGTTTCTGAGGGTGATGTACTCACACCACTCAAAACGTGTCTCACAAGGGGAGAATATCTCCACACCTATAAGGTGTGGTTCGTGCGCTCTCCCGGTCGATGTGGGAGGTGACCCCTACACTGGGTATCACACTCTACCCCCCTTGGGAGCCCAGCGTCCTCGCTGGCACACCGACCTGGGCCTGGCTCTGATACCAATTGTAACAGCCCAGCCTTAACCCACATGTGAGATATTGTCCGCTTTGGGCCACAGCCCGCACGGATTTGTTTCTGAGGGTGATGTACTCACACCACTCAAAACGCGTCTCACAAGGGGAGAGTATCCCCACACCTATAAGGTGTGGTTCGTGCGCTCTCCCGGTCGATGTGGGAGGTGACCCCTACACTGGGTATCACAATCTTATCGAGTTTTCTTACAATAATAGCTATCACGCTTCGATTAAGATGTCGCCTTTCCAAGCCCTATACGGTAGACCTTGCCGTACACCCTTGTGTTGGGATGAGTCGAGTGAAGTGGTCATCATAGGACCGGAGTACCTTGAGCAAGTGCAAGCTGAAGTTCAGCAGATTCGAGCTAATATGAAGGCAGCCCAAGATAGACAGAAATCCTATACGGATGTGCGACGACGCGACCTTGAGTTCGCCGTGGGCGATCAAGTGTTCTTGCGTGTTTCACCTATGAAGGGTGTCTTCCGATTTGGCCAGAAGGGCAAACTGAGCCCAAAGTTTGTAGGGCCGTATGCTGTCACCGAAAGAGTTGGATCTGTAGCCTAGAGGTTAGCATTGCCTGAGGACTTGGGACGTGTCCATGATGTATTTCATGTGTCACAACTCAAGAAGTATATCGCTGATCCTTCTCATGTCCTAGAGCCCGAGAGACTTTCCATCGAGCTGACTATGCGATATGTTGAAACCCCGGTAAGAATCCTTGATAGGAAGACCAGAGACACTCGCCATAAGTCTATACGAATGGTGAAAGTCCTATGGTCAAACCATGATGTCGAAGAAGCGACATGGGAGTTGGAAGATGCCATGAAGGCTAAGTACCCACAGTTATTCATAGACTAGATAGTCTAGTATTTAGTAATACGGGTACGGGGCGTACCCCTTTTAAGGGGGTAGAGCCTTTTTGCTTTTGCATTGCTTTGGGGTAAGCATTGCATAGTGTGTAGGTATTGTAATAGGTTTTGTATGGCACATGTAGTGCAAGTGAATTTGGTATGTGTATGTATGTATGTGTAGTATATGTATATGTATGTACGATGTGTGATGTATGTGTAATGTGTATTGTGAATTGCAGTAATGTATTGTGTATTGTGTGATGGCATGAATGGGAAATGATGGACTGTGTATGTGAATTGTGTATGGCACTTGGATTGTGTATGCTTGTAATGTGGAAGGAAGTAAACACCTCATAGGTGTAGTAAGACACATTAGGGCAATTGGTTTGCCTAATGAGTAGAACTAATAAACTATTAAACCTTGAGCAACTTTGAGGGCAAAGTTTCTTAAGGGGGGTAGATTGAAATACCCCGTAACTAAAAATAGTGATTAATTAGGTGAATAAGTAATTTAAAAGCTTAATTAAGTCTAAATAATCATGAGGGAACAAATCCCGAAGAAAACGGATCCTTAAAACGGATTAAAAACGCTAACGAACCTTAAAGCACGCTTTTTGAGATAACCGGGAAAACGTGTCTTTAAGCGGGTCAAATAGACTCGTAATAATTTTGGTCAACTAAATAATCATTAATAAATATTAGTGGAGCTTTAGAACCAATAAAATCAATAAAACGAGAAACTAGTAAAAACTGTCAAAAACAGGAAGTTGTGGGGGAGAAACATAAATAACTAAAACTAGTGTGTCCAATATTACAAATAAAATTTCAAAACCCACATGGGGGCTGTGTGTGTCCGATTTCTATCCCCTCCCACACACTCTCTTAATTCCCTTTTCATTTGCAAAAAGACAAACATAATAAAAAAACATAAAGTAACCCCACCCTCACTCACCACTCTCTCTCCTATCTCTATTCTCCCTCACTCACGTACAAAAAACTCACCTCCTCCTCTCTATTTCTCTTCTTCCTCAACCGGTTGACAATGGAGAAAATAGAAAACCACTAAAAACCTCACCTTCTCTCCTCTTGTTACTCCATCAAACCTTCTCCAAAAATTATAAAAACTACACCATTGTCTTCCTCTCATCAAGGGGAACACTTCTATCTTTTCAAAATCGGAAAAGGACAACTTTCATCTCCATGGGTATGGAGCATTTGGAGCTTCAAGACTACCACTAGAACCACCTTCTTCTCCTTGTTATTTTGAGGTAAAAATCTTCTTGAAACCTCACTGTTTTCCTAGCCTTATGGGCAAAACGAAAATTAAGCTTAAACTCTTGTTTGCTCCTTTTGTACCCAGCCGATTTTGGCTTTGTTGGTGGAGTTGGAATCTTGTTCTTGAGCCACTCCAAACACTACTTATACCCTTGCAAGGTAATGAAATCTCTAAACCCTAAAACCTACATTAAGCTTGAAAGAATGATTAAGGTTTAGTTTAGTGCATTAAAATGGTGTGTACATGTGTGGGCTGTAGTTAGAGAATTTGGGTTGCTAAAACCGTGGAAGAGGAAAGGGAAGAAGAAGGAAGAAGCAAGAAGAAGAAAGAAACTAGAAGAGAAACAAGGTAAATTATGCTCTTTGTGTAGCCTTGTATAAATGTATGTAACAGATTTTAGAAGTTTGAAATTAGTAATGAAAATGGTATTGTGTAGTAGTGTAATCCAAATGTGTTAAACCCTTAAAAGGCATGTAAAACTTGTTGAAACCTAAATGGGAATTGGGTTGTTAAGTGCTAGAATTTTTAAGAGTGTTTGGTATTGGTATTGTGTATGGGAGCTTGTATATATGGTTGTTGAAAACAGGTGAGATAATGTTAAAAATGTGAGTGAAAACAATGTGGTGAGAGTATCAAAATATAGGGGAGACTATGGCGAAATTTGCCTAGGAATAGAACACTTAATGAACTAGAAACTAGGTGTAAAACAGGTGCTTGTAACAGATTTTGAATGGAGCTAGTTGATGAGTAGATTGAGAGAGGTAGATAATGTATTGTAATGCATTAGGAGTGTTAGAAATGACAATAGAAGAGGGAGTTATAGATGGAGAGAGTTAGAGTGGAAATCTGTAGCAAAATGACTAGAGAAGAAATTATGTGAGTGTTGGAATGGAATTTGGGAAGAACAAGAGTGTAAGCTAGTATAGGATTTGTGTAATGAATTAAGGAATGAACCAACATGATTTAGAGTGTGTAATTAGTGATAAAACATGTGGGAATAAGTGCAGGGACAACGAGGAAGTAATGGGTGAAAGATAGAAATGAAAACAGAAATAAAAATGCAAATACTGGGTCGGACCGACCTTGGGACCGGACTTGCAAGGTCGGTCGAGCCTAGATTTACAAAGGGCGGAAAGCTTCTGGAATGGACCGACCTTGGGGACCGAACTTGCATGGTCGATCGGCCAGAAAATTCCCGTCTTAAAACCTTCTGGAATGGACCGACCTTGGGGACCGGACTTGCAAGGTCGGTCGGCCTAAAATTCGCCTGTAACGAAACTTACTGGAATGGACCGACCTTGGGACCGGACATGCAAGGTCGGTCTACTCCAGAATTTCAAAACCAAAACTCACTGGAATGGACCGACCTTGGGACCGGACTTGGCAAGGTCGGTCGGCCCTGTAATTTTCCGGCGTAGTACCTTAATGACTTCGACTGACCTTGGGTCCGACCCTGGGTAAGGTCGGTCGAGTCATACAAAAAAACAATTAAATTAAATAATAATAACATACATTATATATATATATATATATGTATACCCACATATATAAATGTACATATATCAATGTACCAATGTTAAGTAAGGGGATAAACTTAAAGTAAAGAAGAGTAAGTAAGTAATGTGTAAGGGTAAGAATGGAAAGGACTTAGTAAGTATGACTTAGGAAACGCAAGAGTAATCGAATTAAGTTAATGATAGTTAAATTAATCACTCGAACATATGTATGTTATAGGACTTGATTTGTGAGCACCGAAGGAAAGTTGGGATACAAGTACAACGGTGAACGGTATGAATTCCTCATGCCCCGTATGCTATCTTGGTAACTCTGATTTGTGTGTTGTGTGCTAATTGATCACTAAATAAGATAAATGCACGAATCGGAGTTACTATGCATACTTGTGAATATGTAGTGTTGTATGATGTGAATATTTTTCTTAAATCTTAGTTTGTATAATTCATGAAATGTATGAATGAATATGAATGTGTGTGTGTATGTGGTAAGGTACTGTGACCGATTGTGATTGTGATTGGACTTCTAACTGATTCCTAACAAGCTAACCAATCTAACTTAAATTGATAATTAAATTGGAATGAGTAGAAGTCCGATATAGTTTCAGCCACGCGTGAGGATGCGGAGCCACAAGAGGTTGACTCCAATTCCTGACTCTTAAACTGGTCCACGGCCCAAACCCCTTAAATGGGTAGCATCCTGGATTAGTGAGTCACCCAAAGCTTGGTGGTGGGACGGTGTAGTCCCTGCCCAGAGGCCATACCGGCTTAACATGAGTAAGAGTAAGAAAGTAAGAGTAAGTAAATGAGTATGGGGAAAGTAAAGTATGAAAGAGAATGTTTAAGCATCGTGTAATGAGTAAAGGAGTAACAAGCATTCCGATTAACCCGGATGCGTAAATTGGCTAACTCGATGAAGGTAAGTAAGTGTGTGTGCTATTGAATTGCTATCTTGCATTGTATGAAGTATTGTATGTGAATGTATGTTGTATGTAAGCATGTATGTATGATAAAAATGAACCGCATGCCTATTTGACCTTAATTAGTCGGCGTGCCCTAGCTAGCACGCGGTATATGCGGAGTTCATGCGCAGCTTTTGCTGAGCCCCTTGGGGCGATGTTTTTACTACACGCAGGTACAAGAGAAGGATGAAGACTGTGAAGAGATGTAGCTTGTTTCTTTTGTCTTCTTTTTGGATTGTAATTGATGAATTATGAATGGTGTACTAAGTAGTACACGGCTGTAGCTTTTTGATAGCCGGTGTACCATGGGGTACACCTTTTTGGATATTGATAGGATGGAGATTGGGTATAGATGAGTAGCGGTTAGAAACTCATTCTTTGGAAAGATTGGTAAAGGATGTAATTCGATACTTTAAAATACTCGGTGATCCAGGATAGTAAGTATGCTATGTTTTTGGAATGGGTAAGTAATTGTAGTAGCTCGGTATACTTTGAGCATCAGACCGTGACTGTAAGTAAGGTAAGCCTAGCTAGCCGTATGGGCGGTTCGCGGCGTTGTATCACCCGCCGTAGTAAGTAGTAGTCTTCCGCTGTGAACTGATAGGATTAAGAGGATGATTGGAAGGTAAGCATAGGATTAACGGTAGGGGTGTTACAATATTCATAAGACTTTGTGCCAAATATCAAAACTTATATCCTTCTCCTCAAAAGTTGAGAATTCTTAAGAACTAAAGAAGTTCATTATTCCCAACTTTCCATTTTGTAACCCTTTTGATATTTTAAATGGGGAGGTATAGACACAAGCCTAATTGTCTAACTCTTTTTTTTTACTCTACAAAAGTAACAAGTTAAAAAGGTTGTTCTTAGTGGGAGTATAAGTTACTCAATACCACTACTCTTTTGACTTTCATATTATCCATCTAATATCAAAATCACATGGATAATTTCATTTATCTAGATTTTTTTTAATATCCCAATTAAATAGAATACTTCATGTGACCATTATTTGATGTATCAAACATCATATAATATCTCAAAGGTCCACATAGTAATTTTTCCACCCATAATCAATCCATGATAATTCAGGGGGTATAAATATTATCATCCAATTCCGTTTGAATGATCTTGCTATATCTTATATGAACTATTGTCACCCGAGTAAGAACCTACAAGTTCCTAATAGTGTAGAAAACTAGGGATGTTAATCTTAACTTGAACCTTAAATCCGACAGAAGACTGACACACTAAAATGTGGGTTTGGTTTGCAATTTTCAACCCGAAAACATTTTTGGGTCAGGTTCGAGTTGGGTTGCTAAAAACCCAGGTTAGTTTTGGGTTTGAGCTGCCGACCCGATTTCAACCTGTAACCCAAAAAAAATTAAAAAGAAAAAAAATATATATTCTTATAGTTATGTGACATAAATCTTAATATATCAATCATGTAACCCTTTATGTGTGATATTTTTATATGTTATATTATATTGTCTCGGTAATTTTGTGTAGAATTTGTATTGATAGTACAATACTTTTAATTTTGGTTGATTTTTGGTCGATTTCAGGTCGATTTCGGATTGATTTCATGTTTCACTAGGTTGGTTTCGGGTTGACATAACATAACCCGTTTTGGGTTCGGATCGGTTTCGGGTTGAGGTGAAACATGAGCAGGTCAGGTTCAGGTTGAAGTCAACCCGACCCAAAACCCGAAATTGACAACCCTATAGAAAACTAGTGATTCTACATCACTTTTCTCATGGATGACCCATTTTCTGTTTCATATAATGTATATTTTTATTGTACATTAACCGCTCGATAGTGATCCCCAACTTTTGGGTTTTATGGGATTGACTTCTACGTTACACCAACGTATATAACTTAGCACCTTTGTGCTTGTTTTCCTACCAATATGAGCATACTTTATCAATAAATAAGGGCTTCATCAATATTTATTGTTTTTCCCTCAAGAAACATACGAAGAGCTTTTAATATTCACGGCTCACAAGGGCAAGCCCTCATTCGTTATAGTCTCTTATTGACTATACAGTAGTATACAAAATTTTCTTAAGTTGTACATTGTAGCACTATCAATAAGTATGAATTTTTGTCATTCGGAGACTTACAATACACTCGTGAATCTATTATAGATTACGAAGATGGTCCAATGTACCATATTTATTCTTTAGAGTATGAATAACCAATACCCAAAGCATGGTTCTGTTGGGATAATTACAAACATGAGTAATTAAACCTAGCTAAACGGGCAAGTGCACCCAATTCATTACAATATAACAAGTGTCGTATCCACAAGGAAATTGGTTTCTAAATCCCAAGCTTCGGTACTTTAGTAAAAAAAATGCAAATAAAAACAATAAATTGGGGTTTAGCCAGAGACAAACTTAGTTGTTTATAAATGGAAAAGCAATAAAACAGTAAATTGTTTGTTTGATGGAATGGGTGGAAAAGTACCCTAGGATAGTGGGGATTCACCTAAATCGCCCAAAGAATCTTAAAACCTTAACTCATTAACTCATTGTCCATTGGAGCTTAACTCATGAATCCCTAAATCATGGAAAATCCAATTCTTACCTAATTATTCAAACCCCTTAATTAAAGGAGGTTTAGGTCACTAAGTAGCTTTAAGAAAACACTAATAAAATAGTCCTAATATTTTACCTCCAAAAATCAAGAGAGCAAAAGTTAGGGTTTATCCCCCTTTTAGTCAAATTCCAAACTCAAATGTAGAATGGAACCACCATAAATGCAATAAGAGATCAATTTAAAGCATTAATTGATATTGAAGGGAATAAAACAAGAGTATTAAATGAGTTAGGTTTCTAGCATTCAATGAGCAAAAATAGGGTCAAGCCCCATCCTAAGGTACAAATGAAACTACTCAGCCATTGATAAAGGAAAGAGAAGGGAAGAGGGAGAGTTAGTCATGGGAGGAGCTCATGAGCTTCAATGGAGGCCGAATCTTCAATCTCTTCTATTCCTTTTCTCCTCTTCTTTTCTCCCTTATTTTTGCCACTCTCTTTCTTCCCTCTTTCTGTTTGGAGTCGTGGGTGGCAATGAATGAGAATAGAACCCCCAAAATCCAGCTTTTCAAAATAAAAATCTGCGCAAATTTAACGTCTGACCGACCTTGCCAAGGTCGGTCGTACTCTCTGGTGAGGGAAGCACATGACATTTTTAAGCTCGACCGACCTTACCAAGGTCGGTCGATTCCAATAGCTTTCGGCCCCTGAAATTTGCAATTCCAGCTTCGGAACTTCCGACCGACCCTCCCAAGGTCGGTCCTAGGGTCATTCGGGACCAGTACTGATTTTCTCCAACTTGTGCGGGGTCTAAAATCTTCGTTGTGGCTCGGAATTTCTCCCCGTTTGCGGTGTTGGAAAGCTTGAAAGATGGGGGATCTGTTTATGCACTCCAATAGCTCTAAAAAACCCAAAATTATTCTCAAAATGAGCTTTTACCTACCAATAGATGAAACTATATAAGTTCACTATTAATCACAAAAACACTCTATTAAGTGGTGAAGTAGATTATGCACCAAGTAAAATAAAGGTGAATAAAGACCTTAAAATAGCATTATTTCACCACTTATCAACTCCCCCACACTTATCTATTTGCTTTTCCTCAAGCAAAATTAGCTAGGAACCCGCAATAAGAAGGAACATTTAAAGCAAGGAAGTGTTTAAATGAATTCTTGAATTCAAGTGAGCAAATTTTGTGAAAAATCTCAAGAGGCGTGCAACCAAACTTCTCATGGTGACATGAGGTGTGCTTAGGGCAAATAAAAATATAGAGTTTCTAGGTATGATCTAGAGTGCTTCCAAGTTCTTACAGATTATGGAACTTAGAGAACTTTTACCATGGCCAACTTCTCTCAAGAATGGGCATTAAGGAAAAACAAAAGGAAAAATAGATTTTTGCATTTGATTCACTTTAGCAACAAGAGATGAGGAGAGATAATTTGGCATTTTTCCTTGTTTTAATGAACACTTAACTCTCATTTATTAGTTATCTATGGTGTCTCGAGATCCTTTTTTAAAAAAAATCACTAGGAAGCACCCCTTAGCAATCCCAGGATGAGAAGATAGAAAGAACCCCTAAGCAATAAAAGTTCACCGAGATAGGGATTTATGGTTGCACCACAAATAAATGCTCCTCAAGAGAGAACTTTTTGAAAATTTTGGTGGAAAATTCCAAGAATTCATGGAAAAACTTGCTTACTATAAATGTAACTTCTACATGGAAGCTATAGATATGCATGCGGAAATTGAGCAATGCGCCAAAAAGAAAAGGTCGGCTCCCCCACACTTGAATCGGACAATTTCCTCATTGTTCAAAGTAAAACTCAAGGGGAAACAAACAGAAGACCTTTTCGAAGCACTAAGCATAAAGTATACAAAAGTGTAATGCATTGTGTAAATGTTTGAGAACTAGTACTCCCCTGATAAAGATGAGTTGTGGGTGGGGTTCCCTCACACTTGATAGTGTACGGGGTCGTTGGAGCGCTAGCTCAAACGGTGAAGAGTCGAAGACCATTGAAGTTTTTTTTACAAGAGTTCCTCTTGAATTTACCCTAACTCATCCTTGAGGAGTTCTTGTGTTCGGAGTGTATATATCTACAATGCATAGCCAAAAAGAAACTAGACGCAAAATTGATTCCGAAGAATTCACAAAAAGGCTATAGTTAGATAACCAAAAGGGGACTCATAAATGAGTCCCATAGTATAATAGTCACAAAGGTTCCAAAAACATAGTGCGGAATAGAAAGTACTTGAAATACCCCAAACCTTGATATGTTGTTTAAATGTTAAACTATGGTATATAAAGGCTAAAAAGTGCCTTAGAAACATCAGTGAACAATTTAAACCATAGTAAAACACAATAAACACTAAGACACAGTTGAGCAAAACATGCTCTAAGCTTGGAAGTGAACTTGGTTAGGACCCAAAGAGCCTACCAAGACTTAATAATATTCAATTATGATTATATAAGGCTAATTAAGTCCTTAGTAAACCTTGGCAGACCATTAAACCGAACAAAACACAAATAAATGCCTTAAAGTCAATATGGGCAAAAATGTGCTCTAAGCTTTGGATAAATTTGTATAAGACCTAAAGGTCATACCTATACCTTATAAATATGTTAATGAACATATTAAATCAATTACTAAAGGAAACCAAGCTTGAAAACAAGTTAAAACACAAAATGTGCTTTAAGGAGTCTTAAAGCACATTTTTGAAAAATTGTCTTGTAAATGAGTTTTGAATGGCTAAATGTCCATCATTACTCTTTAATTAACATGTGTACTACTTAGTATCACATTTGGAGGTCTAAATCAATGGGAAATCAAAAATTTCACAAGAATGTGCCTTGTTTTTGTGAATAGTAACAAAAATGCTAGTTTATGACATAAGTCAATATAAGTAAGTTAATTGGTCAACAAAGACCAAAATACCCCTTATTAGATGATGGGGGCCGGTTTTTATCAAGGTGAGTCACCACCTTGTTAGTTAATAAGTAAATAAGTAATGAAAAAGCAAGTAAATTCATTATTTACTTTACAACTTATAATATCTTCAAAGTATACTCTCTCACCTCATTCTCTTCTTTCCTCCTTGGTTCCCACCGTCTCCAACCTCCTCCATCCTTCTCCATCGGTTTTGCTACAGCAAGTAGCCATTCTCCATCTTTGAATGCCTGTAACTCATGACTCCATGCTCCAAATCAAATTCTAAGACCATATTTGCCTTAGTTAAGCAAAGCTCTACACTTCTATCTTTTCAAATCTTCAAAAGCCTCATTCCGGTGCCATGGAGATTCACCATTGATGGGGCTTGAGCTTACCTTTTCATGCCTTGTTATTCTCCATTGCTTCAAGGTAAGGAAAGTCAAAGAAAAACTTCATTTCCTTTTGTTTTCATAAGTGACCGAAATCACCTTCTTCATGGTGTTTTCTTTTGCTTTGTTTTAGCTTCATTCCAATCATTCAAGGGCTTGGTGGAAACCTCTCTTGTTACATATTCAAGTTCTCTTTCAAATTCTAAGGTAAACTTCTATTTTAAGTGTTTAGAACACTTATGTAAATTTAGGGTTTATATGTGAGTTTAAGTATGAAACTTAATGCTCATTACCCTTATATGTATATTGATTAGAAAGTTGACAAGTGATCAAACTCCTTGCTGATTTTCGGTTCAAGGAAACAAGAAAGAAGTTTGAGAGGAAAAGAGGTAAACAAACTATCTCAATGCAGCTTAAATGCCTTAGGAAAAATGAGCTTGATTTGCTTAATAAAATACCTAAGGAGCCAATGGGAAAAGAGCTAGTGAATTGTTCTTAAGGAGATTCTTAAAGGGCATATGTGATGTTGAGTGTATTTGCAGGTTAAAGGCAATATATTATGTGGGAAATTCAGTGTTTAAGGTTTATGTTATTTAAGAGCCTAAGAGCCATGTTATTTAAGGGCCTAAGTGCCAAGCAATTTGATTATGCACTATATTGTGATGTAGTGTAAAATTTGGTGAAGTTTTGTGTGTGAGAAGGTTCTTGATGGATGTAGGTGTTCTTGAATGTCTAATGGTGAAAAACATTGTGTTTTGGTATGACAATATGCTAGGAGAACCTATGGCAAAATTTGGACAATGTACAAGAAGATTTAAGTGTTTAAATGAACTTTGGTGAACTAGGCAATGTGAGGAATGGATGAATGTTTATTAGGGAAGAAAACATGTATTAAAGTGTTGTAGAGTGTTACAAGGACTTAGGTATTGTCTTGGAAGTTCTAGGAATTCAATGAGTGTTTTTGTGATGTAATAAAGTCTTGGAGAAGTTTGTTTTAGGTTTAGGTAATGTTGATGTACAAGGAATAAATGATGTTTAGGTAAGGAAGATGTTTGAACTTGTGAAGAAATTCTTAGAAGGACATGAAGTTTTTTGGTGGGCTAAATATAGTGTGGGAACATGCTATAAACCTAAGGGGGAAGTATTATGAGTATTGAGCATTTAGGCAAGAAATGAGTAAGTGTTAAGGTATAGAAAATGGAGTTTTGGGCACGTCCGAACTACCGCCCGAACATGGACGTTTGGACATGCCCTGTTGCGCGTAAGTCACCTGAACTTCGACCGGTGTCCGAACTACCGTCCGAATTTGGAAGTTCGGACACACCTATCTCTATATTCTGTTTTGGCCTCGAAAAGCGTCCAAACTTGGGAAGCTCGGACGCATGTTCGGACAGTCGTCTATTTACACCCATTTGAGCCTCGAACAGTGTCCGAACTTGGGAAGTCCGGACACAAGTTCGGACAAGGCGCTGTATGGACCAAAAACATTGTTTAAGGTTATAGGATGATGGGGATTATTAAGTAATGATGTTATAAGATTGTTAAGGACATGTTAAGTGAGTTATAATGACAATTTAGTGGGGGAAAAGTTGTATTAAAATGTAAAAGTAAAACAAGTTAAAATGTGAAGTTATTTAACTAGTTAACGGGGATAAGTTATGAGCATTAGACTTTAAACAATCATGTTACCCGATGTTAATAAAAGTAAATGTAATGTTACCAGTTGTTCAAAGATGTTACGAGGAACATGTGATGGCACGTTAGAGTGAAACCCCGGTGACAGGTATGGTTTTCTTGCAACCTGTGTCCTACCGGATTACACTGGCTTGTATGCCAATGTGTTTTTCTGTATGTTTGCCACGTTGTAAGATAAAACATGTAATGAGTTTACAGTAATTCATATATGTGGCGTGTCTAGTTCCGATACCATTTAACCTCGAAAGTGTTATACTTAGCTAACTGAGTCTAGGATCACATGAGAGATCGGTATTCGGAATTTAACGACCCGGACCATGGGACGTTCTAACCACGGCTATGCGTGAGTTAATTGTGTAATGTTGTGTGTGAATGTATGGACCTCCCTCGTTTGTTTAACCCAGTCGAAATACCTTCTTGGTGTGTGGGTGTGATAGGCTCCATAGTGGGGCTCTAACTAGTTATCTACAAGTAAATATGTACTAACGGGGGTGAGGAATCCGGTTAGGCCGGTCACGCGTTGTTTGGGAGTGGGTATCCTTTTTAGCCTTACCCTCCTCTCTGTTATGGTTGTTTCCCTCACGGGTTATGATCTCCCATTAGCTTACTCCAAAGCTTAGCTATTCTGACTTATGATCGGTTTAGGGGGAACATGTGTTTATGTGGTGTGTTCGGGTCACCATATCCGAACCATCTTAACTTAAGTTACTCGTCCGACTATTAGGACGGTAATGAGTGTTGTATAACGAGTTTATCATGAGGGTGAAATCATTCTCTAGGCTCAAAAGTGAATTAACTATGTTTGGGTCGGTTCCTAAGAGAACCGTTCCCGTTATGTTATGTGTTATTATTGTACTGCAATTCCCATTGCGATGTTATGTTATGTGCACGTTGAAATGTGAAAAGTGTTGTTATGTGGAGTATGTGGATCATGGATATGAATCCCAGTTTGTGATAAGAGGCGTTTAAGGATAACCCGATTAATGGGTGAGTGTCGTCTATTAAGGAAGTAGCTCCATTAGAGGAGAAACACTCTAGGGGTAATGAACACCATGAGTGACTTATCAAGTAAGGATGTGTTATCTGTTTGTTGAGCCCATTGAGGTGGAATGTTATGTGTTGTGTGTTTATAGTTTACATGCATGATTCAAATATAATCAATCGCATGCTAAGACGACAATTAGTTGTGCGTGGCCCGGTAGCATGCGGGCTGCGGGATTACCATACCAACAAAGGTGCTGAGCCCCTGGGGGGCCACCCTTTCCTCTTCTTTTCCTATTTTCAGGTACAAGGAGCTGGAAGCCGTCGAGAGTAGGACGGGGTAGTCATTTGTACATGGGTAATCATTTAAGTTATATATGTACAGTAGGTGTAGTAAGACCGAAATTGTTATCGGCATCAGCTTGTGAATACTCGGTACAGTTTAAGGTATGTGTATGTTTTGTTGTTAACGGAAAAGGGATAGCAACATGTAGACACTTGGGAATCTAGTCCATCAGACCGATACAATGTATGTGTAATAGCCTTGTTAGCCACGTAGGTGGTTAACGGCGTGTAACACCAACGAGTTAAGTAATGTGATGATTCTTGTTTTCCGCTGCAGTTGTTATTAAGTGTTGGATGGGGTGTTACAAAAAGTGGTATCAGAGCGAAGTATCGCTCTGATGACTGAATTACCGAGCTTAGGAAGTACCGAGTTAGGATTTTAGTACTTTGGGTTAAGGGTTGAGTGATAGCGTGAGAGATACGCTAGTTAGGAGTAACCAGTGAACACTGAAAACCTGTTATGTCCTTCCCACCCTCCACAGTCCCTGTTTATAACTTGGGGAAACAACGCTAGAGAGATGAGAGTCCTCTCATACTCGGGAATACCCGATCTGGCTGTTATTAAGTACTTCTGTGAGAACGGAGAACCAGTCATACGGTAGATCCCGAAGAGTGGGAATCCCGGAGACGGTTTCTACCTGAACAATGTTAACCACATTTAATAGCGAAGAATGAAGAATTTTGTGTATAAGAGAATAGAATTTCCGGCAACCTGGGTCGACATGCTGAGCAGTCGAGCACAACCAGCTTGCAACGCACCAACCGAGCAACAGGCAGGAAGTGGATTAATGAAACCCGAGACGAGTGTCTACGGGACCACAGTTGTTAAATAATACACCGACGGTATACCAACCGACTATGGAATTACAACGTAGTGCCCAAACAGGAGACAAGTCTCAGTAACCACGACAAATGCGTGGAACGGGCTACGAAGAGGAAACAATACTAGAGAAAAGGGGACTCCAAGAATGGGGAACACCCCAGTTAATGATTATCATGTAAAGACAGTGAGAAGTACCCAGAAGATTTATTGTCAAGATGTAAGATCAAGTAAGGGCCAACAAGGCCACTGATGACAGTGCGGGTGAGAACAATACCGAACCGGTGTGTGTATAACCGAGAGCCAGTTAGCATGACGCACTTGCCATGGCAAGTGCTGCTATAACAGGGCTGTTCGGGGAAGTTTTAACAACTACAAGTACTTAGTAAAGTACCATGAAGTTAAGTGAGATCATCATAACTGTGGAAGGGCTCAACAGCCTAACCCTTATAAATGGGAATAAACCAGTCAGCGAGAAGCTAGACTTAGCTAAGGCAAGAAGACGCTATGAAACCATGAAATTTTTTTCTTTCAAACTCAGATTTATTCCAAACTCTCTTTCAAAACCAGATTTCTTTCAAACCAATACTTCTTTCTAACCTTCTTCTAAACCAAACCAGTAAAACCAAGGGCAGTTGACAAGGATACAACAGTGGATAAACTTTCCCACGATTAAGTTCGGGAAGCACGGAATGCATATTGTCACAGGACAATATAAGGGATTTGACAACAGAATACTTCACCTAGGCGTGTGATGGACACTACGAGTGTACCAACTGAAATGTGGGACGACCGCACTCCGATAGGAGCTTGTGGGCCTGACAGACCTACTTATAGGTTAGTTGGGTAAGTAGCAATGTATCAGTATGGTACCCCACATATGTATACAAGTAGAGTCCGGAACATGGGAAGTAGTCAACTCCATACTACGGTCAGCAGTATAAGTCAAACAAGAGCTAAGGATTACCATGAATGGTTGAAGTAAAGGAACCTAGTCAAGTTAACGAGACTAAAGGAATTAGTGAATTCCTTTCAAGGAAATGTTTAAGAGTCAGGAGGTGCGAAGTGCACTAACGTAATTAAAGACAGCGTATATGTCTTAAGGATCCGCAGGGAATAAAACTGATAGCTGGAATAGGACCCAGCCTGTACCATGACGAGCAATGCTAATGTGGACACATTAATGTGCAATGAACGGGATGAAATCCAGATGAGTACTACACTCCCAGGAGATGGTGATCTTCACAGAAGATAATAAGCCAGTCACGAATGCAAAATGGCGTGGCTAACTGAATATACCAATAAGTGTGGAACCAGATGTAAAGGCTAATTTAGTAACACCAGGAGCAATCCTTGAAGGGTTTCGCATCAACAATTGTGCACGAAATGACATGACAGAAGCACAAGGGTTTGAACTAACACCCAGTTTAGACATAAGTTGTCAGGAGACGGATTGACAATCCTAAGGGGCATCCCATGAAAGGAAACGGAACGCAACGACCTTGTCATGGGGCTCAATATGATACCAAACACCTGAATGATAAGGCAGAGTAAGTAAATGTGTATGAGTAGCCTACAATAAGCAGAGCTCGAGGCAGTAGGCTCATAAGCCACACAAAATGGTTGGGTAAATTGGATCGGTGCAGATTTATGTTGTATAAGTAAATAGAGTGGAGAACGAACCACTTTATGAGGGGGTACTCTCGATATTAAAACCGTGCAAGCGGTAGTAATGTGAACCAAGTTCAAGAAATATGTTAAGGATTGATCATGTTGATATTGCGAGAGAACAGTTAGTTTAGTAGCATGTGAAGCACCCGGCTGAATAACGGCAGCTTGTAACTCGAGTGAGCTACGCTCAAGGAGCATTCAGTAGTCATCCAAAGGAATGACGAATCATAATACCAAGGGTGTAAGTATATGTGTGGAAGCTAAAATGACAGTGAATACCATATAAGTTGATGTTATACAGTGAGTAAGAGCACGGTGCGCAGCAAGCGACCGTTGTATAATTGTTGTTGAATAATAATATGGCAGATCAGACCAGTTATGAGTTAAACTCAATAGAGATACAACAGTAAGTGATACCAAACAAACTAGGCAGTAAGCCAGTAGCTAGTACTATGAGATAAGAATCTCAGTGAAACACAGTGTAAATTCCTATTGTAATCGCATAAGAGATTTACTGTCAGGAGTTTACGCCTCTGCACTCTGTATGACTGAGTGTTTTGGTATTGCATTTGCGCAGTAATGATCGAGTGCGATAGCTAGGATTTGGGAAATGTTAATTGTGGTGGAAATAGAAAGCGGCTTATAACGACATAGTGACCGATGCATAGGAAATGCAAGGTCGTACCAGTGAAAGAACACTTGTACAAGACCAAATGTGGAGGCAAGATTAGCAACAAGTGACTGCAGTAACACGGAATACTAGATATCGATATGGAATATACCTCAAGTGTGGGAAATAACTGAGAGAGAACTACACATTAGGTGGTAGCTCAATCCCAACCGACAGTAAGTCGGAAGAAACAAGTCAATCATTGTGAGACACATAGCAGTATACACAGTAAATTATTAGAGAAGTGGATGGAAAGTTTTGAAACTCACCGAATTTGCTCACGGTCAGAAATACCATGCATCGGTTGAGAAACCGTTATTACCAAGATAAAGGTGATAATTGGGGATGTACAATACAGTAAGAATAACGAATGGGGCAAACTGAGCCCTGTAGTTATTAGAGTTTCACAGCAGAAACTAGTAAGCCAGTGATTCATGTGTTGAATGTGCATGGTGAACATGAGTGAATGGCTAGTTATTAATGCCTAGAAGCCTCACAGGCCAGAACCGAAACCAGTTAAGAGTTAAAGCAAACTCCAACGAGAATTCTTGGGTTAGGAACTAAACCGCCAATATGGTTAAGATCCTGTAACCAGAACACATTGTATACAGACCGCGTGGAAGTTAAAACACTTCACGACGGCAGAACATTTTAAACCGATGTTCAATGATTGATTACGTGGGTGTAATCCCTTTTAAGGGGGGTAGAGCGCAAAACCACTTAGTGTGTATTACCGTACAAGTGTACGTAGTGTATGTGACTTATTTTGTTGATTGGTGTGTGTGTTACGTAAACATACACATTCATTCATGGTTTAATTGTGGTAATTGCGCACAGAAGATGCGAATACCATTGTGATAAGTGTGTTTATTTGTTAACAGTTGTGTGTGATAATACAAGTGTGGGGAGTAGAGAAACTCCCGGGAACTAAAACCCCAACATTATATGTTCATATGACACTAAATGTGAAACTGGTGTTGTATTTTGATAAAATATGTGTATATATATACAATATAGTGATTCATGAGAGGGTATGAAACCGACATAGAACCTAGTGAGAATAAGATTCCCTAGGTAGCTAGATTTAAGTGAATGGAGATAACTGATAGACGGAGTTCTATCCCTTGGAGATGTATGATTATCACTAGAATGACTTAAAAGATAGAAAATTGGAAATGAGTGATTTACCTGATGCTTGAAATTGAAGTGGGAGGTGAAACTTGATTTTCATGAGATCAAGGGAAGCCGAACACAAATTGGGGTGGAAGGATAGTTCAACACTGATGCTGATCACATCAGGGTTGGATGATTCTTGAAGCTCCCTATAGTGGTCACAAATAACCACGCTAAGAAAAGAAGCAAAGAGCATAAGTTGGACTTGGAGTTGTGTTGCGTTTTCAAAAGGATTTTCAATTGGTATTTCCAAAACAATCGATTAATATTTTGAAATAAAGGATTCTCTTATACTTAACCTAGTAAAGAATTTTTTGTAGTACTTGCTCACGAGCCGAGGACGCATGAGCCTTTGTCTTCGGACCGGTGACATGAGAAGTATATATGTTAAAGATTAAGTGATTGTTTTGATCTCCCAAAGGGACGGGGACCAGAAGGTGTCCATCGCGACCGGGTTCTGCGGGATCACAGTGTATGTAAAAGATATTTTTGGTTGCCATACATGCTAAGACATGTTGTGTGGTATGTGTAATAAGATTATTTTGACATTGAGTTCCAAAAGTGTATGTTATTAAGACCTATGAGTCTAAATGTGTTGTGTTACATAGACCTATGTGTCTAAAGGCTGTTATGTTATCAAGACCTATGGGTCTAAATGTTGTTATGGTACCCAGACCCAAGAGTCTAAGGGTTGTATGTATGTGCAATGTTGTTAAGATACCCGGACCATTGAGTCCGAGGTTATCATGTGAGTATGTTATGTTATGTATGGATGTGTATATGTACCCGGACCGTTAAGTCCGAGGTTGTGATGTAAAGTATGTTTGGTTATGGAAGTTTATTTCCAAGTGATTCCTGCGTTCTAATCCAAAAGATGTGTGGGAAGTGTAAACTTTGAGGACGAAGTTCTTTTAAGGGGGGTAGATTGAAATACCCCAAACCTTGATATGTTGTTTAAATGTTAAACTATGGTATATAAAGGCTAAAAAGTGCCTTAGAAACATCAGTGAACAATTTAAACCAAAGTAAAACACAATAAAACACTAAGACACAGTTTGAGCAAAAACATGCTCTAAGCTTGGAAGTGAACTTGGTTAGGACCCAAAGAGCCTACCAAGACTTAATAATATTCAATTATGATTATATAAGGCTAATTAAGTCCTTAGGAAACCTTGGTAGACCATTAAACCGAACAAAACACAAATAAATGCCTTAAAGTCAATATGGGCAAAAATGTGCTCTAAGCTTTGGATAAATTTGTATAAGACCTAAAGGTCATACCTATACCTTATAAATATGTTAAGGAACATATTAAATCAATTACTAAAGGAAACTAAGCTTGAAAACAAGTTAAAACACAAAATGTGCTTTAAGGAGTCTTAAAGCACATTTTTGAAAAATTGTCTTGTAAATGAGTTTTGAATGGCTAAATGTCCATCATTACTCTTTAATTAACATGTGTACTACTTAGTATCACATTTGGAGGTCTAAATCAATGGGAAATCAAAAATTTCACAAGAATGTGCCTTGTTTTTGTGAATAGTAACAAAAATGCTAGTTTATGACATAAGTCAATATAAGTAAGTTAATTGGTCAACAAAGACCAAACTACCCCTAAGTAGATGATGCGGGCCGGTTTTTATCAAGGTGAGTCACCACCTTGTTAGTTAATAAGTAAATAAGTAATGAAAAAGCAAGTAAATTCACTATTTACTTTATAACTTATAATATCTTCAAAGTATACTCTCTCACCTCATTCTCTTCTTTCCTCCTTGGTTCCCACCGTCTCCAACCTCCTCCATCCTTCTCCATCGGTTTTGCTACAGCAAGTAGCCATTCTCCATCTTTGAATGCTTGTAACTCATGACTCCATGCTCCAAATCAAATTCTAAGACCATATTTGCCTTAGTTAAGCCAAGCTCTACACTTCTATCTTTTCAAATCTTCAAAAGCCTCATTCCGGTGCCATGGAGATTCACCATTGATGGGGCTTGAGCTTACCTTTTCATGCCTTGTTATTCTCCTTTGCTTCAAGGTAAGGAAAGTCAAAGAAAAACTTCATTTCCTTTTGTTTTCATAAGTGACCGAAATCACCTTCTTCATGGTGTTTTCTTTTGCTTTGTTTTAACTTCATTCCAATCATTCAAGGGCTTGGTGGAAACCTCTCTTGTTACATATTCAAGTTCTCTTTCAAATTCTAAGGTAAACTTCTATTTTAAGTGTTTAGAACACTTATGTAAATTTAGGGTTTATATGTGAGTTTAAGTATGAAACTTAATGCTCATTACCCTTATATGTATATTGATTAGAAAGTTGACAAGTGATCAAACTCCTTGCTGATTTTCGGTTCAAGGAAACATGAAAGAAGTTTGAGAGGAAAAGAGGTAAACAAATCTCAATGCAGCTTAAATGCCTTAGGAAAAATGAGCTTGATTTGCCTAATAAAATACCTAAGGAGCCAATGGGAAAAGAGCTAGTGAATTGTTCTTAAGGAGATTCTTAAAGGGCATATGTGATGTTGAGTGTATTTGCAGGTTAAAGGCAATATATTATGTGGGAAATCCAGTGTTTAAGGTTTATGTTATTTAAGGGCCTAAGAGCCATGTTATTTAAGGGCCTAAGTTCCAAGCAATTTGATTATGCACTATATTGTGATGTAGTGTAAAATTTGGTGAAGTTTTGTGTGTGAGAAGGTTCTTGATGGATGTAGGTGTTCTTGAATGTCTAATGGTGAAAAACAATGTGTTTTGGTATGACAATATGCTAGGAGAACCTATGGCAAAATTTGGACAATGTACAAGAAGATTTAAGTGTTTAAATGAACTTTGGTGAACTAGGCAATGTGAGGAATGGATGAATGTTTATTAGGGAAGAAAACATGTATTAAAGTGTTGTAGAGTGTTACAAGGACTTAGGTATTGTCTTGGAAGTTCTAGGAATTCAATGAGTGTTTTTGTGATGTAATAAAGTCTTGGAGAAGTTTTTTTTAGGTTTAGGTAATGTTGATGTACAAGGAATAAATGATGTTTAGGTAAGGAAGATGTTTGAACTTGTGAAGAAAATTCTTAGAAGGACATGAAGTATTTTTGGTGGGCTAAATATAGTGTGGGAACATGCTATAAACCTAAGGGGGAAGTATTATGAGTATTGAGCATTTAGGCAAGAAATGAGTAAGTGTTTAAGGTATAGAAAATGGAGTTTTGGGCATGTCCAAACTACTGCCCGAACATGGACGTTCAGACATGCCCTGTTGCGCGTAAGTCACCTGAACTTCGACCGGTGTCCGAACTACCGTCCGAATTTGGAAGTTCGGACACACCTATCTCTTTATTCTGTTTTGGCCTCGAAAAGCGTCCGAACTTGGGAAGCTCGGACGCATGTTCGGACAGTCGTCTATTTACACCCATTTGAGCCTCGAACAGTGTCCGAACTTGGGAAGTCCGGACACAAGTTCGGACAAGGCGCTGTATGGACCAAAACATTGTTTAAGGTTATAGGATGGATGGGGATTATTAAGTAATGATGTTATAAGATTGTTAAGGACATGTTAAGTGAGTTATAATGACAATTTAGTGGGGGAAAGTTGTATTAAAATGTAAAAGTAAAACAAGTTAAAATGTGAAGTTATTTAACTAGTTAACGGGGAGTTATGAGCATTAGACTTTAAACAATCATGTTACCCCGTTGTTAATAAAAGTAAATGTAATGTTACCAGTTGTTCAAAGATGTTACGAGGAACATGTGATGGCACGTTAGAGTGAAACCCCGGTGACAGGTATGGTTTTCTTGCAACCTGTGTCCTACCGGATTACACCGGCTTGTATGCCAATGTGTTTTTCTGTATGTTTTCCACGTTGTAAGATAAAACATGTAATGAGTTTACAGTAATTCATATATGTGGCGTGTCTAGTTCCGATACCATTTAACCCGAAAGTGTTAAACTTAGCTAACTGAGTCTAGGATCACATGAGAGATCGGTATTCGGAATTTAACGACCCGGACCATGGGACGTTCTAACCACGGCTATGCGTGAGTTAATTGTGTAATGTTGTGTGTGAATGTATGGACCTCCCTCGTGTGTTTAGCCCAGTCGAAATACCTTCTTGGTGTGTGGGTGTGATAGGCTCCATAGTGGGGCTCTAACTAGTTATCTACAAGTAAATATGTACTAACGGGGGTGAGGAATCCGGTTAGGCCGGTCACGCGTTGTTTGGGAGTGGGTATCCTTTTTAGCCTTACCCTCCTCTCTGTTATGGTTGTTTTCCTCACGGGTTATGATCTCCCATTAGCTTACTCCAAAGCTTAGCTATTCTGACTTATGATCGGTTTAGGGGGAACATGTGTTTATGTGGTGTGTTTGGGTCACCATATCCGAACCATCTTAACTTAAGTTACTCGTCTGACTATTAGGACGGTAATGAGTGTTGTATAACGAGTTTATCATGAGGGTGACATCATTCTCTAGGCTCAAAAGTGAATTAACTATGTTTGGGTCGGTTCCTAAGAGAACCGTTCCCGTTATGTTATGTGTTATTATTGTACTGCAATTCCCATTGCGATGTTATGTTATGTGCACGTTGAAATGTGAAAAGCGTTGTTATGTGGAGTTTGTGGATCATGGATATGAATCCCAGTTTGTGATAAGAGGCGTTTAAGGATAACCCGATTAATGGGTGAGTGTCGTCTATTAAGGAAGTAGCTCATTAGAGGAGAAACACTCTAGGGGTAATGAACACCATGAGTGACTTATCAAGTAAGGATGTGTTATCTGTTTGTTGAGCCCATTGAGGTGGAATGTTATGTGTTGTGTGTTTATAGTTTACATGCATGATTCAAATATAATCAATCGCATGCTAAGACGACAATTAGTTGTGTGTGGCCCGGTAGCATGCGGGCTGCGGGATTACCATACCAGCAAAGGTGCTGAGCCCCTGGGGGCCACCATTTCCTCTTCTTTTCCTATTTTCAGGTACAAGGAGCTGGAAGCTGTCGAGAGTAGGACGGGGTAGTCATTTGTACATGGGTAATCATTTAAGTTATATATGTACAGTAGGTGTAGTAAGACCGAAATTGTTATCGGCATCAGCTTGTGAATACTCGGTACAGTTTAAGGTATGTGTATGTTTTGTTGTTAACGGAAAAGGGATAGCAACGTGTAGACGCTCGGGAATCTAGTCCATCAGACCGATACATTGTATGTGTAATAGCCTTGTTAGCCACGTAGGTGGTTAACGGCGTGTAACACCAACGAGTTAAGTAATGTGATGATTCTTGTTTTCCGTTGCAGTTGTTATTAAGTGTTGGATGGGGTGTTACAGTACTACAATGCGAAAGTAAATGAAATTAAAGATGTACACATAACGAACATCTAAACGAAATACAACAGTCTAAAAGAGAGTCACAAGATAGATGAAAGTGCAGATAAATATTTAAACGAAAAGGAAAAGGGAAAAACAAAAAGAAGAAAATAGCAAATAATAAAAAGTGATGTGTTCGAAATTAAAAAGAGATAACATAAGTGATTGGGTAGAGAATTAATCATTGAAGTGCAATGAAGAGCAAAAGAAACAGTAGATTTCTATATATATTTCGGCATAGTCCCCCGGGTTTTCTCCTCTCTCCCAGTTCTAAGAACCTCCACATTCACACTCAACATAATTCCATTGGCTCACCAAGCATACTAACAAATAATGCAACCCAAAATGTTACCAAGCTCGCCAAACACCCGAATAATTCACCAAGTTTTCATAATTTATGCCCAACAAATGTAACCTCATAAGTATGTTGCATTGGGCATTTTTAAGATCAAGCGTGGTCATTAGTTACCAGCAATCCAGCAGTACTCACAGAGCCATAGCATAATTTAAGCAGAATTTGAACAATGCTAAATAAGGGATGATTGAATTTAAACCATTAATCATAAAACGGGAGGTGCTGGCTCGTTCTGGGTTTTGGGAGTTGGAGTACGCCACGAGGAAGAAGAAAAGAAGGGGAAGACAGATTCGATCTAAACGTTGTATTTCTTTTTTTTCAAAATTTTGACCCGGCTGACCCTGCCAAGGTCGGGCGCAAGGTTGGTCGAAGTCAGTAGGTAACGATTCTGTAAATTTTGACTTGACCGACCCTCCCAAGGTCGGTCCCAGGGTCGGTCGAAGTCAGTAGCTTCTAGTTTTGCAAAAATTGAACCGACCGACCCATCCAAGGTCAGTCCTAGGGTCGGTCCAAACCAGAATCTTCCCAAAATGAATGTTTTCTTGCACAAAACACTTGTTCACATCCATAAGCACAACGCACATACAAAAATAGCCAGAAACACATAATAATCAAGAGTACGGAACAAGCAAACCAATAAACAAAACTAGACTACCAAAATAATGCAAGGAGAAATGAGAAAGTAGTCTGGGTTGCCTCCCAGAAAGTTGCCCATCATTTTAAGGTCTTTGACTAGACCGTAGTGAATGTTAGATCAAACCTGGAGGGTGGATGTGAGGAGGACATCCAAAGCATGAATCGAAGACATTTTTGGATCTCCACTTTGATGCAAGTTTACCTTTCCCTTTCCCGGCCTTCTTTTTCTCTTCATGAAGGGTTAATGGTGGTTCATCTTTGATGGTCATCCCTTTGGGCAGAGTGTTGAAGAGAAGTGAAGGAGACGAGTGTGGTTGGGCCTCTTTCTCCACAACCTTGACTGCAGCCGTTTTGCTATTTGAAGATCTCCCTGTTGTGAAGGGCAATTTCTCATCATATGGTTGCAATGTGATGGTCTTCTTAGCAATTGCGATTTGAGTAGTGGCGGTGGCGAGGAAGGGTAAGCCAAGGATGAGTGGAGTAGTGAAGTTTTCTTCGATGTCCAAGATAACAAAATCACATGGGAAGTATAGATGCTCCACTTTGATGATAACATCCTCAACCACTCCACTTGGGTAGACCATCGACCCATCCGCTAGTTGAAGGACCATCTTGCTTTTCTTCAATTCACCAATCCCTAGCCTCTTGAAGGTGGAGCGAGGCATCAAGTTGATGGAAGCTCCTAGATCACATAGAGAGTATTGAAAGAAGGTGCTACCAATCATAACTAAGATGGTGAAGCTGCCTGGATCACAGCATTTCGACGGTAATGGCTGTTTGAGAATAGCAGAGCAAGCCTCATTTAGTTGGATGGTATTGCCTTCAATCAATTTTGTTTTGTTGGAGATAAGGTGCTTAAGGAACTTAGCATAGTTTGGCATCTTGGAAATGAGGTCTACAAACAAAATGTTGACATTTAATTGCTTTAGCATCGCCAGCTCGACTTCTTTCACAATCGTGAATGATGCACATTAGCATTTCAGAGCTTAGGTTGGAAGTTCATTGGGAAACTCTTTAATTTTTCATAATAATCCTCAATTGTAAGTCCTCAATGATTTCTTGGGAGAGCGTGTAACTTATACTAAAGTGACTTTGTATAAAGTTACTTTTAACTCTTTAAAATCTATCTAGCTCTCCAAGAGCTTTTACAGTTTGTCCAATCTTATACTAAATGTTGACATTTTTAAACCAATCCACCTCAAATGCATAGTCATGCATTAGGGAAAACAAAAATATATTATTCTTAACCTTAAATAACATGATCCTTTTATTTTTCATCCTCTAGTGCACTCATCTTGCACGAGGACGTATACAGTTCTTATAGTCCTGAACCTCAAGTGCACTCATTTTCATGAGGAAGTATTATGATCTTACCTCAGATGTACTCATCTTGCACGAGGTAGCACAATTATTAATCTCAAGTGCACCATCTTGCACGAGGTAATATTATAATTTTACAATCTCCTGTTCAGTGATTACATAAGAGAATTCTTAACCTCTAGTGTAACATCTTGCACAAGGTAATCTCACCATTTTCTATCTCAAAACGATGCCTCGCATTCGACAATTCAAACTCTTTCTTGTGGCAATACTGCTTCCATTAACAGCAAATTGAACGGAAGCGATCATACCATATTCGATAGTTCACTTTTCAAAAATGAAATATGTAACGACAAATAATACTTTAAAAGTGATTATGTTAAAAATCAACCACAAACATACAGTTCTTCAACAATTAAACTGATAGTTCTTCAAAAACTATAACAATATATTATCATTGAAGATCCCACTTTCTTTTTACCCAGTTTTTACTTTTGCCCAAAGTTTCTTTTATTCAATAAAAAAAACTCGACCCACGGAATCTCATAAAAACAATCCTTTTATCACTTTTCTTTCTTACAAAAGGTGAAACTTCATAAACAAGTATCAAATTTTCCTCCTTTTTGTACCATATCTTGTTATCGTTTTCACCAATCAAAGATCATAATATAATAAATAGTGAAGTTTTACATATTGTATAACAAATATAAAAATAAAGATATGAATTTCTCCTTTGATTTAGAAACTCATATATACATATAAACAAATATATAAAAAATATTTTGAGTTGCATCTGACTTACCTGCTTGTTAATATGACTATGCCACTAAAATTGATTAAACTTATACCTTTTTCACTCGGTACAGTACCCATCAAATGCGGCTTCAACATATAAACTCTTCAGCAGCACAGATTCTTGACAAAGCACAGGGATTCCAAATATAATTAAGGGAAAATTCATGAAATGCCACTATATTTTTGGCTAATTCATGAAATGCCACTAAAAAAAGTCACGAAATGCCACTATATTTTCCAAAAAGTCCATGAAATGCCACTATAGATAGAAAAAATATAAAAATACCCTTACTAATTAACAAAGTACTTTTAAAGTTCACAATATGCCCCTGAATGTTAAAAATTAACAAAAATGTCAAAATACAATAAATATATCAAAACTTTAAAAAAACTAAAAACTAAAAAAAAAAATTAAAATTTTAAATTTTAAAAAAAATTAAAATTGAAAATTTAAATTTTTTAAAAAATTAAAATATCAATTAAATATTAAAAAATATATTTAATCTTTTAAATTTATTCAAACCATAAAAAGTATATTGAGTTCTAAACAAATAATGATACCAATTTCTACTAACTTAGTACCATAATTTGTGCCAAATAAGTACCATAATTTTTATCATAAATTTTTAATTATTATTTGCTATCAATTTAGATTATTTAATTCTTAAAGTAAATAATTTTTTATATTGCTGATAAAATTTTAAAACTAAAATTCTAAACATAATAAATTATTTGAGATAAAGTGACTGAGAATATATATATATATAACATACAATATTAAATAGTAAAACTTGTTTGAAATGCAGAATAAAACGTTTTCAGAATAATATTGTATATTGTATATATGTTTATATTCACAGTTGCTCTATTTCCAATAAATTATTATATTCTGAAAACGTTTTATTCTACATTTCAAACAAGTTTTAATATTTAATATTGTATGTTATATATATATATTCTCAATCGCTCTATCTCAAATAAATTATTATATTTAGAAATTTTAGTTTTTAAAGTTTATCAACAATATAAAAAATATTTAATTTGAAGAAATAAATAATCTAAATTGATAGAAAATAATAATTAAAAAATGTATGATACAAATTATGGTACTTATTTGGTATAAATTATGGTACTATATAGGTAGAAAAATTGGTATAAATTATTTGCTTAGAGCTCAGTATTCTTTTTATGGTATTGAATAATTTTTTAAAAAGGAAATATTTAATTTTTAGTATTTAATGATATTTTCATTTTTTATAATTTTTATAATTTTATAATTTTTTATTAATTTTTATAAATTTTTGTATTTTTATTGTATTTTGATATTTTTGTTAATTTATAACACTTAGGGGCATATTGTGACTTTCTTTTTGTTTAACTAGTATGGGTATTTTTGTCTTTTTTCCATCTATAGTGGCATTTCATGAACTTTTCAGAAAAAATAGTGGCATTTCGTGACTTTCTTTTTGTTTAGTGGCATTTCATGAATTAGCCAAAAATATAGTGGCATTTCATGAAATTTCCCTATAATTAAAGATAAACAATAACCATCATCTGAAAAGTGATGGTGAGGAAAAACGACTCAATATTTTTGTCTATGGTGTATGGTAGAGAGAAGAATATATTTTGGTAGAATTTATTGTGCTGATAACGTATTATAATATTGAGAGAATAAAATAGAGTATAGTAGACAAGGTAGATCGAAATAGACATACTCTTTTTCATTTCATTGTACGTCATTTTATAGTACATAATATCATTTGTTACCGAACCTTTAAGTGGTAGGAAAAAAATACCAAAGGTCTTCAACCAAAGAGTTTAGGGAGGTTACAAGAGTTACATAAGCAAAGGTCTAAGATAGACTAAAGGATGTGTGGATGTACATCCACTAATAGGGTTATTTATAACATGCATAAGGGCATCCACAATGGTGTGGATTCCACCCTTACGTGTCAATAAGAAACTCAAAAAATCACTGTAGTGGTGTGGATTCCCCCTCATTTCTCTCTCATCGTTCCTTACATAAGGAACGCTCTACAAATTCATATTATTGGCTACAACACTGCAACGATAATAAAAACTCTTAACAGAAAGCTAAAATAAAAATAATTATTGAGGGGAGAGAGAATGCTAAGAAACTCCCTATTGTGGAGATGAGAGTTTCTTAATAAATAAAATAATTCATTTTGTTGATGTGGCACCAAGAAAAGTGGTAAGACACCCACCACCACTGTGGATGCCCTAGGATTTTTTTTTTTTTGAAAAATGTAAGCATGCATAAGATTTCAAATACACCAACTTGAAATCTCCACACAACCTGACGCTGAAAAAAAAAAGTATGATTGGTCCATTATGACATTCAGTTTATATTCCGGGTAGAAAAAAATATTTACATTTTAAAGACAAAATTAGGCCTTATTTATTTCAAAACTTGATGCATTTAATTAGTTGATTCTAATGTAGTGTCTGTCAAATATCAATATATTTATTCAATTTTCATACGTCGAACTTTATTGAAAATGTAGTTTGAAAGGTGCTATTTTATCAAATTGTTTTATTTCCATTTCAATTACTGTTTAAATTCCCTTCTATTGAACTAAACACTACTTTCTTCTTATCTTTCTTCATACTTTTGAATGTGTGTAGTGCATAGGGAAGTTACTCAATATATAAGGGAAAATTCACGATATACCTCTGTTTTCTTTCGTAATTCACAATATACCCCTGTGATTTTAGTAATTTAACTTTAAACATGCTTAAATGTTGTCCAAAATTGATGAAACTTTACATGGACGATGCTAAAGTGTTATATTTTGGTCCAATATCAAATTTGAAGCTTTTTAAGCTCACATGTGACCTGTGGGACCCAATGAATATGTGATTGTTCATTGGGTCCCACAGGTCACATGTGAGCTTAAAAACTTCAAATTTGATATTGGACCAAAATATAACACTTTAGCATCGTCCATGTAAAGTTTCATCAATTTTGGACAACAATTAAGCATGTTTAAAGTTAAATTACTAAAATCACAGGGGTATATTGTGAATTCCTAAAGAAAACAGGGGTATCTCGTGAATTTTCTCTATACAATTGTGAGGGAAAAGCAAGAAAAGAGAAGATGAAAGTTAGAAAGATAAGGTGTTACAAAAGTAACTTAATCAACACATTAATTAGAAGTTGAAAGTTATAAAAACAAGGAGTTACAAAAGGAACTTAATCAAAACATTAATTAAGTTGGTCGATTATACTTCTCATCCCTCTACCGATCAGAGCTTGAGTAAGACCAAGATGCGATCAAAGTGCATTGAAACGATGTGAGGAAAGGGGTTTCATCAGTAGATCTGTAACTTGATCAGTGCTTCACAGATGATTCACTCAAAGAGTGCCAATGGCACAAGTTCGTGGATGAAATGAAAATCAAGATCCACATGTTTTGTTTTGTAATGAAGATCTAGATGCAACATATGTGACTTCGAGGTTGTCACACCATAATGTTGGCACTGATGATGAATACACCAAGGTCTTGGAGTAAGTATTGAATCCAGATAAGTTCAGAGGCAGCAGTGACAACAACTCTATATTCAACCTCTATAGAAGACCTAGCCACGATGTCTTGTTTTGTTGAAAGCCATGGGACAAGAGATCTACCAAGATAGATCGCATAAGCAGAGGTGGACCGTCTATCAAGCACATTAGTAGCCCAATCAGAATCGGTATAAGTATAAGGAGATCATTTTTTTTATATGACAAATAAAGAGAAATACATTTTGTGCCACTAAGATAGTGAAGAATCCGTTTGAGAGCAGTCCAGTGAGTGTGTGGGGATTGATGCATGAAAAGGCAGAGCTTATTCACGGCATAAGTAATGTATGGTTGGATCAAACTGAGATATTGAAGGCTACCTAAGAGACTGCGAAACAAGGTTACATTCGAGAAAAGAGGGCTATCTTTGGATGAGAGAGAAGAGCTAGTAGGAGTGGTAACTACTTAACAGCCTGTGAGATGGCCTTTGAAGATCAATGTATCAATGTACTTTTGCTGAGAGAGGTAAAGACCTTTGGTAGTGCGACAGACTTGAACACCAAGGTAGTATCTCAAAGAACCAAGGTCACGAACAGGAAACAAGGTGGCAACTTTGGAGATACACTGGCGAAGAAGATTGGATTAAGAGCCAGTGATGATAAATCATCAACATAAACAAGTAATGATATTATATCAGTGTGAGACAAAAAATCAAACAGAGAGTTATTAGATCGGGTGTTACGGAAACCCATGGTGAGAAGAGTTGAACTGAGCTTGTCATGCCAGGCTCAAGGAGCCTACTTAAGTCCATAAAGAGACTTAAGAAGTTTGCACACAAAGGTAGGTTTTGTGGGATCAATAAACCCAGGTGGCTGGCGTAGTCAAACCTCGTTAGAGATCACCATGAAAGAAGGCTTTGGAAATATCAAGATGTTGTGTAGGCCAACCTTTGTTGATGACAATAGAGAGAACCACCCGTATAGTAACAGGTTTCACTACAAGGCTGAAGGTCTCAAGATAATCAAGACCTTAGGACTGGGTATATCCCTATACAACGAGGTGTGCCTTCTACGTTTAAGAGTACCATTGGCATGGTACTATGATTTGAGAATCCATTTACATCCAAAAACATTTTTATTCATAGGAGGAACCAAGACCCATGTTCATGTGTTGCATAAGGCATCAAATTTAATTTGCATAGCTTTACACAAGTCAGAATGTTTTAGGGCTTGAGAGAATGTAGAAGAATTGGGAACAGATGCAGAATCGGTAGTAGTAACCCAAGCAACAGTTCCTTTTGTCCATATAAGAGGTTTCATGGATTGTTTCTGCTACGAGTGACCATGGGGTGAAGAGGATGAGGATGGTCATGGGTACAGGAGGAAGATATGGTGTTTGATTTGGGATGAGAGTCGTTTAGAAGGGGTTGTGTAGGTGTAGAGGAGGAATTATATACATTATCTATGATGGGAGATATGGTATGTGATGTAGGAGGAGAGTTGTGAAGAACAGGTATGAGAGTTTTATTGTATGTCTGGACAGATGGTGAGAACAAATAAGGGTCAAAAGTGGGAGAAGAGTCAGCCACCTGGATTTATTGATCAAAGGAAACATCCCGAGATAGATAAATACGACCACTGTCAATATTTAAACATTGATACCCTCTATGTTGCGGTAGTGACCCAAGAAGACACACAAGCTAGTTCTGAAGGAAAATTTGTGATTCTGGTAAGGCCAAAGATTAGGTGAGGCTGCACAGCCAAAGATCCTCAAGAAATCATAATCTGGTGGTTTACAGAAGAGAACTTCATATGGGGACTTGTATTGCAGTACAGAAGTGGGTGTGCGATATAGTAAGTAAGTGGCTGTAAGAAAAGCATAATTCCAATATTTGAAAGGGACTGGGTGATGTAAGAGAGCTAGATCTTGGTTAACAATTGATCGATATGTGTTTTCTATATTTCCATTTCAAGCATGGGCCTAAGAGCAAGTGAGATGGTGATGAATACCAAACTCCTCAAACAATGGTATAAGTGGTTTAAATTCCCCTCCTCCATCTGTCTGAACCGATTTAATAGTAGTTTCAAACTGGTTGTGAACAATAGCTAAGAATTCCTTGAATATAACACTAACACCAGATTTTGCATTCAAGGGAAACAACCACAAATATTTAGAGTAATCATCCAAAATCGACATATAGTATTTCAAACCATCACTAGCAATCACCGAGGATGGGCCCCATACATCCATAAACAACAACTGAAACATTGCATCAGATTTAGTCATAGAAGGACAGTGAGCAAGAGAATGAGTTTTTCCTCTCTTACGACCATGACACATAGTAGACTCAGAGGTTTTGTCTGAAATGGGTAATTGAAATTTATACAAAGTAAAGGATGTAATTTGATTTGTTGGATGCCCAACCGAAGATGCCAATTGTGAAAATTGGTTTTGGCTATATAGTTAGCTTCAGTATGAACAGTAGTGTCACCAGTATCCATAGAAGTACTGTCAAAATGGTAGAGCCCATTCTTAACTTCCCCCTATATGAGAATATCCTTGGTAACCTGATCTTTCACCAAAACATAAGTGGAGTGAAATTCAAAAATCACTTTATTATAATGACAAAATTATCGAACAGATATCAAGTTTTAGGTGATAGAAGGCACATGAAGAAGTTTTGACATAATAAAAGAACAATTAGAAAATGATAAATTGACTGTGTCTTAGCCTGATATGGACATAGTGGATCCATCACCAATAGTAACAACATCAGTGTCATTATAAGAATGTTGCTCAAGATTAAGATTGGAGAGATCATGGGTGAAGTGATCTGTAGCAGTTGTCATTGTTAGAGATTTGAAGGAGGTATTTGATATGCTTGATTAAATTGGTGATAGCAGACAATAGCCTTATGACTAGGTTTTTCACAGATTTGGCAACCAGTTGAGTTTACCATTGAAGTACGAAGGAGAAGAAGAGTTCCACAGCCTGAATATAATCCTCGCCCGCCATGGGCTGAGTAATTGCCACGCCAGGCACCACGCCCACAATATTGGTTATGACCTCTCCCCGACTAGTAGTATTAACACTTTTATCATTTTCAGTAGTGGTGACATTAGCAGCAATGGGATTAGCATTAGTGAGTTGGGAGATCTGACTAGTAAGACGTTTTTCTACCGATAGAAGTTAGCCAAAGACATGGGCAATTTTGAGAGGAGAGAACTTGCTTAAGTGGAGATTGACTCATATTCAGGAGGAAGGCCATGGATAATGTAGTGTTTAGATCGGATTCAAAAATTGGATTACCAACCACAGCGATCGCATGACCCAGGCGTTCATTTTACATGAGCATAATAGGCAGATATACATCAGCATCCTTTCGGATAGAATAGAGTTAGAATCTCAGTTGCTGAAGCTGAGCAACCGATTGAGAAGCACATATTTCTAAAATCAAAGACCGGGTCTAATGAGCTGTTTCACGCTCAAGGATTTGGCCAAATACTTCGACAATGATGGATGACATCATAATTGAGTAGACCAACTGGTCTTGTTGTTTCCAGGTGAGGAAATCTTCATTAGTTTTGCCATTCAAGAATTATTTAGGAGCTGATTTAGATCCATCCATAAAACCATATAGGTTGTGCCCTCGTAAGTATGCTTCAAGTTGACGTTTCCAGATAGCATAGTTTTCTGAGTTTAGTTTGTGAAAGTTTGTGGTAGGACTGATAAGATTCGGCGAACAAGTGTACAAAAAAGTTGAAGTGGTGGTCGTGGTGGATGAAGAAAATCCAAATGTAACTTTCGCCATGAATGAAGGTGATATGCTTCGTTTGAAGCTTTGAAACCATACAAACAATACTAATAGAAAAGTAAAAGAAGTTTGTTATGAAAGTTACTCATTCTCGTTCATATTTTTGAATTTGTGAAATGCTAGGGAAGCTACTCTATATATGTACAATTGTGAGGGAAAAAGAAAGAAAAGAGAAGATGAAAGTTATAAAGACAAGGAGTTTCAAAAGTAACTCAATCAAGATATTGATTGGAAGTTGAAATTTATAAAGACAAGGAGTTACAAAAGGAACTTAATCAAGACATTAATTGAGTTGGTCTATTATACTTCGCAATAACATCATTGTCTTTTTCTTGTGTCATTGTCGTCCCTCTCCCTTTCCATTTTCCTTTCTCGTTTATTTCCTCTCCTTTTTTTACTAATGTCGTTGTTTTTTTTACCCGATAGCATTGCCAAGGTCGTCCGCTAATGTATAAAGTGGGAAAATATTAATCTAATTATGATGTAGAGGTTTTTGAAATCAGATTATCCAATAGATGCTAATCCATTTCTTGGGTGCTTCTTGACATAGTTATGTATTATCACTAATCTAAGGGGTAGGATTTTTCCTTAAAAAAATAGCTTCTTCATAAGATGAGAATGAGTGCAAACATATTAAAAGATCAATCTAGGAACTTAGGGAAGATGAGCAAGCTCCACTTCAATCAAAAGACAAAAGGGGATTCATCCAATAACAATACGGTGTCAAAAGAAAACGTTATAATAGTTCAAAAGATATTTAGTAAAAATGTCCTACATAAATTAGGAATAGACAAGAAAAGATGAAAAACTATAGCGATGAAGGTCAGCTCAATATTATTAGGAGACTACTTTCTAGTTTCCACCACAACCACCATCTTGCAAACTGGACCAATACCACCTAAAACATATCTTCATCTTGAGAGCAATCGATAGAGAAAGGTATCAAATAATAATTAAACTACACTTACATGGGTTTTTTTCTCTAATGTACAAAACACCACCACCATCCAATCTTATATAAAGAACACTTGGTATAAAAGCCTTGCAACAGAGCTTCAATTGTATATTCAAACGACAAACCTAGCTAGTAGTAAAACTACAGAAGAGTGAAGAAATTCAACTAGATGCAAATTTCTTTAATTAGACTTCTGAGATCCTTTTTCCTCATATCTGATTCACCAGAAGATTTAAACTTAGATATGGTTGCCAAAAGAGAAAATAGGTAACTATAATTCACCAAAGCTAGAGCCAAATAACCTAGCGCAAAGGCTATGATGGCTCCCTAACTTAACAAACAACCTGAATTTTGAACATGAGTCCACTTCAAAAACCTTTTGGGAAGCCCTATATTATTGTCTATTTGTCTAAGCCCATCACTTAATGGCTCAAATAAGGAAAGTAACATCCATGCAACATCCAAGTGAAAATTTATTACATGCTTGGAGTAAAAGCTAAACACACATTTTACTTGAATCCTTTATGAGATGTAATGTAACCATTAATAAAGTTTCTAACCAATCTCGTCGTAATTTTGTACAACGCAAGTTAACTTTGCAATACCTTGCCATCTTAATTGAAGAAACCACAAAGAATGAGCGGATGACCACCAAACTAATGCCAACAAAACTTGCATCAACGACTCCATTGATTATGCAGTGCATTCACCAAGTTCATCCTTCTCAGATCTTTTATCTTCTACCTTAGAGCCAAATGAAGGGCTTTATTAATATCATTAAGTGGAAGAGGGGATTATCCCTTAGAGGTGAAAACTTATCTATTTTCCAAGATACCAATGTAGAATCCATTCAACTGAAATACCCCAAACTTAGATATGGTGTTCAAATGATAAACTAAGATATAAGGAGGCTAAATAATGCCTTAGAAACATTAAGAAACATTTCTAATCAAAGAAAATATAAGGAAACACCAAAAGAGCAGTTTTGACAAAAACGTGCTCTAAGCTTGGAGAGACTTGGGAGAGTACCCAAATATAGTTCTAAGACCTTAGTAATATCCTAATGGTCATTTTAAGTCAATTACCAAAGAAAACCAAGCTTGAAAACAAGTTAAAACACAAAATGTGCTTTAAGGAGTCTTAAAGCACGTTTTTGAAAAATTGTCTTGTAAATGAGTTTTGAATGGCTAAATGTCCATCATTACTCTTTAATTAATATGTGTACTATATAGTATCACATTTGGAGGTCTATATCAATGGGAAATCAAAAATTTCACAACAATGTGCCTTGTTTTTGATGAATAGTGAATTAATTAAGCTAGTTTATAACATAAGTCTATATAAGTGAGACATTTGGTCAACAAAGACTTAATTACCCTCATTCATTAAAGGGGGCCGGTTTTTTAAGTGTGACTCACCACACTTATCTAGCTAAGTAAAGAGAAAGCAAAAATAAGTAAGTTATAAAGTAAAAACATTATTCACCTTTTAAGATAAATATCACATTTTACTTACCTCTCTCCTCACTTCTTCATTCTCCCTTGTTTCACACGGTTTCTTGCTCTCTCTTCTCCATTCACGTAGAGCTCAACTCCATGAAAGCTCCATCTTCTCTTGCACACCACTTGCTCATTTAAGCTCCAAATCCAAAACAAAATACATATTCTTCTTAGTTAGCTCAAGCTCCTCCTTTCTATCTTTTCAAAACTTCAAGAGCTTCATTTTGGTGCCAAGTCAAACCACCATTAGAGGAGGAAATTCAAGTTTGGAGACTCCATTGGCATCTCCATTCTCTTAAGGTAAAGAAAGTGTAAGAAAATCTAGGTTTCCACCATTTTCTTCACATGTCCGAAAATATATACTCATGGGACTCCATGTTTATGCCTTGTTCTAGCTTGTTTCAACTCTTCAAAGGAGAGGGGAGGTCTTTCTTGCTTCATACCCAAGTTTGTCTTGAGAAAACCAAGGTAAAATAATCACATTAATACCTTAAAGCATATTTTTTAACCTAGGGTTTGTTCCTTAGGGTTAATGTGTTATCTAGTACTCATTGGAGTCATTGGATATTGGTTAGAACATTGGCAAGGAGAATCACATTGGTGACCGAGATTGAACAAAGAAAACCTAAGGAGAAAAGCTTTTAAGCTTGTGAGAAAACAAGGTAAATTACTTACCTTAAGGTGTTTTGTTGTTTAAGGGAATGAGATGTAGGTATATGATGAGTTTAGTGTAGAGTTTATATTGGGAAGGTGCTATAAACCTAGGAGAAACAATGACTATTCTTGTGAACTTGTGACTAAGGAGCAAATGAGAAAAGAGATAGTTTAAGAATATAAAGGTGAAGTACAAGAAGCATTTTATTTCAATGGGAGCCTTGTTGAGTGTATTCGCAGGTTGAAGGCAAATATATGTGGAAATTCAGTGGTTAAGATTATTGTCATTTAAGGGCCTAAGTGCCAAGCATTTTGAGTTTAAGCAATACATGATGATGTGGTGAAGTTTTAGTGTAGATTGTGTGTTAAGGTGTTGTGATGAGAATTTGTGTGGTATTGGTTGTTTGATGGAGAAAAACCATGTGTTAGGGGTACTATATACTAGAGAACCCATGGCAAAATTTAAAGGAGAGTTTAAGTGTTAAGATATTCTAAGGGAATTTAATGACTAAGGAAGTACTAGGAATGTTCTATAGGTTGTCTTGATGAAAAAGGGTGAAGTTAAGGTGTTTTAATGACCTATAATGACTTAGGTATCACCATGGAAGATTTAGGAATCAAGAGAATGTATTTGAGTATTTAGGACTTAGGCAAATGTTGGTGCACAACTAGGAAGGAAATAATGTGATGATGATGGAAGTTTAAACTTGTTAAGGAACTTTAAGTAAATGCTTAAAAGAGTTTTAGATAGTGAGAGATGCTTGGGAGATGATGTTATAGTGGTAAAGAAAACATTTGGCATAATGGTTACACTAGGTATGAACCACCACCTAGAAACCTAGAGGGAAGCATTACAAGTGTTAGCATTATTACAAGGAAAATGCATAATGACTAAGGTGGATCTTGGTGGATGATTTAAGGTATTTAAAGGAGGGCTTAAGGTGTATTTGAGGTGCCCAAATGAGGTTATAACATATTAGAATATATGAGGAGAAGTTTGGAGTTGAAAGAGAATTTAGAAACAAGTTTCTAGAGCCGACCGACCTTAGGACCGGATGCAAGGTCGGTCGGGCTCTGTTACACTACCGGAAAATGTTTCTGGAACGACGGACTTGGGGACCGGACTTACAAGTCCGGTCGGGCTTGTTTTTGGTGAGGGAATTAGTTTCTGGAATAGACCGGACATGGGACCGGACTTGTCAAGTCCGGTCGGGCTTAAATTTTCACGGGGAGAACTCTCGGGAATGGACGACCTTGGGACCGGACTTGCAAGGTCGGTCGGGCATGAATTTTGTACGGTAATAAGTCTCTGGAATCGACCGGACATAGGACCGGACTTGTAAGTCCGGTCGGGGTAGAATTTTCAGACGGAGAAGTGTTCTGGAATGGACCGACCTTAGGTAAGGTCGGTCGGAAGTCCGGTCGGGCCAAAAAAAAAAAAAAAAAGAAATTTCAAATTCTAAGAATGGTAATGGGTAATGAGGTATACCTTTGGTAGGGTAGTAATGATTGGGACCCTAAGAACTTAAGGAATTAAGTTAAGATTAAGTGTAAGTTGTAATGTTTAAAGTTAAGTTTGTAAGCTAAGTGGCAAGACTTTAGAGGTTGTTAAGTGGGGATCTGTAGGAACTAAGTGAGTTAAGTAAGGTGCAAATAACTAATAACCTAAAAATGAATGAATTTTAGGTTTGTGAATTGGGATCCCGAAGAAGATTAGTCAACAACGATCGACGGTGAACGGTACAATCCTTCTTGTGACCTGCTTGCTAACGAGGTGTCCCTCGGCTTGTGTGCTATCTGTTTAATTGCTATGACTAAAACAAGATAAAGCATGCAACCGGTTATATTGTTCTCGTTGTGATTGTGTTATATTTACACTAACCCGCGAGACTTTAGATTGTTACTAACCAAGTTTAGTACTTACTGAGTTAAGAATAAGAGTTAAGTTTGATGGTTTGTTGGTTAATGCCCGTTAAGGCTTAGCTAGCACATGGTGTTAAGATGTCTACTAACTGGAACTTGAGTGAGGAAACCCGGGACCGATCTCCGGTCATGCATGCTAAGGAAAAAGGGGGACGGTATCTGAATCAGATCCGCCCTCCGCTTAAGGACTTGTCTTCGGACTTGTTGCCTAGGGCCGGTTGCCGGCTCAGCTACGCTGGACTCCCGTCCAGGGTAGGTGGCATTAAGATGGTGCGGTGGGATCACCTAAATCCCAGGTTCGAATTAAGCTACAACCAATCCCTTCCAGGAAAGGTTTGTATATTGAGATTAGATTAAGATTGAGATTAAGATTGAGGTAAGGTAAGGAACTAAGATTAAGGAAATGAGGACTAAGGGGGGTTACTAACCCACTTGATAAGGGAACGCTTGAGTCGTTCATTGTTTGTGAACTATACATGTTCATCTGTGGTTATTGTTATTGCACTTCATATTATGCTTGTGTATGTAATCAATTTCCATGCTATCGACAATTAGTCGTCGTAGCCCTGTTAGCTTGGGGGCCATGAGAGGGTGTACCAGCATTCGTGCTGACCCCCTCGGGGGCTATTTTTACACTTGCAGGTAAGAGGCCCATGAGGACGCACTACGAGGGTAGGAGCGGTTAGTCTTAGGGTGGGACTTTTATTTTGAGTTCGGGTTGCGCCTGTGCACCGACTGTTTATATATACTGATGTAAGTTTGGGATTATGTTTAAGATACTAGTACTCGGTTGGTTGTGGTGTTATGAATGTTGATGTTTAAGTTGAATAAGTATTTTTGGATAAGTATTGTAAGTATTTAAGCCGGTATATTCTAACGATCAGACCGTGGCAAGGTCCAGGTGTTGTTATTTCGCTGCGACGTATTCGATTAGGTGTTCAGATTGCGATAACCACGATAGGCTTGGATGGGGTGTTACAAAAAGTGGTATCAGAGCGTAGTTACGCTCTGATCAAGAAATACCGGACATAAGTAACCACCGAGTTAGGATATAAGTTAAGGAATAAGTGATGGGTTAAGGGTGTGAGAAGTTAGAGTGAGTAGAGTCAGATGACCCACTAATGTGGATTGTCTTTACCGTCTACGGACGTTATAAATTTACTAACAAAACCGTGGTGAAATGTGATCTAATGTAAGTTATGCGTGTTCAGATGGCAGGACGCCCTAGAGGAGGCCGAGGTCCGCGGCCGTGGTGAGATATTTCAGGATATACCTGGAGGGCAGACGATCGCAGAGATCGTAGCTGCCGCTTAGGGCATATGGGCTATCAGCCTGGTGTGGGTGCACACCACCTCCACCGCCACAACCTAGGGAACCGAACTGGGTGAAGAATCTAGCAGATCTTCGACCCTCACATTTTAGGGGGAGACCGATCCCGCCAAGCTTGAGGCGTACATCTCCGAGCTGGAGACCGCCTTCGAGACCTTGATGTCCCTGCTGGGATCAAGGTGCGCTAGCTGCTTCTACCTGAAGGGGGCGGCAGGCGATTGGTGGAAGCTGGTGAGGGCCGAGCATGTGGCACCATCCAGAGTTCGGCTGGGAGCAGTACACCGCCTTGCTACGGGCAAAGTACTACCCCGCCCATGTCCAGACGAAGAAGCGCTTGCAGTTGGATGCGCTTAAGCAGTCGGACAAGATGACAGTGGACGAGTATTACTCAGAGTTTCACTGTCTTGCTCCGTCTTCTGCCGGGTCTTGGGTATTCTGACCAGATCTTGGTGGACCGCTTCTATGGCGGGCTTAGCCATCGACTCCGCTACGGCATGGGGCCGACGAGTACACTACTACCTTGCAGGTAATAAGAATGATTGAAATTTGAGTAAGTGGTGAATAAGATTTAGATTATGAGAAATAATGTGACTAATACTATGGAAAAGCAGGAGTGCTATCATGCCGCTGCTAAGGTTGAGATTACCGTCCAGCTGAGGGACGAGGAGAATGCAAAGAGGAAGAGTGCTGGGAAGAGCTCGAGAGTCAAGGGCAAGGAGGGTACAAGAAACAAAAGTACCAGCCTCAGGCCCAGAAGAATCAGAACCCGAAAGGGAAGGAGGAAAAGGAGAAGGCTTCGGAAGAGCCATTGAAGCTGACCTATGCTATTGCAGCTACACCACTGCGCTCTAAGGCGCCAAAGGGTGAGGAAAATTGATATTGAATGAGTTAAGAAATAAATTAGTAACCGTTGAGATATGAGAATTGACAATGAATCATCAGGATCTGAGACTGAGAGGGCAGCCGGTGGTGGCTACCAGCGACGCTTCATCTGTAGATGGTGTCACAAGGACCACCCCGGGCTCGACTGTAAGGGAATAAGGTGGAGTGCAACTTCTGTGGTGATCTACGGGCATCGAGCTTATGAGTGTTACCGGAACCCTGCTAGCAGAGCCTATAGGCCCGACACCAGGGGCAAGGGCAAGACCGATCAGGGAGCTGGATCTGACGGTCAGAGGAAGTGCAGCAGCCGGCGGACAAGAACCCACGGGCGACCCAGAAGACGGGGCCCACTCTACACATGGTGGACCGGGACGATGAGCCTGAGCCCTCATCGAGGCCAGGTACCACTATAACCATTTAGTAATAAAACTACCTGCTTACCGCATTATCATGCATGTTTGGTGAATAAATGAGTTAAGTAAAAATAAGATGAGATTAGAACTTAAGTGAGACATAACCTACTACCACTCTAGGAAGATTCAAAATCTGCTACCCAATACCATCTACACCTAACCCGGAGCACACCGACATCGAAACTGTACACACTTTCCAACCGAACAATGTCAGGTTATCCGCCCAGGTATGATTTTATTAAGGGATACCTGACACCCGACGCACAAATAGCCATCATCAGGAGATGCAATCAACTAGGAATGGGACGGGAGGTTTTTACACACCGGAGTACCCAGGGGGAGCAAGGATGAAATTAAAGATGATGAGCTTGGGCAAGGATTGGAATCCGTATTGCCAAGAATTACCAAACCATGAGGGAGCAAGATGGAGTCTCACCACCGGGAATACCCGAAGAGTTCCATCCAGTTATTGCACAAGTCGTGGAAATCGCTCAGCAGTTGGAGCTGAACCGATTCCAGACATACAAGTGGACATTTGTATTGTAAACTTCTACGAAAAAGATGGGAACTGGGACTACACCAGGATAAGGACGAGACAACGGAGTTTCTCGAAAGAGGGATACCCGTAGTGTCTGGTCCATTGGAGATGATGCGGAGTTTTTATACGGCGAGCAGAAGCGTGCGGACCGTGCAGATAAGATAGTACTTAAGTCAGGTGATGTATTAATTTTGGGAGGAGAATCAAGGATGTTAACCATGGGATAAGAGAATCAAGCTGAATACAGCACCGTCAGCAGTAATCAATGCGACGCATATGAGACCAGGAAGATTAAACCTAACCTTTAGACAATATTAGCCATGTAATGTTAGAATGAGATGAGAAATGAGATGTAAGATTGAAGCACATGTTGTAAACAGGATGGTCATGAATAAAATAACAGTGTTGTTCATATAAATTGATTGCGACTCTTGTTATACCATCAATACTCATGGAGCTTGTGAACACAATTAGGTTATGGACTCGGTACGGAAGGTGCACTAAGCATACTCACAGAGGCACAGGCCGACGCCAGCGGTACTGTCCTCACCGGCACCTTTCCGATCAATGGGATTGAGGCATCAGTTCTCTTCGACTCAGGGGCCTCGCATACCTTTGTCTCTGCATCATTTGCGAGCAGGTGGGGCTAGACGCTGATGAGCTACCCGACTTCACGGTTACGCTCCCGTCTAAGGAGAAGGTTCGTTGCACTCGTTACTACCGAGGAGCCATTATCAGAATTAAGGGAGAAGACTTTCCAGTCAGTTTCATTGAGTTCAGTAAGCTAGGATTTGATGTTATCTTCGGGATGAACTGGTTGGAGCGGCACAAGGGACGTATCCTCTGCGCCGAGCATAGATTGCTGCTCAGGAGTCCGTCTGGGGTAACAATATCATACCGCCAGAGGCCAGGAGCCTTCGACTAAGATCATCACCGCCATGGCAATGCATAGAGAATTAAGGAGAAAGGAAGAAGTATATACCTCTGCTATGTACAGGACATAGAGAGAGACCCTGAGTTCGACCCTGACTTACCGGTAGTGTCGGAGTTCCCCGACTTATTTCCACGGGAACTGCCCGGCATGCCACCACTCAGGAGGTAGAGTTCACCATTGAACTGCTACCTGGTACCGGACCGATAGCCAAAGCACCATACCGTATGGCTCCGGCAGAAATGACTGAGTTAAAAGGAACACTGAAAGATTTGTTGGATAAGGGATTCATTAGACCAAGTGTGTCACCATGGGGAGCGCCAGTCCTCTTCGTGAAGAAGAAGGATGGTAGTCTCCGCCTCTGCATCGACTACAGAGAGCTGAATGCAGTGACAGTGAAGAATAAGTACCCACTACCCCGCATTGACGATCTGTTCGATCAGTTGAAGGGAGCATCTGTGTTTTCCAAGATTGATCTCAGATCGGGGTATCATCAGATAGCCATTAAGGAGGGAGATATTGAGAAGACGGCATTCCGGACACGATATGGCCACTATGAGTTTACAGTGATGCCGTTCGGTTTGTCGAACGCACCGGCGAAGTTTATGGATCTGATGAACCGCTTGTTCCGGAGCAGCTGGACAAGTCGGTTGTGGTTTTTATTGATGACATTCTGATATATTCGAAGTCTAAGGTTGAGCATGAGGAACATCTGAGCAGGGTATTGGAAATACTGAGGGAGAACCAGCTATATGCTAAGTTCTCCAAGTGTGAGTTTTGGCTTGACCAGTCTCTTTCCTAGGTCATGTCATCTCAGATGCTGGGATCGCAGTGGATCCAGCAAAGATTGATGCCGTACGTACCTGGCCAAGGCCGAAGACTGTTACCGACATCACTCCGGAGCTTTCTCGGTCTGGCAGGTTACTACAGAGGTTTGTTAGAGATTTCAGCAAGGTCGCGAAGCCGATGACCAGTCTGATGAAGAAGGATGCACCATTTCTGTGGACAGTTGACTGTGAGAGATCTTTCAGCGCTTGAAGGACTCACTGACCACTGCACCGGTACTGACCATTCCAGACGGTACAGAGGGCTTTGAGGTTTATTGTGATGCATCCGGCAGAGGACTGGGTTGCGTGCTCATGCAACATGGCAAGGTGGTGGCATATGCCTCACGCCAGTTGAAGAAACATGAGGAGAACTACCCCACACATGATTTAGAGCTGGGAGCTGTAGTCTTCACTTTGAAGATATGGCGCCACTACTTATATGGGGTTAGTGTCACGATCTACACCGATCACAAGAGTTTGAAATACATATTCACTCAGAAGGAGTTAAATCTTCGACAGAGGAGAGGTGGTTAGAGTTTCTGAAAGACTATGACATTGACCTCCAATACAAAGAAGGGAAGGCCAATGTTGTAGCAGATGCCCTGAGCCGTCGAGCACACTCACTCCATTCGCTAGTTTCCTTCTCCAGCTTGGTCGATGAGGTGCGAGAGGCTCGGAGGACAGATGAGTATATGAGAGAGGTCAGACAGAAGCTGACAGATGGTACCTTTGAGAGTCAGAAATACGACTTCAGACTTCATGATGATGATCTGATCAGACTTAAGGGCCGATTATGCATACCACGAGGTAACACGGATCTGAAAGACCGTATACTTAGAGAATCACACTGTTCTTCAGTTTCCATCCATCCGGGAGCCTCTAAATGTATAAAGACATGAAGAGATACTTCTGGTGGTCGGGGATGAAGACAGATGTTACCGAGTTCGTCTTGAGGTGTCTCACATGCCAGAAGGTGAAATTCGAGCACCGACGACCGGGCGGAATGGTACAGTCGATGCCAGTTCCGGAGTGGAAGTTCCATGATATCTCCATGGACTTCGTAGTTGGGCTTCCACCTGCTAGGGGAGGTCTCAACATGATATGGGTGGTGGTGGATCGCCTTACCAAAGTAGCCCGATTCATACCAATGAAGGATACTTGGAAGGTGACCAAATTAGCTGAGTTGTTCGAGAAAGAAATCATGAGACATCACGGCATACCAAAGACCATAGTGTCAGATAGAGATACCAGATTCCTTTCGAGGTACTGGAGAGCTACCAGAGAAGCGTTGGGTACAGAACTCAAGCTGAGTACCGCGTTTCCATCCTCAGACAGATGGTCAGACTGAGCGTACTATTCAGACACTCGAGGACATGCTGAGAGCATGTGCCTTAGACTTCCAGGGCAGTTGGATTGACAGATTGCATCTGATCGAGTTTTCATACAACAACAGCTATCACGCTTCGATCAAGATGGCACCTTTTCAAGCGTTGTACGGTAGACCATGTCGTACACCGCTCTGCTGGGATGAGTCGAGTGAGACGGTCATTATAGGACCAGAGTACTTAGAACAAGTTAAGGCTGAAGTTCAGCAAATCAGGGAGAACATGAAAGCTGCTCAAGATAGGCAGAAGTCGTATGCTGATGTTCGACGACGGGACCTGGAGTTCGCAGTGGGCGACCAGTATTTCTGCGAGTATCACCGATGAAGGGTGTATTCAGGTTTGGGCAGAAGGGCAAGTTAAGCCCGAAATTTGTTGGTCCTTATGAGATTACGGAGCGGGTGGGCCCGGTTGCGTACAGGTTGAATTTACCTGCTGAGCTGGGTAAAGTGCATGATTTTTTCATGTTTCACAGCTAAAGAAATACATGCACCACCCCTCCCATGTGTTAGAACCTGAGAGGTTGACTTTAGAACCAAACATGAGATCCGTGGAAACTCCTCAGAGAATCTTGGACAGCAAGACTAGGGACACTCGCCACAAGTCAGTGCGACTGGTGAAGGTTCTCTGGTCTAACCAGGATGTCGAAGAGGCCACGTGGGAATTAGAGGATAAGATGAGGGCGAAGTACCCTTCTTTATTTACCGACTAGATTGTCTGTATAGGGTACGGGGCGTACCCCTTTTTAAGGGGGGTAGAGCTTCCTCGCTTTTGAGTTAGGAAACGATCATGTTTGTCGTTTGTTTGGTTGTTTAAGATGTGAATTTGTGTAAGTTGCTACACTTCGGTGTAAGTTTGAGTTATGTATAATACTTATGTATTGTATTTGAGATTGACCTTTGAGTCTTGAGATGTATGAAGGTGAATATAAGATGTGGTATTAAGATTAAGAGAAATGTGTACCGTGAAGGGTTAAGCACATGTCTGAACTTTGAGGACAAAGTTCTTTTAAGGGGGGTAGATTGAAATACCCCAAACTTAGATATGGTGTTCAAATGATAAACTAAGATATAAGGAGGCTAAATAATGCCTTAGAAACATTAAGAAACATTTCTAATCAAAGAAATATAAGGAAACACCAAAAGAGCAGTTTTGACAAAAACGTGCTCTAAGCTTGGAGAGACTTGGGAGAGTACCCAAATATAGTTCTAAGACCTTAGTAATATCCTAATGGTCATTTTAAGTCAATTACCAAAGAAAACCAAGCTTGAAAACAAGTTAAAACACAAAATGTGCTTTAAGGAGTCTTAAAGCACGTTTTGAAAAATTGTCTTGTAAATGAGTTTTGAATGGCTAAATGTCCATCATTACTCTTTAATTAATATGTGTACTATATAGTATCACATTTGGAGGTCTATATCAATGGGAAATCAAAAATTTCACAACAATGTGCCTTGTTTTGATGAATAGTGAATTAATTAAGCTAGTTTATAACATAAGTCTATATAAGTGAGACATTTGGTCAACAAAGACTTAATTACCCTCATTCATTAAAGGGGGCCGGTTTTTTAAGTGTGACTCACCACACTTATCTAGCTAAGTAAAGAGAAAGCAAAAATAAGTAAGTTATAAAGTAAAAACACTATTCACCTTTAAGATAAATATCACATTTTACTTACCTCTCTCCTCACTTCTTCATTCTCCCTTGTTTTCACACGGTTTCTTGCTCTCTTTCTCTTCTCCATTCACGTAGAGCTCAACTCCATGAAAGCTCCATCTTCTCTTGCACACCACTTGCTCATTTAAGCTCCAAATCCAAAACAAAATACATATTCTTCTTAGTTAGCTCAAGCTCCTACTTTCTATCTTTTCAAAACTTCAAGAGCTTCATTTTGGTGCCAAGTCAAACCACCATTAGAGGAGGAAATTCAAGTTTGGAGACTCCATTGGCATCTCCATTCTCTTAAGGTAAAGAAAGTGTAAGAAAATCTAGGTTTCCACCATTTTCTTCACATGTCCGAAAATATATACTCATGGGACTCCATGTTTATGCCTTGTTCTAGCTTGTTTCTACTCTTCAAAGGAGAGGGGAGGTCTTTCTTGCTTCATACCCAAGTTTGTCTTGAGAAAACCAAGGTAAAATAATCACATTAATACCTTAAAGCATATTTTTTAACCTAGGGTTTGTTCCTTAGGGTTAATGTGTTATCTAGTACTCATTGGAGTCATTGGATATTGGTTAGAACATTGGCAAGGAGAATCACATTGGTGACCGAGATTGAACAAAGAAAACCTAAGGAGAAAAGCTTTTAAGCTTGTGAGAAACAAGGTAAATTACTTACCTAAGGTGTTTTGTTGTTTAAGGGAATGAGATGTAGGTATATGATGAGTTTAGTGTAGAGTTTATATTGGGAAGGTGCTATATAACCTAGGAGAAACAATGACTATTCTTGTGAACTTGTGACTAAGGAGCAAATGAGAAAAGAGATAGTTTAAGAATATAAGGTGAAGTACAAGAAGCATTTTATTTCAATGGGAGCCTTGTTGAGTGTATTCGCAGGTTGAAGGCAAAATATGTGGAAATTCAGTGGTTAAGATTATTGTCATTTAAGGGCCTAAGTGCCAAGCATTTTGAGTTTAAGCAATACATGATGATGTGGTGAAGTTTTAGTGTAGATTGTGTGTTAAGGTGTTGTGATGAGAATTTGTGTGGTATTGGTTGTTTGATGGAGAAAAACCATGTGTTAGGAGGTACTATATACTAGAGAACCCATGGCAAAATTTAAAGGAGAGTTTAAGTGTTTAAGATATTCTAAGGGAATTTAATGACTAAGGAAGTACTAGGAATGTTCTATAGGTTGTCTTGATGAAAAAGGGTGAAGTTAAGGTGTTTTAATGACCTATAATGACTTAGGTATCACCATGGAAGATTTAGGAATCAAGAGAATGTATTTGAGTATTTAGGACTTAGGCAAATGTTGGTGCACAACTAGGAAGGAAATAATGTGATGATGATGGAAGTTTAAACTTGTTAAGGAACTTTAAGTAAATGCTTAAAAGAGTTTTAGATAGTGAGAGATGCTTGGGAGATGATGTTATAGTGGTAAAGAAAACATTTGGCATAATGGTTACACTAGGTATGAACCACCACCTAGAAACCTAGAGGGAAGCATTACAAGTGTTAGCATTATTACAAGGAAAATGCATAATGACTAAGGTGGATCTTGGTGGATGATTTAAGGTATTTAAAGGAGGGCTTAAGGTGTATTTGAGGTGCCCAAATGAGGTTATAACATATTAGAATATATGAGGAGAAGTTTGGAGTTGAAAGAGAATTTAGAAACAAGTTTCTAGAGCCGACCGACCTTAGGACCGGACTTGCAAGGTCGGTCGGGCTCTGTTACACTACCGGAAAATGTTTCTGGAACCGACCGGACTTGGGGACCGGACTTACAAGTCCGGTCGGGCTTGTGTTTTGGTGAGGGAATTAGTTTCTGGAATAGACCGGACATGGGACCGGACTTGTCAAGTCCGGTCGGGCTTAAATTTTCACGGGAGAACTCTCGGGAATGGACCGACCTTGGGACCGGACTTGCAAGGTCGGTCGGGCATGAATTTTGTACGGTAATAAGTCTCTGGAATCGACCGGACATAGGACCGGACTTGTAAGTCCGGTCGGGGTAGAATTTTCAGACGGAGAAGTGTTCTGGAATGGACCGACCTTAGGTAAGGTCGGTCGGAAGTCCGGTCGGGCCAAAAAAAAAAAAAAAGAAATTTCAAATTCTAAGAATGGTAATGGGTAATGAGGTATACCTTTGGTAGGGTAGTAATGATTGGGACCCTAAGAACTTAAGGAATTAAGTTAAGATTAAGTGTAAGTTGTAATGTTTAAAGTTAAGTTTGTAAGCTAAGTGGCAAGACTTTAGAGGTTGTTAAGTGGGGATCTGTAGGAACTAAGTGAGTTAAGTAAGGTGCAAATAACTAATAACCTAAAAATGAATGAATGTTTTAGGTTTGTGAATTGGGATCCCGAAGAAGATTAGTCAAACAACGATCGACGGTGAACGGTACAATCCTTCTTGTGACCTGCTTGCTAACGAGGTGTCCCTCGGCTTGTGTGCTATCTGTTTAATTGCTATGACTAAAACAAGATAAAGCATGCAACCGGTTATATTGTTCTCGTTGTGATTGTGTTATATTTACACTAACCCGCGAGACTTTAGATTGTTACTAACCAAGTTTAGTACTTACTGAGTTAAGAATAAGAGTTAAGTTTGATGGTTGTTGGTTAATGCCCGTTAAGGCTTAGCTAGCACATGGTGTTTAAGATGTCTACTAACTGGAACTTGAGTGAGGAAACCCGGGACCGATCTCCGGTCATGCATGCTAAGGAAAAAGGGGGACGGTATCTGAATCAGATCCGCCCTCCGCTTAAGGACTTGTCTTCGGACTTGTTGCCTAGGGCCGGTTGCCGGCTCAGCTACGCTGGACTCCTGTCCAGGGTAGGTGGCATTAAGATGGTGCGGTGGGATCACCTAAATCCCAGGTTCGAATTAAGCTACAACCAATCCCTTCCAGGAAAGGTTTGTATATTGAGATTAAGATTAAGATTGAGATTAAGATTGAGGTAAGGTAAGGAACTAAGATTAAGGAAATGAGGACTAAGGAGGGGGTTACTAACCCACTTGATAAGGGAACGCTTGAGTCGTTCATTGTTTGTGAACTATACATGTTCATCTGTGGTTATTGTTATTGCACTTCATATTATGCTTGTGTATGTAATCAATTTCCATGCTATCGACAATTAGTCGTCGTAGCCCTGTTAGCTTGGGGGCCATGAGAGGGTGTACCAGCATTCGTGCTGACCCCCTCGGGGGCTATTTTTACACTTGCAGGTAAGAGGCCCATGAGGACGCACTACGAGGGTAGGAGCGGTTAGTCTTAGGGTGGGACTTTTATTTTGAGTTCGGGTTGCGCCTGTGCACCCGACTATTTATATTAAACTGATGTAAGTTTGGGATTATGTTTAAGATACTAGTACTCGGTTGGTTGTGGTGTTATGAATGTTGATGTTTAAGTTGAATAAGTATTTTTGGATAAGTATTGTAAGTATTTAAGCCGGTATATTCTAACGATCAGACCGTGGCAAGGTCCAGGTGTTGTTTATTTCCGCTGCGACGTATTCGATTAGGTGTTCAGATTGCGATAACCACGATAGGCTTTGGATGGGGTGTTACATCAACAAATAAAGAGGAAGTAATACTAGAGACTTCTACTAGAAAAACTACCACAAATTTCACATAAAAGTTCCTAATGCAAATAAGAGGGCTCCGTTAGAGCATGAGCAAATCGATGTATATGTGCAAGAACAAGCAAGACAAACTATTATACTTGTCAAAGAGCTAGAATGCACAATCTAGGATGAAAAGCGTGTGCTTAGAACCTCGAAAAAATCATTCGTAAGTCAAAAAAAGGTGCACCGTAAGTTTGTTATGTCTCAATGAAAGGTAAAAAGGATGATGTCTTGAGATAGAAGAAGCCCCCGACTAGAGTCATCCCTAGGAAGGACCTTGGTAGCAAAAAAAAACTCTAAGAGATTCACCAACTATTCGAGAGTCAGGATAATAGCACGTGGAATGAAAAATAGGGATAAATGAAAGTTGTATCATCTTTTTAAGGTAAGATGTTTTTAGCTCTCAAGAGCAAAGAGATGTGAGTTGGCAAGGGTACTTATTAGTACACTTACGGTTTCACTATCTCGCCCACTGTGTGAATTGTGTGGCCATGTACCTCTAATTATCAAAAAAAAAAAAAGGAAAGGGAAGCACTAATATCTAAGATCTAGAATCTCTTTTATCATTTCTACCACATTAATGAATTCAAAATCTTCGAAATCCTTTGCTAACCATGGTCATAATCAACATCTTTCAAAATCTGGCAAGAAAAGGGAAATGTCGCTTCCGACACTTGATCGACGGCCGGCACTTGATCAACGAAAAGAGAGAAGAGTCATCATAATGGAAGATTTCGAGACTAGTAAAGAAGGTCATGAGCTATGGAACCACCGCAAGGCAAATCTATCAACCTCACTTTCTTAATCACCTTCTCTAGGTTATTGTCACTCTATAAATTATGCCATCCTACTGCCCCAATACCTCTATCTTTTCACCACTTGAGCCCTTTGGGGGTGAATTTTCAAATTTGCTGATACTCTTACTGCAAAAGCAGGGTGAGGAAGATGGACACATTTGCATGTCGTATGGATATCTCTTTGCTTAATAGTAAACTTATTAGGAAACAACGAGGTTCACCTGAGCGAGGAAGAACAGAAAACTATAAAGCTTATACAGGCAATATATCAAATACTTGGCATGCACATAAGTTTAAACAAGGGAAAACGTAGACCTAGAAAAAGGAAAATGAACAACCATCAGCAAGAGTAAGGGCAAACTGCAACAGACGAAATCTAACACCATTTACTTAGAAAATCAGATCCGTAACACAAGAGGAACTCCTACCTACAAAAGATGGACGAACAAGATTACCAAAACCAATATCACTAACTTGAGAGAACTAGTTCTATAACACATTTAGTGCTTTAGAACGAGCAAACCACACAAGCTAGATCAGATTAAAGGTATAGAAGAGCCCTAGATCAGGAATAGAGTACAAAAATAACGGAGACAAATAACAAAAAGTAGAGAGAAAACTATGCACTGTGGATCAACCGCCACTCCCAACTCGCCTCTAGTAAGGAGAGCTCTTCACTCCCAGCTTGTACAGCATCATTTATTTAACCAACGAACTTTATAATATATATGTTCAGTTTGTCTCATGCTTGATTGGAGTCAGACTCAAGCTCTGTTTTTCGAAGAAAGCTTCTAGTAGCCTGAGGTTAGGTAATTACCTCAAAACAAAGCTTGAACCTCGGTGAAAGGGCAGTAGAGTTTACAAGTTACAATGATCCACCTAGACAAAGTTGCACTTCTACAAGATTGTAAGGAAACAACACAGGTCAACTGGTCATCAAATCGACATTTGAAACACGAGTGACAGAACGCTGAATAGATCATTAAGTATGTGTGATTATAGGTACTAATGAACTCACAATCATGTTTTAGGTCTCGGTTGCAATAGAATGAGCTATATAGATAACAAAAAAGGACAAGTTTATTACAGTCGATACGATTCGAATCAAGCAATAACAAATTCAGATTAACCTCAATACAAGTACAAAAATATGTGACCTTCACCATCAGACATATAAAAGAAGATTTTAAACAACCACGACCTATAACATGTTCTGACCAAAAAGAAAGGAAAGAAACTGCAAGTTCAGGAATAAAATATATAGAGAAGCTCAGCCCACTAATCATCAATAAAAACTAGTATAAAGCCATGGGTTGTTGACAACTAAACATTGTATCAGACCCTCTTTTATGCCACCGCAGGCATATCCTTGAGCCAAGCATCCAAGGGCTTACCAATTGAGTATACAATGAACCCAATCTTCCTCAGCTTCTCCACATCCACAACGTTCCTTCCATCAAACACATAAGCTGGCTTCTGCATCTGATCATATATCTTCTGATAATCAAGTTTCTTGAACTCGTCCCACTCGGTCAAGATGCAGAGACCATGAGCGTCTTTTGTCGCAGCATAAGCATCCTTAATAACACTGACTGTCTTCATATCAGTTGGGTGGGAGGGCTGGAGATGAGCGGGATGGTCCCAGTCAAACTTGTTCATCGATAGATCTCTTTTGATCTGATCTTCTGTGACCTGAGGATCATAGATGCAGATATTGGCTTTATCACCCATTAGACCTTTGCACACATCAATAGCGGGGTCTCCCTTGTATCACCGGTATCCTTCTTGAAGGCGAACCCCAAGATCGCAATCTTCTTGTTGGAGACAGTGTTGAACATGGAGGATACAATCCGGTTGACGAACCTGTTCTTCTGGTAGTCATTTAGCTTAATCACCTGTTTCCAGTAGTTGGCAACCTCTGGGAGACCATTGCACTCACAGATGTACACCAAATTCAAGATATCCTTCTGGAAGCAGGACCCACCAAACCCAACACTGGCATTCAGAAACTTTGCACCAATTCTTGAGTCCTTGCCCACGGCATGCGAAACCTGGGTGACATCTGCACCAGTGGCTTCACACAGAGCAGACATGGCATTTACTGAGGAAATCCTCTGGGCCAAGAAAGCATTGGCAGCCAGCTTGGACAGCTCTGCTGACCACAGATTCGTGCAGAGGATTCTGTCCTCTGGAACCCAATGAGCATAAACTTTTTTCAGGGCCTGCACAGCCTTGTTCCCTTCAGGAGTTTCCCGGCCACCAATGAGGACACGATCTGGGTTGAACAGATCACTTATTGCGGTACCTTCGGCCAAGAATTCTGGGTTGGAAAGGATCTGGAAGGAGATCCCCTTGCTGTTGTGGGTAAGGATCTTTTCAATAGCCTCAGCTGTTTTGACAGGTACTGTCGACTTCTCAACCACAATCTTGCTCGACTTTGAAACATCAGCGATCATACGAGCAGCACTCTCCCAGTAAGTTAAATCAGCAGCTTTCCCAGCTCCCAGCCCAGAGGTCTTTGTCGGGGTGTTGACTGATACAAACACGATGTCAGCTTCACAAACATGCTTCTCCACATCAGTGCTGAAGAAGAGGTTCTTCCCCTGCACTTCTTCACAACATCATCAAGTCCTGGCTCATAGATGGGAAGATGGTCACTGTTCCAGGCAGTAATCCTGGCAACTGAGATATCCACAACAGCAACTTGGATCTCTGGGCACTTGAGAGCAATCACTGCCATAGTTGGCCCCCCAACGTAACCAGCACCAATGCAGCAGATCTTAGTCATCTTTCCTGCTTACTGCAGAACAACAGTTTCAAACAATGTAATATAAGATAATCAACTTCAGTCCAGTAAAGTTCAGGATGAAACATGCAAAGAAATTGGATTTATCATCTAAACAGAAACATAGTATTTGAATAAGCTCATTAGTTATGCCGACGACAATTCCCAGATCGCAACATGGGTCCCCCAAAAAAAGACATTTTAGCAAATCAAAAGAAATACTGGTGTCGGTGATAGATCAAGACTAGATCTAGAGATTCTTAACTCCAAATAGAATTAATACCGAGTCGGTGACAGATCCATAAAAGAAAACAGACTCTCTATAGTAAAGCATAAGCATGAATTACTGTCACCACTATTTTATCCCACTTAATCCCCCATCTCAGAACATCTAAGATGAGATCATCCCAGAATTTTTCAAAAAAAAACCCCACCTTCGACAAATACACGCTTAGAGACACGGAAATGGGGAACACATTTCAGATCACAGCACGTCAGCAGGTTTAGTAACAATAAAAACACGCTAAGCAGTCACGCGACACCAGATCTCACTATTTCCAACAGAAACACCTAAGAATTTACAGTTCAAGCACCAAAATCAAGAAGACAGTACTAGAATTGTTATTTAAAATCTGGAACAGCGAAGATCAGATCAAGTAAACCCGGATTTGAGAGTGTGAGACAGAGGAGAACAATTCATAAAATTGGGAGACGCAACATGCATCCAACAAAAAGAAACGGGAATGAACTTCTAAAAATTGAAATTCGAGGAATCGAAGATTTTACCTGTTTCAGTTCCGCTAAGTTCTCGTTCGTTCGCTACAGAAAGATAGATAGATAGATAGATGGATAAACCGAAACTGAGAGTGTAGAAACGAATAGTCGGAGCAGAAACTCGGGCGGATCTGAAAGAGAACCTAGTAATCCGCCGGAGAATGAGGGAGGGAGGAAGGCAGTAAGGGACGATCACGATGGAGGTGAGGATCTCATCACACTGAGGTTGAGGGGTATTTTATATTTTCACTCGTCGAGAAGTGTAAATGTTGGGGAAGGCTTTTTCCGTGTAGTCTACTAATTTATGGAAAGGGACATTCTAATTACCAGCTAGATTTTAATATGGCTTCTACACGTTTTCTCTGAGCTTTCCTCCCTCTTGCCGCTGCTGTTGGAGTGTAAAGTAAAATAAAAGGGAAAAGAAAGTTAAACGTCAAATTCAATGGCAGATCTGTTCTCACAAAATGTACTATTGTCATTTTTTAAGGACAATTTAAGGTACTGGACAACTGATTAATAACAAATCCCTAGATATGCTAACTTTATTCCTACTGTGAAAATGTTAAAACTCATCATTTTTCCAGAATTAACAAGCATGAACATTTAAAAAATATTTGAGAAAAGTTAGCCCTTTGTTTGGCGGTTCACACGTTTTGTCACTAAAAATTGATACGAAATTTATTTAATTTCATAATATGTTGAAGGTCGATACTCGATAGGGAACTAGGAAGTGGCATTTGAACAACCATTGAAAGTCGTCCTTTTCAAGTTGTTAAGAAACCATTATTGAAGATCGTCATATCACAAATTAGAGTTTGCTGAGGCACATTGCCCGGTTCTCGTAGGGATGGATGAGTATATGCATACTCGCTGATGTACCATGAGGAATAAGTCAATTCTTATGTGAATATAGAGAAGTGGCAATTAAATAAAAAAGATGAGTTCCTCACAGCAATGAGTTTAATTCAAAGTTTGGTCTATGGTAGGACTACGTATAAACTTCGAATAAAATTATATATTGAGTTTTATGTGAGTATAAAGAAGAGTCAAATTAAAATTAAAAATATATTGTTGTTGTCTACTTCATATATAATCAAAATATGGTATATGATTATTTTTAAAAGTTACTTTAATGAATTAGTGAAAGTGATGTGTGTAGAGCCTAGAGTAAAATAATAGCATATGAAACTGAAAACATTGTAATATGAATAGTATGTGTTGTAACACAAAATATAAACTAGATCAGTTAACTTATACTCCATCCGTCCTGAATTGACCGTTCTGTTTACTATTTGGATATGTCGTTTGACTTCATTTTTAACATATAAGATAAAATAATTTTTAAAATTTAAGTTTTGCATATGATTTCTTACATGTTAAACTATATATATTACAAAATTTAGTTTTATGAAATTATTTTATCTTATATGTTTAATATTGAAATGGAAAAACGTGTCATAAAGCAAACAGGACAGTCAATTCAGGACGGAGAGAGTACTTAAATAGGGTTGAAAAGTGTAATAATTAGTTTATTTTTTCTTTAGAATAATTCCATTCCAGCTTTACTTGCAACACTATCTTTTGACTTTATTTACCTTCAAGACATATTTTTGTATTTGGTTTCCCTATTGCATGTCCTACGTATGTCCTGCTTCTCATATTGCCTTTCTTAGTCCATGTTTCTCATGTTTATGTTTCTTTTCTTCAAGTGAGGAATTCCATCACAAATTGATGGGAGTTGGGGTCAAATCTAAGGTTTGTTCTTCCTTCAAATTGACGTAAAAGGTACACTATAGCTTCTTTCATACTCACCTTCCTTCTATTTTTGAATTATGTGAATCTTAAGAGATTACTCATTCTCCTTTCATATTCATTGACGCAAAGGTAAACATTACCCTTAAAAAGTTGTTAGACCAACTTGGCCAATATTAGGTCTAGTTCCTAGCTTATGCCATGAATTGGCCGTTGTTGTTTAAGAGTTGAAACCCCACCTTTTCATGTCATTTTCATAACCTTTTGGGCTCATCTAGAACTCTGGCAAGTACTTTATTAGATTTGCACAAGTTTCATTATGTTTGTTCAGCGTGTCGCTTATTCTACAATTGCATTTGTTTTTGTATCATATTCATTATGAAGATTTACTTCATATCTGCCTAGTTTCCTTGCATGCATCTATCATGTGGGCTTCTTTTATCAAAAGTAAGAAACAGTTTGCAATTGAAACAAAGCTGGTCTCACTTAAAGAAGAAAACCCTATTTAATGTCTCACCTTTCGTGGGTTTTCAAGGTTTTAGTAGTTTATTAATGTGTTATACTCACATTTTGACCCTCGGGAAAGGCCATAGTGCACAAAAGTGAAGGCTAGGGTAAAATAGTCAAAGTGCGTAAAGTCGGAATTTTCTGAGGATATTCTCAGGACTTTTTATCTTCATATGACTTTTTCACCATCCATGAAATACCCCGTAATTAAAAACAGTGATTAATTAAGCTAATTATAATTTGTAAAGGCTTAATTACGCTTAAATAAATATGAGGGAACAAATCCCGAGAAAAAACGGACCTTTAAAATGGGTTAAAAAGCATAAACGAACCTTAAAGCGCGTTTTTCGAGGAAACCGGGAAAACACGACTTTAAGCGGGTCAAATAGACTCGTAACAATTTTGGTCAGCTAAATAGTCACTAATAAATATTAGTGGAGCTTTAGAACCAATAAAATTATTAAACAAGAAAATTCCGGGAAACGGGTTCCGGTTAGTAAAAACTGTAACAACCGGGAAGTTATGGGGTAAGAGTACAAATAAACAAAGTTAGTGTGTCCACTTTGCAAATAAAAATAAAAATGTGAGTGTGTGTGGTGAGTGGAATCGACAGCCCCCCCCCCCCCCTCCCTCACTCTCTTTATTTCTTTCTATGTGCTAAAAGACAAATAAAGTAAAGAAAAGCAAAATTTGACACTCTCTCCTCACAACCCATCCCCCCTTGCTCTCTCTCACGTAGCCCCCTCTCTCTCTTTTCTCTTCTTCTTCCTTGAGCACCTCCATGGCGATTTGAAGAGGTGTGTGCAGCCCTCCTCTTCTCTTCCATTTTTGAGTGACCAAACCACCTCCAAATGCAATAAAATCATACCATTAGAACCCCCTTGGCAAAGAGAGCATCTTCACCTTTCCAAAATCAAAAACGACCACTTTCATTTCCATGGGTATTCCCCATTTGAAGATTTGAGCCCACCATTAGAAGCACCTTCACCTCCTTATCATCTTGAGGTAAAAAGAATTTCGAAAATCCTTCATTTCTAGCTCTCATTAGCATTATAAGGACTTTCAGTTTTTGAACTCTTGGTTCTTCTTGCTCCAGCCGATTTGGCTTCTCTTGTGGGCTAGGAATCCTACTCTCTTGCTAGTCAAGAACTTCATTCTTCCATTGGAAGGTAATACTCTTTTCTAAACCCTAAAACCTAAATTCTAGGGTTAGTTAAAATGAATGCTAAATGGTTAGTGTGTATTGGTATGGTGGCTGTAGCATTGTGCATGGTGTGAGGAAGAACAAGGAAGAACAAGGAAGAAAGAAAGAAGGAAAAAGAGAAGGAAAGGAAAGAAAGAAAAACTAGCAAGACAAGGTAAATGCTCTTACCTTGGTTAGTTGGTGTATTGCATTGTAACAGATTTTAAATATCTAAAAATGAGTAATGTATGTAGTATGAGTAGTAGTAATGTAGTAATGTATTGGAGAAGAAAATAAAACAGTTTTGAAGCCTTTTAAAAGATGTTTAAAAAGCTTGGTAAACCTTGGGTAGAATATGTATGTGTGCAGGAATGTTAATGTGTGTAGTGGAGTTATTATGTGAGTATAATGTGTTGTATAAACAGGTGGTGAAAGTGAGCAAATTGTGAGCTGGAATAGTGTGTGAGCAAAGTAAGAATTATAGGGGAGACTATGTCCAAACTTGTCTAGAAATTGACGACTTAGTGTGTGTAGGAGAGGTAATGACCTAGACAATAGCTAGTGTATTTGGAGAGTTTAAAGAGAGTGTTCAACCACTTTGAAAACAGATTTGAAAGGGTTTAGGTAATGTGAAGAAATAGGATGTAAAGTAATGTGTTTTGAATGCTAGGAGTGGCATTAGTTGAGGAAGTATTGGAGGATAAGAGTTGAGGGAAAAATCTGTAGCATAATGAAGAAAACCAAAATCTGTAGCATTTGGTGTGAGGAAAAACTAGTGTAAGTGTTGGAATGGAATGAGAAAAATTGTACAAGTGTATCTAGGATTGAGAAATAAGTTTGGTGGATGAATTAAGGTGATTTAGAGCATCTAAATGAGTGGTAAACATCTAGGGAAGTATTGGTAAAGATTGGGGAAACAATGGGAAAGTAAACACTAAGAAAACAGATTTTAAAACTGAAGTACTGGGCCGGACCGACCTTGGGACCGAACTCGCAAAGTCGGTCCGCGCCTAAAATACACAGACGGGAAAGTCTTCTGACTTTGACCGACCTTGGGGACCGAACTTGCAAGGTCGATCGAGTCGTAAAATGCGAAGGCCAGAAGTCCACTAGAATGGACCGACCTTGGGACCGAACTTGGGCAAGGTCGGTCGAGTCCAGAAACTCGAACCCAGAACACACTGGAACGGACCGACCTTGGACCGGACTTGCAAGGTCGGTCGGGCCTGAAATTTTCATGTAAGTAACCCACTGGAATGGACTGCCTTGGGACCTGACTTGCAAGGTCGGTCGAGCCTGGAATTTTGCCTGATTGAAACTTACTGACTTCGACCGACCTTGGGTCCGACCTGGGTAAGGTCGGTCGAGTAAAAAATGTTTTATTATATGACTATTAGTAGTCATGTGTATGTATATATATGCCTATATACATATGCATATGTAAGTAGTAACACACCATAATGAAGTGGTAAAGGTAAGAAAATAAGTAAATGAGTAAGAAAGCAAGAATAAGAAGTAATGAGGAAAAGAATGGTTTATAATCAAGTAAGAAAGTAATGAAGTAGCAAGTATACATTGAAAGTATCAATGAAGGAGTAAGTTAGATCAATAATAGATCATTGATCATACTACTTCATGTATGTATAGGAATCAAATAGTTGATCATCAAAGGAACCGGTAGTGCGAATACGACGGTGAACGGTATGATTTCTTCATGCCCTGTATCCTAACTTGGTTACCCCGATTTGTGTGCTTATGTGATCACCAACAAGATAAATGCACGAATCGGACTTATTATTGCACATAAATGTGTTTGAACTATTTGTTCTTGTTGTATCTTCTTGAACAATTAGTTTGTATAATTCATGAAATGAATGAATGAGAATGAAGTGTATGTGTACATGATGAGTATTTGTGTATTGTATGATGTATGGAAAAGGAGTATTGACTTCTACTAATTCCTAACATTCTAACTCCTAACTTGAGTAATGAGTAAAATGGAATGAGTAGAAGTCCGATATAGTTTCGGCCACGCGTGAGGATAAGGAAACACAAGAGGTTGGATCCGAATCCTGGCTGTAATCTTTTCCATGGACCAAATCCCTTGAATGGGGTAGCATCCTGGATTAGTGGGCCACCCTAAAGCCCGGTGGTGGGATGTAGTAATCCCTGCCCGGAGGTCATACCGACTTAACTGGAGTAAAGTAAGTAAGAAGTAAGTATTGTATGTGTATCGGTCTTGACTATTGTAAGTCATTGACCTTGAGTAAGAAGTATTGAACACCCGATTAACCCGGGTGTGTAATGAAGCTAACATGACTTCTGTATGGAATGGAGAATTGTATCTCCGTAATGCGGTGAGTATTCGGTAAGTAAGAACGGTTGACTTGTAATGTCTTCCTTGCATGTATTGAATGTATGTATGCCTTGTGTATGGAATGTATTGAATTGTATTGTATAAAGCATGTATGTAGTATGTATGAATGAAACGAACCGCATGTATTCGACCAAATAATTGGCGTACCCTCGCTAGTACGCGGGGTATGCGGTTATCATATTCAGCGTAAGCTGACCCCCTAGGGGGAATGTTTTTATTCTACAGGTACCCGCGAGGCGTGATGGTCAAGAGTAAGGACCGGATGAATTCTTTTTGGGGTAGTTAGTAGATGGGATGGGTGTACCGAGTTGTACACGGCTAAGGCCTTTTTGAGTAGCCGGTGTACCATGTGGTACACCTTTTTGGATAATGAATTCATGATTGGATAGAAAGGAGGGAATGTATAAACTCTTAATTTTGGGAAGTAGCCTTGGAATGTAATTCATATATTTCGGTATACTCGGTAATCAATGTAAGTAAGTATTTGGTATTGTAAGTAAGTAGTATGTATTCGGTTATTCTAATCGTCAGACCGTTACTGTAAGTAGTAGTAGCCTTATTAGTCTCGGATGGCTAACGGCATTGTATCACCCGCCGGGAGTAAGTAAGTATTCCGCTGCGAGTAAGGTAATTATGGGAATGATTAGAGGATAATGGAAGGATTAGCGGTTGGGGTGTTACAAAAAGTGGTATCAGAGCGAAGTCTCGCTCTGATGATTAGAATACCGAGTGTAGTGATTACCGAGTTAGGTTATAAACCGTGTTACAACGGAGAATTAGAAACCTAACTAGGAATTACCGTTAGCAATAACGGATACCCTTTACGTCTGCAAGGACGATACCATTGCTTGAATCAAGACCATGTGGTCATAGTTTCACCGTATCTAATGTAATCCACACTTGTTCAGATGTCAGGACGAGGTCGAGGCCGACCTAGAGGAGAGACATCTGATGGACCGGGGCGCAGACGATAGCTGAGATCGTCGCCGCCACGGTAGCGTAGATGCTACCGCAAGTAATCACCGCTGTACAAGAAACACAGCAAAACCAACACAACAGCAGCAGCAGCAACAGCCCGACCCGCCTCAACCCCGTGAAACGAATTGGGTAAAGGCCGTCGCCGACCTTCGACCTCCATGCTTTAGAGGCGAGAGCGACCCCGCCAAGCTCGAGGCCTATCTCTCCGAGATGGAGACGGCATTCGAGACACTTGAGACTCCCGCTGGAGTTCGAGTGAGGATAGCTGCGTACTACCTCAAAGACGCGGCTATGGACTGGTGGAAGCTCGTTAAGGCCGAGCACGTAGCCGACCCTGCATTCGGTTGGGAAGCATTCACCTCTCTCCTCCGATCTAAGTACTATCCCGAGCATGTCAAGACCAAGAAACGGCTTGAGCTCGATGCCCTGAAAATGACCGAGAAGATGACGGTTGATGAATATTACCGCACCTTCACCTCTCTTCTCAGACTCTACCCGACCTTGGGTATACCGGCCAAGTCTTGGTCGACCGCTTCTACGGCGGATTGAGCCATCGACTCCGGTATGGCATGGGCTTCACACGGTTTACCTCCCTTCAGGTAAACGTCGTTGAACCCTTAAAGCCATGAGTAATGTGAATTAGTATAGTATCCGTGTAGTAGAATGTAATATGTAACCTAATATCTAAGTAATTCAGGAGTGTTACCACGCTGCATCTCGAGTTGAGATCACCTGCCAGCTAAGAGATGAGGAGCAAGCGCTGAAGCGCAAGGTGAGCAGCAAGGGTAACACCTCCGACGACCAAAACCAAGCCAGACCTTGGAGAAGAAGAAGGGGAAGCATTCCCACCATAAGAACACCTCAGGAGACGGCGGAGCCCATACTGAGAAGGGCAAGGCAGCTGAACCGTTACAGATTGCCTACACCGCACCAGTGGCAGCGAAGCCACTGAGGTCTCAGCCCTACAAGGGTAGAAACCCGAAACCGAATTAGTACACTTGTGAAAACGTATGTATATAGAGTATTGTAAGTATACCGAACCTTGCTAACTTGGAAGCTATAGGTTCCGGATTTGGCCAAGGCAAGAACCAACTGATGGCCGCAGCTACATATGCCGAAACTGCAACAAGGATCATCCCGGCACAGATTGCCAAGGAAGGGAGATCCGCTGCTACACTTGCCAGAAACCGGGGCACCGTGCTAATGCATGCCCAGAAAACTCTAAGCCCAAGGGCAACTATCAGGGCTACAAGCAGCGTGAGGGCAAGGAGGTTGCATCTGGCGATGCTCATGCCCAGCACCTCGCAGGGACAGGGGTCCCGAGGTCCGCAGAAGGGCGCACCGCAGAGGCAGCCGGCCTTACACATCATTGACCGTGATGGGACCGGGACTAAGTCCGGCCCAGGTAACTACCGTAACCTTTAATCCTTGAAGAGCATGTCTAAGTATCAAGTAATGTATGAATGGGAGCATGAATGCGTAAGTACTTGAAGTATGAAAATGAGTATGAGTAAGTAACATGGAAATACGTATTGAGCATGAAATGAATTAGTAAGCCTAGAACTCACACTAGATATAATTTACCACCTTAGGGAAATTCCTTATCTGTTACCCAATACCTTCGAACTCACCTCATGAAGAGACCGACATCGCCACTCACCACTTCGACAACAATCAGTGTCAGGTCATCCGCCCAGGTATGATCTTATTAAAAGGATACCTGACACCCGAAGCACAAGTTTCAATCATCCGACGATGCAACGAGTTAGGAATGGGTCCAGGAGGATTTTATACACCCGAATTCCCCGGTGGAGCTACAATGAAGCTGAAAATGATGTGCTTGGGAAAGGATTGGAACCCTTATACCAAGACATACCAAACAACGCGAACAGGAGACGGAGCCACACCTCCAGCAATACCCCCTGAATTCCAAATGCTTGTCACACAAGCTGTAGAAATTGCACAACAGTACGAAGATGAACCAATCCCTGCACTTGAAGCAGATCTATGTATCGTCAACTTCTATGAGAAAGAAGGACGACTTGGCTTACACCAAGATAAGGACGAGACAGCGGAATCTCTTGAATTAGGAGTGCCCGTAGTGTCTTGGTCCATTGGTGATGACGCCGTATTTTTGTATAGCGAGCAGAAGCGTGTGGACCTCGCAGAGAAATTGGTATTGAGATCAGGAGATGTCCTAATCATGGGTGGGAAATCAAGGTTGCTGTATCACGGGATCCAGAAGATCAAGTTGAATACGGCACCACCGGCAATAATCAATGCCACACACATGAAACCAGGACGCCTGAACCTTACCTTTAGAAAGTATTAATCTTGTAGTAGCATGTAATCCAGTAGTAACGTGTATTAGAGACACAGTATGTATGATGGTTGGTTATTCAATAAAAGCAGTGTTGGTTATTAAATTCCACTTGCGTTCCACCATCGTTACTTATAATCTTATGAATCAATAGGTTGTGGACTCGGTACCGAAGGTAACCTGAGTATCCTCACCGAAGAGCAAGCCGGCAAAAGCGGCACCATTCTAACGGGAACATTCCCAGTAAACGGCATCGAAGCCTCAGTATTATTCGACTCCGGCGCCTCTCACACCTTTGTATCGCCATCATTCGCTACAAGGTTGGGGCTAGACGCAGATGAGCTACCAAATTTCTTGGTTACTCTCCCGTCGAAGGAGCGAGTAAAGTGTACTAAGTATTACCACACCGCCACAATTCAAATCAAAGGCGAAGCGTTTCCCATCTCCTTCATTGAATTCAACGGGTTGGGATTCGACTTAATAATTGGAATGAACTGGTTGGAGCGGCACAAGGGGAGAATCCTATGCGCCGAGCACCGATTGCTGCTCAAGAGTCCATCTGGGGTCACTGTTTCATACCGCCAGAGACCGAGAGAGCCTTCAACTACAGTCATCTCCGCTATGGCAATGTACCGGGAGCTCAGAAAAGGACATGAAGTGTATTTATGCCATGTGCAAGATCTGGAGAGAGATCCAGAATTCAGTGATGATGTAGCAGTAGTCTCAGAATTCCCTGATGTATTCCCGAAAGAGCTACCTGGTATGCCACCACAGAGAGCAGTAGAGTTCGAAATCGACCTTGTACCTGGTACTGGTCCCATTGCTAGGGCACCATACCGTATGGCACCAGCAGAAATGACAGAGCTTAAAGAGCAACTACGTGAACTACTCGACAAAGGGTTTATACGCCCGAGCGTATCACCCTGGGGAGCACCGGTCCTCTTGTTAAGAAGAAGGACGGTAGTCTCCGCCTCTGCATCGACTACCGCGAATTGAATGCGGTCACCGTAAAGAACAAATATCCATTGCCACGCATCGACGACCTGTTCGATCAGTTGAAGGGAGCTTCGGTCTTTTCTAAGATTGATCTCCGATCCGGATATCACCAAATTGCTATCAAAGAGCAGAAGAGAGAAAACAGCATTCCGAACAAGATATGGCCACTACGAATTCACGGTGATGCCATTCGGTTTGTCTAACGCACCAGCCAAATTCATGGACCTAATGAATCGGTTATTCAGTGATCAGCTGGACACTTCAGTAGTAGTATTCATCGACGACATCCTTGTGTATTCGAAGTCAGCAGAAGAGCATGAAAACCACTTGAGAAGAGTACTTGAGACACTGCGCGAGAACCAGCTGTATGCGAAGTTCTCCAAATGCGAGTTTTGGCTAGATCAGGTATCATTCCTCGGTCATGTCATCTCGAGCGCGGGTATTTCAGTAGATCCATCCAAAATCGAAGCAGTGCGATCATGGCCTAGACCTAAGACTGTTACCGACATCCGGAGCTTTCTGGTTTAGCCGGTTATTACCGGAGGTTTGTAAAGGACTTCTCAAAAGTCGCTAAGCCCATGACGTCATTGATGAAGAAAGATGCACCGTTTGTATGGACAAACGAGTGCGAGGTATCCTTCCAGAGCCTAAAAGACTCATTGACCTCAGCGCCAATTCTCACACTTCCAGAGGGCACAGAGGGATTTGAGGTGTATTGTGATGCATCGGGCAAGGGCATGGGATGCGTACTCATGCAGCATGGCAAGAGGTAGTAGCTACGCCTCCCGCCAGCTGAAAAAGCATGAGGAGAATTACCCGACACATGATCTAGAGTTAGGAGCCATTGTCTTCGCCTTGAAGATATGGCGACACTATCTCTATGGGGTAAGCATCACCATCTACTCCGACCACAAAAGTTTGCAGTATGTATTCACACAGAAAGAACTGAACTTAAGACAGAGGAGGTGGATGGAGTTCCTCTCAGATTACGACATCAACCTCCAGTATAAAGAAGGGAAGGCAAACGTTGTAGCCGACGCCCTGAGTCGTCGAGCACACTCGCTCCATTCGCTACTCGCTTCTTCTAGCTTGGTTGACGAGGTGCGAGACGCTCAGTTGAGCGACCCTTACTTCACAGAGATCAGACAGAAAATCACAGAGGGTACCTTCGAGAACCGAAAGTACGACTTCAAATTGCATGAAGATGGTCTGATCCGATTGAATGGCAGATTATGCGTCCCCCGAAGCAATGCTGAGCTAAGGGATCGCATTCTGCGAGAGTCACATTGTTCGACATTGCATGTCCATCCGGGAGCCTCTAAAATGTACAAAGACATGAAGAGGTACTTCTGGTGGTCAGGAATGAAATCCGACGTGACTGAGTATGTTCTGAGGTGTCTCACATGCCAGAAGGTGAAGTTCGAGCACCGAAGACCGGGAGGAATGGTGCAATCCATGCCCATTCCGGAGTGGAAATTCCACGATATCTCTATGGATTTTGTTGTTGGACTCCCACCTGCTAGGGGAGGACTCAACATGATCTGGGTAGTAGTCGATCGTCTCACCAAGGTTGCCCGATTCATACCGATGAAGGACACCTGGAAGGTGGCGAAGCTCGCGGAGCTATTCGACAAGGAGATCATCCGACACCACGGAGTCCCGAAAACCATTGTATCTGACCGCGACACCAGATTTCTTTCGAGATACTGGAGAGCAACACGGGAAGCGCTTGGTACTGAGTTGAAGCTTAGCACCGCCTTCCATCCACAGACCGACGGTCAGACAGAAAGGACCATCCAAACACTAGAGGATATGCTTAGGGCATGTGCCTTAGACTTCCAGGGGAGCTGGATTGACAAGCTTCATCTTATCGAGTTTGTTTTCGTATAACAATAGCTATCATGCTTCGATTAAGATGTCGCCTTTCCAAGCTTGTATGGTAGACCTTGCCGTACCCCGTTGTGTTGGGATGAGTCAAGTGAAGCGGTCATCATAGGACCGGAGTATCTGGAACAAGTACAAGCTGAAGTACAACAAATCCGAGCAAATATGAAAGCAGCCCAAGATAGACAGAAATCCTATGCGGATGTGCGACGACGCGACCTTGAGTTCGCCGTGGGCGACCAAGTGTTCTTGCGTGTCTCACCTATGAAGGGCGTCTTTCGATTTGGCCAAAAGGGCAAGCTGAGCCCAAAATTTGTAGGGCGTATACCATTACCGAGAGGATTGGAGCCGTGGCTTATAGGCTAGCATTGCCTGAAGAATTGGGCGTGTTCATGATGTCTTTCATGTATCACAACTCAAGAAATACATAGCCGACCCTCTCATGTATTAGAACCCGAACATCTATCCCTAGAGCCGACGATGAGATATGTCGAGACTCCATTGCGAATCCTTGATACAAAGACAAGAGACACTCGCCATAAATCTGTACGAATGGTGAAGGTCTTGTGGTCTAACCACGACGTCGAGGAAGCGACTTGGGAATTAGAGGACGCCATGAAGGCGAAGTACCCGAACTTATTTGTAGACTAGATGTCTAGTATCCGTATAGCACGGAGGGTACGGGGCGTACCCCTTTTAAGGGGGGGGTAGAGCCTTTTTGCTTTTGCATTGCTTCGGTTAGCATTGCGTAGTATGTATGTATTGTAATTGTATTTTGTTGGCACATGTAGTGTCAATTGTATTTATTGGCACAAGGTAGTGCTAGTAGTATTCAGTATGTAGTACAATGAGTATGGTATGTGTATGATGTGTTGTAATGGGTAATGCAATTGTGTTGTACGGTATATGACACGAATGACATTGTGAAGTGTATTGTGGAATGTGAATGGATGTGTATTGTGTATGGTATTTGAATTGAGTATGTGTATGAATTGAGTATTGTGTATGGTATTTGAATTGAGTGGTGCATAGTATCTGAATTGAGTTTGCGGGTAGTGTAAGAATTGTGAACACCTTGTAAGGTGGTAGTAGTATGCATTATGGCAATTGGGTTGCCAAATGAGTAGAAACAGTAAACCGTAAACCTTGAGCAACTTTGAGGGCAAAGTTCCTTAAGGGGGGTAGATTGAAATACCCCGTAATTAAAAACAGTGATTAATTAAGCTAATTATAATTTTTAAGGCTTAATTACACTTAAATAAATATGAGGGAACAAATCCCGAAGAAAACGGACCTTTAAAATGGGTTAAAAGCATAAACGAACCTTAAAGCGCGTTTTTCGAGGAGGAAACAAGAAAACACGACTTTAAGCGGGTCAAATAGACTCGTAACAATTTTGGTCAACTAAATAGTCACTAATAAATATTAGTGGAGCTTTAGAACCAATAAAATTAATTAAACGAGAAAATTCCGGGAAACGGGTTCCGGTTAGTAAAAACTGTAACAACCGGGAAGTTGTGGGGGTAAGAGTACAAATAAACAAAGTTAGTGTGTCCACTTTGCAAATAAAATAAAAATGTGAGTGTGTGTGTGAGTGGAATCGACAGCCCCCCCCCCCTCCCTCACTCTCTTTTTTCTTTCTAATGTGCTAAAAGACAAATAAAGTAAAGAAAAAGCAAAATTTGACACTCTCTCTCCTCACAACCCATCCCCCCTTGTCTCTCACGTAGCCCCCTCTCTCTCTTTCCTTTCTTCTTCTTGAGCACCTCCATGGCGATTTGAAGAGGTGTGTGCAGCCCTCCTCTTCTCTTCCATTTTTGAGTGACCGAACCACTCAAATGCAATAAAAATCATACCATTAGAAACCCTTGGCAAGGAGAGCATCTTCATCCTTTCAAAAATCGAAAAACAACCACTTTCATTTCCATGGGTATTCCCCATTTGAGATTTGAGTCCACCATTAGAAGCACCTTCACCTCCTTGTCATCTTGAGGTAAAAAGAATTTCGAAAATCCTTCATTTCTAGCTCTCATTAGCATTATAAGGACTTTCAGTTTTGAACTCTTGGTTCTTCTTGCTCCAGCCGATTTTGGCTTCTCTTGTGGGCTAGGAATCCTACTCTCTTGCTAGTCAAGAACTTCATTCATCCATTGGAAGGTAATACTCTTTTCTAAACCCTAAAACCTAAATTCTAGGGTTAGTTAAAAATGAATGCTAAATGGTAGTGTGTATTGGTATGGTGGCTGTAGCATGTGCATGGTGTGAGAAGAACAAGGAAGAAAGAAGAAGGAAAAAGAGAAGGAAAGGAAAGAAAAAGAAAAACTAGCAAGACAAGGTAAATGCTCTTACCTTGGGTAGTTGGTGTATTGCATTGTAACAGATTTTAAATATCTAAAAATGAGTAATGTATGTAGTATGAGTAGTAGTAATGTAGTAATGTATTGGAGAAGAAAATAAAACAGTTTTGAAGCCTTTTAAAAGATGTTTAAAAGCTTGGGAAAACCTTGGGTAGAATATGTATGTGTGCAGGAATTTAATGTGTTGTAGTGGAGTTGTTATTATGTGAGTATAATGTTTGTATAAATGGTGGTGAAAGTGAGCAAATTGTGAGCTGGAATAGTGTGTGAGTAAAGTAAGAATTATAGGGGAGACTATGTCCAAACTTGTCTAGAAATTGAGGACTTAGTGTGTGTAAGGAGAGTTAATGACCTAGACAATAGCTAGGTGTATTTGAGAGTTTAAAGAGAGTGCTCAACCACTTTGAAAACAGATTTGAAAAGGGTTTAGGTAATGTGAAGAAATAGGATGTAAAGTAATGTGTTTTGAATGCTAGGAGTGGCATTAGTTGAGGAAGTATTGGAGGATAAGAGTTGAGGGAAAAATCTGTAGCATAATGAAGAAAACCAAAATCTGTAGCATTTGGTGTGAGGAAAAACTAGTGTAAGTGTTGGAATGGAATGGAATGAGAAAAATTGTACAAGTGTATCTAGGATTGAGTAATAAGTTTGGTGGATGAATTAAGGTGATTTAGAGCATCTAAATGAGTGGTAAACATCTAGGGAAGTATTGGTAAAGATTGGGGAAACAATGGGAAAGTAAAACACTAAGAAACAGATTTTAAAACTGAAGTACTGGGCCGGACCGACCTGGGACCGAACTCACAAGGTCGGTCGCGCCTTAAAATACACAGACGGGAAGTCTTCTGACTTCGACCGACCTTGGGGACTGAACTTGCAAGGTCGGTCGAGTCGTAAAATGTGAAGGCCAAAAGTCCACTGGAATGGACCGACCTTGGGACCGAACTTGGGCAAGGTCGGTCGAGTCCAGAAACTCGAACCCAGAACACACTGGAACGGACCGACCTTGGGACCGGACTTGCAAGGTCGGTCGGGCCTGAAATTTTCATGTAAGTAACCCACTGGAATGGACCGACCTTGGGACCGGACTTGCAAGGTCGATCGAGCCTGGAATTTTGCCTGATCGAAACTTACTGACTTCGACCGACCTTGGGTCCGACCCTGGGTAAGGTCGGTCGAGTCAAAACAAAAAAAAATGTTTTATTATATGACTATGGTAGTCATATGTATGTATATATATGCCTATATACATGTATGCATATGTAAGTAGTAATATACCATTAATGAAGTGGTAAAGGTAAGAAATAAGTAAATGAGTAGAGGAAGCAAGAATAAGAAGTAATGAGGAAAAGAATGGTTTATAATCAAGTAAGAAAGTAATGAAGTAGCAAGTATACATTGAAAGTATCAATGAGAGAGAGTAAGTTAGATCAATAATAGATCATTGATCATACTACTTCATGTATGTATAGGAATCAAATAGTTGATCATCAAAGGAACCGGTAGTGCGAATACGACGGTGAACGGTATGATTTCTTCATGCCCTGTATCCTAACTTGGTTACCCCGATTTGTGTGCTTATGTGATCACCAACAAGATAAATGCACGAATCGGACTTAAATTGCACATAATGTGTTTGAACTATTTGTTCTTGTTGTATCTTCTTGAACAATTAGTTTGTATAATTCATGAAATGAAGAATGAGAATGAAGTGTATGTGTACATGATGAGTATTTGTGTATTGTATTGATGTATGGAAAAGGAGTATTGACTTCTACTAATTCCTAACATTCTAACTCCTAACTTGAGTAATGAGTAAAATGGAATGAGAGTAGAAGTCCGATATAGTTTCGGCCACGCGTGAGGATAAGGAAACACAAGAGGTTGGATCCGAATCCTGGCTGTAATCTTTTCCATGGACCAAATCCCTTGAATGGGTAGCATCCTGGATTAGTGGGCCACCCTAAGCCCGGTGGTGGGATGTAGTAATCCCTGCCCGGAGGTCATACCGACTTAACTGGAGTAAAGTAAGTAAGAAGTAAGTATTGTATGTGTATCGGTCTTGACTACTGTAAGTCATTGACCTTGAGTAAGAAGTATTGAACACCCGATTAACCCGGGTGTGTAATGAAGCTAACATGACTTCTGTATGGAATGGAGAATTGTATCTCCGTAATGCGGTGAGTATTCGGTAAGTAAGAACGGTTGACTTGTAATGTCTTCCTTGCATGTATTGAATGTATGTATGCCTTGTGTATGGAATGTATTGAATTGTATTGTATAAAGCATGTATGTATGTATGTATGTATGAATGAAACGAACCGCATGTATTCGACCAAATAATGGCGTACCCTCGCTAGTACGCGGGGTATGCGGTTATCATATTCAGCGTAAGCTGACCCCCTAGGGGGAATGTTTTTATTCTACAGGTACCCGCGAGGCGTGATGGTCAAGTAAGGACCGGAATGAATTCTTTTGGGGTAGTTAGTAGATTGGGATGGTGTACCGAGTTGTACACGGCTAAGGCCTTTTTGAGTAGCCGGTGTACCATGTGGTACACCTTTTTGGTTAATGAATTCATGATTGGATAGTAAGGAGGGAATGTATAAACTCTTAATTTTTGGGAAGTAGCCTTGGAATGTAATTCATATATTTCGGTATACTCGGTAATCAATTGTAAGTAAGTATTTGGTATTGTAAGTAAGTAAGTAGTATATATTCGGTTATTCTAATCGTCAGACCGTTACTGTAAGTAGTAGTAGCCTCATTAGTCTTGGATGGCTAACGGCATTGTATCACCCGCCGGAGTAAGTAAGTATTCCGCTGTGAGTAAGGTAATTATGGGGATGATTAGAGGATAATGGAAGGATTAGCGGTTGGGGTGTTACAATCCAAAATATGCTCAAACATCATAGTCATTATGAAAGGCATTCTTAAAATTTTCAAAATAATTTTATTGAACACCCCATCCAACATTTACATACTACAATTAAACTGCAGCGGAAAACAACTTCATCACATCACTTAACTCATTGGTGTACACGCCGTTAACCACCCACGTGGCTAACAAGGCTATTACATATACTGTACCGGTCTGATGGACTAGATTCCCGAGCGACTACACATTATTATCCTGTTCCATTAACAACAAAACATACACATACCTTCCAACCGTACCGAGTATTTACAACTGATGCCGATAACAATTTCGGTCTTACTGCACCTACTGTATATATACAACTTGAATGATTACCCATGTACAACGACTACCCCGTCCTACTCTCGAACGGCTTCCAGCTCTTTGTACCTGAAATAGGAAAAGAAGAGAAAAGGGTGGCCCCCAAGGGGCTCAGCACCTTTGCTGGTATGGTAATCCCGCAGCCCACATGCTACCGGGCCACGCACAACTAATTGTCGTCTTAGCATGCGGTTGATTATATTTAAATCATGCATGTAACTTAAAACACACAACACGAATCATTCTGCCTCCATGGGCTCAACAAACAGATACATATCCGTACTTGATAGGTCACTTATGGTACTCATTACCCCTAGAGTGTTTCTCCCCTAATGGAGCTACTTCCTTAATAGACGACACTTACCCGTTATTCGGGTTATCCTTAAACGCCTCTTATCACAAACTGGGATTCATATCCATGATCCACATAATCCACATTTTACAACATATAACATTCATCACATAACAACACATAACAACACTTTTCACGTTTCAACGTGCACATAATAACATCGCAATAGAAATTGCATTATATCAACAACACATAACACAACGGGAGCGGTTCTCTTAGGAACCGACCCAAACATTGTTAATTCACTGGTGAGCCTAGAGAATGATGTCACCCTCATGGTAAGCTCGTTATATAACACTCATTACCGTCCTAATAGTCGGACGAGTAACTTAAGTTAAGATGGTTCGGGTTTGGTGACCTGAACACACCACACAAACACATGTTCCCCCTAAACCGATCATAAGTCAGAATAGCTAAGCTTTGGAATAAGCTAATGGGAGATCATAACCGTGAGGGAAAAAAACCATATAGAGAGAAGGGTAAAGGAAAAAAGGATACCCACTCCCAAACAACGCGCGACCGGCCTAACCGGATTCCTCACCACTGTTAGTACATACTTACTTTTAGATATTAGTTAGAACCCCACTATGGAGTCTATCACATCTACACACCATACAATATTACAACTGGGTTACACATACAAGGGAGACCCCTACATTCACACACACATATCACACAATTAACACACGCATAGCCATGGTTAGAACGTCTCGTGGCTCGGGTCGTTTACTCCGAATACCGAACTCTCATGTGATCCTAGACTCAGTTAACTAAGGTTAACACTTCCGAGGTTAAATGGTATCGGAGTTGAACACGCCACATAAATGAATTACTGTAAACTCATTACATGTTTTATCTTACAACGTGGCAAACATACAGAAAAACACATTGGCATACAAGCCGGTGTAATCCGGTAGGGCACAGGTTACAAGAAAACCATACCTGTCACCGGAGTCCACTTTATCATGCCCACTTATGTTCCTCGAGCAACTCTCGAAACAACTGATAATTACATGTACTTTTTATTAACATCGAGGTAACATGATTGTTTAAAGTCTAATGCTTATAACTTTTCCCCGTTAACTTAGTTACATAACTTCACATTTTAACTTGTTTTACTTTTACATTTTAATACAACTTTTCCCCCACTAAATTGTCATTATAACTTACCTAACATGTCCTTAACAATCTTATAACATCATTACTTAATAATCCCCATCATCCTATAACCTTAAACAATTTTTTTTACATACTTTGGGCCGTCCGACCCACCGTCCGACACAACTGGGTCGGACCGTTCCAGAAACTTTTCCCGTCTTTTAAATACACCTGTCCGACCCATGTCCGACCCAACCATCTGGGTCGGACCATTCCAGAGACTTAGATCACACATGTCCGACCCAAGACCTCTGGGTCGGACCATTCCAGAACATCAACGGGTGACTTAACAGAGGCTGTCCGACCCACCCTGGGTCGGACCACTGGGTCGGACAACATCAAAAGTTGTCCAAAACTTGTCAAACTTCCTCCAAACTTTTCCTCAAGCCTCCTAATGTGTTCTAACATCATGGCACCTTTAATCCTTCATATAACATCCATAAAACTCATTTTATAACTCCTTAAAACTTACTCCCTTCTTACCATTTTCATACCTTAAACAACATTTTTAGAGTGGTCCGGGACTTGGTCCTTACCTTAAGTCCCGGACCAATACTTACAGAGACTCTCGGCTGTTTTTAATAGGGTGGTCCGGGACCTTGTACTCACCCCAAGTCCCGGACCAAGACAGTTTTCCAACTCTCGGCCTGTTTTTCATGTATGGTCCGGGACATCTTCCAATACCTAAGTCCTAGACCTCTGTGACAGAATCCAAATTTGACAATTTCAAGTCTTGTTTCATCTATTCTCTTCATCCACAGATTACCCAAACTTCATACATGAACTTAGGCATATTCTAATACCAAAATATCACTTTGATTCACCTTTAAACATTGTCCAATTTGTCACTCATTTTTCTTATAAATCTCTTAACACTTCCTAGTTCACCAAAACTCATTTAAAACACTTTGAACTCCTTATACATTTTCCAAATTTTGCCATAGCTTCTCTTGTATATTCTCACATCCAAACACTTAGGTTTTTTACCTTATTTCATTCAAGAACACCTAAAACCACCAAGAGTATTCTCACTCACAACACTCACCAAATTTACACTACATCACAATATAGTGCATAAACTTAAATTGCTTGGCTCTTAGGCCCTTAAATAACATGGCTCTTAGGCCCTTAAATTGCATAAACCTTAAACCACTGAATTTCCCACATAAATAATGCCTTTGACCTGCGATTACATACAACAACACATATGCCCTTTAATAGTTTCCTTGAGAGCATTTTACTAGGTCATTCACCTTTGGCTCCTTAGGTATTTTATTAAGCAAATCAAGCTCATTTTCCTAAGGCATTTAAACTACATTGAGATAGTTTGTTTACCTCTTTTTCCTCACAAACTTCTTTCTTGTTTCCTTGTAAACCGGTAAGGATGTTTGGTTGTTTGTCAACTTCTAAACAATGTACAAATAATAGAATGAGTATTCAAGCATTATGCTTCATCTCATTGTAAACCCTAGGTTATTATATATATTGTCTTAACACATTAAGGTAATTGTTTTACCTTGGAATTGGAAGAGCTTGAATAAGTATCAAGAGAGGACTCCACCAAGACCTTGACTGATGGAATGTAGCTAGAACAAAGCAAGGTAACTACCACCAATGGTGATTTTCGGTCAACATAAAAACATGGAGGAAACATGGATTTTCTTTGAGTTTCCTTACCTTGAAGCAAAGGAGAACCAAGGTGTGAAAAGATGAGGTCAAGCTCCATCAATGGTGAATCTCCTTGGCACCGAAATGAGGCTTTTGAAGATTTTGAAAAGATAGAAGTGTAGAGCTTGCTCCAACTAGAAGAATGGTGGTCTTGAAATTGAATTTGGAGCATGGAATCATAAGTTACAAGTGGAAGAAGATGGAGGATGGTATATGGATGTAGCAAACCGATGGAGAGAGGAGGAAGAAGATGGCAAACCGTGGGATATGAAAGGAAAGAAGAGAATGAGGTGAGAGAGTTCACTTTGTTAAGATATTTTACATATAAAGCAAATAGTACTTTACTTTACTCACTTTCCTTTCCTTTAATTGATTTATGAATGGTGATGACTCACCCTACAAAAACCGGCCCCATAATCATAATAAGGGTGTTTTGGTCTTTGTTGACCATTAACATAACTTATAATATCATGTGTTACAAACTAGCTTATTAAAGTTACTATTCATAAAAACAAGGCACATAGAAGTGAAATTTTTGATTTCTCATTGATCTAGACTTCCAAATGTGGCTCTATAGTACACATGTTAATTAAGAGTAATGATGGACATTTAGCCACTCAAAACTCATTTACAAGACAATTTTTCAAAAATGTGCTTTAAGACTCCTTATAGCACATTTTGTGTTTTAACTTGTTTTCAAGCTTGTTTTTCTTTTGTAATTGATTTAATATGTTCATTAACATATTTAAGGTATAGGTATGACCATTAGGTCTTATACAAATTTATCCAAGCTTAGAGCACATTTTTGCTCTTATTAACTTTAGGTATATTTCTTGTGTTTTGTTTGGTTTAACTGTCTACCAAAGTTCCTAAGGACTTAATTAGCCTTATAAATCATAATTGAATGTTATTAAGTCTTGGTAGGCTCTTTGGGTCCTAACCAAGTTCACTTCAAGCTTAGAGCATGTTTTTGCTCAAACTGTATCTTAGTGCTTTATTGCATTTTACTATGGTTTAAATGTTCACTGATGTTTCTAAGGCACTTTTTAGCCTTGCATACCATAGTTTAACATTTAAACACATATCAAGGTTTGGGGGTATTTCATTTATTCTGGAAATATAGCTTCTAATTCATACTATAAGCTATTTTTCTTAATAATTAATATATAGAATTACCTAAAATAGAAAGAAAGGCCTGCACACATTAAATAAAATTGTTACATGGTTAACATGGCTACACAAAGTCATAAACCTGACACTTTTATTTGGATCCTAACCCCAAATTTTTAAAGACAGATTCAAACATTCTTGTAAGTTTCTCTCTCTTCTAGAAAATACCCAATCAATTCAAAATGTCATGAAATTTAAACACATTATAGGGAATTCTATTTAGAGAATAACCCTATTAGAATTTTGAAGTGTTTGATTTTCCAATGGTTATATATGAATTATGAGATGGTACCAGATTGTAACTGAAATGGTATAAACCCCAAGATCCTCACACCGTCCTTTCACGTAATTTAATGATTGGGATCCTAATCTATCGCTGTGTTCTACGAGTTACCTTGTTACCGAAAGGGGGAGTGAAAGAACAGGGATGGAAAGAGAGGTTCGTAACAACACAATGTAACAGTGAAAATTCTCAGGTATGTTCGCGTGCCTTTTATTGAAGGGTGAATCCCTTTATAGTGTTCCTGTTTGCCAGGTTGGCACAAAAATATCTTGGCAGACTTACAAATATCTGATATAATATCTAGGATAAATATCTTATCCTAATCTCCCTCCGACGGTCACACACGACCGGCCGCTTATTTTATATTCTACTTGGCGACCGGCCTCAGGTGACCGGTCGCTTATTACACTGCATCTTACATTCCCGGGCGACTGGTCGTAAACGACCGGTCATGGCGACCCTTTTGATAGCCGGCCACTGGCGATTGGTCGCTCTCTACGTCATGTTCTAGGACTCTGGTGGCCGGTCGAAGGCGACCGGTCGCTATTGTGTTTTGTTTGGGCTTTGTTGGGGGCGCCCGGTCGTTGCCCTGGCCTTACTAGGCTATTGCTCTTTCTTTAAAGCCTCTGGACATATTTTCCCTTCTTCATCAGTCCCACAAGTTCTACTTTTGGCGCTTTTGCGAAGAAAGTAGAACTTAGAACTTGACTTTCTGGCCCGGTTTAGGGAATGAAAAATTTTTTTCCTTCGCGCGGCCTTCGGGTGAAGCTGAGCAAGCGTACAGCAGCGGCGAATTAGAAACCCCATCACGAACGGGTGAGGAGGAACCGTCATCCCACGCAAGAAGAAATCGGAATACACGGCGTACCACGGCCGAAGTCGTCCAGGGGATGCGAATCTTCGGAGGGAAGGAAAATCTGAGTCCCCAGGGGAACGTCTACCTTCGCGAGAAGCGAATCGAGAGCCTTAACATCCAGAATGCTGGGCAACGGTTCCCGATTACTGGAATAAGCGGACGTAGGTTCAGCGAGTGTCGGGGGAATTCCCATCCGATTTGAAGCCCACAATGGCACTTTTGGCAGGAACGCGAGACGATTTGGAGCTAGAAGACGCCATCGAAGCAGCGAAGTGAAGCAGGGAAGGAGCAAAGCAAAGAGAGAGGGAAAGAAAGCGGAAAAAGCGAGGCGAAAGAAGAAAGAGAGTTCGAAAACCTAAGAAGAGTAAAAGATCGGAGGAAGAGAAAGCGTCGCCCTCCTGAAAACCTTTTAAAGGCGGTATAAATTAGGAAATAATAATTCGGAAACATTTAAAGCGTAAAAGCAAACAAAAAACGCTTTTTACAGGAAATTGCAGGGACTCTGCGTATTCTGCAGTGACGGCTGGCGTGCGTGAAACGATAGGAATTCTACAACGGTCACTTCGTACAAGCACAGACGCGTGTGTAGCACGGCCATGGCACGCGCATCGCACGGACCAAAGAAGTCCCATCCTTTTGTCCGAGAAAAAAAGCGGGACTTGTGGGACTGGGAGATGGGAAACAAGAAGGTTAGGCCGTGAAGTATTGTTGGAACTCCTCGGTTAGTTGTTTGAAACTGGAGATCGACTGGGGTGGCCTGGACGAGATCCAGCTCAAGGCTCTCTTGGAGAGTGTTCCAGGGAACAAGTTGCACAGGGCGAGGGAGCTAATCCCCTGGGTGTTCATGGCGAACATGAACTTCTTAATGTGCTGAGCAGGATCCCCAGTACCGTCGTACTTCTCCATCGCCGGGGCGACGAAGTGGGGCGGGAGTTTAGCTCTGCGGATCTTCTCAGAGAAGGGGTATAGGCTCATGTCAATGGCATCATCTTCTTCTTCTTCGATAGTGATTAAGGCCTCCCCTCGGGTGCCTCTTTTCCCGTCATTGCTTCCGGCCGCATCCCGACCCTTCAGGAGATCTATCGCCTCTGACATCTCCTCCCACTTTCGCTGGAATTCCTCGTCTCTCTGCATCAATTCCTGTTGCAGGAGTTCGTTTCCTTCACGATTTTTCATCGATTGATCTAGTGAGGCTCGCCAGCATGTTCTCCAGGTCTTTTTTAGAAATGGAGTCGTGGGTTGCCTCGGGTCCAGTGCTTCCGTCGTTGGTTTGCAGATTTTTCCTTGTTCTGGGTGCCATCTTCGTACCTAACCTGCAAAAAACACAATTTTGTTCTCAGATGTGTCGACTTCGTATGTTTTCCAAAGTGTTTATTCTTATTGGTGGACTCGTGGTTGCTAGATCTGAGCTGTTCGTTTCCCACAGACGGCGCCAAATGAAATGGTATAAACCCCAAGATCCTCACACCGTCCTTTCACGTAATTTAATGATTGGGATCCTAATCTATCGCTGAGTTCTACCGAGTTACCTTGTTACCAAAAGGGGGAGTGCAAGAACAGGGATGGAAAGAGAGGTTCGTAACAACACAATGTAACAGTGAAAATTCTCAGGTATGTTCGCGTGCCTTTTATTGAAGGGTGAATCCCTATTTATAGTGTTCCTGTGTGCCAGGTTGGCACAAAATATCTTGACAGACTTACAAAATATCTAATAAATATCTTAGGATAAATATCTTATCCTAATCTCCCTACCGACCGGTCACAGACGACCGGCCGCTTATTATATATCTACTTGGCGACCGGCCTCAGGCGACCGGTCGCTTATTACACTGCATCTTACATTCCCGGGCGACTGGTCGTAAACGACCGGTCGTGGCGAACCTTTTGATAGCCGGCCACTGGCGATTGGTCGCTCTCTACGCCATGTTCTAGGACTCTTGGTGGCCGGTCGAAGGCGACGGTCGCTGCTGCTTGTGTTCTGTTTGGGCTTTGTTGGGGGCGCCCGGTCGTTGCCCTGGCCTTACTAGGCTATTGCTCTTTCTTTAAAGCCTCTGGACATATTTTCCCTTCTTCAGTAACATTTTATAAAAACCGGTTATTTATCAAAATAACACGATTCCAACTCTCAAAATTCATAAAAATCATCTTTACCTATGGTTAAAATTTCACGATTTAATTTGATCTAAAGGCAAGTCAAAAAGTTTTAATTTCTTAGAGCCAATAAACATTCTTGATAAAAAAAATTGTTTTATCAATTGGCCACACCTTTTCTATATAACCAGGCCTTCCCAAACAGCATGACGTACAACATAACCCTGCCCAGGGTCAGAAACAATCTCTCCCAACCTGCAACCAATGTATTCCAGCACCATCATACTGACACTATACTGAAATCAAACCCGTCATCAAAACACGATTTTTCTTCTTACTTCCAAACATAAAAAAAACCACAAAACCTGAAGAAAAACATGAAGAAAAGCTTCCAGGATACACCATCAAAAGCTTGGAGTCACTGCTCAGTCGAAGGCTAATCAACAAGTTGATCAAAGAATCCCGCCAAACAAGGATGACCTCTTGAAGCTTCAAAATAGGTTAGAAATCATCTATTCCTTTCCTATGAACTTCACACATTCCTCGCTTCAATTTCAAACAAAAAATAAACTTTGTATTGTGTATTTATGAGTTTCTTAACTTTCTATGTGTTACTTGTTTGCTAAGTTTCGTGCTAATTTCAACTTCAAATTGAAAACTTATTAACACTAACGTGTTTAGAATATCTCACGCTACAAAGACATAAAATTTGATATAAAAACACAGTCGGGAACCTTGTCAAAACCACCGTCCAATGGTGGTCTGGGATCACGGACGCCGTGTCCAGGACCTAGGGATGGCAATGGGTGACAGGTGCCCGTTTCACCCAATCACCTGACCCACTAAAACGGGGTGAAAAACTCGTAAAAAAGGGTGGTGGGGTGAAACGGGTTTGGGTGACGGGTCGGGTGGGTGGGTGAAATTTTTTTAAAAAATACTTATTTCATGGTTAATTCTCTATGTTTTGAGTATGTTGTTGACATTAGTTGATATGGTATGTCTTATTAACAAATATGGATGTTTCTTTAGCAAAAAACTAAGCTTATATAGGAGTTAAAATAAAAAATATATGCTAGAAAAAAATGGGTGATGGGTTCACCCGTTTCACCCGCGGGTAATGGGTGAAACACGGGTGAAATACGGGTGAAATGTGGGTGAAACGGGTGAGAAATACATGCTAGAAAAAAAAGGTGAACGGGTGAAACAGGTGACGGGTGGTGATTTTTCGGGTGACAGGTCGGTTCGGGTGATACGGGTGAAAAATGGGTGACGGATCGGGTGGAGCATCACCTGACCTGAACCCGACCCGTTGGCATCCCTAGTCTAGGACCCCGGACCACCCACAGACGATGTCATTATCTTTAATTGTTAGGTTGAGTCCGGTGTCTGTGGTCCCGGACACCTGAAAATTTTAGTCTTATACAAATTGAATTTTCTACTTAATTTGATATATTAGGGTCAGTGGTCATGAATGACAATGAATTTTGACCTAATTCGGCTCCCAAAACCCTAATCTATGTAGGTTACATTTTCAGCTTTAATTTCTGTCAAAAAACCCAAACATACAAAAGCTTACACAATTAGGCAAATCCACCTTATAATTAGCATTTCATGACATTAGTAAAGGAAATATAGATTCGAAGGGTGGTGAAAGTAATTTGAACCCGGAAAAGCTATATAATCAGGGCCCCAAACCCAAACTACCCTTCCTAGTTTAATTAGGTCAAACTTAGGTGACTCATAATAGGTTCTGGTTGGCTAACTTAGGTTATAATAGCTATCGTTTATAACAAAGTTGTAAGCTTAGGTAATAAGTGGACCTAGAACCTGACCAAATCTTAATCACATAATCAATATAGGATAAGGTTTGAAAAAACCCAGCCTCACATAATGATAAATTGATAAATGAACATGTGTTTAGGGTTTGTTTTATGTGTTTTTATCAATGGTTATCTTGCTTAATTCTCCACTTTAGCTAGTTTACCTTTAGTTTTATGTTTTATTAATGTTCTTACACTTTATTGTTTAAACTTCAGGATAAATAGGTACGAAAAAAGTATCCAAAGAGAGGAGCGTGTGGGAATAAACAAAACTGAAATTGAATCTAAAATGAAGAGAGTGAAAACAATGATGGTAGTTCCGGAGGTCAAATGCGCTTATTTCGAGGCCGAGACTTCCACAATTCTGACCACCCAGCCGACCACCCAATCAGTTAGCCGGGCAGGTTTCGAGGCATTTCAGAGGTCAGATACACTTGTTCTAGGCAAATACTTCCACACTTCCCACCGCTCCCAGGGGGTTGTCGGGATTAAGTTTCGCACGTGCTTCTTCTTCTAGTGTCGACCGCTACGAGACCGCCCCGGTGGATTGATCAGACAAAACATTGCCCATATTTCACTATTTTAAAAGCAAGGTTTTGGTATTTTACTTTTCCAACTTTTGAGGGTCGAGAATAGAAGAGAGAAAAGGGAGAAAAGAGGATTTGGAGCTAGAAGAAGAAGGAGAAGCGATGGAGAAGAATCCTCACGATTGAAACTTCCTCAGATTGAAGTCTCTTCTTCAACATCTGGTAGGTTATTTCTTCCTCTCTCTCTCTCTCTCTATATATATAGTTTATTATTAGTGTTATAATGGAGGAATAGCCCCCTTGTACCAAGGGATGGGGATTTGCCCCAAAATTCTAAAACACCATTTGCTGATTTTGAACTTATTTATGGCTTTATTTAGTTCTTGTTCTTAATGAATGATGTTATTGAGCATTTATGGTTCTTAAGCTTGTAAACATATGATTTTAAGAATTGTTTAGGTTTTACTCAGTTTCTAATTTAGTAGATTTGTTGCTCTAAGTTCGTTGATATGAGATCTTGATATGGATTTTAGGGTGCCAATTAGTCAAGCACTATTTTGAATTTATCAGCATAAGATTTAAGATAGAAACCTAGACCAAGGGAACTAAATCTGTGTAATTTTCAACATAGTGATTCTAAGATAGATTTCATTGCAACTTAATGAAAACTTGAGCTTATGCTATCAATTGACAGGTACTTGAATGATCTGCTGGGTTTCGACTCAATTGGTTATGATTAATATGATCATGATTTGTCTGTTCATTATTAAGTGTTCTCGATGTTTAGCTTGAATTCAAAAATCGACATACGTTGGGTAATAGAAAGGGGGTAAGGATCCATCATTCGGGATACACCTTAGCTTAGTTAGTTATCTTCATTTTAGTGCTTTATTTTACTTCTTTTATCTTCCTAAACAAACAAACACCAACATTTACAACACTTGCACTTTTTGCATATATCTATGTACAAGACTATATAGTAATTAGTTAAATAGACTCCAAGTCCTAATGAAACAAACGAATCCCACTCCCATGAACTACATTTTAATTCTTTCTATCCGTTAACATTTTTTTGTTTTTTTGTTTAGCATCCACATAAGTAATAATAAATAATCATTTATTGTTACTCAGGGTGGCACTAAAACGGTTTGTCATGAACATGGTTTTTAATTTTTTTAGGAAAATTACATCCTCACCTATGACATTCGGTAAAATTACATACTCCACCCATGAGGTTTCAAAAATTAGTTTCCCCACCCATATGGTTTTCCATGTTATATATCTGACAAATTTTCTAATTTTCGTTCAATTTAGGAGGTGCTTAAATGTTTTATAAAATTGATGAAAGTTTACATGAACAACGCTAAAATGTTATATTTGATCTAGTGTCAAATCCAAAGTTTTTTAAGTTCACATGTGACCTGTGGGATCCAATGAAAACACGTCCCACATGTCACATGTTTCATTGGGTCCCACAGGTCACATGTTAGCTTAAAAACTACTGGGTTGGCATTGGGCCAAAATATAACACTTGAGTATCATCTGTAAAGCTTTATCATTTTTTGACAACATTTAAACATCTTCTAAGTTGACCAAAAAATAGAAAAGTTATTGGATGTAAAACTGGGAAAACCACATGGATGAGGAAAGTAATTATTAAAACTTAGTGGGTGAAGTATGTAATTTCACCAAACATCATGGGTGGGTATAATTTTTCCAAGAATATAAACTGTTAAGCAAAATAGTTAAGATATCAACCATCTAGTCAAAATTGAAATAGTTGATGAGCTAACAATCGTTTGTAATTTGTTTAAAAAAAAAAAACAATCGTTTGTAATTATAAGTTACAGGTATGATAATGTCGTCCCCCATAGATTTTGTATAGGCAAGAGAATCAAAAAATATCAACCATATATTAATTTAGATGATTCATCACAAATTTTAGATGATTTATCGCAAATGACATGGAATAAAAAATATGCTTTGGTCTACAACAAGAACAACATTAAAATGTGCAAACATATGCGTTCATATAAAATAAAGTTATATAAGGCTGTTCTCAACAAATAAATTTAAATAAAAATTAAAAGTCATTTTAGGGATGTATGAAGACTTAAATTTATCCAGATTAATCCCTAGACGGAGTAATACAAAACACCAACTAAATTCATATAGTTATAAAAACAATGATAAACCCTTTTATCACATATTATTGATTAGAGAGTTATTTTTGCAGTCAGTTTTGGGATAAAAAAAAATACAAAATAATTTTTTTAGAATTCACAGACATAATATAATTTTGTAGTAAACGAAGTCAATTTTTTATTTATTAGTAAATATTGTTAGGAATATTGTATTATTAATAGCAATTAGACTTTTCGTTTATACAACCATTTTTAAAAAATAAAGTTCAATGGTAAGAATTTGCAATCATGACAATATTTAGAATTTTAAATAACAAACAAAATTTATATTAATAAAATATTATTTATAAAATTACATAATTTAAATAAATTTGTATTATTCCATAAATTTTAATCAAAATATTCATATAAAAAATACCTAACAAACACTTTATATGCGCGTCCATTACGAATTGTTGGTGGAATCAGTTTAGGGAGGATCGGTCGCCATCTGTTTTTTTTTAAATATCATTATTTATATTTTTGATTAATTTATAAAATATCATTTTCATTGGTCAATGATATTTTGTGGACTATTATAAAAATATGATAATATTTTATGATTTTATTTTTAATAACATTTTATAAATTAACAAATAATATAATAATAACATTTCATGAAGTTCATTTTTTTTTTGTCTGTATACATGGTAAAAACGGACGTCAATGGAACGGATGTGAATGAAACGGACGTGAATAAAGGTAAGCCTTCTTTTTGTTTACTTTACGATCAAAAAAATCTGAAAAAGTACAAAAAAAAAGGACGCTTCATTCGTTTCTGAACCCTGCGTAAAGTACGCGAAAACATTTATGGGGACGCGTCTGTTTTTGAATCGAGTGTGGAGTACGGAAAATACAGAAGTTTTAACTTTTAACTAGTTGTCCATGTTTAAACCGTTTAGAAAGAACAAAAAATAAACAAAACGAACAACCCGACACTCAAGCCATATTAGAATATGGAGAGTGTCATGTGTTATTAAGGGATTGGAGGAAAAAAATTAAGAAAAGAAAACCAGAAAAAATTAAAAGAAAAAAAACTACACATGAGATATATGGTTGAGAAATAAATAAATAAATAAAAAAAAGTAGAGCGTCCGCATACACACGGAAGTTTTTTTGGGAATTGAGTGTAGTTTTTATTAGTAGAAGAGAAACATTTTTTTTTTCAAAATGTTATAACTTATAAAATAAAAGTGTAAAAATAAAAAAAATTATATTTGTTCATCATTTTTCGTGCTCTTCAAAACAGATGCATCATGGATATGTTTTGGTAAACTTAAAATTTTATATTTTTTGAATGAGTATATTTAGGTATTTTTATAGTGAATCTTATTCATTAGCAAAATAAATCTTCTTTAATAATAAAATGAATCTTATTCATTAACAAAATGAATCAAAACCCCAAACACTCTAAAAACCACCCTAGGAAAGTTAAAAGCGTCAAAGGAATTTTTATGATTTGTAGTGCAGGGTTTAGGGTCTAACCCTTAACCACAACCCCTAAAAACCTATCAAGTTGGTAATGAAAATATTAAGTGCAGACTAATACCAAAAAGATTACCCTACCCCCAAACACCTTAAAATTCACACTCGCATAAGTTTGTAGTAGGATTAACTTTTACTAGTATTAAACAAAATATCAATTTTAAACCTTTGATTCACCTTTAAAAAACCTCTGATTCACTTTTCTTAAACTTTGATTCACTTTTCTTTAACCTCTTATTCACTTTATTTAAACAATCTCTATTTACAAGAATCACTTTTCTTAAACCTCTTATTCACTTTTCTTAAACACATGATTCACTTTATAAAAACCTTTGATTCACATTTCTTAAACCTCTTAATCACTTTAGTTAAACTATCTATGCTTACAAGATTCCCTTTTCTTATTACTCTGATTCACTTTATAATAGCTTGTGATTCACTTTTTAACAACCTTTGATTCACTTTTCTAAATCTCTGATTCACACTAGTCAAACAATCAGGATCACTTTAATTAGTTAAACAATCTGTGTTTATGAGATTTACTTTTTAAAACCTCTTATTCACTTTTACGCAACTCTCTGATTCACTTTTTAACAACTTTTGATTCACTTTTTAATAACTTTGATTCACTTTTCGTAAACTCAAGATTCACAATGAATTTTAAAAAATATGTACATACAAAAAATAAAAAAATTTAAAATTATCAAAACATACTCATGTTTGGTCTTATTTTAAAGAGCTCGAATTATGATGAATAATGGTATAAAATTTAGGGAAAATTCACGATATATCCCTGTTTCTTTCGTAATTCACAATATACCCTTGTATTTTTTGTAATTAAACTTTAAACATTCTTAAAAGTTGTCCAAAATTGATGAAACTTTAGACGATGCTAAAGTGTTATATTTTGGTCCAATTCCAAATTTGAAGTTTTTTAAGCTCACATGTGACCTGTGGGACCCAATGAACATGTGGCATATTCATTGGGTCCCACAGGTCACATGCGAGCTTAAAAAACTTCATATTTGATACTGGACAAACTATAACACTTTAGCATCATCCATGTAAAGTTTCATAAATTTTGGACAACATTTAAGCATGTTTAAAGTTGAATTACGAAAAAACACAGAGGTATATTGTGAATTACGAAAGAAAACAGGGGTATATCATGAATTTTCCCTAAAATTTATGTTATTTAGACTTATATCTAATAAACTAACACAACATTTTAAAGTTTTACAAAAGTATAAAACATAAAAGGACAAAATAGATGACAAATGACCAAAATAGTCATCGCCACTGGCGTATTCGCCACCTTCGAATTCGCGAAAATAAAAGCGTCAGATTTTTCATATGCTTCAATTACAGAAGATTAGTAGGAGCTGTCTTTTTTTTTTTTGGGCTTTACTTATGACCAATTTTTTTTTTTAACTCAAATTTTGTTCGGTTTAAACCAAATCAATTTTAAAACTACTTATAATCATACGCATAATACAATATTTGTAAATGACTATTTATAATTTTATTTTCAAAATAATTTATTAAATATTAATAATATTTATTAATAAAAAACATATTTTTATGATTATGTATCCTAAAATTAACTATAATTATGAATATAAATTATAAAAAATTGGCTTTATATTTTTCATATTGTCTGTAACTCAAAAAATTGACTGTTAAACTAGCCAAGTTCTGATTATCATCTCATTTACCAAACGGGCATGCAATATACCTTTTGAATATTCTATAATCGAAATCATTCTTTTGTTATTTTAATTATTAACTTCGTTAACTTCGCTGTGTACTAGGATATTTTACTGTATATAATAAGGTCCTTGTTTTTTTAATGTAGTATATAAGCTTCTTTTATGTATTACGTTAGTAGTATTACTTTTGAAACGATCCGAGCAATCAAATAAAATATAGTACTTTCTCTAGTCAAATGAACTTGATTAAGCCAGCAACAACAGACGTAGCTGGAGGGAAGAGAAAGTACACAACAGCGCCTACAGGTTGGTGCGCCCCCCAGCTAACATAATTACTTAAGATCCAAATCTAAGATACCTCATCAATGCACCTTCACATGCAAGCCAACAGAAAGTTCGTTATATATTTGAAATTTTCAAGTATTGGTTGTTGAAATTGGACATAAAGGACATAGGACAATAATATCTTCTTATTACCTTTTTTATGTGAGTAGTCCTCTCACTCTCTTCCATTTTGTAGGTTCTGTTAGGTATGAAGCATATTTGGTAGCAGGTTTACGCTGACATATTTGTTGGCAGGTTTACATAGCATATTTGTAGCTGTATTGAAAACTGTTGTTTGGCAGTGCGGCATATATGCAGCATATTTGGTTAAGTTAGTTATATGTAGTGTTTACCGTTTTTGTATTACAATTACAATTTATTATATTACACTACGTAACTTTATTTGTTAGTAAAAATAAATAGAAAAATTCACAAACAATATATTACTATGAGTATTTAATTTACAATAAAAAGCCTGAGAAACCAAAGAAAATAAAAATATTTATATAACTAATAAAATTTTATTTTAAAAAATTAATTACAAATTGTACTTCTAAACAATATATGTTATTTCTTAATTTATAATTCTTACAAATATATAAACGTAAAAAAGAGTACAAGTGTTTCAAATTTTCTGATAATGTTGTGTGAATTTATTTAGTGAAATTATAACTTTTAATAATATATAATTTGTTAAACTTTGTATGTTAATAAATTTATATACATTTACATTTCTATATATTTTTTTAATATTTTTCATATATACACAATATTTATTTGTTTTTTTAATTTTATTAATCTTTGTGGTATTACAAATAATATATTGTAAATTAGTATTATTAGTGCGTGTTTTTTAATTTGACTAAATAAGTAGTACTATTTTTTATAAATTATTTGAAGCATTGTGTAATTTGTAACAAATAAAATAACTTGCAAAAAAATTTATATGATGTAATTACATTATGAAGGGAGAAAAGACCGGAAGCGAAAGCGCAGAAACGAAAAACTAGCATTTGTTACAGAAATTTATGCTGACATTTATGCTCTTTTAACCGAACTGCAAAATAAATAAAGGAGTCCAAAACAACATATGTTGGTGCATTTGTGCTGCCCATTTATGCTGGAAAAAATGCAACCGAATGCTCCCTTAATCTTTTTTTTTCTAGTAAAATATATAATTCTTTTTAAAAGTGTCTTACTAGTAGGTATAGGTGGAAATATGAGAAGAGAGACATTATATAGAAAAAAGTAAATTAAGAGAAAAAGTATATTAACTTTCAAAATGTTATAACTTATAAAATATAAGTGTAAAAAAAAATACCATTGTTCATCATAATTTGTGTTTTCAAAACAAGAGGTATCATGCTTATGTTTTGGTAAACTTAAAATTTTATGCTTTTAGAATGAGTAAGTATTACAGATTTTAAAATGAATCTTATTCATTAACAAGATGAAGATTCTTTAATAATAAAATGAACCTTATTCATTAAGGAAATGAATCTTCTTTTAAATTTACTTTTCTTAATATTAAAATTCACTTTTAGAAAAACAAATGATTCACATTATTTAAAGTGAAAGGTTTACATTTCTTAAATATAAGATTCATTTTCTTGAACTTTTGATTAAATTTTCTTCAACGAAATATTCACTTTTAAATAATGAAAGATTCATATTGTTCTCACATAATTAAGTTTGTGGTAGATTTGGTTTTCTTAAACATTTGATTCACCCTTTTTAAACAAAAAAATTCACTTTTAACGAATGATTCGTATTTTCTCGCATAGGTTTGTGGGTAACATTCACTTTTCTTAAACATAAGATTCACTTTTCTTAAATATAAGATTCACTTTACTCAAAATGTGATTCACGTTTCTTAAACGAAATATTCATTTTTCATAAATGAAAGGTTCATATTGTTGTTGCATAAGCTTGTGGTAAAATTCAGTTTCTTAAACTAAATTTTCATATTGTTCTCGCATAAGATTCATATTTAAAAAACAAAGGATTTACATTGTTTAATGGGAAAGGTTCACTTTTTTAAAACATAAGATTCACTTTTCTTAAACGAAAGATTTTTTAAAAGTGAAGCATTCTTATTGTTCTCATATAAGTTCACAGTAAGAATCATTTTCAATAAATAAAGTGTTCTTATTGTAGCATATAAGTTTGTATTAAGGTTCACTTTATTAAACATAAAATCTACTTTAAAATATATGAACAACAAAAGATAACCCTAAATCTCAAACATACCCCAGAATAGTTAAACCGTTGAATAATTTTAATATGGATCGGTTATTAACCACCACTAAAAAGAAAACCCTGCCCCTCCCCCATATGAAACCCTAGGACAGTAGCATTGTCAAGAATCTAACACCGTTGAAAAAAACTAACACCAACGAAGAAGCTAACAACCATCAAATAAGCTAAGAACCATCGAAATAGCTAATGCCGTTGAAGTAGGCTAATGTGGTTCGCTTATTAACCACCATGCAATAAAAGAAGATAACCTTGCACACTATACAACCTTAGGTTGGCTCACACTATCAAAATATATAAAAATTAAGTATTTTTATTTATTTTAAAGTGAATCTTAAAGCATATATACATACAAAAATATAAAGTTATCAAAATATATTATTTTGAAGCTCGAATTATGATAAACAACGGTATAAAATTTATGTAATTTGGACTTATATTTAATAAACTATAACACTTTGAAATTACAAATATAGAAAAAGCCAAAAATGGTGTGCCTTCACCCACTTCTAATTGGCGTTTTTGTGAACTAAAAGAGTATTGATTTTTTATATACATAATCGGTACTATATTTATAATTTAGTTTTACTTTTTGGTTGATTTAATGTTTTTTGTTTTGTATATAAAAATATAATAATAGAGAGACATATATGTATAATCAACATTTAATTTAATTTAGGTAGAATCTATAAAAATCACTTTTCATGTTATAAATATCCAAATCAACAAAATCTTAAAGCATAAATTTTGTTTTTCTATCCGAATATGATATTGAGATCTTTTTCTGAAATATCTATGATTTTTTATAAGTTTATAACTAAAAAAATAAATAAAACTATAAGTGGAAGAAAGATAAAGACTAAGAACGGGAGAGGGTTCTTTTACACCAACTCTTAAGAACCCAGACCCTATAACAATTACTCTTTTAGTCATAATATTCCACAACATATGTGAGAGAATAAGAAAGAACCTATATATAAATTCTTCAATGTGAGTAAAAAATCTATAAAGTTCTTAGTATGACATGAAAAGAGAAAATATGATAGAAGACTAAGAACCCAAAAAAAATTCATAATTGTGATCTTAGGGCATCCACCATGGTGTTGAGTTTTTTAACACATTTCTAAATGACATGTCATCAAAAATGATATTTATTATTAAAAAACTCCATCCAACCACTATTCACCATAATCCAAAGTTCTTATATTTCTCTTTATAGTGAACAAAACCAATAAAACATCACTATTTAGAAATAAAAAGGTAAGAAAATTCACGGGGAATCACTAAAATGTTGTGAATTTACAAAATATCACAAATTTTAAAAAGTTTTTCAGATAGCATAAAAATATAATTTTTTTAATTCATCAGATACCACAAATTACTAACCTAAAATATTTTGAGACCAAAATACTCCTACTTATTAATAAACATACTTCATGGTATACCATAAATATTATTAATTCACGAGATATCACAAAACTTAATAAAATATATATAAAAACAGTAAAAAAAATAAAAAAAATTAATTTTATTATTTTATTGGTTAAATTATTGATAAAATAAAAACAACCACATATAATTTTAATTTTTGAAAAATATAAAAAATATTATATATCATTTTAACTAAAAAATAGTTAAAAGAATTAAAATTAAATTTTTATATATTTTTACTCAAAGTATTTTTAGTAATGTAAAATATTTTTATTAAAAAAATTAAATTTATATAAAGTAAATTTTTAAAATTAAATTATCATTCTCTTTACTGCTTTTGTCTATTTTATTCAAATTTGTGTTTCTCCAATATTAGATACTTTTAATGATTCTTTAGAGATTTTATTATTATTATTATATTATTATTATTATTATTATATATTATATATATATATATAGTATTTTTATTTTTAGTTTAACCATCATATGAAGGCGTTAATTTTTTTAGTTATTTTTTAACATAAGTTTATTAATTTTTGTTTTGAATTAAAATATATAAAATGATATTGTAAAAAAACTATTAGATTATAATACTCTTGGTTTATTTTTTTGTCAAATTATTTATCTTGTATATAGTACATAATTTTTTTAATATAATATCACTTTATATATTTATTTAATTCAAAAATAAAACAATAAATGTTTAAAAAAGTAAGTAGTAAAAGCTAAAATTTTCTAATATGTGGAATAAAATTTTAAAAATTTAAATACTATACTCCCTCCGTCCCACCATGACCGTCCTATTTACTATTTGGACATGTCGTTTGACTTCAATTTTTTACATATAAGATAAATTTTGAAATTTAAGTTTTGCATATGATTCCTTACATGATAAACTATATAATACAAAATTTAGTTTTATAAAATTATTTTACCTTATATGTTTAATATTGAGGTGGAAAAACGTGCCAAAAAGTAAACAGGACACTTATGACGGGACGGAGGTAGTATATAATAATAAAAAAAATATCTAAAAGTCTGAAGAATATATATAAGGTATAATTATACTGGAGAAGCCAAAAATTTGATTAAAAATTGACAAAAATAGTAAAGAGAGTGATAATTTAATTTTGGGAAATTTTATGAGATACCCTGAGGTTTGAGCGAATTTCGTGAAATACCGTTAATGTTTAATTTTCATTACGAGATACCCCTGATGTTCAATTTGTTTACGAGATACCCCTAAGATTTCATTTTCATTATGAGATATCTATAAGGTTTTATTTTCATAATGAGATACCCCTGAGGTTTCAATTTCATTACGAGATACCCCTTCATTTAAATTTAGATATATTATATTGTTAATATCCTCATTTCACCCCTCACACCATTCCCCTGTAATAACTTCAGGGTTTATGGTCAATGTTTTTGTACAAATATAGAAAAAATATACAAAAATAATTAAAGATCATATAATTTGAATTATTTTTCAAAAATGAATATTATTAAATATAAAAAACAAAATAGTTAAATAAATAGAAATGACTAAATAATAAAACAATAATCTATCTTAAAAAATAAATTGTTTAAGTGCATAACAATGACTTAAATCATGGAAAAGTATAACAATAATTGAAATACCCAGGAATTTCCAAGTTAAGAATAATATAGTATATAGTATGGATGATATGTCCGAGATTAGTATTAAGGTGGCCCAGGGAATTAAACGACATACATCTCTAAATTAACCTTTCTCTTTAAAATGTTTACAATTAATTGTAACGTTTTGCCTTAATTAACTTTAGCTATATTCAGATATGATACTATTTAAATATTAATTCATCTTTCCAACTTCATTATGTTATTTAAATCCCAAAATACCATTCTAGAATCTTCTTTCTAACTTATTAATTTTAAATAATTGGAGTCCAAATTCAATCTGACTTTCTCCTTGTGATTATTAGATTTCAGGAGTTCAGATCCTATTTTACTACTTAATGTATTATTTATTAACTCTGCTGATTCTTCTCTCAATAATTATATTACTAGCATTTTGACTTACCTCTTTAACGTAATTGTTTCCCTTTCTGTTGGACCTTTGGACTAATTACAATATATTATGTCTAGCTTCCTTCCTTATCAATAAATGTTTAGTGCTTAACTTCCTAGATATTTTACTTCTCATCCTTATCTTTTACAACAATCAAATAAATCCCTTTCCATTTTATTTCAAATTAAAGGATTATTTCTTTATTTTCTGATGGGTTATTTTGGTAGAGTTTAAACTTCTTCTCCCGATGTTTCTCAACGTCGATAAAATTTCTAAAGTAATTACAATATGGATTCTTTGAATTCTCCTTTTAAATTTTTTACATTATTTAATTAATTCCTCTACTCCTTTAGAAAGAACGTAATTCACTAAATTTATATTAATAATCTTTATTCCCTAATTTACTTATTTAAACCACGATCTTATTGATCATTCTTCATCTTCTTCACGCCGCCACCACATTCTCCTTCCCAACTCTCAATTCACGTTCCTGCTTGTGTTTTGGTCAAAACCCTTCCCTGGTGCCAACTAGAGCTATATCGGGCAAAGTAATCGTATATTTAGTGTGTTAATGGTTCAGTTATGTTCGTTAAATTCTGATTGTGAATTGTTATGTTCTAGACCACGGTGTAGTTGACGAACATTGCTGGTGATCTCTATGAACCATCTTCCTGAGTCAAGGAAACGACCAGGTAAATTCTATGCTCATTGTTGTATTTGGTTGTGGATTGTTTTCTATCACAAATTGCGTTTTGAGAAATCTCATTGGGGATTTGGTAATGGTTTTGTTTTGGGAGTTCTTCACTGGTTTGTAATTTCTCTGGGGTTCTTGGTAGTCCCTGATTCACCATGTTGGTTCTCTGCACCGTGAGCATGAATTATTTACACTGATATATACATTATTGCGTTGCATACAATGACTGCAGTTAAGCTCTATGATCTACTCTATGGACTGATGATTCATAGGGGGTGTGCACACTTAAGGACTTAGGGTGAGGGTATTTGGTATTACAGTCTATTGTGACTGTCTGTTGGTTTCTGTGAATACTCCTGTTGAAGGCTCCCAAATTGTTTTACTGGTTATTGGTTATTGAAACGTGGAAACAGATTATTGAATTGTAAAGCTTGAATGTTTCGTTTATTCAATCCCAAAGGAATTTCTAAATTCATTTTATGTAATAAGATGGAATTTACTCAGTTTCCTGATTTGCGCGATCCCTTCGTGCTTTTATTATTGTTTTCTGATCGCAGGTACAAATTGCTGACTTGGGGAAACGGGGAAGGGAACGTGCTGTCACTTAGTTTAGGAGAACTGAAATAGTAACTGAAATAGTTACGCTCTGAGAACTGAATACAACCAAAATTAGCCTTGGGTTACAGGGTGTGAGTTAGTACAGTGAGGAATAGTAAGTTAGCTTTTGCTTGGTCCGCCGAAGGGCGTTAACAACTGTCCAAACTTACAGTAACTACAAGTTATGACCTACCTAAATGACGAGCAGATGTCATGAAAAGGAATACATTAATTAATATAAAGTACTTAAGACTACATGAATTGTCGAAAAGGTTTGTTGAAGACCGTACGACGCCAACTGTCATTTACACGGGAGCTGACGACGAATAACAGTGACGCCATACCAATGATAACCAGAAGGGCTGACGATACCGCCAAGTATACAGTGATGAAGGAGTATATATATATCACAATGGACAAACACTGCTTGATGATCCAACCTGCATGGCGCACTTGCTACAACAAGTGCTGCTCCAGTAAACCAAATAAAGGTGGAAACCATAAAGACCTACAAGTTGTGGCTAACTATAAGGACGTCAGATCGTACCTTCCAAGACGGCGATGAAATAATATCCATAGTCGAGTAAAGACAGTGTACCCCTAATAATACTTGAAGAGCGAATGCACGAGTTAAGGCAACAGTAACGCGAATGAAGATCTCCTCGGAAAGAGAAAACACTGAATTTATGGGATACCTAGGCACTGAGCTTGCTGCCCAGTGCGGGACTGGAAGATCTTACAATCCCTTACTAACTTTCGTGAGAAGATCGTGTGAAACCTTGAAATATGACTATCAGTGTAGTCCTACAAAAATAACCAATGACAATATCAAGAAAAGCATAACAGAATCTCACTATATATAACTAAACATCCAACATAAATGAACACGGGATGTAATACCTGCTCAAATACCAAGGGTCTCAGCTAGTATCATTATTACAGTGACAATGCTGGACTCCTAATAAACAGTGAGAAGAGAACAAACTTTGAATCCATATATTCTGAAGTCAGGAGAACTACCAAATTAGCAATACTAAATGCTATATATAAATACATATAATTGGGAGGTTATAAATCTAAAACTTTTGAGGAGTATTGATATATTTCGGAGGGATAAGTATCATAAAATATACCTACCCTATTTTGAGGTACATGTCCTACACTATCCTTATGGATTTATACGAGCATATGTCCTCTATGACAGCTCAATTTGCGAATGCAAGTAAAGAACACACAAAATCAAAATAAAGTTAACTCCCAATGTAAATAAATTCTAAAACGAACTCGATAATGAAGGAGTCTAAGTTATAGTAAGAGTTGAACTCACATATACACTAAAAGTGAGTGGAAGTTAAATTTAAAAAAATAGGAAAACGTACTCCTTGGCTTGTAACAAGTGTTTTACACGTAAACTTTCCTAAAGTTATATATCAATCTCTATGATTATAAAACCTCTATTTAATACACCTAAAAGGCCTATTTTTGGAAACCATTGAGTTTGTGGAATAACCATGTTTCTAAGTGGTAGGAACAAACAATAAGCTTTAATTGTTTTGTCACTAAATCGTAGGATTCAAACTGGGAACCCTTAGTTTGAAATGGTTCTAATATTAAAAGATACATAACCTAGGTTGAACATATGATTCACCTGATTCATGGAATTTAAATGGAGTAAGAAAAAGCCAAGCTTTAAGGAGCAGGAAATAATACTTTATGAAACCGTATTTGATCGAGTTATAAAAACTTTCCTTGGAGTCATATTCCAAATTTAGTAATAACTATGACTGTCTTTTGTTCCAAGTGATGATAACCAAAGTGTAGGCAATGATCAAGCCCTGATAAGTTAAATACTAGATAAGCCTTTCAAGGAGAAGAGTATATTCTGAGGTATCCAAATCCATAACCGAATTTATTGCTTGTATAATGGGTTTAAGAATCAAATGATTGATGAAATGATTAATAGGCAGTAAGTGTCTAGATGTTTTAATAAGAATTTATCTTTTATGCCAAGAGGAAAAACTAGCTTCCCCGCTTGATGATTTGATCAAAGGAATTTAATTCCGGGGATTAAGGAATGGACTAAATTTAAGTATATGTTATAACAGATATTGGATCAGTTGTATAGTGGTCAAGAGAAAAAGTAGTACTCACCACGTCACAAAGTCTTGATAAGATAAAATTTGGAAATTGACAATTATGTGATTGTTTGATATTTGACGTGGGAGGTCGAACTTGATCTTGGTCAGATCAAGGGAAACCAAACACAAAATGGAGTGGAAGGTTAGTTCAACATTGATGCTGACCCCGTCAGGGTTGGATGATTCCTGAGACTCCCTACAAGTGGTCACAAATATTTCTGTGATAAGTAGGTATTTATTCTTAATTATAGCGTAAAACTTGACTAATAAGTATTTGAGATGTGGAAGGTTTAAGTTAAGAGTTAAGTGGTCCAGGTTATCTTGAAGAGATTAAATAGCGAAAACTACTCCGCTATGTCGGAAAAATAGTAGACTGTGAGGGAAATACTAACTATAATTATACCATGAGCCATGTTAATAAGTAAATATGAGATCAAGAGACATTACCTATAACGAGAGAATTCTCAAGCTACCTTCTAAGTTATGGCCATTACCATCTGAAGGGAAAGATCGACTTCCAGTCTTGCTTTATGAATTCAAACCCAACATATTAAGTGGGAACCTACCTATAAGCATGGTAGAATATAAAGAGTAGAAACATTATACTAATACTCACATGAGTTAATTCATAAACCGCGAAAACATGTGGAATTGCGAGAAATCTGTACCTTGTTAGAAACCTTAACGGGAACCCTACTGTGGTATACTTGATGAGCAAACAATAAAAGATCGGGTATGTACTACCGACAATGGGTGAACCGATAATAACAGGAAATCTTTCTATACTATAAACAAGATGCACGGCTCGACCGTAGCTCATACTCTATATCGAGAATGAAACCAAAGAGGATGACAGTAAACTCAAATACCATTAACACAAGATGATGATCTGAAGATCAAAGAGACGAACTTTAATATGCCCCAGTATTATACAAGACCCGAATGCCGACGATTACAACTACAGGATGCTATGAATAGAAGACAAATTTAAACCAACAAGAATATTGCAACCTTACAGCTACAACAACTGAACCACTGAATGCATCAGCAACATCGACAAAGATGATGAACCCCACTATCAGGACGCTACCACTATCAACGAATAATATATATAGTAAACCAATCGGGTAAGGACCCATGGAAAAGAAGAATGCTTCCACTAAATGTACGAGAGCTTATGGACATGACAAGAAATAATCTGAATTGGACAGGTAAGTAGTAATATATCAAGAAGATACCGCACATGCGAAGGCAACTAGCGTGAAGAACACGGGAAAGAATCAACTCTGATAAAGAGCAAGACGCCTAGTAATATCGACGAGAAGAATCTCAGTGGAATCACCGTCATAAGCAGCTATCAAAGATAAGCATACAAGCACAAACAATCAAGTGAAACTCGAGAAGAACTCAACGATGAAAAATCAAATGGAAGGTGAACTATATTACAGTATATGCCACGTAGAGAAAAACCTCAGAGGATATTTACCCAAAGAGGATACTGGAAGATGCATGTAATACACATGAGCATCACAAGTAGGGCAAACCTTACAATGTTATTGACAACCCGACGTACAGTAATAGAATATACAATGAAGAATACCAAGCAATGCTGCAACTAACAGTTACTTAGAAACAAGATAATCTGGAGCAGTGGCACAACGCGGCATATCGATCCAACAGTTTAAACAAACCAGGGGATAATATCGGCAACAAACAAGATGGTAAATCACCTTCACCCATAATACGGGATTCAAATATAAAAGCATAATAATGCAAAATAGAACATGTCAGAGAATGCATAGATTCTTAGGGGCAATACCCCGTAAAAGGACAAAGTCCAGAGAATCAACAATGACAATCAAACAAAGATAATGATGAACACAACTCATCAACCCTACATGTGAACATTAAGGAACTTAAATATCCCACCTAAGAAGCGCATTTAAGACTATTCCAGTATGATTGGACATTACTTAATCAGAGTCGCGCAACGGAAGCGGGTGGTCCCGTCAGTTAAAATTATCTACTGAGCTCAAAGGGAAATGCACAACGTATTTCACGTATCTTAACCAAAAACATATGCCCTATCCACCTAAAGTCTAACAGCCCAAGAGGCTATCTTTAAAACTAATCATGTTTAAAATAAGAGTGAAGATTCCTTCACTATTTACCGACTAGTATACTAGTCTAGGGTACGTGGGTGTACCCCTCTTTTAAGGGGGGGGGGGGGAGGGGGGGAGAGCCTACTGCGTTTTAGCATTTTTAGCATGGAAGTACACTTTCGTTGTACAGTTTCACTGTGATCTGTATGTTTACATGTGTGACTTTGTAATTCTATGAATTTTACTTACTAATGTGTACTACGTTACACTAGCGTGTATGGATTATGTGTACTACGTTACTATATTGAAGCTACTTTGGTACTACGAGATTATGTGTACTACATTATACTATATGGAATTACTCTGTGATTGTGTGCACTTGTCAATATGTACTGTGATACACTACTATGAATGGATTACCTGCACTACGTTGCACTACATTGAAGCTATTATAGGTGATAACCTTTCCACGATCATTACACTATATATTATGTTGAATATATGCTACGAACTTAAAGATAGTGGAACTTGGGACTTGATCCCTAAAATAGAATTGAGTTGTGGATGCTTAAAGAAACTGTTTCCCCACAACCATTCGAACTTAGATATGAGACTTTGGGGCGAAGTCCTTTTAAGGGGGGTAGATTGAAATACCCCAAACATTAAACCTTTAAACTGTAAATAATGAAGAATTGATCTAGAAAACAGATCATCTTAGTTACACATGCTAATCTATGCATGCAAACGTTACGTAAATTAATATTATTACGCGTGCGCATGCAAACTCAGGAATGCAAAACGTCACGTAAAATAGTTGTTTTACCATAGACGCTAACGGGCGTAAACTTACTAAACGTGTTAACATACTCATACAAACGTTTATGTATGATTATTAACAATGATTAAACTCCTACATAACTGGCTCGATAGAGAGAGCGTCAACAAGGAAAGATTAATACGCGAACGGACGAGCAACGTAAATATTTACGGATGCCCAAGCATTTATAAATGCTAAAATAAATTGATATACACATTTAAATAAATATAACAACTTATGTACACCTATTGTATATATTATGAAGACATAAGAACTCATCAAAGGTCAAAGATGCGCACTAAACACTTAACAAGAAGAACGTTCGTAAAACGCCTTAAACGTATAATTACACGCGACCTTTTTATACATGAGTCCTATGACCTTTTAAACTAAAAACCAAATGGTCATTACCATCATTATAGGGGTTTACTGATATAATCCCCAGGCCATATTTAGTTAATAACGCAAAGTGCTCAGGGAGTGCTCACGCACGCCCCTTAAGGGCACGAAAGACCCAGAAACACCCGGAAATACTTTATAGATGAAACAAAACCATTATACTTCATTCCAAATGCACCATAACACTCCACTAAACATTTTAAAATGAAGTTTTCAAGCTACAATTCTCAATTAAAAGCAAAGTGCTCGGAGGGTTCCGTGGGGGGCCCCATAAACCCCCGGGAGTGCCCCGGAGAGGTTACCGACGTGGCACGAATCCTATATAATTCATTATAGAGTTCCTAACATCATTATTCATCATTATAAAGATAATGCTCGAGCTACTTTTTCAAAAAACATAAAAGTGCTCGTGGGAAAATTCTTAACGCTCCGTTTTGCCCTAGGAGTGTCCCGATAGCCCGGGAATTGTGTCATGAGTTGATATAACCCCATATAACTCAATGTAACACCTTAATATATCATATTGACCATAAAAAATGTTTATAAACACTTGGAACTCATAGCGACTCCGTATTTTCCAGAATATCCTTAAAGCACAAAAACGCACCTTCGGGTGTCATAAAAACGCGTTTTACGCAATTACCTTGAAGTTTTTGAGGAGCCACGAATTGGGAATCTTAAATGGGGATGTCTTGAATATCTAAATCAATTAAAGGCAGTGCTAAATCATAAGCACACGTGTGGCCGAAATTCTATTCAAAAAGTAGTATAAAATCAGCATTTTCCTTAGAAACTTTCATCTTTACTCTTTACCAATATTATTATAATTATAATATATAAATGATAATACATGTATAATATACATGATTATACAGTATAGTGTGACAGAAATCAAATTAAAAATCAATCCCCTCTTGGAATAGTGGTGGCCGTTTTTTATAAGGTATATAACACATTAATACCTTAAATTATGACATAAAAACTTATGAGTCATATCTCCACATGTTTTATAATATAATGTCAAGTTAATACTAGTCTAAATTGACTCCCATGCTGCCGAAAACCGGCACAAAACAGGAGCATGTTAGCTTGGCAAAAGTATAAATTTTAAATGAAAAAGCTATATCTAGATCTAGGAAATTGATTTGTTAATGTACGAGATGATTCCATGTTGTCTAAAGCAGCTATCTGCCGATTGAAGAGGCCTAAGATCAGGCTCCATACCGTGTGCCTACAAGGGAAAAGAGGAAGAAAATTCAACATTTAAAATGCAAAAGAAAACTAGACATACCTAACTTACCTTGTCCTTTAGTTTCCATGATTTATTCCACATTGTCTTGTCTCTTCACATGGCCGAAAGCAAGCTCTAATTGAGGGACTTTTGGAGCCTGAAAATCAAAAGAAAAACAATTAACAAAGCATTACCTAACATGCCACATTGTAACACCCCTAATCCTAAACCTGTAATAACGTACGTAAGTCGTAGCATAATAAATAACGTTCGCAGCGGAAAATAAAACTATCTATCCTTGGTGTTACACGCCGTTACCCACCCTTGTGAGTAACAAGACATCCTTACTCCTTCCAACAACTTCAACTCCTCACGCTGTGATGAACAAGATACTGAGTACTCTTAATATTACAAACCAAATCCAAACTGAGCAACTAATCAAAATAAACCAACTCCAAAATACAGTACTTAAATAAACTTGAAAGATGTTTATTGAAAACACATCTGCTACCCTGTTTCCCCGCACTCTGGCTTGTGTCTCCTTCAGTAACCTGAAATGTTTTGCCCATTGAAGGGCTCAGCAATCGAAATGTTGGTATGCTAAATGTAGTCCTAAGTCATCTAGATTCCTTAAGTCGTTTAGCCATCTTGATATTATATTCATTACATGATAATCCATTTTACAGTAATAATAATAACTGTAATGTTAAATAAACACACAATAGTTCACCTGTCAATATCATCACAGTAATAAACAACAACCAGATAATCACACACCAATAATCCATAACAATAACCAAACAAGGTACGCGTATTAATTAACTGTACTTGTTAGTAGGTCACAAGACCCTTATCCTTTTAACCAACCACTTAACTTTTCCAGATAAATTCCACCTCTGGCGTCATGTTAAGACAACCCTTAATAACTTAATAATGGACAGTAGTCCCCTGGGTTCCAATGGAACCGTTACCAGCTGACCTTATGGCCCTGGATAAATATTTTGACCGATCCGATCGAACCTGTGCACCAACGGTAGTGCCTCCGCCATCGTTCGAATTTGGACAATGGATTCCCTTGAGTGACTCCCCATTGAAGTCTCTCGTAGTGATCACGATGCGCAACCAGAAAGTCGAAACAGTCTGGATTCCTCTCTTTATAAGTTAGCCCTTTTGTCAGTGATATAATATCCAATCCTTGAGTGAAGACTATAACAGTTGACCATCAGTTAGGTTCTCATAATACCTAAAGGTCAGTTAGTCTTGTTCCAGTTTAGATGTATAAACTTCCAGTCATAAGACGTTCGCGTAAAATAAACGCAGTGGTGTCGAGCAATACAGTATACAAAATAATATACATAAATCATAGATATCGCTCTTAACAATTAAACACACAACGTCTAGACCTTAGGAAAATCCTTAGGACATTCAGACCACACAATTAACATACCGTTCACCGTGTAACTTCCTAGCTTGACAATACACGCCTTAGTAGTTTCTCCCCGTACGCTGTTATATATACATGCAATACCGGGTAACGTTAATACAACTATTCACTAAGTATTACAGTACTGTCACTGTAGAGTTTATACTCGTAGTATACTAACTCCGTATGTTCTTTATTTCCCCCTGTTATTTTACAGTGGCTCTAGGTATTTCAACAGTTCGTTATTTCATGTAACCACACATGTGATAATGAATTTCTACCTTATAGTATATCTCTATTTCTTTAATCATATACTCGTAATTGTTTCCACTTATTCTTTATATTATATCCTTTGGTTATTTTTATTATAACCACAATTATTTTATAAACTTTATATTATACTCCATAATATACCATAATACATTATATTACTTAGTTTTAATTCCTTTCTTTATTAAATTACAAAACCAACCATAATAATTCGGTATTTATATTTTGTACCCATTAACTTTTGTAAATCATTAATTAACCACATTACCTTCTTAATTTACCAAATATCCATATTAATTTTCGGTAATTACAATTAAGTATACTAACTTTTATAATTTGCTAATTAACCACATAATTCTCGGCCTTGGCATTAATTTTCCCTTAATTACATTTTAACCCCAAAAACTTTGTATAAGTTACATACTAACTTATAAACTATAGTTTTTAATATTTAATTTCTTTAATAACTCAAAACAACCCATACATTTTCACAAATTATGTTTTCGCCCCACTTTCATGAAATACCCCAAACCTAAGTATGCTAATTAAACATCAAATTATGATGTAGTAAGGCTAGAATATGCCTTAGAAAGATTGGTAGGCAATTTAAACCAAGGAAAACACAAGAAGATGCCTTAAGGGCAATTTGGGCAAAAACGTGCTCTAAGCTTGGAGTGACTTTGATTAGCACCCAAATACCATTATAAGACTTTATTAATATTCTAATGGACATTTTAAATCAATTAGCAAAGAAAAACAAGCTCAAAAACAAGCTTAAAAACAAAATGTGCTTTAAGACTCCTTAAAGCACCTTTTTGAGAAATTGTCTTAGAATTGAGTTTTGAGTGGCTAAATGCCCATGATTACACCTTAATCAACATGTGTACTAATTAGTATCACATTAGGAAGTCTAAATCAATGGGAAATCAAAAATTTCAGAAATATGTGCACTAATTTGTGAATAGTAACCAAATAGTGCTTAGTTTAGCATTAAGTCAATATAAGCTAATCAATTGGTCAACCAAGACCATAAATGTCTTGATTATAAAGGGGTGGCCGGTTTTTAGGTGGTGAGTCACCACATGAGTCATTTAACCTAAGAAGAGAAAAGAGAAATAAGAGAAATTTACTATTTGCTTTTAAAAAGTAAATATCTTACCTTTAGCTTACCTCTCTCCTCCTCTTCATTCATTCTCTTCTTCCACGGTTTCTGCTTCTCCTCTCCTGCTCCAAAACCGAGAGGGCTGCCTCCATGGAAGCTCCATCTTCAAATGCTCACCAAACCTTCATTTAAGCTCCAAATCCAAAAATGAGCATAGATTATTCTTAGTTAAGTCAAGGCCCTCCTTTCTATCTTTTCAAATCTTTCAAAGCTCAAGTTTGGTGCCATGAGAAAACTCCATTTATGGAGGAAAATCAAGTTTGAAGAGCTCATTAGCTTCTCCATTCTCTTAAGGTAAAGAAAATGTAAGAAAAACCATGTTTCCATCATTCCTTCCACATGGCCGAAAATTTCTACTCATGGGGCCTTGTTTTTATGCCTTGTTCTAGCTTGATTTATTCACCAAGGACTAGTGGAGGTCCTATTTCATTCAATGCCAAAGTCTACCTTGAGACTTCAAAGGTCATCATCCACTTTTATGCCTTAGAACACATTTCTAACCTAGGTTTTCATTACTTGAGGTTAGTGTATTGTTTAATACTCATGTGAGTAATTGAATATTGGTTAGAACATTGGCAAAGGAAGTTTAAGTGGTGGCCGATATTCATGCAAGAAGAAGGTCTAAGGAGGAAGAAATAAGCTTGAGAAAACAAGGTAAATTACTTACCTAATGGTGGTTTAAGTTTTAAGGAATGAGTTTTAGATGAGTACCAATGTAGCCTAGGGCTTACATTAGGTAATGGGTTGTACAACCTAGGAAAAAGAGTTTAAACAAGCTTGTGAACTTGTGACTAAGGAGCCAGTGGGAATGAGTTAGTAATATAAGTTTAAGATGGATTTTAAGAGTATTGTAACCACTATGAGATTGATGGGTGTATTTGCAGGTTGAAGGCTTTTATATGTGGGAAATTCAGTGTTTAAGTTTAAGTCATTTAAGGGCCTAAGAGCCATGTCATTTAAGAGCCTTAGTGCTATGCAATTTAAGATTATTGCAATATATTGAGTTTGTTGTGAATGAGTTGGTTTGGGGTGATGAGATATGATGAGAAAGAACTTGACGTGTGTGAGATGGTTGAATGAGGAAAAATAATGTGTTTGGGCATGATAAGATACTAGAGGAGCTATGGCGAAATTTGAGTAGAAAATAAGTGTTTAGGTGATGGTGGTGAGTTAATATGACCTAGGATTTACTAGGAGTCATATAAAGGAAATTGAGTGGAAATGAGTTAACTAAGGAGTTCTTGAGGTTTAGAATGACCTAGAATGGTCTAAGAGGAAATTAGAGTTTAGATGGGTGCATTGAACACACCAAAGTCACGGTATGAGGAATGGTAAGACTTGTGAAAATCTGGAGGAAATGATGTATAATGCTTTGAGATGATTTAGGTATGAACTAAGAGAAGAACAATGAGAGTTCGGAAGGTAAGGTTTGTGTAAGAGGTGGTGATGTTAGTGGTGGACTAGTAAGGTTGGTTGAATGGTAATGTGTGGACTTGGGTGATGGAAGTGAAAGTCGTAGGAGAATGTTGTAAGTCGTCAAGGAAAATGACTAGAACGTATAAGAGGGTATGATCTTGAGAATGGTGAGTAAGATGCATAAAAGAGGTAGAAATGTCTAAGGAAGGTGTTACATGGTCAGGGTAAATGAAGAACCATGTCAAGGTGTTAAGGTAATGGGGAGCAATGTATAAGTAAGCTCAAGAGTTTAGGAGTGATGAGTAACAAATGAAAAGAAGAGAAATTGTGCATGGACATGCAAGATGACCTTGGAAGGTTTAACAAGCAAGATGGAGTGCAATGATGTTAAGGAGGAGTTATATGGGGTAGAAAAGAAATACTTTGGTTAGTTGAAGTTTTAGACAAAATGTACATGTTAGAAATATAAGGAATTAATTGACAAGTGTTATGAATTTCTTGCAAGAATTGAGCTAAAGGTTGGAATGATCTTTGGAGGGATTTTCATGAGTTTGGAGGATGATTAAAGGTGGGTTAAAGGGTCTAAATGATGTTAGAACACATTAGAAGGCTTAAGGAGAAGTTTGGTGAAGATTTAACAATTTTTGGACATGTTCTGGTGGCGTCCGACCCAGGGGTCCGACCAAGTTTGGGTCGGACGGACCTCTGTTAAGCCGCCATAAGAGTTTCTGTAATGGTCCGACCCAGTTGGTGGGTCGGACGGTGGGTCGGACGGAGGGGTTTTAAAGATGGGAGAGTCTCTGGAATGGTCCGACCCAGTCGGTGGGTCGGACGGTGGGTCGGACGACCCTTAAGACTTAAAAAAAAAACCCTAAGAGAGTTTAGTGGTATTAAGGGTACCCCATTGAGGGGGCAAAAATTACTAGAGGTATAAGGACCTAGGGGATTAAGTTAAGTAAGTTAAGTAAGTTGAATTAAGTTAAGTGATTAACAACCTAAAACTGAATGGATGTTTTAGGACTTGGAATTTGGACTCCGGAAGAGAGTAAGCAACCGAACGACCACGGGTGAACGGTACAGTTCTTCTTGTGACCTGCTTGCTAACGAGGTGTCCCTCGGCTTGTGTGCTATTTGTTTGTGTGCTCACTAAACAAGATAAAGCATGCAACCGGAATATTATGATTATTGTATTGTTGTGTGATGTTTGAAAACTAACACAACATATTGTGGGAACTTACTAACCAACGTTTAGTAAGGAATTGAGTGAGACTAAGGAATGCACCCTAATATGGGTTGATATAAACCGAAAGAGGTTAACCAACAAACATGGTCTTGAGACTATTACTAACTGGAACTTGAGTGAGGAAACCGGGACCGATCTCCGGTCATGCATGCTAAGGAAAGGGGGTCGGTATCTATAGCAGATTCGACTTCCGATTAAGGACTAGTCCTCGGACTAGTAGCCTTGGGTCGGTTGGCCGGCTCGGCTATATTGGACATCCAGTCCAAGGTAGGTGGCTTTAAGATGGCGTGGAGGGATCAAGCCTACATCCCCAACAATTTAAGAATTGTTTATTGCCGGTAAGTGTCCTTCTGCTGGCTAGGGTTAACCAAGCCCTACAAAAATAAACAACGAACTAAGGGCTAACCTGTTCCCAATGAGAGAACGGTTGGCATACATAAGGTAAGGTTAAGATAAGTTGCAATCATTCCTTTTTAAAGGATGGTTTGTATTATTAAGGCTAAGATAAGCTACATCCACTCCTATTAAAGGGTGGTTGTTTCTAAGATTAAGATAAGATTAAGATTGAGGTGAGATAAGGATGGACTAAGATTAAGAGGGAACATTACTTAAGGAGTTAAATAATTAACTCTCTAATTAAGGGAACGCATTTAAGTCGTTCGTTATGTTTGAACTTTGATTGTTCATATTTGGTTTGTTGTTTACTGCACTTTCTATTATGTCGTGCATCTAATCAACCTCCATGCTATCGACAATAGTCGTCGTAGCCACGTTAGCTTGGGGCCATGAGAGGATCGTACCAGCATTCGTGCTGACCCCCTTTGGGGGCTGTTTTACTACACAGGTGAACATCAGGAGGCGGCCGTCGCGAGAGTAAGAAGGGGTACAAGTGTTAAGGGTTAAGTGTGGCCTACGAGTTGTGCATGTACACTCGTATGGCAATTGAGTTAGTAAGATGTATAGGATGTGAGAGGATTGTAAGAAGAATATGTATTTGGTTAAGGTTGTTATGTACTAATGTTCGGTATATTCTGTAGTCAGACCGTGGCAAGGTCCTGGTGTGTAAAGAATTCCGCTATGACGTGTATATATATATGCTGTTAAGTTGCGAGACCACGTTTGGATTGAGTTGGGGTGTTACAAAAAGTGGTATCAGAGCGTAGTTACGCTCTGAAGACAAGAAATACCGAACTTAGGTGAATACTGAGGTCGAGTTTGAGCTATGGGTTAAGGGTTGAGGGATAGAGTGAGAGGTGCGTTAGTCGGGGACTTCCCGGTGTTTACCGGATATCCATAGTACCTAGACCCGCCCTCCACATCCCTAACCCTGAATATGTGGAACAAACGCCAGAGAGAAGAAAGCCTTCTCTTACTCGGGGAAACCCGATCTGGCAGTTAGCTAACAGTAAGCAATACGAGAAACATCTTGTTGCACAACAGTTACGGAGAACTTGGAGATTTTTAATGGAGCGCAACAGAGAAACAGGCGCTACCTACGGAATTCTATCAATAAGGGAACGGTAATTACCGGCAACATGGGTCAACATGCTACGCAGTCGAAAGTAACCCGCAATACCAATGATAAGGAAAGCACTACGGGTGCAATAGAAAGGAAAAGGGAATGAGTGATATGAGTACCGGACAGTGGTCCGAAGGAGCATAACAGTAGGATAATACAAAACATGAGGATTGAGATTACTGGAAAGTCCAGTTAAGAACCGGGAACTTCAAACCCCATACAATGAAAAAGATTACAAACCTGGCCGACATAACGCGGACAACGGTGGAAACACATATAAATTGTATACCGAAATAGGACTACGATGTAGTGCATAAAGGAGAATCATTACTGAGTAACCACAACAAAATGTGTGGAGACAGGAGCGAGGACTAAGACATAAGAAAATATTAAGGGATTCCCTCAGAAAGAGGAACGCCCTGATGAATGACAGTACTGTCAAACAACAAGGAAACTGCCGGATGGTCAGTTACCCAAAATAAGAGATTATTGAAGGAGTCCCGAGGACTACCAATTACATGGAAATTAGAAGGAAGTATCACTACCAATGTACCTTGTACCAATAGCCTATCTTGCATGGCGCGCTTGCCGTAGAAAGTGCTACCACGTTAAGCTACACGGAAAGCCATCATGGCAAGATAGGAGAACGCTACAGTTGTAACATATATTAATACCGGATTGTAAATCCATAAGAACAGAAAAATAAGACCTTGGAAAGGCCCGACGGCCTGACCATGAGAGATGAGGTGACACACCAGTCAGCCGGGAGCGGAACTTGGACAAAGTATTAAACCATATAAATATTAGCAACGGTATAACCCACTACAACAACAAACCGGCAGTACGGTGGTAAGAACACAATCCCGAACTCCAAGGGGAAAACCTAAGAGATCGCTTAGAATCCGAGCAAAACACTATGTAAGCAATAACATACAAGGGATATATTATAAGATACTATTGAGACTGTTGAAGCAACGAATTCCAACGAACACTGGATAAGACTCCAGGGTGACCATTAAGAATACCGATAACAACATTCTTCAATGAAGATGTTGGAAAACCCAGAAAACAAGGATAAAATAAATAAACGTAAGCTATAACCTACTAAGGATTAAAGTCGTACAACCCTGGAAAAGGAAAGCCTGGAGGACTACCCCCACAGAGTGGGCATAGTCGAGCCGAGCAAACTGATGAATGACAGTTAATACTGTTTGTCTAACTCATTAACACCCAAGTGTGAACGATCATCAACGGGTGGTGTAGTCAACGGAAGTTGAACGAAGCGTTGAAACGAAAGTATAAGATGTCAGGATGAGATCCAACTTGGACACCTTAAGGCAAACACCTAATACGAACTTATCCTTATTTGCTAAAAGACATAGGTCTAATAAAACGACAGTATTGTCAAAGACACTAAGTAACCTCAGAATACCTGAATAAACTTCCATAGCAGGAAGCAGGATGCAGCGACTTACCATGAAACCCAATACTACATTTAGTATGTAACCTAACGGTAGTTAGTGTTCATAGGATCAGAACCTATCAGGATGACCTACGGATGAGTAGGAATATAAGTAATGAACTGAGACATTAAGCACTAAGAGCCTACGAGCCAAGGATTTTAACCACATCAGAGCCCGGGGCGCAGAAGTTATAAGAGAGCTTGTTTAAGCCCCGAAGGAACTACAATGTGTAGATATAAACGGTTACCAAACTATAATTTAGATTGGGGAAGAACTGCCAAGAAAGGGCACCAATGAGAATAAGGGGGATAATGCTAAGGACAGGGGCGGAGAATGAACCATTCCTTTTAGGGTGGGGATACCTCTCCTTGTTGTGAGGCCATGAGTGGGAATGAACCCCTCAAAAGGGCTTTCACTTATTAGAGAATGGAAACTGTAAACTTGGGATTACCTTGAACATATCAGATACACTGAGTAATAAGGAAGGCTGCAAAAGCAGACCTCATATCCAACATCGGGGATTTAAGAATCAGTATTCGTCAGAGATAAACATTGAGAGTGCACATTATGGCGCGTCAAGTGACCAAGGCTCAGTAGAGCTTGTGATTCAGTGGATGACTTCTTCAGTAACCGGTAGAATTACATGGTAGATAACGTCACTAAGGATGAAAGAATGCGAGAGAAATTAGCTACTTACGAATCTGAGATTGAAGCAGAACATCTTCATATTAAGAATCAACTATTTTACAACACGGTACGGCAACGCCATACACTAGAATGAGAGAACTCCCAGTGTGTTTACACCAGAAGGGATTGAGTATAAGGTAAGACATTAGAATAAGTGAGTAAGAGGTTGCACCATTAATGGGCAACATGGTAAAGGCCAACTACCACGGTAGTAGTGGTCGTGAGTACAATAGTTAGATAAGTGGATTAAGTCATGGTGCGCGGTAAGGCGACCATTATGTATGAGCCGTCAAATATTGACACCGAGGCAATTAGATTTATGAGTTAAGACCAATATAAGTAAGGAAACAAGATGGTAGACGAACCGCGCATTGATGCCAGTAGTCGGACCTGGTTAGGTAAGATTTCACAAGAAGTACACTACCCATTCCTCATGGAACTAGAAGTGCATTCCTAGTAGAACAAATATGAGAAACAAGATAAGAGGCTCTACGGAAAGAGACCTCAATTATTAAGAGACCGAATCAGTACGGGATACAGAAAAGAGCTAGAGCATACATACCAAGAACAATAGTAAATGGATTTCCTGATTAAATCAAGAAGAACAATAAGTGTTATTATGGAACGATGAAAAGAGGAGATCGACAACAGAATACTTCATAATTAGCAATAGCTAAACGTGCGACGAACACTATGAGTTTACTAAAACGAGATGTGGGACGACTGCACCCCACAGGGGCTTGCAGGCCCGACGCGCTCATTTATGAGTTAGTTGGGTAAGTAGTAATGTACCAGTAAGGTACCCCATGCATGTGGACGAATGGTGTAAGGAACACGGGAGGTAGTCGACTCCATACCACGGACAACGACACAAGATCAGACAAGAGCAGCCATTACCACAAACAATCGAAGAGAAGAATTCAGTTGAACCAGCAACGCAAGGGAATCAGAGAACAAATAATTAAGGACTATGAAGTGCGAGAAGCACGGATTATTAAGTATAGACATAGGACATGTCTTAAGATGAATAAGAAAACTGTAAAGTGCAATAAGCACTAAACAGTAGTTTCAGATTAGGAATCATCCTCAGACCAAAGGTCAGTTAGAGAGAACGATTTAGACATTCGAGAAAACACTAAGAGTATGAACATTAGATCTCCAGGGAGACTGGATAGAGAGCTACAACTCATCAAGGCCGTGTATATATAAGAGATAACACGTGACCATTGAGGGACCTTTAGTGCTAAACCATAAGCACGCAAGAGAAAGATATCCGATACTGTAAAAAGGATAAGAGAGGCAAAAAAACCTCAAACTATCAGAGTCGTGCAGCAGAAGCTAGCAGATCACTACCTTGAGATTAGACCAAACTAAGTTAAGGAAACGGTATAAGTACCGTTAAGAATCCTCGATACAGAGAGACTAAGTCATTTCTGATCGAATTATAAGTAAGATAGATGACGTGGAAGCTAGAATGCTTGGTGAGAATTAGACATCTTGAACTTATGTTCAAGGATGATATAATGCTGATTACGTGGGTGTAATCCATTTTAAGGGGGGTAGAGTAGAGAAAACCGCTTAGCGTATGTTTGTGTACTGAGTACATAAACTACGGTGTGCATATCACAAAATAATTTGAGAATATGTTTTACATAAACATTTTGAGATAAATCATGGTTATTGCACACAGAAGATGTGAATACCATACATATTAAGTACCTATCTTGTTAACTCCGGTGTGAGTACAAGTTAAGAGAATTAAGGAAGAGGATTAAGGAGACTTAAGAAATAAGAATATATGAGGTATGAGTCGATATGAGACTATGTGGGAGATAAGAATAAGATAACATTATGAGATACAATTTGATATGATTATGAGTTAGGAAATAGTAATGCTATGTGGTATGAGACAGTGGAAGTTGGTATGAGATTGATATAGAATTTAGTAGGAATTTAAGTCTTAAGGTAATTACTAAGAGATGAATTGGGAATGTTTGATGGATTGAGTCCACACTTTGGAGATGTATTGATTATGATTAGAAGAACAAAAAAGACAGAAATTGGACATGAGTGAATTATTTGGATGTTTGAAAATGACGTGGGAGGTGGAACTTGATTTTCTAGGGATCAAGGGAAACCGAACACAAATTGGGGTGGAAGGATAGTTCTACACTGATGCTGATCACATCAGGTTGGATGATTCCTGAAACTCCTACCAGTGGTCACAACTAAATCACATTATGGATAGAGGCCTTAGGATAAATGAAATTGGAGTTGCTTGTATTTTTAATTAGAGGAATTATTCCTCTCATGACCTCGTAAAAAGGACTACCTTTTTACTGAGTCTCGCCCATGAAGTCGAGGACGCACGAGCTTTGTCTTCGGACCGGCGACATGGGGAGAGCAGAGTGTTTTGTATTCTGGCCCATGGTGACGAGGACGAATGAGCCATTGTCTACGGACCGGTGACATGGGAGAATACGTTGGAAATTATGTGAATGTTTTTAATCATCAAAAGAAACAAAGAGAATTTGAGTGCTATACATGCTTAAGCATGTGTGTGTGATTTGAGTATAAGAATATGGCGGATCTAATGATCCAATGAGTTTAGAGTATACATAAGTATGATCTATATGATCTGAGGAATGAGGTAAGATATGTATCCTAATAAGATAAGGTGCATGGGAACTTTGGGGACAAAGTTCTTTTAAGGGGGTAGATTGAAATACCCCAAACCTAAGTATGCTAAGTAAACATCAAATTATGATGTAGTAAGGCTATAATATGCCTTAGAAAGATTGGTAGGCAATTTAAACCAAGGAAAACACAAGAAGATGCCTTAGGGCAATTTGGGCAAAACGTGCTCTAAGCTTGGAGTGAGTGACTTTGATTAGCACCCAAATACCATTATGACTTTATAATATTCTAATGGACATTTTAAATCAATTATCAAAGAAAACCAAGCTCAAAAACAAGCTTAAAACAAAAATGTGCTTTAAGACTCCTTAAAGCACCTTTTTGAGAAATTGTCTTAGAATTGAGTTTTGAGTGGCTAAATGCCCATGATTACACCTTAATCACATGTGTACTATTAGTATCACATTAGGAAGTCTAAATCAATGGGAAATCAAAATTTCAGAAATATGTGCACTAATTTGTGAATAGTAACCAAATAGTGCTAGTTTAGCATTAAGTCAATATAAGCTAATCAATTGGTCAACCAAGACCATAAATGTCTTGATTATAAAGGGGTGGCCGTTTTTAGGTGGTGAGTCACCACATGAGTCATTTAACCTAAGAAGAGAAAGAGAAATAAGAGAAATTTACTATTTGCTTTTAAAAAGTAAATATCTTACCTTTAGCTTACCTTCTCTCCTCCTCTTCATTCATTCTCTTATTCCACGGTTTCTGCTTCTCCTCTCCTGCTCCAAAACCGAGAGGGCTGCCTCCATGGAAGCTCCATCTTCAAATGCTCACCAAACCTTCATTTAAGCTCCAAATCCAAAAATGAGCATAAATTATTCTTAGTTAAGTCAAGGCCCTCCTTTCTATCTTTTCAAATCTTTCAAAGCTCAAGTTTGGTGCCATGAAAAACTCCATTTATGGAGGAAAATCAAGTTGAAGAGCTCATTAGCTTCTCCATTCTCTTAAGGTAAAGAAAATGTAGAAAACCATGTTTCCATCATTCCTTCCACATGGCCGAAAATTTCTACTCATGGGGCCTTGTTTTTATGCCTTGTTCTAGCTTGATTTATTCACCAAGGACTAGTGGAGGTCCTATTTCATTCAATGCCAAAGTCTACCTTGAGACTTCAAAGGTAATCATCCACTTTTATGCCTTAGAACACATTTCTAACCTAGGTTTTCATTACTTGAGGTTAGTGTATTGTTTAATACTCATGTGAGTCATTGAATATTGGTTAGAACATTGGCAAAGGAAGTTTAAGTGGGTGCCGATATTCATGCAAGAAGAAGGTCTAAGGAGGAAGATAAATAAGCTTGAGAAAACAAGGTAAATTACTTACCTAATGGTGGTTTAAGTTTTAGGAATGAGTTTTAGATGAGTACCAATGTAGCCTAGGGCTTACATTGGTAATGGGTTGTACACCTAGGAAAAAGAGTTTAAACAAGCTTGTGAACTTGTGACTAAGGAGCCAGTGGGAATGAGTTAGTAATATAAGTTTAAGATGGATTTAAGAGTATTGTAACCACTATGAGATTGATGGGTGTATTTGCAGGTTGAAGGCTTTTATATGTGGGAAATTCAGTGTTTAAGTTTAAGTCATTTAAGGGCCTAAGAGCCATGTCATTTAAGAGCCTTAGTGCTATGCAATTTAAGATTATTGCAATATATTGAGTTTGGTTGTGAATGAGTTGGTTTGGGTGATGAGATATGATGAGAAAGAACTTGACGTGTGTGAGATGGTTGAATGAGGAAAAATAATGTGTTTGGGCATGATAAGATACTAGAGGAGCTATGGCGAAATTTGAGTAGAAAATAAGTGTTTAGGTGATGGTGGTGAGTTAATATGACCTAGGATTTACTAGGAGTCATATAAAGGAATTGAGTGGAAATAAGTTAACTAAGGAGTTCTTGAGGTTTAGAATGACCTAGAATGGTCTAAGGAAATTAGAGTTTAGATGGGTGCATTGAACACACCAAGTCACGGTATGAGGATGGTAAGACTTGTGCCAAATTTGGAGGAAATGATGTATAATGCTTTGAGATGATTTAGGTATGAACTAAGAGAAGAACAATGAGAGTTCGGGAAGTTTGTGTAAGAGGTGGTGATGTTAGTGGTGGACTAGTAAGGTTTGGTTGAATGGTAATGTGTGGACTTGGGTGATGGAAGTGAAAGTCGTAGGAGAATGTTGTAAGTCGTCAAGGAAAATGACTAGAACGTATAAGAGTGTATGATCTTGAGATGGTGAGTAAGATGCATAAAAGAGGTAGAAATGTCTAAGGAAGGTGTTACATGGTCAGGGTAAATGAAGAACCATGTCAAGGTGTTAAGGTAATGGGGAGCATGTATAAGTAAGCTCAAGAGTTTTAGGAGTGATGAGTAAACAAATTAAAAGAAGAGAAATTGTGCATGGACATGCAAGATGACCTTGGAAGGTTTAACAAGCAAGATGGAGTGCAATGATGTAAGGAGGAGTTATATGGGTAGAAAAGAAACACTTTGGTTATTGAAGTTTTACAGACAAATGTACATGTTAGAAATATAAGGAATTAATTGACAAGTGTTAGGAATTTCTTGCAAGAATTGAGCTAAAGGTTGGAATGATCTTTGGAGGGATTTTCATGAGTTTGGAGGATGATTAAAGGTGGGTTAAAGGGTCTAAATATGTTAGAACACATTAGAAGGCTTAAGGAGAAGTTTGGTGAAGATTTAACAATTTTTGGACATGTTTCTGGTGGCGTCCGACCCAGGGGTCCGACCCAAGTTTGGGTCGGACGGACCTCTGTTAAGCCGCCATAAGAGTTTCTGTAATGGTCCGACCCAGGGGTGGGTCGGACGGTGGGTCGGACGGAGGGGTTTTAAAAGACGGGAGAGTCTCTGGAATGGTCCGACCCAGTCGGTGGGTCGGACGGTGGGTCGGACGACCCTTAAGACTTAAAAAAAAAAGAAACCCTAAGAGAGTTTAGTGGTATTAAGGGTACCCTATTGAGGGGCAAGATTACTAGAGGTATAAGGACCTAGGGGATTAAGTTAAGTAAGTTAATAAGTTAGTAAGTTAAGTAAGTTAAGTAAGTTGAATTAAGTTAAGTGATTAACAACCTAAAACTGAATGGATGTTTTAGGACTTGGAATTTGGACTCCGGAAGAGAGTAAGCAACCGAACGACCAACGGTGAACGATACAGTTCTTCTTGTGACCTGCTTGCTAACGAGGTGTCCCTCGGCTTGTGTGCTATTTGTTTTGTGTGCTCACTAAACAAGATAAAGCATGCAACCGGAATATTATGATTATTGTATTGTTGTGTGATGTTTGAAAACTAACACAACATATCGTGGGAACCTTACTAACCAACGTTTAGTAAGAATTGAGTGAGACTAAGGAATGCACCCTAATATGGGTTGATATAAACCGAAAGAGGTTAACCAACAACATGGTCTTGAGACTATTACTAACTGGAACTTGAGTGAGGAACCCGGGACCGATCTCCGGTCATGCTTGCTAAGGAAATGGGGTCGGTAAATCTAGCAATTCGAACTTCCGATTAAGGACTAGTCCTCGGACTTAGTAGCCTTGGGTCGGTTGGCCGGCTCGGCTACATGGACATCCAGTCCAAGGTAGGTGGGCTTTAAGATGTCGTGGGGGGGTTTATCAAGCCTACATCCCCAACAATTTAAGAATGTTTTTATTACCGGTAGTAAGTGTCCTGCTGCTGGCTAGGGTTAACCAAGCCCTACAAAAATAAACAAACGAACTAAGGGCTAACCTGTTCCCAATGAGAGAACGGTTGGCATACATAAGGTAAGGTTAAGATAAGTTGCAACCATTCCTTTTTAAAGGATGGTTTGTATTATTAAGGCTAAGATAAGCTACATCCACTCCTTATTAAAGGGTGGTTGTTCTAAGATTAAGATAAGATTAAGATTGAGGTGAGATAAGGATGGACTAAGATTAAGAGGGAACATTACTTAAGGAGTTAAATAATTAACTCTCTAATTAAGGGAACGCATTTAAGTCGTTCGTTATGTTTGAACTTTGATTGTTCATATTTGGTTTGTTGTTACTGCACTTTCTATTATGTTGTGCATCTAATCAACCTCCATACTATCGACAATTAGTCGTCGTAGCCACGTTAGCTTGGGGGCCATGAGAGGATCGTACCAGCATTCGTGCTGACCCCCTTTGGGGGCTGTTTTTACTACACAGGTGAAACATCAGGAGGCGGCCGTCGCGAGAGTAAGAAGGGGTACAAGTGTTAAGGGTTAAGTGTGGCCTACGAGTTGTGCATGTACACTCGTATGGCAATTGAGTTAGTAAGATGTATAGGATGTGAGAGGATTGTAAGAAGAATATGTATTTGGTTAAGGTTGTTATGTACTAATGTTCGGTATATTCTGTAGTCAGACCGTGGCAAGGTCCTGGTGGTAAAGAATTCTGCTGTGACGTGTATATATATATGTTGTTAAGTTGCGAGACCACGTTTGGATTGAGTTGGGGTGTTACATTTCATTTCAGTTTTATATATATACTTCCATAAATTACATATTCACCCCAAAACTTTTATAAACTTAATATTTTATGTCATAAATCATTTTAACCCAAAGTTTTTGGTCAACACTTTGACCAAGACTTAATTTCATAATTAATACTTTAATATACCAGAAAATCATTCATAATTCGGTTTTACACCATATTTTCCATTAATTACAAAATAGCCCCAAAACTTTATAAAATGTTATTTTAACACTTAAACACTTATTTAAATTCACCAAAATTCATAATATTAATTCCTACCTTATATTATATCATAAGTATACCAAATAAATCTTTAATTCTCGAAAATCATATTTAGTACACCATACTTTCCAAAATTTACATTTTAGCCACATAACTTTATAAACTAGCCATTTAAATACTTGTAGCTATTTTAATACTCCCAAAATTTATAATATAAGTTATATACTTATATACTTCAAAAATCACCAAATGAACCATATTATTCTCGGCTTTGATTTTATTTTACCATATGGTTTTAAAACTTGATTTAAACCTTATAATAAGTATATATAAATGTATATAAGTTATAACACCTCTAAAAATATGCTAATGACTTAGAATGATTTAAACTCAAAATAGAACATTTTCTTCTTAGATAATTCGATTTGAACATATATGTATCCTAATTAATTTTTGTGACACAATTTATACCTTAAGGTAATAATCTTACCTTATATGTTATAAATTATTTTCTTGACTTATAAACCCATAGTATTTCGGCCTTAATATTACTAAGGCTTATACATAATTTTTATACCAAAGTTTGAAGCTTAAATCAAACTTACACTTAATAAACCTTAATTATAGAAACTTACTCCTTAAATCAAGATAATTCTTGTACTTGATTTCTCCTTGAATTCCAAGCTCCTCCAATGGTATTTTCTTGAAGCACTTTCGACCTCCTTGTATATATTAGGAGATCCAATTGTTAGACTTCTAACAAGGATTTATAAATAAGATTTGGAGTAATTTTACAAGAGTTTACCTTAGGTATTTAACAAGGTATTTTCGGTACACCTTGGGATGGTTGGATATCCAAATTTCCTTCATGAAATAATGAAGAGAATATAGGTTTAGAGGCTTATAATTTTCGGTAATAGCTTAAGGAATTTATTTAGGATTTTCAACATGAAAATATACCTTAACTTGATCTTGTTGTTCCTTGTGTTGTTGTTGAATCTAGGAGCCTCCTTGGAGTATCTAACCTTGGTGAATTCTTGTAGGTTTGCTAGGATGATTCTTGCTTCAAGAAGTACTTAGTAGATTTAGCTGGGAAAATACATAGAAATGGTGTTAGAACTTAAAACACCATTAATGAACCTTTGAAGCTTTAAGGAATTAACTAGCAAATGAAGAAGAAAAGAGAGGATAGAAGGCTTACCAAAATCGGTGGGATGAAGGCAAATGAGAGAATGGTTCACGTAAGGTAATAAGAGTTTGGAAAGAAAGAGTTTTCTTTTGATAAATTAATGTCAAATTTGACCAGTCTTTCCATTAGTTTATTCCTTGATTGTTTGGCTCAATAAATGTCCTTATTTCATGCTAGACTTTCGGCTGATTGCTAAGGAATGATGAAGGCTTGATTGATAATTGACACAAGAGGACAAGAGCTAAGGTAGGTATATGTTTTCTTTTAATTTTTCTAAGTAGAATAGCCATGCCAATTGTTGACTCCTTTCCCCTTGTTTATACGGTAATGTGATGTTGTGTAGCATTTGAATTTTTTGTCTTTTGAAACATGAGAACATGCTAGGTTGCTAGGTGTCTTATTTGATGAATTATAGAGTAATCAAACTCTGTTCCTCACACAAATCGGCACTAGGTGTTGTTAGAGTCTCTTTGATTTTTTGTTGTATTAAACATAGGCATGTGCATTGTTAGGTAGCTGTTTTATTTGTCTATCATTGAGCAATCAATCTTGCTTTCTCTTGTTGGAAATCGGCAGCCACATGCTAGGAATGGGTAGATTTCTTTGTTTATTTGCAACCTTATCTTATATGAACCTAGATCTACTTTTGTGTATTTTAATTTCATTGTTTTTATGTAAACTAATCCTCTTGTTTTTCCTGCAGGTTTCGTGATGTAAGGCTCCTCATTTGACTGAATTATTTGACATTATATCATATGGTATATGTAGGGATGAGTCACCATGTCTACTAGACAATTTAAAAGCAAAAACCATGCTAAAATCATCCAAAATGGCGCCCAACATAGAGGGTAAATGGGACTGATTTTTAATTGATTCCTGTCACACTATATTGTATTAAGACCATATTATAACATGTAATAGTTCCAGCATTTAATTGGTACACTTATACTAAGGTAAAAGGTGAAAGTTCTAAGGTAAAAATGCTGATTTTAGGTACCTTTTTGATCTAAAAATTGGCCCTGTTTGTGCTATGTTTTAGCACTGGCTTTAATTGATTTAGATGGTAAATTCCTCCCCATTTAATATTATCAACTCTTGGCTCCTCAAAAGCTTCAAGGTAATTGCGTAAAACGGTTTTTATGACACCCGAAGTGCGTTTTTGTGCTTTAAGGATTTTCTGGAAAATAAGTAGTAGCTATGAGTTCCAAGTGTTTATAAACATTGTTTTTAGTCAATAATAATATATTAAGGTGTTACATTGAGTTATATGGGGTTATATCAACTCAAGACACAATTTCCGGGCTACCAGGACACTTCCGGGGCAAAAAGGAGCGTTAAGAAATTCCCCCGAGCACTTTGTGTATTTTTGAAAAATTAGCTCGAGAATTCTCTTTAGAATGGTGAATATTGATGATAGGAATTCTAAGAATGAATTATATAGGAGTTTGTGCCACCTCGGCACTCCTCCGGGGCATTCCCGGGGGTTTGTGGGGCCCCCATCGGGAACTTCCGAGCACTTTGCATTTAACTGAGAATTTAACTTGCTGAATCAATTCAATTCCAAACATGATGATGTATAAATAAAACAAATCAATTCCAAACAAACCTAGCTTAAAACTACACGGTTGCATTCCCATTCTCTTCACCCATTGCAACAGTTGTGGTAAGCTCTCTCTTCTCCTTTCATCTTCTTCCTTTGAAGCTCTTAAGTCCATTAATGAAGGTTTAACTTCTATCTTCATTTCTAAGGTAATTTCCTAGCATTCTCATCAAGTCTTGAAGCAAAAATCTTCCTAGCACAACTACAAGATTTCGGCATCAATTTATACACCAAGGAAGTTGTCTTAAATCAACATTAATCCAAGGAGCATCCAAGATCATCTTAAGGTATTTTTCATGTTTGAAAATCCTTAAGACACATTTTATGTGTATCCGAAATTCTACATCTTCTAAAGCTCTTTTCTTCATCAATTTCATGAAGGAAAATTGGTTCTCCACCCAACCTAGAAGTGCCAAAAATATAAGGTAAAATACCTAAGGTAAATCCTTGGAAAAACTACTTATAAACCTACTTAAGATCTTTGTTAAGATCTAACTCCTAAACCCCTTCCTCTCTTGCTATAAAACCAAAGTGGAACATCAATTACCGTTGGAGGAAGCTTGGGAATTCAAGAGGAGTTCAAGCACTTAACCATCCTTTATTAAGAGTAAGTTTACTAAGCAAATCTTTATTGTTTTAAGCTTGTTTAAGCTTTTAAAAATTGTACAAAAATTATGTACACCTTCTTAGGTACCTAAAACCGAAACTATATGGTAACATATGCCAAAAATATAACTTATAACATATATGGTAAGATTATTACCTTAGGACACATTTTTGTATTAAAAAAATTACCTATGTTTAATAATTGTTCATGCCGAATTGCCTAGGGAAAATATGCTCCTTTTTGAGCTAAAAATCAATCGAAGACATTACAATAATTTTTACATGAGTTATATGACTCATATGTATTTATGTATAATTATTATAAGTTATAAATCAAGTTTTAGAAACTATATGGTAATATTATTATTGCTGAATTCAAATGGTGAAGAATAGTTTTTAATGAGCTATATATGGATATAAATACATACTATGAATTTTGAGTAAGTTAAAAATAATTACTAGTGTTAAATGACTAGTTTAATAAGTTATGTGGTGAAAATATAATTTTTAGAAAGTTTGGGGAATATAAGGTAATTACCGAGAATAAAATGTGTCCTTGGCATAATTATAATATAATATGGTGTAAGAATTAATATTATGAATTTTGGTTGAATTAAATAAGTGTTTAGTAGTTAAAATAACAATTTATAAAGTTTTGGGGCTATTTTGTAATTTTTGGAAAGATTGGGTAAAACCGAGAATCATACAAGTTTATGGGTATATTAATGTATTAAGTATGAAATTAGACTTTGGTCAAAGTGTTGACCAAAAACTTTGAGTTGAGTTAAAATGATTTATGACATAAAATAATGAGTTTATAAAAGTTTGGGGGGTGATTATGTAATTTAAGGAAGTTTAAATGCAAAACCGAATTTTATATGGGGCGAAATCATAATTGGTATAAATATAAGTGTCAACTTGGATATTAAGGAAATTAAATATTAAAACTATAGTTTATAAGTGAATATATAAATTATATAAAGTTTTTGGGGTTAAAATATAATTATAAGAAGTTATTTGTCAAAACCGAAAGGTTAAGGGTTGATTTGGTAATTTATAAAAGTTAAGGTGTTCAAATAATAATTACCGAATTTATAGTGGTGGTTTAGTGAATTAATTAATTAAGGAAATGAAACTATGTAACATAATGTACTTTGGAGTATAAGGTAAAGTTTATGAAATAAATGAGGTTATAATATAATAACCGAAAAGTATGATGTATTTATGGGATTAAAAATATTTGGAGGCCCTATATGGATATTGAGGAAATTTAGAAAAGAAAATTATGATTTAAGGATTTATGAAATTAAAACTAAATGATATACAAGTACAAGTAATTCACTTGTAAAAGAAATAATATTATTTGGGGTTTGTTTGTAATTAATAAAAGATATGGGAGAAATACGCCCATGCGTAACACGTAAATATAATTTGAGAATTTATTAAGTTGTTATGTCATTTAGACAATTATAAATGTGTATCATAAATAATACATGTGTATAAAAACTTATACAGTTAAGATTTTCAAGTAAATCAAAAAGGAAATGAAAATAAGGATTATGGAATTAAAACTATGGGTTATATAGTTATAAGGAATTTAAATGTAACCAATAAATATTATTTATGGTTAAGTGGAGAATAACAAAAAATATAAGAATATTATGTTCATGTGTGACATATAAATATATTGGAGAAATTATGAAGTTGTTATGTCATTTAGACAATTGTAAAACATGTAACATAAATGGTACATGAATATATAGTTATATACATTAAAGGATTTAAAAATAAATCAAAAGAAATAACAAATAAGTTATACATTAAATCATAAGGTAATTAAAAGAAATTACCACACCGTATAAGTTTTATAAATTAAGAATACATGATTTGGAAATATATAAATACCTTAATTATTAATAAGGTTAAGAGGTTAAAGAAACTACCTAAGTACAAAGAAATAAACCTCACATGAAATAACGAATACAAAATGGTTTCATGAACCAGTAAAGTTATTATAAGAGGGTAACATAAATTAACACTCTCAGTTAATCCTATTCTAGGACTATACTTGACCAGACATTGACCAGGATATATTCAACATCAATCTACGATGAACGGTATGGGATTCTTGCAGCCTGCTTGCTACCGGATTATACCGGCTTGTGTGCTATTTGTTGTTTGAAATAACGACCAAGATAATTGTTGTAAAATGTTGTATTACTCTTGTGCACTGTTGTGTTACTTTATGTGCGTGATGCTATTAACTGTAACGTGTATGTTCCACGCATACAACACTACATTACCAGTGGATTAAATACCTGCGTTTATTATACCGAGAACTTGTACTCAAGTTTCTCACTAACTTCACTTTATAACAAACGTCGTTGTCCTAAAACGTGATAACTGACAATACACATTGTGTTCTTGTTTAACATCCTTGTGTGACATCTAACAAATTCTATACTACGAGAAGCGAGGAGCCCAGTTGTATCTGGCCATGCATGCTACAGGAGTTGTACCTGTCTTAGGTCGTCTCCTATTCAATTTACGTCGCGACGGGAGTTTTGGGTGCACTCTATGTCCACTCACCGGGACCGTACCAGAACATTTCAAGTTGGAAGGAAGACTTCATTTCTCTCGAGGGTACGATACCCACCTCTTTTTAGTACATGAGTTGACTACGTTATCTTCTGAGGGAATTATTACCCACATACTCGAACGAGAGTCCCATCTCGTCTAAGGGTTTATCATACCCGACCATTTACTCTATGAAGATGGAGTTTAACGAGGTCACTATACCTCCACTGCTATGAGGTACTCTTATATACATGTTAGTCCCATTGTGAGGATCTGACTACTAGTAAACAATTACAGGACATCTAACTTGACCTTCTGAAGTCTTGTTCTGTGTGACATTATTATCCTTGTATGGATGTTTGTTATGATTATATTATGTTGTGTGTTTACAGCTTTACAAAAAAAATGATCTGCATGTATTCGACAAAGTAGTTGGTATGGTCCAGTAGCTTGTGGGCTGCACGCTCTCATACCAGCAATTTATTTTACTGAGCCGTTTCATGGCTAACCATTTCTAGGTACATGAAGAAAGAAGAGATTACCCGACCGAGTGTAGGTGGGGTAGAATTAAGACAGGGAATTATTACTACTGGTATCATTTTACAGTACTGTACTTTTATTATTGCCTTTTGTTGTTTTAAGCGGTTTGTATTCAGCGCTCAGACCGTATCATTTGTAAGTTGTAATGGAGTTAGCCTTGTTAGTCACATGGGTGACTAACGGCGTTGTAGCACCACCCGTTTTATGTATTTATTCCGCTGCATTTCCAGTTGAAGTTGGGAGCTATCATCGTACAGGTTGTGGTTTTGGGTTGGGGTGTTACAGTAACACCCTAGATTTTACCTCAAATGATAGCTCATGAAAATACAAATCTAACGACGCAAACGGAATTAAAAATGGACTTCCAACGAGCCCTAAAAGTGCAAAATGGTATTGGTCCGTACTTGTGTCCGGACATTGAACGTTCGGACACAAGCCGAAGAAGATAAAACTGTGAAAAGCACCTGTTCGAACTTGCGTCCGAACATTGACGTTCGGACACAAGTCGAGAGTTGAAAACTCTGAAAGCCGAAGATGTCCGAACTTGTGTCCGGACTTTGAAGTTCGGACACAAGTCGAGTTTCAAAATCCCAAAAATTCTTACGCGCGTGTCCGAACGTTGGTCCGAACTTGCAAGTTCAGACGTAAGTCGAGACTTGCTAGTCGAACTCGTCCTCACATGCTGTCCGAACTTTGAAGTTCGGACACGACCAAAACAGCGAATTCTTTTAATCTTCTCGGGGCATGTCCGAACATTGAAGTCCGGACGGACGTTCGGACACGTCCCAAGGTGTATTTTCAAAATGCAACAAAGTTGCAAAAGCTACCAAAAACACAGGAAGAATCAATATCAGTAAAGAGCAAAACTTATTAGCATCATTTAAAGCTGTAAACACCATGTGAACTCATCTAAAACAATATATAAATTGCTTAACAAGGTTTTCGAAACCAGCCAAAGTAAATGTTGAGTATTAAGCCAAATACATAACCTCAATTGCAGCGGAAAACAAAATCCTTCATGGTATTACCGCCACACCCAATTCCCATGGGTGCTCAGGCTAATGAACTTATTAAAACCACAACAACAAAGGTTAACTCAAAATCCAACATATGCGGAAGCTGAAATAATGACCAAAATGTAAAATCTCAGAAACCAACAAAACAATTCCTTAACCACTGTAATTCAGACATTGTCTCAGTAATTTATATTCTCCTAGACTATGTGGTTGCGAATCCCGGTCCCCAAACTTAGTCATCCATACCTGCGATCAGAAAACCATAGACAAAACACAGAAGGGATCGCACAAATCAGATAAACTGAGTAAACTCCACCTCAATATGTAAAATTCATTTTAGAAACTCATTTGCCGTTTATTAATTAGATGAGAAGGTTTTATTGAACTATTGGTGAATTTCCAGAAAACATATTAAACACCGAAACCGTAGTAGGGAGCTTTCAACAGGAGATAACCATAATTCCAAACACGGGGTCACCTATGGGACCCCAAACAATAATTCCAGGACAGTCACCTATGGGACCGTCAAACAACCACCTCACCCTAAGTCCTTAAGTGTGCACACCCCTATGAAGCAACAGTAACATAGAGTAGATCATAGGGCTTAACTGCAACATTGTGTGCAGTGCAAATAATAATAACAATGGGGAGCACCTATGGGCTCCCAAGACATGATAACAATCCCTATGAAAGACTCCCAAAATCCACAATCAAATCACCACAAAATATTTCAATTCCACCATTCTCAACACATGGGGAAGAATCCCAATTTGCAAAACCTCAATCAGAGATTTGAAAATTCTTCAACAAACGAAATCGAAGATCCAAAATATTTTCCTCCAATTTGTAAACCAAAAATCAACATCCATGAGCATAGAGATTTACCTGGGTAAACAATCCCTCAAGAATCTACCTCCTCAGTATTAGTAGAAGCACTCGCCGGTATAATTGGAGTCTAGATACATATGTATATACAACAATCAGGCACTATTCATCGTAACCGAACAGATTCACAAACCATCAAGTAGTAAAACGTTACCCAACGAAGCTCCTAATTGGCACCAGGGAAATGATATAGCAGTAGCAAAATAGAGGATGTGAATTGCCAGGACTCAATGAAGAAGAAGCGTGAATATAATTCAGTAGAGCAAAAGAGCGTAGAAATATCGTGATGAGGGTGAAGGCGTAGTGGTGAAGATCGTGGTATAAATAAATGAACTTAAGTAAAGAGAAATTAATATTGTTAAATAATTTAGTAATCAGCTCTATCAAAAGGAAGAAATAATTATTAACTAAGTAGAGTGAATCACTTAGAGAGGGAGTTCAAATAAATAATTAACGTTGTAAAATGTTTTGGGAAATTTATACAGCATCATAACGTTGAGAATAATCAGGAAGGAAGTCAAACCTCTAACAACATTCTTTTAAAAGAAAATTAAGAAATAGTTTTCTACTTTGGAATTTGTTGGGAAGGTGAGTCATTATAACAGAGAGAGTAAATATTTAAAGAGTTAATTATTAAACCTTCATTTGAGATAGGAAGGAAAATTTAAGTAAAATAAATTAGATAAAGCACAATAACCAATTCAGCAAGAGGTTGTTATAATGTTAAAGAGAATTCTAGAATACTAATAACGATGAGTCAAGAGAAGAATATATTTTATTAACTTAAGGAAGTCAATTGGAATTTGGACTCTAGGAATTTGGAGATAATTAATAATAGGAACTAAAATCAGATTCGAACTCTAGGAATTAAATCAGTTGGAAAACAAGATGGAATCCTGAGATTGAATTTAAGAGTGTAGTCTTGACGACAGAAGGTTAGAATAATATTTGAGTAATAAAATAATAATATTAAATAGAACAAGGAAGAAGGTAGATAATCGCAAAGCATTTACGTAATTATTTTACAACCATCTAGGAAGGAAGGAAATATAATGTAAGGAATTAGTTTATCCTCCCTGGGCCACTAATATTATTGCTACGGACTTATACTTTCTTACTATATATTATACTATTCCTAGCTTGGAATTTCATGGGTATTTCATCCGGCTACCGTTCAACGGTCACTAATTGCCGGTCAATATTCACTGATCACCGGTCAATGATCATTAGTCATCGGTCAATTATCATATGTCATCAGTCAACATACTGGGGAAAGGAAATCTCATTCCCGGGTGGGGAATCAAGATAAAGAGTTTTGGGTAATTCATTCCATTTTCCTTTACTGAAAATAGGAAAAAATGACAAAACAAACAATAGGAACGATTCTCTTTCATGATTACCCCATAACATCAGCCCTTACTATTTAGCCACTTACTATTTATTAGGCTTTGATACGGCCTAAGTGGACATCGATTCATGCTATTTGAGATACGTCAGAATTTTGGAGTGATCGGTAAATGTGCAGTAACTTTAGATGATAGAATTAGAGTTACTGTTAATCTCGTGAATGTTATAACTGATTACATTCGATAATAATTATAAGTCCGGTTTGAACGCTACAGTTGTCTGTATCATCCTTGCAAGGTACCGCATGCCACATGCTAATCTCGTGAAAGGAAAGGGGAAAAAGTAGGCTCAAAGCAAGGTTGGTTTTTTCTCGTCATCTTAATTTTAAAAGTTGCAAACTTCTTAATATACATCTCTAAAAGTATAAAGTAACATGCAAAATTTTAAACAATAACGCATATAAAAGTAAATGCTCATAATAAGACACACATAGAATTTATGTTAACAAATTTTAGAATTTTAAGCTCAGTGCAGATATATTCAAGTTTTTGACATATATAATTTGAAATTATTTCATACTACATAAATTCTATTTAATACATGGTTTGAACTCGTTTCATACACTAATTTATAAGGGAAAATTACATCGCCCATCCATGACGTTTGGCGAAATACACAGCCCACCCACGAGGTTTCAAAAATTACTTGCCCACCCAGTGGTTTCCACAATTTTACATCCAGCAACTTTTCTAATATTAGATCAACTTAAAAGATGGTTAAATGATATCCAAATTTGATGAAACTTTACGTGGACGTTGCTAAGGTGTTATATTTTTGTTCAATGCCAAATCCAAAGTTTTTAAGGTCATATATGACCTGTGGGACCCAATGAAACATGAGACACGTTCATCGGGTCCCACGGATCATATATGATCTTAAAAAATGTTGGAACATTTTACCAAAATATAACACTTTAATATCGTCCATGTAAAGTTCATCAAATTTGGATATCATTTAACCATCTTTTAAGTTGATCTAATATTAGAAAAGTTGCTGGATGTAAAATTGTGGAAACCACTGGGTGGGCAAAGTAATTTTTTGAAACCTCGTGGGTGGGCTGTGTAATTTCGCCAAACGTCATGGGTGAGCGATATAATTTTCCCAATTTATAATCATTTGATACATATACTACCGTAGATTGATGATAGTAATATTGTACTATATATTTGATATGTAATCTATACTTTTTCGATGCATAATTTTAGATTTGTGGAATTCTTTAGCGTCTTACGCTGAGAAAATTTAAGTTCCTTAAGAATTTGTTGAGTGGAAGGTAAAAAAATATTCATTCGTGACTTTGCTAGTTGATTAAGTTATTAGCCCGATAGTCAAAGAAGTTTATTACACTGCTGGTGAGTTAAGTCCCAATGTTCTCTAGTTTGTGCCCTGGATACAGGGTGGTAATTTGGGTTGATGAATTAGGTCGAGGTCAATTCATATTTACTCGTTTAGAATATATTGTTTCATACTAACCAAAAATAATTAGATTATAAATTTTCAACCCTAACTCAACTCATATAAAAAGCACCTAAACATTCCTATATATATAATATATCTTTTTTTACAAATAATTTTTTTATCAAAAATAATTATCGATTTTTATCACACATGTCACTAGATTCACTAGAGCCACATGTGATTGTAATTGCATGGTCCTAATTCATCATAACTCAATCCATAAGAAAAAGAATGTTGATGATCTTGAAAAAAACTATTTGTCAAATTGTTTGGATGGACAAAGACAAGTGCTAGTACTGTTTTTATTAACTAATAGTTATAGAATTATAAAGATCAAGGTGACATGCTAGAATATGTATTATTTACTTTATGTTTTCTTCAATAAAATATTAATAATAGATTGGGTTGAGTTCGGGTAAGAACATATAACTCATACTCAACCAAAAAAATAATATGTTGCTCATACACGACCCATAATTTAAACGAGCAAAAATCTACCCCAAATCCAAAATTTATCGGTTGGTTTTGGATAGAACTTGGGTTAAAACTGTCATCCCTAGTTCTACATTTATTTCTTTAGCTCCTGCATTTGAATCTGCCCCAGTCTCGTGATGTTTCTCAACTCTACATATGTATGCGTGGATAACGATGGAGAAAGTAGATCATCATAAGCAAAAATTAGCGTAAAATGTGTGGTTGGGGTGGTTATAGTTGTGAATTTTTTAATCAACCCTACTTACCCGTGTAATAAGCAGCCCGGATCAAATTGACTGAATTTCTTTTATTAGGGACATGGGTGATAGCTAACAATTAAATCGAGTAGATATAGGACCATTGTATAGATATGTACACGTTAAAAAACTCATCTTCACTTTCATGGGGAAAATGATATATTTTTTTTTTATAATTATAGGCACATGGCCTAGGGTGCCGTAAGGGTAAATCAAACAACACTGACTCAACTCTTACATACCTTTCTAGTCCTACCTTACACAGACATTACACGGGTCATCTTACTTAAAGCCTAGAGATCTTGTCCTAGGGGCCTTCCTTGACCTCTTTTTACAACATTTCCCTTGCATCTCTGATGATATGACGGACATGCTCGTCTTGGGACCGTCCTACACGTCACTTCATTCCTCTTCCAGGCTGGGTAATCGGAGAGTAAACTCCTTTCCCCACCACCGTCCCTTCACGACTTACCTCCCTTGACCTCTTCTTACAACCTTCCCCTTGCATCTTTAACGATATGGGGACATGCTCGTCTTGGGACCATCCTACACGCCACTCCATTCCTCTTCCAGGCTGGGTAATCGGAGAGTAAACTCCTTTCCCACCACCGTCCTTCACAAACACTTCATAACTGGTGTTGCCATGATACTGAATTAATTGTTTGCCAAAATGTTGTTCCTGTACTCATCCAACAGCACTATGATTATATGACCGAATTTGTTACTCCGTTTGGTTGATTAGAACAACAGATAAGCTATTATAGACTCTTGCCAAACAAGGTTAATATCCAAGATTGATCATACTGTTTTGAAGACTGTGCATCCTATGAGTGTAGGACGAATCCCTTGCCGTTATGAGTGATCATATACTTTGGAATCCAATTACTTTAAAACAATGACTAAACACAACGTCCGCTCCTTCCCTATAATTATTAAACGTAACCTCCAAGCATCATGATGTGAGAAAAAAATATATTATAAACGAGTATCAAAATTATAGGTTCGGAAGAGTATAGTATGAGTACTTACTATTTGATGAAGTCAAGCCCTGTGGTTTGGTCGGTAGAGGAGTGTGATTATAGTAGAACAAAAAGTCTTGGGTTCAAAAACCTACCCCATATATAAAAAAAAAATTACTATTACGATGACGACGGATGTGACTATTATTGTTGATCAGCCGAAACGTCATTCAAAATTCATCAAATCTAATTACACTTAAATATGACCTTTCTCCTAGGTAGGTAAATGGGCAGTGACCGAAAGGGAAGGTGGATAAGAAAATCTAGGCATCAGGCACTAACTTATTATATCGTTTCCTCAATAAGAAAAAGGGTACAATCCCGCTCAAATTAAAAGCAAACTTAGCCCATAGATATCCACAGCCTTGTTTTGATCTCTCTCTAAAGACATGATGGATCTCCTCCAACCGATTTCTCTGGATCAACCGTAGCAGGCCATATATATCATAATTGGGCCTTTTCGTTATAACCCAGCAATGTGGGCAACCTCCTATAAGGCAATTTGACTTGATATAGTCCGAAAATGAAACAACTTGATTCAATCACAATGTAACATTTATTTATTTCTTTTTTTTTTAAAAGCATATCGATTAACGACTCTAACGGGTAGTATTATGAATTGCAAATAGAAAAAGTGATCCAAGAATAATCTGTAACCATTTTCATGGAACTATTTGAACCAAAGTTTGATCTTTACAAATATGTAGAAGCAGCAGTTGAAATTTTATTCACAATGTGTATGAATATGAACAGACAATCTAGTCAATACGAGGCAAAGTTCTCATTTGTGAGAAAGTAAATAATGACCAATTTTAAATTTCTCAGAGCAGTTCACTTCCACTTCATATGTATACATTGAGCTATATCTCCATAATTAGGGGTGAAGGAAGATCATCAGGTTGAATTAAGAAACCTTGTGAACCAGTGAACAGAATTCTTTGGATGCCTGGTTAAATTCTTGTTGTAATCCACAAAGTAAAGACCAAATCTGGAACTATAACCGGCAGCCCACTCCCAATTATCTAATAATGACCATGCGAAATACCCTTTCACATTGCATCCATCTTCCTTGATGGAAGCTAGAAGGTTCTGAAGATAGTCATGATGATATTTGATCCTCTTATCATCCTTGAGTGCTTTTTCAAGTGGTACCAAAGGGTTGTTTCCATCATCCAACCCTGAAATCAATCATCAATCAATCATGGATAAATAAGATCTACTAATTAATTGCAGAAGAATATGATCAGAACAATCTGTCATATAACAAGTGGGTGGATTCTGTCTGTACATTAGATTACCATTTTCAGTGATGACAACAGGTGGATTCCCATATTTGTCTTTGATATAATTCATCAAGCTTCTCATCCCACTAGGCACTATGTATAACCATATAGCATTAGCCTGTTATGCATACACATAAAACAAAACAACCACCACAAACTCATTAATCATGGTATTAGGAAGTCCAACATCTTGCTGATCAAGCTTATATAGGTTAGTTAATTAGTACTACATATGTCTAGTTAACTGTAAATTTTTTTTACCTTATCTCCAATTGGCTTTCCATCCTTCCAAACGCTGTACAAGAAAAATCAAAGAAAATGATAGCTTGTTATAAACTCTGCAAATTAAGAGATACCCAACACAACACATAAATAGTATATGTTACTTAATTACAAAGATTTGATATATTAGAGATTTAATTTCTTACGAAGAGTGGTGGCTCCTGGAATCAGAGAGAAATCCCTTAGTAAAACTCCAACTAAATCTGTTTTATTGTTGCGCGCATACCAAGTTGTGTAGTGATTAATCCCCACAAATCAAGGGACCCTTTTAGCAGCTTAGATTCAGCTTGTGTAAACAAGGGAGTCGGTCTCCTACTCTCTGCTTCATTGAGGTTGGGTAGTCTCCAAATATTAACGGCTCAATAAACCTGTGATTAATTAAGGATAATACAATACATTAACTAACTAACTAATTCTTTGATTGATCAATCATGGATTGGAAGTATAGAGAACCATATATGCAACAAATTATGAAAAAATAATAACAGAAATTTTAATTTCTACCAGCCAAATTGAAAATCCATTGCTCTTTGTGTAGCTTCAATATCTTCAGTACTGTTGGTTGCAGGTTCATACCACATAACATCAAATGCTGCACCAATAACTCCATTTTGCTTTTGCTGCTCAACATGCATAACAATAGTAATAGTATTACTTATCAAAAAAATAGTAATATAGTAATTAAGAGAGATTCATTTTCATTACTATTTGACATATCGATCACTAGCTAAAATAGTTACCTACCTTGTAAATTCTCCTGTAAATGTCAACAACAGTAGCATGAGAAAGCAGCATGTTGTGTGCCACAATGTAAGGCTCAGTTGAAGAGTTACCAGCTTTACAGTATAAGTGAAGAAGAATAGAACAACGTGTTGGAGGAAATAGACCCACATCATAGCCTTGAATGACAACTGTATGCATCTCATTAAATGTAATCAATCCAATTCTTCACTCTATCACCAAAGTTTTTGAATAATGTCTCTGCGTATATTGCATAGTCCTTTCTGCATTTACATGAATTTAATTAATAATTGATTAATATTGAATTTTAATTGGTTTTAAGTAATGTAATTTTGTCTGATTTACATGATTTGTGGGCTAAGCCATCCTCTGTATCTGTCTTCTAAAGGTTGAGGGAGATCCCAGTGATATATGGTTACGTATGGTTTGATTCCTTTAGCTAGTAATGCGTTAATGAGATTGTTGTAGTGATCAATTCCAGCTTGATTGATTTGTCCTGAACCATCTGATCAGTAGTACCATATAGTTAGATATGAAATGGGTAAGTGGAATATATGTGGGAGAAGCGAGAGCTCCTCTAGTACTATAGCAGCACAGAAGACATTTAATTACTTGGAAAAATTCGAGACCAAGAATGGAGAATCTGTAAGCATCCATCCCCATATTCTTCATTAAATCTATATCTTCCTGTCATCAAGAGAAGAATACACTCCAAATGTAAGTATTACGTACACTATTAATTACTAATTAATTAGAGATATATTTCGGAAAAATGTTGACAATTAATAACAAATTAATCTTTGGAAGTTTTATGGATGACCTTATAACGATGATATTGGTCAACAGCAACATCTGCATTGCTGAAATCTAACACCTTTCCTGCAGATGCAACAACATGTGTAATATGTATGGGTTCCATGACTGAATATTATAGTGTAAAACATGCGTCGCCGCAATTAAACATTTAATTAATCAAGCGTACATCATATATAGAAGAAACATACCAAAAGTATGAGCAAATTTATCCCATATACATGGGCCTCGTCCATCCTCTTTTACTGCTCCTTCGTACTGCATGCCCGCATATATTAAAACACTGTAACTAACATTATTGTAATAATTTTTCTCAGTTAATTCAAAACATATACTGGACCTAGACTGAATTCATCTTAAACAGTTTTAACGAGTATCGACCCAAATAAGTTCAAATCATTTACCAAACCTACTACTATTGTAATAACTAAACAAAAGCTCGTATATGTAACTTTGTTGCTCGCTAATTATGTGAAACCATGCATCGTAAAGAAAAATACAGCACTTGGAATTTGATTCTTCCAGAATATATGCATGTGACCTGAGATAAAAAAAAAAAAAAAGTGTGGATAGAAAGTTGGGACTTTGGAAATTGAAGCATCATTCAGTCATTATTGGGTTTATAAGTTATTGGGCTTATAAGTTACCACTTGGGCCTTACGTTGTTAGTTCTTTTAGTCACTTAATCTTGCCGGGCTTGTATTAGCGTTTTATCTATTACTTAGATTTAGATAGATTTTATCAGTTTTAGATAGAATATTAGTCTATAAAGATGTTTAGCCACAGCGATGTAAAACAACGACTGGAATACAATGGCTTGTTCGTTTATACACAATCAGAAACACCTTTCTTCTTCCGTTTTCTTTCTGCGCTCCTCACTTACGAAATCTAACATGGTATCAGAGCTTAGGTTTATTCCTGTTTTCGTTCAAGCTTTTCAAGAATGACGGAAGACCCAAACAAGGAAAGGAGGATCCAAGCAAAGGGAAGGCGCCGGCATCAGCATCGATTAACGCCATAGATGTTAACGATCCAATCTATGTGCACGCCGCAGAACACCCTGGGTTTAACCTCGTTCCTAAATTCAATGGCAAGGCTTCCTTGGCTGGAAGTGGGATATGGCTACTGCTCTGAAGGCCAAAAATAAATATGGCTTTATCACGGGAAGGTCAAGAAGCCCGCTGAAGAAGACACGATCCGGTTGTGCGCTTGGAAAAGGTCGGGTCTTTAGTGGTTTCTTGGCTCAAAACGGCGCTGGAACCCAAAATACTCCAGAATGTCCGCTACTGTAACGATCCCAAGGAGATTTGGGAATCGCTGTGCACCACCTACGAGCGCGACAACCTTGCTATTATCCATAATTTGAAGCGCGAATTATCGGAGTTGCGGCAAGGAGAAGACACGGTCGTGATTATTATGCAAAGTTGAAAGATATCTGGGAGAACTGGAGTTGGCGCGTCCTTTGCCTGGTTGCACTTGTTCGAATTGCACATGTGGAGTTAAAGAATCTGTCAAGAAGCAAGTTGAGGAAGACAAACTCATCACGTTCTTGATGGGATTGAATCGAAATTTTGTTTCGATTCGTGGTCAGATATTGGCGATGGAGAAACGCCAACCCTAGAAAAGGCTTTTGCTCTCATTATGCAAGAAGAAGAGCAGAGAGGGAACGAGAATGTAAGAGACGATTCGATGTCCTTTTACTCCCGTGGTACCGCAAGTGGAGAAAGCTCCAGGATTCAGAACAAGCGTTTCGATAAGAAGAAATTAAATTGCACCTTCTGCAAGAAGATAGGGCATGTCGCAGAAGAGTGTTTTCAGAAGCAGTACTGCACTCACTGCAAAAGAATGGGCATCTGGCTGGAGATTGTTTCAACTGCACGGGAGGGACAATGTGTTGGCTCGAAAGAAAAAGGGGTATGCCAATGCGGCAAAAATCACAGACCAGGCCGGTGAAACAGAAGATAGTCGTGGAGATGGGTTGACCCCGCGGCAACTGCAACAAATTACTGAATTGATAAGGGGAAATAACTCAGATGCGAGTATGGATGGAGTTGGGCACTGCAATTTTTTCATAATTTTGCGCATCGTTTGAATCGGAAGTCATGGATATATACTCGCATGGTCTGAATCAAAAGTCATGTTTCATGAGTAATTATACGCGTGATTCATATGCTGGAAAATGGATTGTTGATTCTGGTAGTACAGATCATATGACAGGCATGAAAAATCTGTTTCAAAACTGGCGACAATTGCGTAGTAATAAAACTGTGATTTTGCCAGATGGTAGTCCTCAAGTTGTTAATATGATAGGGGATGTTCAAAATCGGAAGAGAATATGGCTAACAGGAGTGCTTTACATACCGAATTCAAGTTTAATCTGGTGTCGGTAGAAAAACTTACAAGCAATTTCATTGCTCATTGGTCTTCTGTAATGATGGATGTTTAATACAGGGCCATATTAGTGACGAAACGGGCCGGCAAAATTGTGGCCTTGGGAGAAGAAGATTGGAAGCTTGTTGCAGTGGGAGAGAAGATTGGAAGCTGTCAAAACAGTCTATATTTCTGGATGTGAGTAGCTTGGAGCGATGGGCCGATTCAAAGATGGGCCGTGATATGCAGAGTTTGGCCTTGTTGCCACTGTTAAATTCTAAGGCTGAGGAATTTCATATGCTTTGGGGCATGTCCCATATAAAAAACTTGTATCACTCGGGTTAATAAAGGAAACCGATTTTTCTTCCGATCATGCTTGTGATATTTGTTATAAGTCAAGAGCGCAGCGTTTGCCCTTTACCACTTCAACAAATAGGCTAACAAGGCATTTGAGTTGTTGCATATTGATATATGGGGACCGTTTAGCACCAACACATACAATGGTTATAAACACTTCGTTTGTTTCGTAGATGATTTTACCCGCACAACCTGGGTAACACTCATTAAGCAAAAGGAGACGCTTGGGGAACCATTGTTAACTTTATTCGAATGGTGGATCGACAATTTGAAGCAAAAGTAAAGATCTTCGCACAGATAATGCTAAAGAACTAGGTTCCTCCAAAAGGAAAAACAGTTTTACAGTCAGAAGGAATCATACATCAAACCACCTGCGCGTACACACCACAACCAAATGCAGTTGTTGAAGAAACATAAATACTTGCTCGAAACAGCCAGGGCGGTGTACTTTCAGTCTATATACCTCTGACATACTGGGAGAGTGCATTTTGGTATGCAACCTACTTGGTCAACGACTTCCCCTAAAGCTTTGAAAGGAAAACCCATACGAGGCATTGTATAATGCTAAACCCTCTTACGAGACAATCAAGCCTTTCGGATGTTATGCTACAAAACCATGTAGGGTCCAAAAGGAAGCAATTTGAACCAGAGGGCAAGCTTGTGTCTATCTAGGGATTGACCCAAGGAAAAAAGGACACAAGATTATGAATTTAGACACACAGGCCTGTCGAGGTTTGTCGTGATGTCAGTTTCATATCAACGTTTTTCCTTATAAGATCCCACCAACAAGATCAAATTCTGAAGTTCATCATACACCAAACACATCAAGTGAGCAGCTCATAATTATGGATGATGATATGGTTCCACATGAATGTCACGAAGAACCAGAAGCGACGACTGATACAGTTGAAGATATCCATGCACCATCCATTGTTCGACGATCAACCAGAGAAAGCCATAAGCCAGCTTACTTGAGTGATTACATATGCAATACTACTTTCCAAGAAATCTTAGACGAAAGAGTGTATAATGAGGAAACATGAGACCTTCTTATGGAATGTGTTACCTTGACCGAAACCACCCAATTGCGTCTGTTGCAACTTTTCTCGGGTACCCATGCAGACGTACGAAAACGTGTCATGAGCATACAAGAACAAAATTCCTATAAAACAGCTGTCGCACATGAGCATTGGCGGATAGCCATGCAAAATGAGTTACGAGCATGGAAGACAATAATACTTGGGAGATTGTTACTCTTCCTCAAGGCAGGAAGTGATAGGATGCAAATGGGTTTATAAAGTCAACTCAATCCGATGGGACTCTTGAACGATACAAGGCCAAGATTGGTAGCAAAAGGCTTCACACAACGACATGGTTTGGATTATCACGAAACCTTTTCACCAGTAGTAAAAGCTAACTACGATACGTTCACTTATTGTTGTTGCTCTTAACAAAGGGTGGATAATCAATCATTGGATTCAATAACGCTTTCCTACATGGAGATTTGGATGAGGAAGTCTATATGCGATGCCACGGGTCTAGATGTCACAGGTAACAACAAAGTTTGTCGTCTAAAGAAATCTCTTTATGGTCTCAAACAAGCCTCCAGACAGTGGTTTTCTAAGCTGGTAGGGTTTCTCAGAAAGCTCAATTTCTACCAGTCCAAAAATGATTACTCTCTCTTCTACAAGGAGAGTAAAGAAGGAAAATTGTTCATTGCCGTCTATGTCGATGACATGCTGATCATTGGTACTAATCAAGCAGAAATCAACGACATCAAACATGCCTTAGATCACAACTTCAAAATCAAAGATCTGGGAAACTTACATTATTTTTTTGGGCATAGAGTTCATTCACACACAAGAAGGATTTGTTCTCTCTCAAAGAAAATTTTGTCTTGATTTACTAGACGAATATGAATGCCATGACAAAAGGAACTGTAAAGGGCCTATGGTAATTGGAAAACAATTACTTACCACGATGGCACCCCTCTCGAAGATCAACTATTTATAGAAGACTAGTTGCAAACTCAATTACCTATCCAATACAAGACCCTGACATTAGCTTCACAGTCCAAGTACTCAGTCAATTCATGCAACATCCAAGTGATGTTCACATGGAGGCCGCTCTCTCCACGCGTTGTGTTATGTAAAGGAACAATTGACTATGGGATGATTCTCACCAAGGGACAAGGTACTCATCTAGATCTCACAGCTTATTGCGACTCAGATTGGCAGCTTGTCCGACACGCGGAAAGTCCGTATCTGGTTACTACATTTTCCTAGGAGACAGCCCTATCTCTTGGAAAACCAAGAAGCAAGGTCCGTCTCTCTTTCAAGTGCAGAAGCAGAATATCGATCCCTGCGGCGTGTCACGGCGGAATTGACGTGGCTCACACGATTGCTCCATGAGTAGACGTCGACAACATCACACCAATTCCGGTCAAATGTGACAATCATCAGCCATACATATAGCTCGGAACCGGTATTCCACGAACGCACCAAACACAATCGAGATTGACTGCCACTTTGTTCGTGAGAAAATTCAACAAGGCTCGTGGATATCACATATACTCATACCTCCCAATCAACTTGCAGACATGATGACTAAAGTCCTCCCGATCCAATACAGAGAGCAACTGCCGCACATGGGCTGCGCAACACTCAAGCCTAGGCAATCTCGATCACCTACGGCTTGAGGGGGGGTATTGGGTTTATAAGTTATTGGGCTTATAAGTTACCACTTGGGCCTTACGTTGTTAGTTCTTTTTAGTCACTTAATCTTGCCGGGCTTGTATTAGCGTTTTTCTATTACTTTATTTAGATAGATTTTATCAGTTTTAGATAGAATATTAGTCTATAAAGATGTTTAGCCACAGCGATGTAAACAACGACTGGAATACAATGGCTTCGTTTATACCAAATCAGAACACCTTTCTTCTTCCGTTTTCTTTCTGCGCTCCTCACTTACGAAATCTAACAGTCATGTCTTCTCATTTATCCACAAGTTGCTTCCAGACTTGCCTCTTTTGTCGTTTTTTTTCCGAACCAACTGCTTCATTACTCTACCCTATAATATCAACTCCCAGCTAGCGAATTTCTATTCTAACAAAAAAAGAATTCCCAAGCTAGCAAAGAATTTACATACCACAATACGGGTCGTAATTTTAATCCAACCCCAAAAAGTCGACTCAGATCTGTAAATAATCATTTTTTAGTTATTAAAATTTTTGGGTTGAATATAGTTTACGTATTTACTACGAATTGTCACCCTACTACTTCCTACACCTTATATTTTCTTTTGTGTTTGTATATTTAATAATCGAACACATGAGGTAAGTTTTTAAATAATTTAACTTCTTGGTTATACTCTATTGTAATTGGCTATATATATATATATATATATATATATATATTTATACTTACACAAAGTGTGTTTTTATACATATAAATTGTATTATTGAAGTATATATGAATGTTACCGAGTTATATTTAAACTGATTTGATAAAGTGTAGTATTAATATACAATTAACATATTTTAATGTATACAAATAAGTACTAGAGATATGGTGATCTGATTAGTTACATGAGATGGAGTAATTACAGATGACAAACTTTAAGTCCATGAGATGGTGTGAGTTGCATTTAACTCAAATTGTTTGCCCTTTTTACTAAAGAAAAGAAAGAGGAATTAAATTTATTGATAGATTGTTACTGTCGACGTTTTAAATATGAATTAGACTGGAATTGATCTTACATCAGTTCTAGTAGGGGTTAGGTTAAGCTATTAATTAAAAATGTACTCTACATATATCGATGAAGCAATCGTTGTTAGAGTTACGTAGCTGTTAACTGTTTGGATTACTTGTGGCTTAAACTATATTACTAATTAAGGCATAAATAAAAGATTAAGCAAGCAAGACACGCTAAGCATATAGTATAGCAATGGATAACAAGAATGTTATACGTTATTTGATCACACTGTTACAAGAAAAGATATTGGAGTGTTTAGTTAAATAATCGAAAATGCAGAAAAGCAAAAACAATAGGAAGCTCTAGAATGTCATTTATTGTGGGGAAGAATATTTCATACACCACCGACGAGAGCACTAGATCTACATCTACTAGACTAGACCCCCACACATAAGATTCGGTATGTAAGTCACGAGACCGTCGTCGGTACTCAGTAGTAGGGGTGGCAATTCGGGTTAATGGGTCGGGTTGAGCTCAGCTCACCCATACCCACCCATTAAAATGGTATTAACCCCTACCCGACCAATAATTTCGGTTACAAATTATCAACCCATACCCAACCCATATAAAATGATAAACCCATACCCGACCCTTTAACCCAACATAATTAGGCTATGCAAAATTAAAGACTTGGAAATTAAAATTTTTTACATGATTGCTCAACGAAGTACAAATGAATGAAATCATACATTCAATATGGTAGATATCCAGAGTTTTTCATTATCCTCTCCATCTTTTTCTTTTTCCACATACATGTCATGCTCAGTGGCACTTACAGAAGAAGGTGATGTATACGCGTTTGGTCCAAATATAACTGTATTTTCTTCTTCAGAATATAGAATCAAAACATAGACAAAATATTCAGAGTACAGAAGAGATAGGACCACAGTGGGAGCTGTGAAGGAGAGAGCAGCACACTATCTTTTGACAATCCACATAACGAATACTCTTGTTTTTTCTTTATAAAGAAATTAACAAAGTAGTATTATCAAATAAACAACCCTCATCAAAAAGATACTACACAATCTTATTTATACTAATAGTAGTTAGCACTTACTTAGTAATATATTTTATATTTTTATCTAATTATTTATTTAATATATTTTAATAAATAAAATAAATGGGTTCGGGTTGACTACGGGTTAGGACTTTAAACCCATACCCAACCCACAATTTAATAGGTAACCCATACCCGACCCAATAATATAAGGGTTAATAATTGTGACCCAAACCTGCTATTTTCGGTTGGGTATGGGTCGGGTTATCGGGTTGGGTAAAAATTGCCACCCCTACTCAGTATTTGCAATAGTTTCCTATTCCACTTTAATTTTTTCTATTCGGCTGGATAGTGTAGAGGTTGCTCGGTCAACCTTTCTTTTTTAGGAGTCAGTTTAGAAAGATAAGTCAAGATCATTTCACAACATAATTAGTAGTATAAGTTAGGTTATCACTAATTATCGAAAATTTTGAAAATTTATCAAATACTCTTATAAATTTTTTAAAAATACCAACATAATATAAGTTTTAAAGAAAATTAGTGTCCCCTAAACAAATTTCGCCGTGTCAAAATTTTTTTTAGCCCCCATAACCAAAATTTCTGGATCCGTCACTCTGGCTACTACTGTAAAGTTATTATAGTACTATTGATAACAAGAATATTAAATAGTGTACGACGTCCTTTGACAGTGTTGTCAAGAAAAAGATCAGGATTAGATAGTTTAATTATATCATGCCTGAATGATGATAGTTAGTGGTTAATTTGTTTGTTACCAACAATTACTACTGCTGCTGCTAGCTACCTATTAAGATAACAAGAGAAGAGAAGGTGTGTGGTTTGGAAATCTTATGGTAAGGAAAGAGTTTTGTTCTGTTGTCAAAAGTCACATGAATTTGTCTTTTTTCTGTCATATTTTGGTGCATCATTGGGACAAAAATTAAAAAACGCGGTAACGATTGGGGCAGAGGCATACTTGGCAGAGGCAGCTGGTGTAATTAAAGACAATTAAAAATCATGTACAGATTGCAATTAATTGCATGGTTTGGAAGGGATAACAACCTATTGAATTTATAAAAGGGGTTAAATAGAAGACACATAAATTTCAGAGTTATACTAAGATTTATGGATAATGAGAGTTTATATTAGCGGAGTACTTCCAAAAAGAGCCAAAGGAGAAGGAGAGAAAGTTTATTCTGCTATATAGAGAAGGAAAGTATGATACCTGATAAGCTGAAGAAGCATTTCCGAAGACAAAACCGTGAGGAAAGTTGTTCCTGTTGATATCATCAACAACTTTAAAATAGCAGCAGCTGAAGACTCAGCGAACCACAACTGACAAGTAGTAGGAGCAGCTACAACTGTTACCGCTGCAATTTTATAAACTGCAGCCTAGCCACCACTAGACACTATGTGATTTGATGAGGTATTAAACAAGCTCGGATCCGTCTGTTTCCTCCTGTACATGTCATGAAGAGAAGATGATATAATGGAGGTGGAGAAATTAAATTAGGCAAGGAAATATTGAGAGACTAGATTGTTTGATTAAGAGTTCGTACCAGTTACGAAAATGGAGGAGTTGTGGAGAAGGTATGAATTGAATGATTTATTAGTTACAGACAAAGCAGGAAAGAAGTGATATTTGTTTGGGAGATATATACTCCCTCCGTCCTGAATTGACTGTCCTATTTGCTTTATGACACGTTTTTCCACTTCAATATTAAGCATATAAGATAAATAATTTTATAAAACTAAATTTTGTAACATGTAGTTAATCATGTAAGGAATCATATACACATTTAAATTTTCAAAATTAATTTATCTTATATGTTAAAATTGAAGTCAAACGACATATCCAAATAGTAAACATGACGGTCAATTCAGGACGGAGGGAGTAAGCCTAGACTTTGTGAAATGGGGCACACGTAACCCCACATGTGTGAGCGGTGGCGGGAGGAAATAAGAAATGTGAGTGGGTATGATTACACACTCAATCCAAATGAGATGGGATTTAAACGGAAAAGAGAGTACTGGATCTAAGCAAAGGAAGTGGACATTGAGTTTGGGTGGTAGTTAGCCGACTACTACCATAAGAAAGGATGGGTAAGTAAATCATATTGATAGGAAACCCAAACAACCAACACCAGCTTTCTTTCACACGCTAGCATTCTCCTTTTATTTTGGGCGCTTTTCACACGTTTCGAATTTAGTATCGAGTATATGATTTTCCGGAAATCAAATGATTTTTATGGAAGAGGAATATAAATAAACCCGGCCCGGTCCCCATGACTTGTCGTCCCCTCATCAATTCTCATCTGCGCAGAGGTATAACAAGTCTTACAAAAACTGGACCGCCTCACTTTCCCTTTCTCAAACAGTCACCTTCTTCGTTCATATTGATGTCCCTGTTTTTCCATGTATAGTTACAGTGTGTGTGTGTATCACCAGAATCAGAGTGTAGAAAACGACATCAGTACATTAACTTGAAGTATGTCACCACAGTACATTGATCATCAATCACCAACCAAGGTGTAAAGTGTCAGCGGAAGCAAGGAAATGTTTTAAATATGGTCAGCGACTCCGTATAAACTACCCGTACCCTAGCAAGTCCCTGGCAAACCTTGACCGCATACTTAGAAGGGGCAGTGGCAAACCAATTTCAAAGTGATGAACACTTGCTAGGTGGTTTTCAACACCTAAGGCTCCTAATTACAAGCTTGAGTGAAGATGAATAAAGGTATGTGGAAAGTCATGGTCAGTAACGGTTTTGGGAGCATGCCCTGGATCTAATTGATGTGCATGGTGCGAAAGGAATAAAAACAGCAAGGATCTAGGAAGTGCACCTGGTTATTTCAAGTTTTGAGGGGTCAGTGTATAATCTAAGTTGGACATGTGCTGCGGCAAGTTATCTTTTTTCTTCTTTCTTTTTCTCAGTTAGTTTACTCTTGTTGTAAGCCTTGGCGGGGTGAAAACCTCAACTGATTAACCATGAATGGTTACATAGCTACTCATGTAGCCCCCTCATCAAAAAAAAAAAAAAATCATCAATCACCAACCGCACAATGTAAGGAAGAAGCTTTCTAACTAGTCCCCAAAAGGGTTTTTATTCAATACACACCCAACTCTACGTTGTCTGGATGGGTCACATGAGAGAGATCCAGAATATGTATTTTCTTTAACTGAGATTCATGAACATTTATGTATCTTTTTAAACTCCATAGGTAAGCAAGTCTATATTAGAGTGTAATATGTGTTATAGGTTTAGATTAACACTATTTGACGGTGAGACGTGTGAGATTAATGAATTATGATTGATGATAACACAGATGCTTACGTGTTCAATCTTGAATGATCTAGTCCACGGGGATTGTCAAAGGTTTTTTAGTAGACTTTGTAGATACAAGCGAGGAGAGAGAGAGAGAGAGAGAGTACATGTGTGGGTTTGAGGTTTTTGTCGTGTTTGTATTGAGGGGTGTCAATACCCATCGGGTACCTCATCCACCCGTCCATCCGACCCATTTAATTGGTGAAACCCTGAAATAAACAGGTGAAAAAAACGGGTGATAGGTCGGATTGGGTGACCCATTACCCGATTCTCACCGACCCATCACCCGTTTACAGTTTTACCCAAATCTTTTTCAAAATTATGATAATCCCCTCGAATTTTACTAAAATTATAGTCAAAATCACCAAAATTTTATATAAATTTACAATCAACCTCTAAATTTTCTAAAAAATTATGAAAACATACAACAAAAAGTCTCACCCATTTATCACTTGACTCACCCGTTTCACCTTCGGGTTCGGGTTGGGTTCAGGTGGAACGGGTGAAAATGGGTGATGGGAGCGAGTGAAGCTTCATCCGACCCATGTTGCCACAAATATTCGTATGTGTGTCTCTTAGCTACTATTAAATGAGGAACAGACTCTTAAATATAATTAAGAAAAGACTGACGGGCCGGCTTGTTCTTCGGCTCGTTACCATCTTCTAGTCAGATGATGATGTGGAGCTACTTTTACATGGTGTAGGGTTGACACCATCTGGACAAAGCTTTGCCAGAAAGAAGCTTCCTTTGTGTCCGTGCTTATACAAGTCTGGTGAAGGACACATCATGTCATGGGGTATTGATGGTGTGTTAGGAGAGGCCATGACTCGAGTGATAAGTTGTCTAATGAGATTGATGGGACGGGCGGTGCGGCGAGCGTGCTAAGTCATGAGGGAATCCATGGTGTCAGGCTGCGGTTGATGCGATGATGGAGTTGGTCGAGGGCTTCAGCTGGTGGTGACCCGATTGAATCTGGCTGGCCGATAGGAGGACATGGTCTTCTTGGGGTCGAGGTCTCAACTGTGGAGATCCTACTTTTATGTACTGGTTGCCGATTTCTAGGGTGGGTGTGATCAGGGAGATGGCAACATGATTTGTTTTCTTATCGACAAGGTTGAAATGGAATTATTTACACCGTTCAAACAACCGCATTTCCAATCATTTCTAGAACTTCACATGTCCATAAGTTTCGTTCTATTCTTACCTTTCTTTTCAAATCTCATAACACCTTTTATTAGAGATACTTTCAAGAACGTTTCACTCCCAACCCCAAACTCTATCACCTTCTGTTCAAGTCTGCATAGGATTTCTACATATTTTTGGCTACTTTCATTCTCTACTGAATGATCCGAACCTGACTCGTAGTCTCTTCGATTATTATAAAGTGATCACTCAAGTGGGTGGACCGGGGTTTGGGTTAGGCCTCAGACAATTTGTAGGCTCGTTAGGCCTACCTAAAGTATCGGGCCTACTTTCTGGGCTAGGCCTAATTTTTTTTTATTTGTTGCAATGCTCGACCTGGTTATTTAATATAAAAAACTAGAAAATGCGTAGGCGGGCACTACTCTGGGCTATGGCCTTAATTTTTTTTTTTTTTGTTGCAATGCTCGACCTGTTAATTTATATATAAAAACTAATATGATTTAGATAAAACTATATATAACTTATTTAAATTATATATAAACATAAAAATTTAACTATTAATTATAAATAATTTCTATAAAATTTGATAATATTATATAAAAATTAAATATCTAGTTTTTATTTTTTTTAAATAATACTCCTTCGTGTTCTCAATAGATGATTTTTTTTTTCATTTCACTATATTCAAGATATGAGATGTTCTATTTGTCATCTACTTTCCAATTTTACCCCTCGTCATCTATATTCACAACTCTACTTTCAAAAATTATTTAATCCCAATGCTTAAAGTAAGGGAAATACATTCTAACTTTTTCCTTCTTAATTCTTTGTGTCTAGAGTTAGAATTAAGTATGAAGAACCTGATGAAGTACAATTAATATTATATTTTGTCGAAGCCTTTCGAGCTTTTAGCCCACCTAGAAAGGTAATCAACTCGGACTAGTCTAGCTTTTTCCAAAGCCTAATCAACTCCAGATCAACTATGGCTTGAGGATAATTGTTTCCCTTATATCATCCAACATAACAGGGTTCTATACTTTCTTCCATACAGGCTTCATAAGAAATCATGCTGATACTAACTTGATAAATGTTATAATATGAAAATTCTATCAAATACAAACTTATCAATCCATGGCTATTATTCTTTTGTCAAAGTTTCAACTGGTTTATACATTATCAGCTGGAATGATCAACTCAACCCATTCTTTGGGTGTATTATAGACCAAATGCCATCTATCCACGAAGCTTATTCAAAACAGTATTATTAATTGGTTAATCAGTTGGTTTACACATTATCAGTAGTATTATCAGTTGGTTTACGCATTGTCAAACACATGATTAATCAGTTCAAAAAACTCTACTACAAAAAGAACACTTATATTAATTTTTACACAATCATATCATTGTATCATATATCAATTACCAGCTTCTAAAATGTAAAAGAATTGGGTCATAGACTCGACGTGAGTAGTTACCAAACACTAAAATGGGTTTCTTATCTCCTTTTCGAACAAAAGCCAATACACCTACCGTACTGGAAACAAAAAACTGAAGTTTCACAAATTTAATGAGAAGGGCAAAAAGATCCCTTCACAATTGGGGTACATTTCTTCGCTGTGGAACTGTTCAGTACAAATGGTTGGGTGCCCTCGTCACTCTTAAGTAACTATGAAATAAGAGAACCAGGAAATAATGGACCTCTCTTTCCAAGAGAAATTGCAAAATAGATAGAACCAAGAGAATGGAAAAAGAAAATAAATGAGATGAATGAATCGATACAGATGGAACAAACAGCCTAGATTAAAGTATAACGAAAAAAAAAAGTTCAAACTAATTTGTGCAACATATATTGTCAATCTACAACTTCCAACCTGACAAAGCTCCGGATCAACCACTTAGTGCCTTGGATCATCAAGGAGACGTCTTTGTATAGTCTACAGTCTAAAGAATTTGTGAAACCAACGCTTACGTCAAAAGTGAAGATGCTCCTGTCATTCCATGTTCTCCAGATTAGGAGATTACCTGGACGAGCTCTGTCGAATGACTTCACTTTCATTAAAACCAGATTTTCAACTCCTTTTACTTCTTCAAATAAGGCTTCTGGCAAACTAATAGTCTTTGATCACTTCCATTCTGGAGGTCAATCACCCTCGCCTCCACCGGATTTGGGTAGCATGCATACGTGCCATCTCTATCGCTCCAGCATTATCACAGAGAATAATCCATCCTGTTAAAAACATTATAACAATGTCCAATCTTAATATGTAGAGAGACCATCACATAAAATTCCACAATACGATAAATGCACGAGAAACCTCACAAAATGGGATATTACTAAGAACATTAATGGGAATGCAAAATTAAAGAACGCACTTCAGGCCTCAAAATTCTGTCCATCTCCAAGAATAAGTCCATCATGCTGCACTTCTGTGAGCTAAGTTGAGATAGAAGCCCACTTGCGTGAAGCAAGTCGTAACTGCGGGGATATGTTGGAAATGGTTCACACCTGGACAGATATATTGCAGCACACTAATGAGATTCAAACCCCAAAGGAGAGATTATCACTTAACTTGACACAACATCAATGAGCATTGCATCAGTGATACACTGATACAAGTGTTAGGGAAAACAAAAACTGTACAGGTATCAACTTGCAGAGCACACCTAATGCCATCAAAATCGAAAACAAGAACTAGACAGACCTAAACAAAATAGAAATCAATCAAATATTAACACTAACATTTCGTATACCTAAAAATGATACCTATAAAGCATGGTACGAAATCAAAATTTTATTACCCTAGGCAGAGCACAGTCCTTAATGGAATTTGGAAACTAATTTCAGAAGCCAAAGAAGCAGGAATAGAAAACATATAAGAAACAAAGGCACTAACAAGTTCACTAGCAAAATGAGTTCGCCAATTGAAGAATTCAGTAGTAGACAGACAGATTTCAGAACCTTACCAATCATGCAAAACACCAGCAAAGCCTTGATTAATTATAAGAGGAAGAGTGTTACGGGTTCCCAGTGGAACAACATTCATTACCCATGCCAGCTTCTTGGTATCCCTAATAGCGGCATTGAAGCCACCATAATGGGCATTCATGTCCATCACATTTCGTACCATGTTGTACGGAGGTAATGGGTCTTCATCACCAGGCTTTTTGGATGGTCAGAGAATATCACAGGAGAGAGCAATGACCAATAGTTTCTCAGAGCAGATTTCCAGTATAGGTGGTCTTCATAAAGATCTCCATGCCTTATACCTAAATCAATGAAAAAACTTTCACGAATTAAAAAAACAGTAGTCTGACAAAACAACCGCCACATAAACCCAATTTAATAGAAATGAGAAAAAAATCATTCTGCTGATACTTGCCATGATCTTCAAGCTTCAGAGGTCAATGTGGAACCACTGGACTTGTTCTCAATCAGTTTCCATCGTTTGCTCTTGGCTCCACTATATACATGACAGTAGAGGCTGGTAGTAAGTCTGACTGTCCGGGTCCTCCTTGCAAACTGGTATACGGCCTCGTTGACTAAAGCAAGAGTACAACAGCATCACATAAGATTCCGACATGACAGAATATGAAAGATTGCAAAAAAAGATAACAGAAAAAGAAAGAAAGGAATAGTGGAATGGTGATAAGGATCGTTAAAACATGACAGAAAATATGAAAGATTGCAAAAAAAGATAACAGAAAAAAAAAAGAAAGAAGGAATAGTGGAATGGTGATAAGGATCGTTAAAAATACTAGAAAAGTGAAACAATATTCATATGTCTGAATCTTGCAGCAATACTAACCTATAGCAGTTTGCATCCATGGTTCTGCCATATGAATGTCTCGTCTTGCTGGCCTAATAGATTCCAGCAAATTTTGTGGGTAAAGTCTTCAACAGGAGTCAACATGTTGCCCTTCCTTGTGGTTAGCAGGCTTCCATGGGACTTGCTTGTTGGCGAAGTTAGGACAAAGTATCCTCCAGGTTTGAGAACTCTATCTACTTCAAGAATAAACTTGCCATCTGGGGGCAATCATGTTAAGGCTCATTGTCAGTTAAGTAATATCAGGAGTCACGGAAATTTTGATATATTGGTGATAAAAATGTAATCCAAAATTCATAATGAAACTTTGGTAACGAGAACCGTTAGGATTAGACGATAGGATAGGAGTTAGGGATGAAATGGAATACAAGAGGATACTTCTTAGTTTGGGTGAGGAAAAGGATAGTTGATATTCCCTGGATGGTAGAAATTGTAAGTTGAGGAATAAAGTCAGATTGGCAGTCAACTGTGCAATAACAACGCAGCAACTAAAACTAATTTCAGCGCAGAACCAAAACAAATTAGCATACCAATCCAAATGCAACCATTAACGCAGAATAACTGAAAGTAAGGTTCAACAAAATAGTGAAACCGAATCAGTGGAGCAAAGTTCTTGCAAGAGCTGAAACAAAGGTAAAAGATGAATTTGTTGACGTAAATTATGCAGTAATAGCAAAATCAAATGATAAGTACATTTGAAAACCACTCCATCTAAATTCAACAAAGCGGATTGCTTTTAGAAACAAACCAGAACTAGGTCCAAAATTCAACCTGTTTGGCAATAAGTTCATATACTAGCAGGGTTAACTTACAGAGGTCAAGATGCCTAGAAAGAGAAGGAAAAAACAGAAGCATGCCCATTAAGGGAGGTGGTGGTGTTATAGGTCTTCTACCTACTCAAGACAACCAAAAACTCACCTCTACTTCCATTAGTATTCATTACGAGATGGCTAGAGGCTAGTTTGTAGATTCAAAATGCAGTGATTTGTTCCATGGTACAGGAGGCAAAAGGAATCAGGATTAACTGTAACCAGGAGTAACAAAAAGGAGACGTATATTTCCAGTTCAGCTGAGAGTTATAGGGTTTAATGCTCTTTTCTCTGTAATATCATGATTCTCAAAACGAGCAGAAACAAGTAAAGAGATCCACTCAGTTCTGTCTAAAATTTGAATATATTTGATTCTAGTTGGTGCGTGTAAGTGTATTCACATTGAAAAAAACAAATGCAGTGAATTGATCAAAAAAAATTGTATGGATAATTAAGTCCATTATTCAAAGGCGAGTTGAATGAGCAAAATCAGATGGTGGAATTAGTCCTAGACGAGAATTATGTTGACAACACCTGCATCATGCTGAAATATAGTTTGTGTTCTCCCACTCAATTGCATAATCACAATTCCCATCATTGCGTATAGTTTCAAGAAATCAAACAGTTTTTTTAACATTAAATGCTCAACAGTCAACACCATAGATCACTAACAAGTCTATCCATTGACCACCAATCATCTGCTAATGGGCTTCTAATGTATTGATATAGCATTTCTCCACGGGGGTCTCTAGATGAGGCAACAAAACTTCCATGATGATGAAGATTCCTAAAAGGTATTGACTTTCCACCCAGAAGAGGTGACAAAGACTCATAACTATAGGATCATCAAACAGTTAAGGCAATACTTGAAATCATGACCTCAGGGCCTCAGAAAGATTCTTCACAGCGGTAACCAAGGAAAAATACTAGACTCTGAATATGGTCATACAGCTATTGTTTGATAAACCAATGTATTAATATAGCATTTGCCACATAAGCATCCTGATTATGCAATAACACTCCACAATGATGAGGGTTTCTAAAGAATAATGACTTTCCACCCACAGAAGGGATGACAAAGACTCATAACTGTGACATGATCACACTTAGTTAAAGGCAATACTTGAAATTAAGACCTCGGGGCCTAAGAATAATTCTTCACCACAATAACCAAGAAAAAGTTTGAAATCTTAATCAGATCATACAGCTATAGTTTCTAACCAACGAAAACATCAAGCACCACAATTAACCTAATCTAAGCACCATCGCCTGACCTGAACTGGAATATTCAAATATCATACATTCTGAAGCAGCTGAGTCCTCAAAATGGCCATATATTCAAAGACCAGACTAAATGATTTACGCTCTTCCAGACTGTGCCACAAACAACCAATGTCTTTCAGACAAACACTCTATAGATGCACACATGAGGTTTAGACTCTTCATAAATCAAGCAGAAAATATAGAAGCTTATTAAATAAAACCTTTGACATACTGAGGATGCTGTTCTAAAATCTCTTAAAACGTAGAAATATCAATTTTGATGTCGTGCACCAGGAAAAAGCGACAAACAAATATCCAAGATTCCATTTGACATATATCCCCTAGAGGCAAGACCACAAATGAAAGCATGTGACATAAGAGTCGAGCTAAGAAGACATAACAACAAAAAATTCACGTCCTGAATGTACCTTTCTCATCCCAGTCAATGCCACATTGTGCACAGTGAACATGTCGTATGACAATGGTGGATATGGAAGCTGTCTGGAAATAAAGTTCCCATCATTGCTGGTAAGCCTCTCTCAAGGGCCAACTGGACTTGGCTCCCAGTGATCTCATATGCTGCAATACACATTGCCATTAAATTCAACGAGACTAGATGGCTCCAAAGCTACCAAATCCACAGCCAATATCAAGGACTGTCTGGACCTGCATCATCAACAGCAAATAAGTAACTATTCCAGATTATTTTCCCACAAATGACACAATAAGGGAACATGACATTGGCCAGTTGTACTGTAAAGAATTTCAAGCATTATTAAAAACCAAGTAGGAAAGAATTTCAATCTGGTTTCCCCTTCATCATCTCAATCACGCTTAAAAACTCAGCTTTTCCCTTTAAGACACTACACTTACACCAGCTTGAAGGAAGTCAGAGTCGCTCCCTTGTCCTCATCTCAGCAATTTGGCGAGTATAATCTTTCACTCCAAATACCAATCCATCATCAGAGTGAAATGCGATTTGGTTCTCTTCTAGTAGCATAATCCTACAACCAACAGTGAATGATTAAAAGAGCCACAGTGACAGAAGAGAAGTCTGCATACAAGGATGGTCAAACTACTGATATCTTTGAAGGAACTACCTCTTTGTTATGCTGCCTGAAGAAAGGAATTGGTCTTTAGTGATCTTCACGTTACCGTTCCATATGACATCCCTTCCAAGTGGCCACCTCAACGGGATTTATAGTCCTTAGGAGGTCGAACAAGACACCGCTCCTCATTTCTTGATAATTCACAGTGCCTATCGAATTCCTCCCCGTTTCTGAAGCCCGCTAACTGATTTGCACTAGAATTGTAACATGGCACAAAATGGTCCTTCTCTCTCCCACAGAGAGCGAGTACTTGTTGCCGGTTATTAGCCCCCACAGATAGAGCCCTTAAATCGAAATAATCAACTACCGCTTGCTCCTTTAGCTTTCTGAAGTTGGTATAAAGCTCGGGTGTCGAAGAAATAGTCACAGGTTCAAATTCTTTCGATGTGGATGACCCGAGGAGTGCAATGATTACTATGACGCTAACAAGTGTCAATACAAGCCAATTATACCGTATTCTGGGCCCAAAGATAAGAGATAAATTAAATAACCAGGAGCTTCTCATCTCATGTCCAACTTAAGCAACCTTTTTACTGAAAACTATCCAAGATGGCCCTCCAAGTTCCAGCCAAGATTATCGGTAATCCCGCGAATAACGAAAACCATAACCGCGTACAAGCTCGATGAAATTCGACGTCGAATTTTGTGGTCCTGAAGTTCAAAACAAACAGTAAGAAAGAAGCACCATCAGTACAAACTTAGGATGCTTGAAGATTTTGCCAATTAAAACATCATACAACTGATACCAGAGAGCTGCATCTTAACACAAGCACTGAAAATGTCATTCCATGGAACTAAATCTATCAGAATCCACTATGAAGACCAAAGGCTGGAATGGAAATGAGAGTTAAAATCGCCCAACTCCATAGCTCCAATATTTGCAGATATATGCATCCGGAATCGGTTCAGATCAGAAAATCATACCTCAAATTATTCTTACAGTGTCTTTACGCTCCCACAGATCACATCATAGTACAGTCCCCTTATACCTCTCTCTTCTCTTACCCAACACTGAAGTCCTCAATTCAAGTTCGAGGGATGAGCACCCCGACCCGATTAATACGGAAACGAAGAAATCCATCAGTTTCCTCCAGTTGATCTAATGCTTTAAGATTTGAAGTGAAGAGATCTTTAAATTCTGGGATCAATAATTCGTATCTATCCAAAAAGAGAACGAAAATCCGGAGTGCGATCAGAGAATCTCTAAAATCTTTGGGCCAAGTAGGTAACTAACACCAATTAGGTTGCGTAGAGAGAGGGAGTAAAACTAAGGAGTTGTGTTAATTCAGCAATGGCGAAGTGAGAGAGTGACAGAATGAGAGAAAAAGGATCCAATAATTTCGGCTATTCTGTTGTCCTGGAGCGTGGAGAAGAAGGTAGGAGTCGGAATTGTTGTATATATTGGGTGGGTGTGATTGCCTGAGATCTGCGGACTGCGAAAGGTGGTTCCAGAGTGTCAATCAGTGGGAAGGGTTGCACAGACCCGAGATAAAACAACGAAGAGCAAACCGTGGTGACAAACAAAAAGCCAAGCAAAAAGGATTTGCGCAACACAAGAAAAATGTTCTTTCTTATACTAGTAGTATAAAAAAAAAAAGTTACTATCATTTACTCAGTTAATTACCGCATGTGATGACGGCAATCATGATGATCATTTAGAATTCCAATCAGAGCAATTATGACTGCTTACTGCTTTTCAAAAGACTTGTTCCAATGACTGTTTTATTTGGGACTTGTTACGCCTTTCGATATCGGCCTTATTGGTGAGAGTTGGTTCGAATCCAACTGCTGTTGAGTTGTTACATACTTATATTCTAATGAAAATGTTAGTACTATTTAGGTTGTGTTCGGTCATTCTCTTTATGGTTATTTGTTTTGTATTTTAATGATTCTATTTCTATCACTTCATGTTTCAAAAACCCCGAAATCGAAATCCCTTTTAATGATTCGCCCACTCCTAGGGAAAGGTATCCCTTTACTCACTCTTACCCCTATCATCATCTTTAACTAAAAAATATATAAATATATATATATATATATAGTATATAATTTACATAAATACTAATATATGATACATAATTTTTATAAATATTAATATACAATACTTATATATAATAGAAATAGAAATATATTTTATTTATACTTTAAATAAATATAGATATAAATATGGATATGAATTTGAATATATATATATATTATATAAATGTTTAATATATAACATTTATAATTTTTAAAAAATAATAATATAAATATATAATAATGGTAATATATTTTATTTATATTTGAAAAAATGATCAAATACTATATATATATATATATATATATATATATTATTTACAATTTAATTACATTAAAATTCTGAAAAATATTATATATATTATTAATATATTTAAATAAATGTTTATATATATATAATAATTTCTACATATTAGTCGGAACCCCCCTTGAGGATTGGGCATAATACAGTTAACCCCCTTATGTTTATCATAATTATTGGTAACCACCGTGAGGTTACGGTATCTCTAACTTAGAGAGGTTGTCTCTTCTGCTAGGATAGTGGACTTAGGCTTTGCGGGTTTTCCTTTTACCTTCACAAATTGCCAAGATGCCCCCTATACCTCGTGGAGTAGACTTGATAGAGCTTTTGGTTGTGAAGATTTTATCACTTCTTTCCCTGCTGTTTCGGTTCTTCACCTACCTAGAGAATGCTCTGATCACTGTCCTATTCTAGTTAACCTCTTGGGTAGCCACAAAAATTACAAAAAAGAAAAAATATTTAGATTTGAGAACGTTTGGATTCTGGAGAATAGAAGTAGAGAGATTGTTCAAGATATCTGGGGTAGATCTGATGAGGGTTTGATGGAAAACATTCGGTTGTGTAAAAACAAACTTTTGGCTTGGAATGATTGGTCTTTCCCTAAAATCAAATACAAGCTCATCAAAAAAAGAGAGGAGCTTCAGATTATCTCTACTGGTATTCAAAACCCTTGGGCCAGTGCCAATAGGAAAAGACTTTGCTTGAGATTGAACTGCTTCTTCTCAAAGAAGAAACTAGATGGAAACAAAGGTCTAGAGATGCTTGGATTAAAGATGGTGACAAAAATACTTCTTATTTTCATTCTAAAGCCTCCTACAACAGAAGAATGAAATTTTTAGTCTTGAGGATGACAGTGGTACTAGCAAGTTTGATTGGTTTGACTTGGAGAATATCAGTGTTAAGTACTTTGAGGATCTGTTTGAAGCTTCTCATGTTTCAAATATGACTGATTCCCTTGATGCTGTTCGTGATATCATTCCCTATGAGCTCCGAGATGACCTTACTAAACCCTATTCTCAGAAGGAAATTCTTGCTGCTTCAAAGCAACTGGGCTCTAATAAGTCTCCAGGCCCTGATGGTTTTAATGGTAACTTCTTCAAAGCTTATTGGCCTCATGTTGGTAGCCAAGTCACCTCCACTGTTCTCAATATCCTTCATGGTCAACCTATTCCTCAAGATCTCAATAATTATTCATTGCCCTCATTCCCAAAGAAAAAGGGGCTACCTCCCTCTCCAAATTCAGACCTATAGCCCTGTGTAACTTTGTCTACAAAATAGCTACGAAAGTGCTTGCCAATCGAGTCCAAGACATTCTCCCTCACATTATCTCCCAAAACCAATCAGGCTTTGTCAAAGGACGCCTCATCACTGATAATGCTATCTTGGCTGGTGAACTTCATCATAAAATTTCTATATCCAAAGCAAAAAAAAGCATGGGCTGTTCTCTTGTAAAATTGACCTTAGTAAAGCCTATGATAGACTCAGTTGGACCTTCTTAGACAAAGTTATTAGCACTATGGGTTTCCCGGATCAATGGAGAATCCCAGTTATGAACTGTGTTACTTCGGTCAAAGGAGCTGTTATTATCAATGGTCCCCCACAAAATTTTTTGACCAAGGGAGAGGGTGAGACAAGGAGACCCTATTTCTCCTTTCCTGTTTATTTTAGCCCAAGAAACTCTCTCCAGAATGCTTAATAAGTCCATGGCTCAAAAGTCTTATGAAGGGATTAGATTGGCTAGACAAGCCCCTGCCTTTTCTCATCTTGCTTTTGCAGATGACATCATCTTCTTCGGTAAAGCTAATAGCCATAATGTCCAGACCCTATCCTCTATATTGACCAGTTTCCTCCAAGATTCGGGTCACCAAATAAACCTTCATAAATCGAAAATTGTGTTCAGTCCTAAATTAGCCCAGTCCTAAATTGTGACCAGTTCCTCCAGCAAGTTCCTCACTTTTCTAAGTACCTGGGCCTTCCTCTTAAAGTTGGCAGAAACAAGAACCAAACTTTCAGTTACTTACTGGAAGCTCTTCAGAAGAAAGTACACGGGTGGAATAGGCCTACTTCTCATGCTGCCAGATCTGTTCTTACTAAGAGTGTTCTGCAGTCAATTCCAACCTTTACCATGTCTCTCTTCAAACTTCCGAGAAGTATCACTGTGAAAATCAATTCCATCTGTTCTCAGTTCTGGTGGGCTGGGTCAGTAAACAGGAAAACCATTCATTGGAAAAAATGGAGTCATGTCTGTTCTGATCATGTTAATGGTGGGCTAGGATTTCGTGATGTTGAAGATTTTAACCTAGCCCTCCTGGCTAAGCAAGTCTGGAGAATTCTCACTAATGACAATACCCTTGTTAGTCAATCTCTGAAAGCCCTTATTTCCCTAATACCAATATCCTTCAGGCCACTAAAGGTTCTAGAGATAGTCCTATCTGGACTTCCCTTTAGCTGCTATTGGGGTGATAAATCTGGGAGGTCAGATTGAGATTGGTGATGGTAAAGATACTTTGATTTGGGATTGCCCGTGGATTTCTAACAATAACCCAAAATCTCTTCGAAACTCCCACAATCAGAACCCAAGTCTCAAGTATGTGTCCCAGCTGATTGATGATGTTAATCATTCCTGGAATATTGATCTCATTAATTCCATTTTCAATCCTGAGGATACTAAAGGTATTCTAGCCACAAGTTTGATCTGTCTAAAAAAGACTCTTGGACTTGGAAAGGAAACAACTCTGGTAAGTACTCGGTTTGCTCAGGTTACACAAGACTTCTGATAGTCTGAGACAAGAAGGATCCTCTTCTCCTTCGTCTCATTTCTCGGAGTTAAAAAGGAAATTACACAGCTCGTTTTCTCCCCAAGGGCTCTTCTGTTTGCTTGGAAATTTTTTAGTAAGATTACCCCTTGTCTTGCAAACATCTCGAAAAGAATAGGTGGTACTGAGTCTTGCTTTCTGTGTGGCAAAAGGGATACAGATGCCCACAGTATCTTCATATGCTGGGCTTCTAGAGACTTTTGGGATAACCTGGTTGCTGTCAATGACCTTCCAACCTATACAGACAACTCCATTCAAGACTGGCTAATTGCTAAAATTGGTCAATGGAGTAATCAGAAGGTTGCGAGAGTGATTAATCAGATGTGGGCCATTTATGATGCTAGAAACAAAGTTAGACATAATCCTGAGATGGCTATCTTGGAATGTACTTATTCGAATCTGGCTTTTATTGAAGCTTATCAGCTTAAGATGATTAGGAACTTCCCCCAACAGAATAGGCAGGGTGGCAATACTGCCTTACTGAAGATTTCATGATGTATTCTTGCTGTAAAAGAAGAATGGGATTGAATATGTCCTTAAACGGTATTATTATTCATCATTCTGGTAACTTGGAGTTAGCCTTTAACAGGAAATCGGGGAGCTTGGTTGCAGACGACGTGGCGGATATGGAGACTATTACTTTTGGTCTTCATCATTTGAACAATCTCGGTAGGGAGGTAAGGTAAATATTTGGTGCTTGTCAACAATCAAAATGTGCTGGAAAGGATGCAACAACTCTGTCAGAGACCAGAAGAAGGGATACTACACTCCTTCACCAACTCTTCTAATGCTTTTTGTAATTTGGTTATCTCTTGGCGTTTATGTAATATGTCTCAAACTAACTTTACTGCGGATTTAGTAAGTAGATGTCCTAATATGATGTTTGTCTGGAAAACTTGGAATTGTGCTACTGCGCCTGTTAGTATTACTCAAGCATGTATGCTTGAAGTGGAGATGCGGAACTCTTATGCATCTAACGTGTAACAGACAAGATGGAATTGCCTCCTTTTGAATATATATATATATATATATATAAGAATGTAACAAGTTTCCCTCAAAAAAAAAAAGACTTGTTCCAATGACTGTTTTATTTGGGACTTGTTACGCCTTTCGATATCGGCCTTATTGGTGAGAGTTGGTTCGAATCCAACTGCTGTTGAGTTGTTACATACTTATATTCTAATGAAAAATGTTAGTACTATTTAGGTTGTGTTCGGTCATTCTCTTTATGGTTATTTTGTTTTGTATTTTAATGATTCTATTTCTATCACTTCATGTTTCAAAAACCCCGAAATCCCTTTTAATGATTCGCCCACTCCTAGGGAAAGGTATCCCTTTACTCACTCTTACCCCTATCATCATCTTTAACATAAATATATATATATATATATAGTATATAATTTACATAAATACTAATATATGATACATAATTTTTATAAATATTAATATACAATACTTATATAATAGAAATAGAAATATATTTTATTTATACTTAAATAAAATATAGATATAATATCTGGATATGAATTTGAATATAATATATATTATATAAATTTTAAGAGATAACATTTATTTTTTTTAAAAATATAAATCTCTCATATATAATAAGGTGGAATCTTATTTTTTCTATTTGAAAAAATGAGCAAATACATCTATATATATATCTATATATTATTTACAATTTAATTACATTAAAATTCTGAAATAATATATATATATTATTAATATATTTAAATAAATTTTTATATCTATATATATATTATATATTAATATTTCTACAATTAGTCGGAACCCCCTTGAGGATTGGGCATAATACAGTTAACCCCCTTATGTTTATCATAATTATTGGTAACCACCTTGAGGTTACGGTATCTCTAACTTTGAGCCCCCGAACTATAACTCTATTCTCAAAACGTTAACTACATGCTGACCCATTAGTTTAATCACATTATTAATGTCAATCTGGACAACAAAACTGCTTAATCAACATCATCTAACTCTCTCTCTCATCCCAATTCAAATGCATTTTCGAGGTAGGGTGACGTTTTTTCGGATATTAAGCATGTTGATTAAGCAGTGCTTTTTGCCAGTATGTCATTAATAATGTGATTAAGCTGATGAGTCAGCACGTAGTTAACGTTTTGATAAAAGAGTTATAGTTCGGGGGCTTATAGTTAGAGATACCGTAACCTCAAGGTGGTTACCAATAATTATGATAAACACAAGGGGGTTAACTGTATTATGCCCAATTCTCAAGGGGGTTCCAAGTAATTTACTCTATAATTTAAATAATTATGAACCCATATTATATATAATATATATATATTAATAAATATTATTACATTCTAATAATATAAAATAAAAAATTTTATAATATATTATATAAGAATAAAAAAGGTATATATATTGTTTACAATTTAAATAAATATTAATAATATTTATATATATATTCAATATATAAAACTATAAAATTCAAAAAATAATATATAGTATATATATATATATATTAATATTATTATTGTTTACTTTTAATAAATATTTTATTATATATGTTAATAAATATATTTATAACTTAAATACTAAATAATTAAAACAAATAAATATATTATAGATAAATTTTAAAAAAATATTATAATAATATATATAATATATATATAAATATTAATATATATCATTATAATTTAAAACTATTTGTCTATGCTATATAATTAAATAAATATTATAAATATTACATACAAATTAGATAAATATTAATACTATTCTATTTCCGTGTAGAATCAAACAAGCTTCTTGATCCGGGGGAATCCTTTCCTTTCCACTCCATTCCCTTTCCTGATTCCCTTCTGTTTCCTCGCCTCGAAGTGAACTCACCCTTAATTGATTATAGGAGAAATTATATTGTCCACCTACGAGCTTTTAATGAATTTATCCTGCCCACTGATCACCCTATGAACTTTTAAATTAATAGAGCCCACCTTGTTGTTGATCAAGTTTGAGTCCCACATTGAAAAATATATAGCTAGTAAGTAGTTCATATAGCCTATGGCAGGGGTGGAGAGCTAGAAATTAAAGTTGGGGGCATGAATAAAATTACATATAAGTTGAGGGGGTGTTTTGTTGAAATTTACAAAAAAAAAATTACACTATAATCTTATGTAATTTAGCAAAGTTATGAGGTGTTTTATACCCACAAGTTCCCCTATTGCTCCGCCACTAGCCTATGGACTACTCCACCTAATGTCAATTGGTTTATGATGGAACCTCATGGGTTATTGGGCCTTACTAGTCTATATGGGTATTTTATATAATTTCATCTGTTGGGTCTATCCTCTCCCCACAATATTTCTAACATGGTATCAGAGCCCAGGTTCAACCTTGGGTAATATTGCACCACTGTCTAATGGATACCCGAGTAGAAGCAAACTGTGTCACGATAAACCAAGAGATGGAACCGGGCCAGTTCCGTAAAAAATGGACTGTGTCAGGAAGAAGAAACCAGACAGTACCAAGTAGGGTCCAAACAGGGTGCAATGTGGGAGGCTTCGAAGGTGAAAAACTCACACTTAAGGTAAGTGGGGATGTTGGAGATCAAGTGTGAGTCATTCACCTCCGAAAAATTATATAGCTAGTAGTAGTAGTTCATATCCTATGGGCTACTCTACCTAATGCCATTTGGTTTTAGGATGGAACCTCATGGGTTATTGGGCCTTACTAGTCCATATGGGTATTTTATATAATTCTTTGTTGGGCTTATTCCTCTTCCCACAATATAACTAACACGCCTAATATAACAATATCTTCGGTCACCTTTTAGCTGTTTTCTAGTCAACTTTGTCATTGATTATTGACTTTTATTTGTCCAGCATTACTTCTTCCAAGCATGCCTTAGCGTTAAACACAACCTCTATTCACAAATATTCCCGCTCGTTATGTTCTCCTTTCTCGCTTCCTGGTATGTAAACCTCCTTTCTCTTGCTCGCTTGCATTTTCTTCCCCGTTTGTCACGATTTCATCTTCTATTCTGGTCCTTCTCCACTCGTTGGTCACAATGTTCTCTTGTTCTCTCTTGCTTCCGTTCTTATTTACGATTTGTTCTCGTCACTGGGCCCTAATTGTTTGTCACAATTTTTCTCTGTACGGGACTCGCGAATTGGTGTGCATGTGATTTCTAGTACAGTAGTCAATTTCCCCTATTTTTGTCGTGCTCATGTTGTTGTATTTCCCGGTTTATGTCGAGCTGACATTTTTGTGGGATTCCCTTCAACTTTATTCTTTTTCCTTGTTGCTCTTGTCTCTGCTATATTTTCTGATGCAAATTGAATTACTTGAGGTTTTATATTAACTAAATCATGTATGATGCTTTATATGTGTATATGATTAAATTTGTGCTTTTACTTCAAGGATTATTGAATGGAAACTGGTATATGAAGATGGATGTCCACATTATAGAGATCTCCTATAAAGGATGCAAGTTCTACCCTCAAGAGTTAGATCCTAATCATTGCTCGAATATAGAGTTGATGAGGGATTATACAAAAGGAATTGCAAAACAGCCCATTCCTTCTCCTATATATCAATCCCGCATTCTTCTATAGACACCGAGAGAGTGAGAAGTACATTGAGATTTGCAATGACATGACTTTGGTTAACATGTTCAAGGTCTTTTCCTCCATTAAGAAGATAAATATGGTTGTAAGAGAAGTTGTGAATCATTCCTTGTTGATGGACATGTGGATAGAGTATGAGAAAAATCAGGGAGCGACCCCTTTTCAAACAGAAGAGCAAGTTGAAATTGTGTCTTTATCTCCTCCTCTAGCTACCCAATCTAACACTCGATCACCTCCTTCACTCGGGCACCTTCAGCTGAAAGCACTCTCAATCCCTAAAATTTAGTGTTACCCTCCCAAAGACCAAGTGTAACGAACAGTACTGCTCCTCCTTATAGAAGATATAGGAAGAAAAGCACCTAGGGGCTGAACAATTTGCTGACATTGGTAGTTGTTCCATGCCAAGAAGTGGTCGAGACTTCTTACCCATTTTGGCTAATGAACAATCAACACAACTCCAATATGTCCAGACTAGCAACATCACTCCAGGAAGCGTTGATGTAAAACCTGGTGCACAAGGGCTAGAGAGAGTGGGCAAAAACAATGTAGTTCTCAGTCACAATAATTGTTCAACCAACTAAGATGATTCATGGTGTCACATGGATGATGAAAATACTAATACGATGGACATTGACTCTAGCAAATCAGTTGATCAAAATCAGTTTGATGACGATGACAAATTGGAAGAGGTTGAGGCAGTAGTAATACTGGGTACTACTTTACAGATGAAGAAACTTGTGCATTAAAATAACCACAATAATTGAGGAACGGGACTCACTTTGAGTACCAACCTAATTGAAAGGTTATGTTTCAGCCGCATCAAATGTTTCACAACAAAAAGGTCTTATTAGATGTCGTGAAGAACTATGCCTATCAAGAGGGTATTGATCTATGGTAAGTGTATAATTCATCTATATTTCTATGTTTAACTTGATTCTTGTTTATTGGATTATATGATAATTTTTTCACTTATTTGTTAATTTATATTATATATAAAGAACTCCCCTTACTCCGTGGTTTATGTGCTTAAACATGTGAAAAAAGGTGTTATAACTAGACTTTTCGTTAAGTTAGTTTTGCAATTTCGTACCTTATTTTAAGGTGGATTATGTCATTTATGTTGTTTTACGATTTTAAGGAAAGGAAGACGGTAATGAGGTCTTTTGTGTTTAGTAATAAGGTAAGAAATATAAGGAATAGGAATTTCTGATTTCTTGTTCATTTACGTTCTTGTCAGTTTCTCGTTTGAGCGTTTGCTTTTCCCTTTTCTTCCTCAAGTTTTCTCTGCGTTGTGGTGTTGTTGTTGCTGCATGGATTGCTGGCCTACTCCTCTGTTGTATGTTTCCTCGTTAGTCTCCAGGTTTGATTGTGGTTGGGTGTAGTGTGGTTCCGGATTTTGGTTTGGGGGTTTCTTCTTTTTCTGATTATAGAGTTTTTGAATTATTTGTTTTTCAGTGGTTGATTTTGTGTGTTGGTCTGCGGGCTGCTTGTGGGTTGCTTCAACTTCGATTGGTGATTCTTTTGTGCATCGTTCAAGGTAGGTGGTGTGATCTTTATTCCATTCGATGTTGTTGTTCATCCATAGGGAAAGTTGGAAATTATGATTCTTTGATTGCTGCGAATTGCGTGTTATGTGAGTTGATTTTACTTTGCTTTGTATGTATTCAAGACTACCAAAACCCCATGGTTTATTTCTTAAACTCTCTGAATTTGATTGTCTTCTGAATTGCTCTAATTGAGCAAAAATTCTCCTATATTATGTCTGATTCTGCTGTGATTCTGCTTCTGCTTTTGCCGCGTCCGACCTTACGTTCAGACATGCACGTTTAGATGGTGGGGCTGGTCGTTTGTATTTACAATTTTGAATGTGGTCGGATAGGTCCGGACAGAGTGCAAGGACGAGACTGGACTTCAAGTCTTGGACTGTGTCTAAACTTGCAAGTCCAGACATACCCAGCGTGATTCCTCTATTTTGGTTCAGCGTGTGTCCAAACATGTAGGTTCAGACACATGTCCAGACATACCACAAGGATTTTGTTGGACTTTTGTCCAGACTTACAAGCTGGATGGATACAAGTTTAGATGTCTCTGATTTTCAGTCTCGACATGCGTCCGGACATGGTACTATTTTCACCAAACTTTTTCGTTTTGGCTTCCGCTTACGGGGTTGTATTCCCTAAGCATGTATAAGTGATATATTCACTTTTGGCATATTAAACGCATATTTATTCTAGAATTATGTATTTCTGCTTTGGGACCTAGTTACTATGGTTCTAAGCCATGGATGGTCGGTCGGGCTATCCTGTAGCATACTACGTAGACGTCGTTCTATTATGTGTACGAGTTATTCCCATTTCTGATCGGGGGTTGACGGGCCCTTTGGTCTTTAGACCATTTCTACGTTGTCGAGGGATCTGTTGATCCATGGGTCTCTGACCCTTTTGTATATATGTGTGCTTAGAACTAACATTCGATTTGTTTTGTGAACCTTCTGGTTTGTGTGCTTATTTGCAAACTGATCAAGTTCTGTTCTATTTGTAAAGCTCCTCCCTTATCTCTTTGTTTATGAAAGCCCTGTTATGTTGTGCTTCATTTACATTTATGTATTCCGTTTTAAATGTTTTAAGCAACCTCGTTGATTACGGTTGCTACCTGCTGAGCTGTGTGGTTGTTCACCCCTTTCCACAATTATGTTAATGTTGCAGATTGATCGACGAGGATTTAGACTATGATTATGGACTCTTAGCTTCCTTTCTATCTTTTAGTTTCTGTTTCGGATATTGTATTTTCTTATACATTGTAGCCTACAGGCATTGACCACTTTACTATGTATTTACGTTGGTTGTTCCTCCATTGTAAACATATGGTTTATCAATGCAAGTATTACTTCCCTTATGAATTATGAATGTTTGATAGAGCCTTGCGTAACTTAGTTAGTATTAGTAAGTGTGCGGTGTGTAATGGTCTCAGAACCGCCCTGTTTTGGGGTCGTTACAAACACTGAAGAAAAGGTCTAGGAACCCGTGTCAAGAGCTTAACGATAAAGACGGGGCCGAACGGGAGTCCAAAACAATGTTTTTGTTGCATTTTTGGTAGTCAGTCCGATCTTTTTCCAAACTTACAGACCCAGACCATCCCCAAGATAACCTTTAGGTGTGGTCTGGGTATGTGTTCGGATTTATAAACTCGGACCACACAGGAGCGTAAAATACTGCCTATTTCAGCACCTGGTCCAGGTTTGCATCTTGGAAAAGACCCAGACTAGGCTATGTATCTCGCGCGGACCGACTTTTGTGAGTGGTCTGGGTATTAGAGTCGAACGGAAACCTAGACCAATTTGTTTCTGTCACGCAGAGTAAAGCCTGTGAAACGTCCGGGTATATAACTCAGACGGAAACCCGGACCAAAGCATTAGAGCGACGTGTCATTTTACTTAATGAGGAAGTAGAGTATAAATATTGTTTTTCAATCATCGATCAGGGCATCTTTAAATCTGGCAATTTTCCAACCCTAGTAGTTCTTGAAAGAGAGAAGGAGAAAGACAACATCAGTCTGTTGGAGACCGGGGACAATGAAGCAAACACGATTTATTCATCAGTTCTTTGACCAAATTTGATGGTGTTTCCCCTTTCTCTTATTGTTGTTTATGTTTTGCAATGTCTGAGTAGAGTATTAAATTTTGGTTTATTATGGATCCTTAGTGTTTTATTTTGTTTTTCTGAGTTGTTAAGTACTAATTCTATACAGATTGTAGTTTTATTCTATATTTCTTGATTATAATCCTCCTGTGATTTATAATTGCTGAGTTTAGTTGGTTTATGCATTGCTTATAAATTGAGAACTACGGTATTCATTAGACCAGAGGATATTACCAGTGAACCTTAAGATGGTCCTCGGTATTAGCTAACTATAAACCAGATGAGATTTGAACGCTACTAGTTAATTAATAAATTTGTAACAAGAGTTAGGAGTTAGAAATTTCTAGTAAGAATCTTTTTGCGGGGGAGACTGGGAGTAGATTATTTTAGATCTGAGGTTGCAATCTAGAATTAGGAAAACACTCAGAAGGTAAATTAAAGAACTAGAGGGAAGTAGTAAACCAAGATTCTTTGTTTCCAACCATTTAGAAGATCACTTTTTAATTGTTGTAAATATAAGTGTATTTGTTGTCTACAAAACGAAACCCCCAAAATATTATTGTTGTTTTTATTTACTTCATTAGTCAGTTTATTATATAAAGACTCAAACTAGACACCGCCTCTGTTGGTTTCGATAACTTAGGGAATATTTTCTAGAGAAAACTTGCTATGATAGATCGGTACACTTGTCGTTACATTTAACCCGCATCAATCTACATGGGATAAGTAATAATCCTGAAAGTACACTTGCCCTTGGACTAGATTGTATCTCTTCGTCTTATGATAACTACCTCTATGATGAAGACCCTTCGAGGGGAATATGACTGTATGAGAATAGTAAATATCCAAAATGCTACAGTTTTGTGGATAAGATAAAGATACTACCTGATATTAGAGCAAATAGGAAGTATGGTTCCTAAGGACATTATGGAGATAATGAAACAAAAGTTCAGTGTTGATGTCAGTTACATCAAGGTTATCGGGCAAGTACGCTGGCATTGAAGCTAATTGAGGGGAACCACGAGAATCATATGCTAAGATTCCCTCCATGTATTGCAAACTTGCCCATAAAAGAAACCCTAGGTCTATTACTGACCTTTAGTATCAAGAGTACATGACTTCTCTCTACATTTACAAGATTGTATGTTTGCTTTCATGCGTAGAAGGAAGGACTTTCTCCGTGGATGTAGACCTTTTATTGGTGTGGATGGTTATCATCTCAAAGGCCCATATGGGGGGGGGGGAATCCTGACACAAATTTCCGTTGATGGCGACAATGGAATCTTCCCTGTTGCGTTTGTTGTAGTGCAAAGTGAATTTACAAACACTTGGACATACCTTTTTAGTCAATTAAAGAAGATAACTGAATGGGATATAAGGAAGAGATGGGTAACAATAACTGATCACCAGAAGGTAGCATACCAAATCTTTACATTAATAAATTCCATTTATGTTATAGTTAGTTAATTAATTTGACTTTACATAGTTTGTAGATTCAGGGTGTGGACCCAGGGTTGAGGGAGGAGCTCCTTGAAGTAACTCAATGAATTTGCTGCAGGCTCCTCTATGCAAACTTGATGAAAGATTACCTAGGTATGTAGCTAGTCTTTTTTTGCACCACGACATATATGACAAACAAAAATGTTGTATTGTCTAATGATAACTTGATATCATGTTAGGAGCTATGATAAGGAACCTCTTTGGGACGCATAAAAGGTGTATACGAGACATCTGTAACGAGACATCTCTCTTGTAGACGTAAAGATCAAAGATGCTCTACTTTAGCATTCAATTACATAAGAGATGTCAACCTTAACTTACAAGTACGGTACCATATACCTAAGAACACCAATATCATTGAAGTTACTACTAACTTCATTAAGTCTTTCAATTTGAAGTTGTCTGACATATAGACAAAGTCCATACTGGTACTGTTGGATGAATTACGGAGGTTGATGAAGATAAATATGCATAAGAGGATAGAATGTTCGGTGAAAATGAGAGAAACTGTGACTGGATATGCCTCTAAGATTCTAACAACAACAACTGACTTGGTAGATCATGTGTTGTGAGATCCAACAATGACATTGAGTTTGAGGTTGTGTATCTAAATGGATATATTATTGTCTATCTTACAAACCATCATTGTGATTGTATGTCCTGGGATCTCTTCAATATTCCTTGCAAACATGTTTGTGCTGTCATGGCAAGACAATGGCTTGGTTTAAAGTCTTTTGTGGCCCCGTGGTTCACCAAGAAGATGTACATGGAAACATGCAAGAATGCAATATCACCGATACCTAATCCTAACATGTGGTCACCTGTTGATGATGAGTTGAAGTTACGTCCACCATTTTTAAGGAAATTACCTAGAAGACCAAAGAAGAATATGAGAAGGGAATGAGGTGAGGCACCTCCTGTAACCAAAAGATCTAACCATGTTACCTGCAAAACTTGCATCAAGATTGGGCGAAATTTCAAAACACGCAGGTTTCAAAAGAATCGTGGAAATGGTCCAAATAAGAGTGCTTAAGGCTCGGTTACTAGCCATCAATCCAAGGGAAAAGAGGAAAAGGCAAGCTTCAGATGTGAATGTTGAAATGTGACATGAAGTAGCACATGAACTATTGATTAGCTATTTTTGGATAGTGATAAGTTTTTTTAGACAATGATCATGTATTTTAGGGGAACATAATGATCAACTTTTTTGGATTTTTGGGAGGAATGTAATGATTAGTTTTTTTTCTTCCATGTTTGGGAGAACATAGTATAGTGGCCAATATGGGTGTAGAACCACTACACAAAACTTGGTTTATTGTTGATTAGATATCATATGACAGCAGCTTATATGATCAGTTATAGAGATAGATTATTCTGTTGAATATGTTCTATAATTGGCTCATTTCTATTCGAATTTGTAATATCAGTACTACACTTTATTTATTGAATTTGTTTCTAAAAATTAGCATTGGCATGGCAATTAATTGATTTCAACCACTTATCTCCACTCTCAGTAATTGGTTTTCAATGACCGTACTGTAATCATCCCTTTAATTTCATTTTTTGATGCAACAATAATGTTTTATTCACTCTGGAGTTAGAGGAATGAAACAAATCATTATCGTTGTTGTCACTGCCTTTTAGGTTGTTAGTGCCTATAACTTCTGGTTCATTTTTTGTTTTTTCACTTTTCCATTTTGCATTGTCAAATGTGTTAACATGTTATCACCTGATGTTTTTAATGGCTTTTGAACTGTACTAATGACTAGTAAAAATGCACAATGACTGAAATATAAAAAACAGTTTTTCTCTTGTGGAAGTGAATGGCGAAAGCAGCCATTTGGTATAAAAAAATATAAATAGATAAATATTATGTCATTTAACTACCACTTGAAACTAATGAAAGAGTTACTGAAAGAAAAGAAAGAAAAAAATCTTAATGCTTTGAGTGTCAACCCCACCTGGTAACTTCAGCCCTAGAGATGTTTGGGAATCTAGAGCTGCCAAAATTAGTTTGTTTGCTCTCTTTCCATTTTTAAATTGGCAAGGCATGAAAACTCTGTTTTATTTTGGTTGATCTCTAGTAATAATTTGTGCTTCTCCTTTCTTGAGCAGCCTTCTCTGCAATCTTTGGAAGGGTATGCGTATGTTGTCAATGTAGATGACTGTTCTCCTCTTTATTCTACTGGACCAAACTTTTCCTCCCAGGTTGTAGAAGTTATGGAGGCAGCACAAGTGCTCTATGCACTGGAAATACTGTAGAATATTATGAACTCATGGAAGGTGAAAAAAAGAAAAGAAATAAACTCAAGGAGGCAGCACAAAGCTGCATCAGTTTTTTGTACAATTTTTCCCAGTTTTTCTTTTTTGATTATGTCCTTGTATCAGATTGCTTGCAATCGATGATTGATTACATTGTTAACGAGCACCATATTGATATAGATCGTGAAACTATTAAACGAGTTCAAGTTAACACCTTGTTTTTCATTGCTTTTACTTATATTTCATTTTGGCTAAAGGCTTGATCTATTTGTGAAATTTTCATATTTGATGGAACTGTTTCTATTCTATTGTGCTAGATGCAGCACATGAATGTTACTCAACAGAAATTACAAAGAATTGTACACATGTAAAATACTCCAAACAGTGGTGCTTTCATTGATGATCAAGTACCATACAATGGTAGCATTCAAAAGACAAACCGGGACAATTCCTCACTTTCAATACATTGTTACAATAATGCTACCAAAGTACATACTTTCAGCCCATGACTATTATATATAACGGTACAAGACTATTCCAAATATGATTACAATGTAAGACATAAACATCATTTGTATTATGGTAGACCTCAAACTATTGAAATTTGTTTCCAAGCACTTCCTCACACTCTCTATTTCAGCTTTAGTCATAATAATGTCATTTACCTTGCTTTCTCCATAGCCTCTAATCTGGTCACAACATAATTATTCATATATTTCAACTCATACATCTTTGTTTCAGCAATGCTTATGGAGCTTTTAATCTTACATCACCACTTGAAATAACACCTACAAGTGGTGGGTAGATATCCCTCAACCACAAAAGCTACGTTTGTTGGTTTCATAATTGAAGAATAGTTTTCTCATAATTATAGTTAGTACGAGCAACTAACAATCTTACAATCCTGTTACATTTGCATCTCACCTCCCTTGGGGTGTCAAAGCTACTACTGTTTGCACTTGAAGATGCCATTCTGCACATGATTTGTTGAAAAACAGAAGAACACAAACTCATATAGTGCAAGAAAGAAAATTAGCTGAGTTTGGTCCTCATGGCCATCGTCATCGCTCATGTTTTAGGTATGATAACCAACGTGCAAGTACATATGTGGAGCAACAAACTTATAAACCGCTTCAACACGTACAACGGAGCAGTTAAATAAGAGGTTGCTTCTAAACAATATACAACACAGAGAATCATACCCAAATGAAAAAGGCCAATTACAATGCATCATTATCTGTTAATATAAAACCTCAATTAAATCCAGCAACAACAGACTGCAAAATCTCAATTAAGTTCAATTAGCTCATTGTAGAAAAGAGTGCACACTCAACTCAGTTCGAATCATGTAGTGGGAGCAACAATTGTACAACTAAATTAGGCAATTAGAACCCCAGTAGAAGCAGCAAGGCATGCAAATGAAGTTAGGGGAAATCCCATAAAATCATAGCTCGACATAATTAGAGGAAATCCAATAACATAAGCACAACAAAATTGGGGAAATTGATCAATTCCTTAAAAATCCATGAACCCTAGAAAGGGTACCATCAATCGGGATCTACGTACCAGAAATCACACACACAACATTTGCACCAGTTTTCACAAGAAATAGCAGGGACATATCACAAGTTCCATATAGAGAAAAATCATGACCAAAACTTAGGGCAGCAGTGATGAGAACAAATCGCAAACAAGAATGCAAGCAAGGGGGAGAACAAAGAGCACACTACTACTAAGGAGTAGAGCAAGACCAAAGTAGAGGATGAAATCATGACAGATAGGGAAGAAATCACAAGCCAGCAAGAGCATAGAGGTTTACATACTATAAACCAAGAAGAAGAACAGATAGTAGCGAGGGTGATAGCAAATAAGTTCAAGTTTTTTCTCACTTGTTTGGAAGAAGTAAGGATGGACAAATAAAGGTCAATGGTCAATGAAGGAGTTGGCAAGAAAATAGTTAAAAGGTGACGAAAGATATTGTTATGTTAGTACATGGGTGGTCTTTGTTAATTTCAAAAGCTCGTGGGTGGGCGATGTAAATTCATTAAACGTCGTGGGTGGGCAACATAACGTTTCCTTCATGATATACTCTGATTTTAAAACTTGTTCACTATATGACACGAAAATGTTTTGAAATTCATAATATGCCATGATTCTGTAGCAGAAGTTAAGTACGCCTGGAAAATGACATTTTGTCTTTAACTGTTTTTTCTTTCTTTTTTTAAGTTTGTGGTGTTGTTTGATTTTTTTAAAAGTTCACAATATGCCTCAGTTTCTACAAAAAGTATATAATATGCCCCTGTTTTTACAAAAAAAGTTCATAGTCTGCCCTTTTTTTATAAAATGTTCATAATGTGCCCCTGGTTTTACAAAAAGTACGCAATATGCCTTGTTTTACTTTTAAACTATTGTAACTACTATTTTTTAGCTCAAAAGGTTAGTTACACTCAACAACTCTTTTGTCTATATAAGCACCCTCTGTTATACAAGCAAACACAAACTTCATACTAAAGCCATGGTCATGTTTGTAACCACAATCAACGAAAAAAATTCAAACAATCCATTACAAATGTGAAGTTTCAACCAATCTCACTCTCTCATGCAATAACACTTAAGTTGGAAGGGCATACTACAACTAATAAGCTTGTGGTTTCTTGGAAAGGGTGTCTTGCTTTAGGATGAGGGTTGTATCGATCGTGCATCACTAGTGCCCACATTGAAAGAAATCACAAGCCCAACAGTTGCAGTATGCCTTTCAGCTAAAGTGTTCTTGGCTGAGACAATGAGATTAGCTGGACTCCATATTTGTAATGGATTGCTTGAATTTTTTATTGATTGTGTTTGTAAACATGGGCATGACTTTAGTATGAAGTTTGTGTTCTGTTTGTATAACAAGAATGTGCTTATATAGGCAAAAAGAGTTATTAAAGTCAAACCAGCCATCTGAACAGAAATATAGCCATTACAATAGCTTAAAAAAACATGGGCATATTGTGATTTTTTTTGTAAAACCAGAGGCATATTGTAAACATTTAATAAATGTGGCATATTGTGAACTTTTTGGTAAAAATATAAGCATATTGTGATCTTTTTGTAAACACAGAGGCATATTGTGAAATTTTCAAAAAAATTAAAATTAGCCATTATTAAAAACTAGTAACTTATAAAAGAAAAAGAAAAATAAACAAAACTGTTAGGGGGTAAAATGGTCATATTCTAGGATACAATTAACGTCTTCTACCGAATCGTGGCATATTGTAAATTTCAAAACATTTTTGTCGCCTATGGTGAATAAGTTTCAAATCGGGGTATACCATGAATTACGAAAAAATTTCGTGACATATTGTGAATTTTTCTTTTTTTTTCAAACAATATTAATTGTTGAATTTAGAGAAGTGGTTAGTTGTTGATATTAGATGGTTGGAAGAACTTTGAGTGTTAATGATTCATATAAATTATTCTTGTTATATTTAGGAAAGTAATTGTTTTATATAATGAAATTGACATAATCTATTGTCAAATGATAAGTTATTAAAATAACAAATTGTTTGACGACATATTTTGTTACTTTTTAGCTTTCTTTGTAGCAATTTGGATTAGTATGTTAAAATAAAGATTTATTGCCTATAAAACTCCAAATAATAATTAATTTACACTTTATAATTATATCTAGGAAAAATTACATTGTCCACCCATGAGGTTTAACTAAATTACACTGCCCGTCCATGAATTTAAAATATAAACATTGCCCACCCATGACACTATAGTGTTATATCTTTCATCACCATATTCTCTTATTTCTGTCATTGATCGTCTATGGTGACCATCTTATTTTTGTTGACCAAACTGAAGGACTCCTTCAGTTGCGATTAAAACTCTTGTGTGTGGTGTTGTGACTAATATCATTCTCTGTCTTCTTCATTGTCTGTTTTCTCTCTTCGCTGGCCTACGCACTTGTGTTGGGTTGTGCCTGGCGATTTAACTTCGCCCTATCATTTGTGTTACTTGACTGTAAGTTCTTCGACTGAGCTTGACTCTGCTCTTGTTATCGGTTCCTACTGCTTGCGGATTGGTACATTGTCGAGTAATGCTATGAATCTAGGGTTTGTGTGATATGCTTTACGGTTGTGCGAATCTGCATTGCGATTTGATTCCCATGCTATTCCTTCCATTTTCCGGTGCTAATGTTTGTAGTTTTTGGAAAATTTTTGTTCTTCGATGTTTGACTCCTGCGCTACTACCCCCATTTTAGGTACTACTGCTTGCGGTTTCAGGAGAAGTTTTTGCTACTCCTAGCCATTGATGACGTGCGATTTGTAGCTTGTGATTCTATCTTCCCCCAGATTTTGATATCTAGGGTTTGAGATTTGAGGAAAATTTTATTTCCCAAAGGAACTTGAACACTAGCTTGCAAATATGTCTTATGATTTCTCCTATTTGCTTTTGAATTGTGGAATTGTGTTAGTCATCTCTGATGACCCGTTTAAGTGCTGATGGAAACTTCTCTGATGAATCCTGGAATTGTGATTTTTGTTGCTACTGTTGCAGTGTGCATCTAAAGCTTCCATTTTTCTAATGGTTTGCTGATGTTTCTAGTAAAATGGCCCTTTTTCATTTGGTTATGACTTTATGCATAGAAGTAGTCTATGTAGAAGCATCCCTTCATGTAATTGCTTCGCTAAATGCGTTGAAGCAGTTTATGATAGGGTTACTCCATAGTTATCGAACTTGCGCATTAACAATCGTAACCTTTTTGAAAGGCAATGATGATGGCCATATGGACCAATCTGAGCTTACTTTTGTGTTAAAGTTGAGTTCGTATTTCTGTTTTGTGTTGCGTACAGAATGTATTCTTCAAGCGGGTAGAGCTTTAACTCTAACCCCAAGAGGGATCCAAATGTCACTGCAACTGTATTTCTCAACTACAAGTTGCCAATACCGAAAAAACTATGCGGCTCCATTTTACAATTGTGTAAGCAATAAGTGTAGTTTCTTCGTATGGTGGAAAGACATCAACCCGCACAAGTTTCCTTTGCCAAGGGATTCTTCTTTAAATGTTGACTTCGAAATGCGTGAAAGGAACTTGTTCATTGGTCACCTTGAATCTGTCTTATTGGACTTGAAGAATTCAAACACTTGTCTGATGATCAAATTTAAAGAGATGAAAAATGCTAGATTGTACTAGCTGAAGAGCATGAAGAAAGTGTGTGCAATCATTGTTGTAATATTAATGGTTGTCCTTTTTTTAGGGTTTTCCCATGTGTAACACTTCTTAGGATGTCATTTATGTAAGCTATTGAAGCAATGTATTTTTAGTTTAGAAAAACAGTTCTTGTAAGCTGCCTATATGGTAAGCTAATTATGCATAAACATATGTTGATGTTTCTGGTTTTAATATACAGCTGTTGTTTATGGTTTTAATCTACTATTACTCCTTCTCTTGTTTATGGTTTATGGTTTTTTTGTTTCTATCACCTGATGTTGCTGCTCCTTGTCATTAGTAGTAATGTGAAAAAGACTGCAGCAAAATGCATCAGTGCAACACATTCAAGAAAATCAAATATCCAATCCATCTAAAAACATATCATCGGGCTAAAACAAAAACCACAAAAGCAAGGAAGCAAACTACAAGACCAGCTCTAACTTAATATTTAGTGAATCTATTAACAACATTACTAAGCGATCAATGCCCCCCCCCCCTGACACCACCGATTGGAGGCAAGCCATGCTTCAGAGCTAAGCAAAAGGGACAGAACATCTGCAAGAGCAAGTTAATCCAAAGAAACAAGAAAGAGTCAGCTACAACTTTCTTTTTCTTTTTTCCTGAAAAACAAATTCCAGGGCAAATAACCCAATACTCAATAAAAATGACAATCTAAATTTGAAAGACCACATTCACACCGTTTAAGTCACCCTAAATCATAAATTTTGTATGGGTTTGCTCTAGTCAAATTCTTAAAAGATGCTAGTAAAGATGCACTCTAATTGAAAAGCTCTGAATGAAGTGGTGATCAGGACACAAGGATCTAATATAAAGGAACAATCAATGTCCGACTTCTGTCAGCTAAAAAGATGCACTCTAATTGATAAGCTCTAAATGAAGTGGCGATCAGGACACACGAATCTATATAAAGGAACAATCAATGTCGGACTTGTGCACATTCTGTTATCTTGGTCATGATGGAAAATATGATAAAGTTGAGAATGAGTTAGTACAATCAAAAATATATATGCTACAAATATTTATTCCATGCATATTCTGATATCTTGCGTACTCTTCAAAAACATATTCCATACACATAATAGCAAGAAAAACAATAAACACGGGTAGGGAAGCACGGGGGTTATTCAGCAAACATGGGTAGAAAAACAACAGACTATTTAAATCTTTTTAGCATTTGAAATGGACCTTCAATACAACCAAGCACGGGGGTTCTCCACCCTTTCAATCAAGGCACCTTATAGCTGAATAATCATTTATGCAAGAGCACAAGTAAGATGGAAAAAAAGAGTTTGAAACTACATTTGAATAGCAATCTGGTCAGCTTTCATTCAATACAACAAGTTTGCAACACTTATGCAATAGAGTATGATCACTATGTGCCCCCTAAAATAGCATTAAACAAAAGACCATTGTATTCCTCAAAAAGGTCCAAAAACTAGCTGATAATTATGTTCCCCCCAAAATAACATCAAAAAACAGACCATTGTATTCCTCAAAAAGGTCCAAAAACTAGTAGATAATTATGTTCCCCCCAAAATAGCATCAAAAGACAGACCATTGTATTCATCAAAAGGTCCAAAAGCTAGCTGATAATTATGTTCCTCCCAAAATATCTAAAACAAGCTAATCAGTATGGTCTCCCCAAAATATCCTAAAATTGTCCAATCATCAACTCAAGCACCAACACCCGAGCCTTGTGTTTGTCTCTTCCTCTTTCCCTTTGACTTACTACTAGCTCCTTCACCTTGAACACCACTACTTGGACCATCCCCTCTATCTTTTGAGACAAGTAAGTTTTAGAATTGTGCCCAATTCTTTTACAGATTTGACATGTGATATGATTGGATCTCTTAGTAACGAGGGGTGCTTCACCTTGTTCCCTTCTTCTGTTCTTCTTTGGTCTTTTAGGAAGCTTTCTTAGGAATGGTGGACGTAGCTTCACCTCATTATCATCTTCCGGCCACATGTTCGGATCCGGGATTGGGGAGATGGCATTCTTGTATGTCTCAACATACATCTCCTTTGAAAACCAATGCCAAATAAGACTTCAAATCCAGCCGCTGTCTCGCTATGACAGCACAAGCATGCTTGCACGGAATATCAGATAGATCCCAAGACATGCAATCACAGTGGTGGGTATTCATATTAACAATGAAATATCCATTCACATCCACAACCTCAAATTCAGATTCACTACTAGGCCTCACCGCACATGATCTACCAAGTCTGTGGTTGTTGTGTAGAATCTTAGAGGCATAACCAGTTATGTGCACTCTGAGTTTTGCTGAATCTTCTAGTCTTTTATGCATCTTTGTCATCATCGACCTCCGTAACTCATCCAACATTGCTAGTATGGGCTTCGTTCTCATGTCTGATAGCTTCGAATCGAAAGACTCAACTAAATTTGAAATGACTTCGATGACCTTAGCATGTTAGGGTATATGGTATCACACCCATAAACGAAGGTCGGCATCTTTCAAATAATTGTAAGCTGAGATGGAATTCTCTTAAATTTTTCAAAGTCATAGCAAGAGACATCTCAGTATAAGCCTTGGACGCTTCCCAGAAAAGGCTCCTCATCAGGGCTCCTACATACAAAAAATAACATTGATTATCGTCTAAAACAAATAGATAAAACATGTTACTTATGTACTAAAAGAAACAACACATACCTGGGTAATCTTTCTTCAAGTTTGCGCATAGATGCCTATAACAAATGCGTCAAGTAACTTCAGGTAGTTCCTCTGCTAATGCTGGTTCCACACCCAATAATGTACAAACAAGTCAAATAGATGGTCGTTAACTTCTTACAATTTAATGAAATAGATAACAATGTACACAAACTAACATAACACTTTACCTTCTGATGATCTGAAACTACAACCCATCTATGCCTTATATCCCAGTCTGTTATCTTCTTCAGATGACTGAAGAAGTACCTCCAAGTGTCGGTAGTTTCATTAGGGACCACAGTGAATGCAAGAGGGAAGATGCCATTGTTTCCGTCAATAGAAACAACTGTGAGTAGTACCCCTCCATACGAGCCCTCTAGATGACAACCATTTACGCCAATAAAGAGTCTACAGCCGTGCAGAAATCCTTCTTTCTAATTAAAGAAACAGACAAACTACCTTGAGAATGTGGGTGGAGAAGTCATACACTCTTGATATTGTAGATCAATAATAGACCCAGGGTTTCTATCAAGAGCAATTTTATAATACATGGGGAACCTAGCATAGGACTCATCGATCATGGTTCCCCTCAATCAACTTCAAAGCCAACTTGCTTGCTTGATAACACTTGATATAACTGACTTCAACACTAAATTTTTGTCTCATTATCGCCATAATGTCCTTAGGAACCAATTTCCTATTCGCTCTAATGTCAGCAGTAGTTTCTTTGCAATTCATAGGACTGTGGCATTTGGATTCTTGGTTATCCGCATACAATCGTGTTCCCCTCTAAGAGTCTTGATCATGAATGTGGTTCTATCAGCAAGAAGAGATGCATGAAGCTTCCACGGGCATGTATCAGTTTTGTTGCACCTCACTGTGTATTTCTCAGGATCATTGCTTAACCTGTGTAAGTCAATACCCTCCTGGAAAGCATAGTCCCGCATGACCTCCAAGAAGACTTTCTTGCTTTCAAACATCTGATGTGGCCCAAACAATACCTTTTCATCAGGTTGGTACTCAAAGTGAGTCTCGTTCCTCAAATACGGTGGTTTGTTCACTACGCAATCTTCTTCATCAATAGAGTAGTACTGTAACACCTCAACTCCTTAAACCGTAATTATCGCATAAACCTCAAAGTGTATATATATAACAACATAGCGGATATTTTCTACAAGTCGGTGTTACCTCCGTTAGTCACCCACGTGACTAACTAGGCATACAAAATTCCCCAGTTTCGAGCTACGGTCAGACAGACCCGAATATACCGAACATAAGTATTTACAAAGCCTTAACCAAAATATAATGAGTCTCAAGTATCTCGTACCACTAACATAGTTACTACAATTTTCTAGTATCTACAAATGAGTGTACATGCACATCTCGTATAACAAAAGGAAAACCCTCAAGGTACGTCTACCCGCTCCTACTCTCAGGATGGGTCATCTTCTGTTGTTTACCTGAAAAATAATATGGATGCCCCGAGGGGCTAAGCAGCTTTGCTGGTATGATTAACGTGCATCTGTAACACCCCGCCCTAAGCAAATCGTGGTTGTCGCAAACTTAACAACTGAAACATAAACATCGCAGCGGAATAAACTAACACCGGGACCTTGCCACGGTCTGATCAATAGAATATACCAAACTTACTTACTTACAAATGCTTACCCAAAAAGGAATATACCAACTATCCAAAACATTCACCAACCGAGTTCTAAGTATCTCCGTTAACAACATAGCTACTATCAGTTTTTAATATCAACAGACAGGAGCACAGGTGCAACCCGTATTCAAAATAAAAGTCCCACCTAAGTCTACACGCTCCTACTCTCATGGTGTGACTTCATGGGCCGCTTACCTGCAAAAGTAAAAACAGCCCCCAAAGGGGGTCAACAAGAATGCGGGTACGACCCTCTCATGGCCCCCAAGCTAACGGGGCTACGACGACTAATTATCGATAGCACGGAAGTTGATTAGAATCACAATCATAATATGAAGTGCAAATAAACAACAATCCATAAATGAACACACATAGTTCACACACAAATGAACGACTTAAGCGTTCTCTTAGTAAGAGAGTTAGTAAGTAAACTCCTTAAGTTCCAATTCCTCTTATCCTTAGTCCACCTTAAGCTACCTCAGTCTTAATCAAATCTTAATCTTAGAATACAAACCGGTATTTAAATAGAAATGGTCGTATCATATCTCAATGTTTATTTTGTCGGGTCAAAAGCAACCCTAGCCAATGAGCTATTAACTCCATTGGTTGAATAAACAACTTATCTTATAATTTAGGATTTAGGTGATCCTACCACACCATCTTAATGCCTCCTACCTTGGACTGGAAATCCAATGTAGCTGAGCCGACGTTCGACCCTAGGCAACAAGTCCGAAGACAAGTCCTTAAGCGGAAGCCGGATCTGATTCAGATACCGACCCCCTTTCCTTAGCATGCATGACCGGAGTCAGTCCCGGGTTCCTCACTCCCCCTTAAGTTCAAGTTAGTGAAAATCTTACAAACCATGTGTTGGTTAAACCTTAACGGGTATTAACCAACTGTCACCAATATATAATTCCTCTCCTTAATTAAATAGGTACCAAACTTTGTTAGTAGCTATCCTCAAGCCTCGTGGGTTAGTGTAACGAAAACACACACACAACGAGAGCAATATAAACCGGTTGCATGCTTTATCTTATCTTAGTCATAGCAAGTAAACAGATAGCACATAAGCCGAGGGACACCTCGTTAGCAAGCAGGGCACAAGAAAGACTGTACCGTTCACCGTCGATTGTCCCGGTTGTTTAATTCTTCTCCGGTTCCAAACTTTCAAATCCTAAAATGTTCATCCAACTTAGATTATTAACTGCTTACACATTACTTAATCTCTCAACTTACTTAACCTTTAATGATCCCCACCTAACGCCCCTTAAGCTTTACAACTTAATCTTGTAAACTTAACCTTAAACATTAAAGCTTATACTTAACTTAATCCCTTAGGCCTTTATGTTTCTAATCATCATTGCCCTCTCAATGGGGTACTACTAATACCACTTAACATTCTTAAGTCTTAAGGGTCGACCGACCTTACCCAAGGTCGGTCCATTCCAGAACATATTACCGTTTGAAAATTTTACCCCGACTGACCTTGCAAGTCCGGTCCCCAAGGTCGGTCTATTCCCGAGAGTTTTCCCCTTTTTAAATTTAGGCCCGACCGACCTTGTCAAGGTCGGTCGATTCCAGAGACCAATTCACGTACAAAATTTTAGGCATGATCGACCTTGCAAGTTCGGTCCCAAGGTCGGTCCATTCCAGAGACTCAATCCGTACACAAAATACAAGCCCGACCGACCTTGTAAGTCCGGTCCCCAAGGTCGGTCCATTCCAGGAAGTTTCCCGGTAGTGTAAACTGGGCTCGACCGACCTTGCAGGTCCGGTCCCCAAGGTCGGTCTGCTCCAGACCCTTGTTTTTAATTGCCCATTTGACTCCAAACTTCACCTTATACAACCTAGTATGTTCTAACCTTATTTGGGCACTTCAAACACACTTTTAGCCATCCACTAAACCCCTTAAATCACTCACCAAGATCCACTTTAGCCATTATGCATTTTCTTGTAATAATGCCAACACTTGTAATGTTTTTCACTAGGCTTCTAAGTGGTGGTTCATACCTATAATAACCACTATGCCAAAGTGTTTTCTCACCACTATAACATCATCTCCCAAGCATCTTTCACCATCTAAAATTCCTTTACGCAACTACTTGAAGTTCCTTCACAAGTTTATGCCTCCTTCTTCCAACTCATGATCTTTTTCCTACTTGTTTACCAATATTTGCATAAGTCCTAAATACACAAGTGTATCCCAAAACACTCATTTGGTTCCTAAATCCTCCATGATAATGCCTAAGCCATTCTAATTCACAAGAACACCTAAAGCTCATTCTTTTTCATCAAAACAACTCCTAAAGCTTCCTAGTACTTCCTTAGTCATAAAATTTCCTTAGAACATCTTAAACATCATGTTTCTTCACCAAATTTTGACATGGCTTCCCTAGTATATTACTACATCCAAGCAATTAGATTTTCACCACTATGAAACTACAAACACTCAAATTCTCATTACGCCATCTTAACACACAATTTACACTCAAACTACACTACATCACAATATAGTGCATAATCTTAAATTGCTTGGCACTTAGGCCCTTAAATGACTTGGCTCTTAGGCCCTTAAATGCATAAATCTTAAACACTGAATTTCCACAATATATATTGCCTTTGACCTGCAAATATACACAACAAGGCTCCCATTGCAATATAAATGTTCTTATAGTTCACATTGACATTGTTTAACTATCTCCTTTCTCATTTGCTCTTTAGTCACAAGTTATCAAATATAGTCATTGTTTCTCCTAGGTTTATATAGCTCTTCCTAATGTGGATTCTAAACTAAACTTATCCTATGTCTAAATCCCATCCCTTAATGCATTAAAACACCTTAAGGTAAGACATTTACCTTGCTCTTTTATAAGCTTCACAAACTTTCCTCCTTAGCCTTTTTCCTTGACAATCTCGGTCACCAACCAAACTCTCCTTGCCAATGTTCTAATCAATATCCAATGACTCTAATGAGTGCTAGATAATACATTAACCTTAAGGAATAAACCCTAGGTTAAAAATGTGTTTTAAGGTATTAAGATGAGTATTTTACCTTGAAGTCTTAAGGTAGGCTTGGATATGAATCAACAAGGACCTCCTCTATCCCTTGGAGAATAGAAAACAAGCTAGAACAAGGCATAAAAAAGGAGCCCCATGAGTAGAAATTTTCGGTAATGAAGAAGAAATGGTGGGAACCTAGTTTTTCTTACATATTCTTTACCTTAAGAGAATGGAGAAGCTAATGGAGTCTCCAAGCTTGTGTTTCCTCCTCTAATGGCGGTTTGGCTTGGCACCAAAATGAAGCTCTTGAAGTTTTGAAAAGATAGAAAGAAGGAGCTTGAGCTAACTAAGAAGAATATGTGTTTTGTTTTGGTTTTGGAGCTAAGATGAGTGTTTGGCAAGCAAATGGAGAAGGAGCTAGCATGGGGGCTGCTCTTACGTGAATGGAGAAGGGAAGAAGATGATGAAAATCGGTGGTGAGAGAAGAGAATGAAGAGGTGAGGAGAGAGGTATGTAAAAGTAAGATATTTTAGCTAAAAGCAAATAGTGTTTTCTTTATTTCCCTCCTCGTTTCTAATATACTATCTTGTGTGGTGACTCACCACTATCAAAAACCGGCCCCCTTCACTAATGAGGCTAGTCATGGACTTGTTTGACCATTTAATTAGACTTAATTGACTAAATACTAAACTAGGCACTATATGGTTACTATTCACAAACTAGTGCACATAATTGTGAATTTTTTGATTTCCCATTGATTTAGACTTCCTAATGTGATACTAAGTAGTACAAAAGTTAATTAAGAAGTAATCATGGGAATTTAGCCACATAAAACCCCTTTCTAAGACAATTTTTCAAAAATGTGCTTTAAGAGTCCTTAAAGCACAATTTGTGTTTTAACTTGTTTTTGAGCTTGGTTTTATTTGGTAATTGATTTAACATGACCATTAGGATATTACTAAGGTCTAAGAATGATATTTGGGTGCTCACCCAAGTTACTCCAAGCGTAGGGCATGTTTTTGCTTAAATTGCTCTTATAGTGTTTCCTTATATTTTCTTTGGTTTAAATTGTTTCCTAAAGTTTCTAAGGCATTATTTAGCCTTCTTACATCTTAGTTTATCATCTAAACACCTTATCTAGGTTTGGGGTATTTCAGCATCTCACAAGCTAACGGGGCTACACACGACTATTTTGTCGTATACGTGCATTTGATTTATCAAACAAACAATAATAAGTACGATAACACACAACATGACTGTATGTAATAATCATAACTCAAACACATTGAACGACGTAGTGGAAGTTCCTTAAGTAAGTGGGTTAGCTTTTTAACTCTTTAAGTTTAAGAATGATTTAGTTCTTATATTCAACCTTATCTCAAATATACCAACCATTCTTTAATTAGATTTGGTTATTCCTTAGTCCATTTTTTATTTTGGTTGGGTCAAAAGTAACCCTAGCCAATGAGCTATTAACTCCATTGGGTTAAATAAACAATAATTCTTAAATTGGGCTTTAGAAGATCCCACCGCACCATCTTAATCTGGCCTCCCACCTTGAACTATAATCCAAGGTGGTCGAGTCTGTTTGTCGACTCTAGGCGACAAGTCAAAAGACGAGTCTCAAACGGAACACGAATCTGGTACAGATACTGACCTCCTTCCTTAACATGCATGACTGGAGTCAGTCCCAGATTCCTCACCCCCCAAGTTCCAGTTAGTAGAAGTCTCAAAGACAAAGCTGTTAGCTAAACTTCTTTTGGGTATTAACCAAACAATATTGGGGAGGGTCTCATAATCTCATACAATTGTTTACTAAGCGTTGTTAAGTAAGTAAAGTCAAAGGTAAGTCGTGTTAGTATAATACGAACACGCAAACAAATACGGTAAACCAGTTTCATGCTTTATCTTGTTTAGTCGTAACATATAAACACACGGCACACAAACCGAGGGACAGTTCATTAGCAAGCAAGCTACAATAAAACCATACCGTTCACCGTCGTCGTCGGTTGTCTACTCTCCTCCGGAGTCCAACTACTTAAACCCTATAACATTCATTGAATCGGGTGGTTAATTCCTCTTAATTAACCTAGTTCATTTAATCACTATCGGTTCCCGACTATTAGCTACTAAGTCATGGTAATTCAAACTTAATCACATAAGTTATTTACTTTTTATTATATCTTATACTTTTCCACACCCCTAATGACCATTACATGTCACTAAACAAGTCCTAACAATCATCTAATTCCCATACCATTCAATCCCCTTCATTTCTCTTCAAATTCTAACTCATGGTTCAATTTTTAATATGATCTGGGACATGGTTCGGATCTTAAGTCCAGGACCAAGTCCTTGTAGAAATCTTTGGGAGTGAAAATGGGGTGGTCCGGGTCTTGGTACCTATCCTAGGTCCCGGACCACTCTAGCTGAGCAATTTCGGTAACATTTTAAGGCTAGTCCGGGTCTTATTACAAGACTTAGGTCCCGGACCAGTCTTAGCAAGTAATTATTGGTGGTTTTTTATGTGTGTTTCGGGACTTTATCCAAGGACTAAATCCTGGACCATGCATTAGTCTGTAACATTTTACATGTTCAATTGTCATTCTAACACTCATATAAAGGAAGGAACACGGTAATTTAGAAGGCAATTTTTGGCCAACTAAAGAAATGAATAGATATGCGATTTTGAGTTTCTTTTTAGCTTGAACCAAAGAGGGAGTAATATAGCTATAGAACATGTGTTTTCTTATTCAAATGTAGCTCCTTCAATGGAGTCCAACTTCAGCTTTGAAGGTTTTGAAGAGAGCAAAAGAAAGCCCTTGGCTCAACTAGTAATAATATGCAATTTGTTTTTGATTTGGAGCTTTGTGGTGACTTGAGCAAGCAAGGGAAGATCAAGGAGAATGGAGCTCCAGATTTTAACGTAAGGGAGAAGGAGAGGATGAAGGTGGCCGGTTGGGAGGGAAGGAAATGAGAAGAGAGGAGAGAGGTAACTAAAGAGAGATATTTATCACTTATGTATAAAGTAAGTAAATAGTGATTTTCCTTTCCTTCTTCTTTTTCTACTAAGTATGGAAGAATTAGGTGATGACTCACCATTAAAACCGCCCCCTTAGATATTTAGGGATGGTCATTTGACCATTGACTAATCAAGGAAGACTTATGACTTAATTTTAGCATTATTTGGGTATATTCACAATTAGTGCCCAATTTGTGTTTTTTTATAAATTCTTTAAATTAGGATTCCTAATGTGATACTAAGTAGTAACAAGTTTATTAAGGTGTATACTTGGTTATTTAGCCACTCAAAACTCATTTCTAAGATAATTTTTCAAAAATGAGCTTTAAGGAGTCTTAAAGCACAATTTGTGTTTTAACTAGTTTTTGAGCTTGGTTTTCTTTGGTAATTGTTTTAACATGTTATTTAGCATGTTAATAAGGTCTAGGAATGCCCTTTGGGTCCTAATCAAGGTTACACAAAGTCTTGAGCAAGTATTTACATAAATTGTCTTTATGGTGCATTCTTGTGTTTTCTATGGTTTAACTTATCTACCAATGTTTCTAAGGCATGTTTTAGCCTTATTATATCACAATTTAATGTTTAATTACCATATATAGGTTTGGGGTATTTCAAGTACCCACTTTCAGTCACTGCATCTACTTGTTCCAGTTTGTCGCCATCGTCATCATCAAGAAGATCATCATTGAGTGAACTGCTAGATTCAGTGCCCATGTCATCAGGGTTATTATCATCCATGTGACACCATGAATCATCAGAATAAGTTGGACCGTCATCATCAGCAAGAACTACATCAGCATTTTCTGCAGCAAGATGTGAGCCATCACCTCGCTCTGAACTACCAACCCCATGTGTACCAAATTCTGCATCAACCCTTACTGGATTGTTGTGTCTAGTGTGGCCAGGTTGAAGTTTTTTGGCTGGTTCATGAGCAACAACATTTTCATGAGAGGAAAACGCCCCTGTGAACTAAATGTTCAGCCCCCTAGGTGCTTTTTTCTTGTGTTTTCTTTTAGGAGGAGGAGGATTTTGTGGTTGAGTGTGGGGTTGTGTAGATTGGGTAGAAGGATGAGGATTTGGTGATTAAGTGTGGGGTTGTGTAGGTTGGGTAGGAGGAGGAGGATTTTGTGATAGAGTGTTGGGTTGTGTAGGTTGGGTAGCAGGAGGAGGAGGAGTTTGTGATTCCTCAGCTGGTTCCATTGATTGAATTGGGGTCAGCCCCTGATGCTTCTCATATTGCAACCACATATCCATCAAGATAGAATGTTTCACAACCTCTTTAACAACCAATGTTGTCTTCTCCACAGATGAAAAAACTTTGAACATTTTCAACAATGACATGTCATTGCAAATCTCAATATATTTCTAACTCTTCGGGTGCTTTTAGAAGAATGTTGGGTTACAAGGAGGAGTGATGGGCTGCCTGGCCATTGGATCCATATAGTCCCTCATCAGCTCAATAGTCGAATAAAGATCTGGGTCTAACTCTGGGAAGCAAAAGTTCCATCCATCATACGATATCTCTATAATGTGACTTTCAATCCTTATACATCAACTGTCATTCAACAAAGCCCGAAGCCCAAAAAAACTCAAACATTCATACAGATAACATGGCAACAAACCGAGAATAAATCAAAGAGATAAACAAAATTCAAGGAATCACAACAAGGAAGAACACGATAGTACGGGAAAATGAAAGTAATAGGAGTAAAAAAAGCGCAAGCAATATGGAGAAATCAGAAGCAACATGTCAACAACAAATATCAAAAACTTTTCCAGTAACCACAGACAAGTAGTACAGAAAATGGGGGTAGTAGCACGGGAGACAAAGTTCAAAGAACGACATTGTGGAAGGAATATTGAATCCATTCCTAACATCAAAGAACAAAATTTTTCCATAAACCGCAAGCATTAGCACCAGAAAATGGAAGGAATAACACGGGAATCAAATCGCAATGCAGATTCGCACAACCGCAAAACATATTTGCGTAAACCCTAGATTCATAGCATTACTCGGCAAATGTACCAATCCGTAAGTAGTAGGAATCGATAACAAGAGCAGAGTCAAGCTCAGTCAAAGAACTTATAGTCAAGTTACACAAATGAAAGGGATAAGTAAAATCGCCAGGCAGTAGCCCGACACAAGTGTGTAGGCTAGCGAAAAGAGAACACAGACAAGGAAGAAGACAGAGAATGTTATATTTTAGTCACATGGTTAGTATTTTATTTTCTAACTAAGGCGTGTTAGGAAGAAATAATGGACAAGTAAGGAAGTCAAAGGTCAAAGACGGTCAATGATAGAAATAAGAGAATATGGTGACGGAAGATATAACACTATAATGTCATGGGTTGGAAATGTTATATTTTAAAGTTCATGGGTGGGCAGTGTAATTTCGTTAAACCTCATGGGTGAACAATGTCATTTTTCCTTATATGTATCATATTACTTTGATTTTTAAAAATAAAAATGTCACAAAAGGTGCCATGCTGCGGAGGAAGATTCTAAAGGTAATGCTCTAGGGCGGAAGAAGGCCAACACTAAGCCTAGTTTTAGAAAGGAGCATCGCTATATGAAATCCTCTTTGTGATTTAGCAACTACTCTTGTGTAAGTAAAATAGGTTGTAGGGGTAAGAATAGAGTAAGGAAAAATATTTGACTGGAAAATCTAACTTTGCAACACATGTAGGGGTGGTAAGGGTAAGATTGACGGAAGGAAAGTAGTTTATCAGAAGCTACAACTTGCGCTGTATTGTCCACCATGTGGATTGTTTGGTCATGTGCATGAAATTATCAAAAAGATTACATTAGAAGATTCTTCTTTTTGGCTTCCTCTCATATTTGCATGATTAATACACGAGGTATGTTTTGGGGTAATCAGGAAATAGAATATTCAGAATGATTCTGTTTCCTATTACTTGTTTAGCCAGTTTTTCTTATTTTCAGGAAAGAAAAGGGGAATAAGATTACCCCAAATCTCTCTAACTTGATTCCTCACTCCCTACTAGAGAATTAAATTCCCTTTCCTTAATACATTTTGACCGGTGACATAGTCATTGACCAATGACCAATAATCTTTGACTAATGATCGATAGATGTTGACCGGTAATTGATGGTTGTTGACCGGTAGCCGGCGCAATTGACCATTGACCGGTGGCTGTTGACCGGTTATTCATTTTCATCTCCTATGCACAAATAAATAGTTAAGAAAAATCAAAGGGAATTCATTTTCATTCCCTTTTCTAATTTCATTCTGTTTCCCGCTCAAAGCAAACACCCCTTAAAATTTTGTCATTTGAAAATACACCCATGACAAGAATAATAGTTTTTTTTTATCATTATTAACATTGTTCTTGTTAAGATTTAAGGTTAAACGTGTGTGTTTGGAAAATTTTTGTCTCCCCTGTCTTGTTACCGGGAAACATGAAATAATAATAAGTTGACATGTTTAGAATCATTTCAATTGGGTGCACTAGTGAAGTTGGAAGGACTCATTGCCATGGCTTTTAAATGCAAATGTGGTGGATATACAAAAGACACCACAACCAGTGTATACCACAAGATTCAAAAGAAAGAAAATTATATATAGTCATGATTTTCGTTCAAGTTTTCTCCAACGTTAAAGGATTATGTATGCATATTTTTCATGAGTTCCTTCATTGGTTATAATAGTAGATCACCATTTGGGTTGTAGAAGAAAGCTAAATAGTCTCTCCTTGTTATAGTTGACCATCACTGCACTCCACTCTTTTGTAAATTGCATTACTTATTGCCTGTATTTATTATTTTTCTTTCTTGGAATATGTCATCATTTGATTTTTCTTCTATTGTCAACTATTGTATTGTGTGGAAGACTAATTTATAACAAACTTGGACATTCTCTCAGTTCAAATTATAAGTTCATACACAAAGATCTTCCTACATGCCAACCAATTATAACGGATGAGTGAGTGATGCTTAGTATGCTTCCATGAATTTGTGGCCTTTTGGGTTCATTTGTGATCTGCTGTCAAATACAGCTGTCATAATAAAGTAAAGGATATGGTACTGAAATTGATCGTAACTATTAGATCAGTGTTTGGATGCAGCATTTGAATAAAGTAGATGATAAATGATGGGACCAGCACTGAAATAGATACAAAATGCTTTTCAAACACTTGAATCTTGATGCCACAAATGAATCCTAATGTTGTAGTCCTTCATCTTTCCTTCTAACAGGCTCACAAGTTAACGGTAAAGTGTCTAAAGTTGTTACTCAAATGTAGTCTCATCTATAAAAAAAAGTCTAAGAAAAGGCATAAGCTGAACATAATAGACATGCAACTCTTTCTCTCCAACTATTTGTTACTTTGACAACTCTGTATATATCTGCTTTGTTACAAGATGCATGTAATTAATGTAGGTGTTTTCTTCATTTTGCTCCCCATATATTTTATAAACTAATCCTCTCTTGCTTTTTTCTTATCATTTAAGGGAACAATTTTCTAAGTTTGAGCTTTAATAGAGGTAAACTACTGATTATAAGAATAGCTTAAATTTGTAAGGATCAAAACTGATTAAGTTACTGGTAGCCCTGTTAGCGCTACTTTTCATTTAGGTGTACAACCTATGCATTGCTGTAAATATACAAGATCATTTTATAGTAGTTTGAAACTGATTTTGGTTTTTAGGTTAAAAAATTGATATATATACACTGATGTGCGTAATGTGTTGTAATGATGATATACTATTACGTTACATATGAAGCATTTTGGTAAGTTGTTTAATTTTGTGTATCAAATTACAGCATTACTAAAATAAGATAAAGTATTTGATAAACCCCAGATCCTATTTATTTAGTGTAGAATATCGAATACATTTAGCATCCAAAAATATAATGTATAAAATAGTAATGTTTAGATTCGGCATCCAAAAATGTTAAACTAGCGTCTGACCAACAAACACTATTTAGCGTCTAAAATATAAAATTACTTATGATAAATGGACTTAATCTAGCGTCCACTAAAACCGTAGACGTTAAATATGGTAAATTCTACTATACAACCGGAAACACGATGCTCCGTGCTTCCGGTGTACACGTCGAAACAAAAAGTGAACGTGAATGCGTGATGTTTCTTTTTTTATTTTTATAATTTAAAATTAAATTTTTAATTAATTAAATCTAATAATCTTGAATCTTGGTTTTGAAGAAAATCTAAAAGTTAAAAATAAATAAATCTAAAAAATTTAGTAACCATTAAGTAAAACCATCTTGGGTTTAGAAGAAAATCTGCAAATTCAAAACAAATAATTCTAAAAAATGTAAATTATTATAAGTAAAAATCTTAGTTTTAGAGTAAATTGTACTAATAATCCTTTATTATAATGTCAATAAAAAACTAGTCTGGAATTTTAATTTAAGCAAATTTCAAATAAAATTATAAGATAAATTTTGAACAAATGGTTTAAACTGTTGAACAAATGGTTTAAAATGTTGAACAAATGGTTTAAAATGTTGAACAAAATGTTTAAAATGTTGAACAAATGGTTTAAAAATGTTGAACAAATGGTTTAAAATGTTGAACAATGTGTATTACTAATATGAACATGTAACTGGTGTTTAAAAATGGCGAAAAATTAGGAAATTATAAATTATATTGATACTGTTTTATAATAAAATTTGTGATTTGAACAAAAGGCTTAAAATGTTGAACAAATAGTTTAAAATGTTGAACAATGTGTGTTATTAATATGAACATGTAATTGGTGTTTAAAAATGGCGAAAAATTAGGAGATTGTAAATTATATTGATACTGTTTTATAATAAATTTATGATTTGAACAAATTACTTAAAATGTTGAACAAATGATTTAAAATGTTGAACAAATAGTTTAAAATGTTGAACAACGTGTATTGCTAATATTAACATGTAACTAATATTTAAAAATGATGAAAAATAGAAATTATATAACTATAATAAGAAGATATTTAAGAGAGATAAATTTTTCAAAACTGTCAATTACTGAAATAATTTTTAAATCAATAGAGAAATTAAAATGATTTGTTTTATATAATTTTAAAGACAAAATATAAAAACAAAAACTACCATAATATTAAAAATAACACGTCAGCAACCGGAAGCACACTGCAATGTGCTTCCGGTTGTATAATAGACAGTGTGCTTCCGGTTGTATAATAGACGCTTTGGTTAAATATGACTAATTTTGTGCTTGATGTTTGTGTCTGATTTTGTAGTTTCGCCACCAATATTTAGAGACGTTAAATATCATCCAACTACCTGATGTTAAACGGGGTCCAAAAACACTAAATTTAGACACTAATTAAAGTTCACCAAAATTGGACACTTGGACACGAATTAGTGTCCAGCCTTTTAGTGTTCGATATTAATCAGACATCAAACATTATAAATCAGATTCTAAAAATGATTAATTAGCCTCTAATTTTATGATTTAGTGTTTGAAACGGTCAAACATTAACTTTTGTGAGTTTATATATTTTTATTTTTTACTCTAAAAACTACTTCAAATCTAACCGTCAATTTTTTTAATTAACATTATTATATATAAACCCTCTAATATTTCTTTTGTCCAGTCCTGGTTCTATTTTGAATCTGTGTTCGTTCAAAAAGGGTGAAGTTTTTTTTGTAAACGTAGTTTATTATTAATGAAGCAACATCATTTTTGAACATATCATAAAGGTCAATCTAGCAGACACCCTAACATATAGTGCATCATTGGACATACTAAAATTGGCCAAAACAAGATCGAGCTATCCGAGCTCATAATCCAAACATCATTACAAGAACTAGACATAATAACCAAGTCTGTGAAATTCAAAAGAAACATATGAGACAAAGTGCAAAACCCTAAATGATCAAGCCCAGTAGGAAGCGGAGACCGACCAATGACTGTCAAGAACTCCTATTTTCCTCACAGCCAAACCACCACAAGTTCATTTTTCCTGGCAAATCCTAGCTATTTTAGGAGTTGCCTCACATGAAGTAGCCCCATTGTCCATCCTTGGGCTACGATCAATGATTAAAGTCCCTGGAACTAAGTCTTGACATGATTTGGAAGTCTTACCTTTCTTAACATTCAAATTAATTATTATGAACCCAACCATTCTTAAGGGTGGTCCCATCCATGATTCTGTCATGATTCCTCTTCCTCCCACCAACTATGTTCATAGGGTTACCCATATGCATGAGCACCAGACAATCCACTAGATGCGCTCATTGGCAAGTTCATTAAGCATATGCTTAGGATTCTTTGAAGATGATTGTGAATTTGAGGTAAGATCTGGAGAGTTGATGGTCCCACCACCAAGGTCAGCGCCCTCTTCCGAATCCTCGTATCCCTTCCGAGATGTGTCCTTCGAGGCATCCAAATTTCGGACATGCAAGTGTGGCTCCCCATGATTCGAATTTACTTGTCCTGCAAGCGAGGAGTCAGTCACCATCTGTCCTGGAGTTTTGCTTGCATCTTTCTAGATTTTCCAGATCCCCCAGTCATCTTTATTAGCCAATCTACGCACAATCCGTAGGCCTAACACTCTAATCCAAGGTCTGTAGGGAGGAATACCCTCCTTTGCGTCTTTAGAATTCGAAGAATCTTTGGTAGCATGGAGAAACAAGCCACACTAGAAACAGAGAGGGGGCATATTCGCATAGGAAAGTCACCCCCTCTAAGGTGATGGAGATGTAGCGCAAGATAGCCTTGTTAATGACATGTTTGACTTTGATCCTCATGAACTCTCCCAAAAAACGATCATCTTCCTTATCATACTCCAGGAAGGCCCAAAATTTTGAACCGAGTCGATGCTCAAAGGCCTTATACCTAAAAATGAGGGGCATACCATGGATCCAGACCCATATAGGGATAAACCTAAAATCGTGATCCTTTGGGATTTTCTGAGCATCTACTGGTTGAAGAACCATTAGAGAGCTGTCGAAGGTCCACGACCCTCGGTTGAGGATGTCATTGATATATCCATGTTTGTCCAACTCAAACATAAAAATGTTCTTGCCCACATTTCTAATGAGTTGCACATGAAGCTGCCAAGCCTTGTCGAAAACACCTTCCATATCTCTAACATTTGTAAGACTAGGGGAGAAGAGCTTATCGAGGAAACACCGTTCGTAGATATGGTAGTCATCACTCTCTAGTAAATCATTCAAATTCATCGACAGGCCTTCCTCAATCATAAGAGAAAGATCTATACATCTAGAGGCAATTTCTTTGACTTGATCATTTGGTTTAGGTTCTTTATGACCGAAGGAGATATGATTATGATGTACCAAAGAGGGTAGGATACGCTCAGGGTATTGTGACGGACATGAGATCTCCATCCCTGACGGATATAATCTTGGCCCTTGAATATTTTAATATTTTTTTTACTTTCTGGTATGTTAACGGATGCAACATGAACGAGCTCTACTATGAATTGTTAAACTGGATTCTGAAACAGTTTTTTTTATTATTATTATTATTCATCTATTTTTTTAATTTCCTTTTATGTGTTTGCATATTGAAGTCTCTTTATTATTTTGTTTCTTATAATTAGTTTTAAATATACTAGATATGTGAAAATATATAAGAAAAGTTTAGGATTATTATTATCTTTTGTATAATTTTAATATAAATTTCAAAAAAATGAAATCCTTAGACTATACGTATAATTAGAGCTTATAAAAATAAGTGACAAATATTTTAATAAAAGTAATTATATTTTTATATGTATGAACTTCAAAGTATTTTATATCTAATATAAATTATTGACTTTACATATTAAATACGGGTATATAGATTGATACAAAAGTTACAAAATAAGGTGCATTACTCATATATGTCCAACTTTAACTTGGTCACAATTAGAACATGAATGGTGATGGATAATTTATAAATGTTGGTTTTTACATATTCATTTTACTTTGGTGTTTACATATTCATTTTACTTTAGTTTTTACATATCCGCGATAATTTATAAATGTTTCCACCAATTATCAGAGACTGTAAACAACCTTCAATAATTCTTTCAATTACTATTTTTTAGCTTTCCTAGGGTGATTTTTAGGGTGTTTGAGGGGTAGGGTAATCTTTTGGGCACTAATTCTACACTTTATATTGTCGTCACTAACTCGATAGTTTTTAGGGTTTGTGGTTTAGGGTTTAGGGTCGTTAGACCCTAAACCTTGCACTACAAACCCTAAAAATGCCTTCGACGTTTTTAGCATTCCTAGGGTGGTTTTTAGGGTGTTTGGGGGGTAGGGTAATCTTTTTGGCATTAGTTCTACACTTTATATTGTTGTTACTGGCTCGATAAGTTTTTAGGTTTGTGGTTTAGGGTCGTTACCACTACAAATCCTAAAAATGTCTTTGGCGTTTTAAACTTTCCTATGGTGGTTTTTAGGGTGTTTAGGAAGGCAGGGCAATCTTTTTTGCATAGTTTACACTTTTAAAGTGATATTTCGTTGAAGATAACTTAATCAAATGTTCAAAAAAATGAATCTTATATTTAAGAATAGCGAATTTTAATTTTAAGAAAAGTAATCTTAAAGAAGACTCATTTCGTTAATGAATAAGGTTCATTTTGTTATTAAAGAAGATTCATTTTGTTAATGAATCAGATTCACTTTAAAAAATATGTAATATATACTCATTCTAAAAACATAAAATTTTAAGTTTACCAAAACATATTCATGATGCATCGGCTTTGTGCAGATAGATGTTCGCCGAGGATTAGGGTATCTTTTGTGATTCATTGTTATACCTTTTAACGTTTCATTCTTGGCAAGTTTTTAGGGTTTGTGGGGACCCTAAACCCCTGATATATTTATAGACAATGATAGATACGTTTGTAGACAGTGTTGGATATGTTTGTAGAAAGCGATGGATATGTTTGTAGAAAGTGATGGATATGATTGTAGACAGTGATGGACACGTTTGTAGACAACGAAGGACACGTATGTAGATAGTGATGGACACGTTTGTAGACAGGGGTGGACACGTTTGTAGACAGTGGTGGACACGTTTGTAGACAACGAAGGACACATTTGTAGACAGTGATGGACACGTTTGTAGACAGGGGTGGATACATTTGTAGACAGTGGTGGACACGTTTGTAGACAGTGGTGGACACGTTTGTAGGCAGTGATGGATACATTTTTAACTTCTTATGGAAACATTTAACAATACGATGGACATATTTTTTAGTCTAGTGTTTGAAACATTTATCAACTATCATGTGTACTTTTTAAGCTACTAATGGAAACATTTATAAATGATCATGTATTACTGTTTTACACTAACGCAAATATAATATGTGGTTAACGGTGCATCTTTAGCTATCGATGGATACGTTTGCACATATGATGAATACATTTTGACCTTTGATGGAAACACTTATCAATTATCATAGACTTATTTTAGAATCGTTGGCTAATGTAGTTGGAAAAGAAAAGCAATGTTAGATAACTTAAAAAAATTCTAAATATGGACCGCCCAGCGGCTGGCCCTAAATAGAGCCACAGTGCGACTGTATAAGGTGTAGCCATTGCCGGCTTAGGGCACCCTGGCTGTCCAGCGACTGTTGGGCTCTTAACCTATTGTCGGTTTCCTCCGTCCAGCTGATGGCAGACTGTATTTTTGTTTTTTAATTCTTTTACCCATTTAGATAAAATTTACACATATATATAGATAAATTGTTATAAACTAGTAAAAAATTACAATTTTTTTATAAAAAAATTAATGTATGAAATAATTTGATGTTTATGAATAACACTTCTCTAATAAAAGTATAATACTTGGTAATGGAGCATCTTTAATAATCATATATATAATCATTGTAAAGGAAAGTACTACTTTATTAAAATTTATAAATAATAATTTTATTATGACACTGTAATAAAATATGTATACTGAAACGACCGTCCTATTAGTATTTATCCGTGCACTACATTGGAAATGACATGAAAAAAAAAAATTCATTTGACAACATGTAGCGGTGAGATTAAAATATTGTGGAAATCATTTAAGGGTGGGGATGCAATCCGTCGGAGACGGAAAACTGCATCCGTACACTACATTGGAAATGACATGAAAGAAAAAAAAGAAATTCATTTGACAATATGTAACGGTGAGATTAAAATATTGTGGAAATCATTTAAGGGTGGGGATGCAATCCGTCGGAGACGGAAAAACTGCATCCGTCACAGGATCCACTCCCGGTAGGATAAGAGAGATGGGTGGCCAGACGTTGAAAAGGAAAGTAGAAGTGATTTTGGAGCCAAGGGAAGGTTAAATGAGTCACATGTAAAAGACAATGATGAAGTTTTACATTCCAAGGGATGCATTGAAAAAGTCACCAGTTTGGAGCCCAAGAAAAGAAGTGGATAGGAGTCACAACTCAAAGCCCTCTCGCCAAGGTGAGAATTCGAAAAGGGGGAAGCTTGAGCCCACCAATTTCCTCACATTTAAACCTCTTTACAATTCGCAGTTTTTAAATACCCTACGGTTCGATTAAGAAAACATTGCTATTTCCATCATCTAATCATAATTGTAAGACACTTATTTATTATTACAAAATAAATGCAATTCAAATTTAGAAATATATAAGTGATAATATATTGTGCTTGAAAATAAAAATTCTTTTTTAAAAAAATTTTAGAATCCAATACTTTGAACACTTAAAACTGATGTTAATAATAAGCTGGAGTTATAAAAAGTACAGAGAAAAATATGTAAGAGAAAAAGTAAAAATATTAATATAACAATTTATATATGTACATATTGATAAGATAACATGTTTGAATACGGCTTTAACTCAACATGAAAATATATACTCTCGGATATTACATAAATCATTTGTTTATATTTTTATTTCAATTGTAGATATACAACGACAACAAAATTTATTCATTTAAACACTTTTCCTAATATATATATAAGAAAGATCATAATACATATATTAATTAATATGCATACAAAAATAACTGTACAAATAGATTGAATTGTTATAAACTCATAAAATTTGCTATAAAAGGATAGTATTACTCTATTTTCTTTTTAAGTGTCGTTAATAGCTAACGTGTGCTGATAAATCAGACCTATTTTCTTTAATGGTAGCCATAGTTCCGGTTCTAGTTTCGAGATATGTGTATTCGGGTTCGGAATCGGTTAGGGGCAGTTCCAGGGTAGTTTCGGTTCCGGTTCCAAAGGTTGTATTCGCTTCGTTTTCGCTCAAAAAACCTGTACCAGCTGGTTCTGGTTCCAGTTCCAGAGAGGTTATGGAGCTGTTCCGGCCGATTCCAGAGCGGTTTTGGTCGAATCCGGCCAGTTCGGACCAAAATTATGTCATTTTTTCCATTGACCAATTCCTGGGCGGTTCCATTTCAGGTTTTGTGGTTCCGAATCCAAGGGCGGTTCCAAGTGGTTCAGGTTCCAGTTCGAACCTGGTTCAGTCCCGAATCTCAAATTATGTATTTGTATTCGCTTCGATCAGCCGCGGTTCCGGTTCTAATCGGTTCCGATTCTATTCACCGGTTCCGGTTTTATTCGGAACCGATGGCCACCATTAATATTCTCATTGAAAAAAGACACATACTATATAGAGTCAACTAATATGGTCCAGATGCTGGAGATTAAGCGGCTTGCCTGTTATATTATTACTTTTTGAATCAAAATTTTAAACAATTATAACCTTTACAATATAAGTATATAATAATTTTTAATCTAAGTTTGAGCTCTTCAAAACAAAACCACACATGAATATGTTTAGATCAATTTGGATATTTTTATTAGCTGTATATTTATATTTGAACATATTAATGAGACTTATAATTCACCATATAAAACTTAAAATGCACCATAAAACAATAATGATCCATTATTTATTCTAGAATAGTTATGTCATCAAGAAAAAATATGATTCTTCCTGATGTACAAACATTAGAACTGATAATGAGTCATTACTGTTTAGTGGTGTCATATTTTTATTATTACTATATGGTGTCTTTTAACCCCCCCCCCCCCCCCCAAAAAAAAACAGTCGTTCTTAGCTACACCTAAGTGTAGCTATCTAGCTACACCCCCCTCCTCGTACGCGCGCGCGATTGTTTGGTTTTTTTTTTTTAAAAAAAACCACAAAAACTTTAAATTGTTGTAACTTTTAATATATAAGTCTAAAATGAAAAAAAATTATATCATTGTTCACCTAAATTCAAGCTCTTCAAAACAAGATCAGTCATGGATATATTTTGACAACATTAAAAAAAAAATTATTTTTACATGTATAGTGCACTGAACATAAAAGAAAACTTTGTACAGATGGTCATACAAACTTGTACAAATGTTCACTAAAATATGTACATCATCACGTAAAAACATGTACATTAAAAACATACAGAAGGTCACATAAACTTGTACGAATCACTAAATATGTATATTCTTAGATTAAAACATGTACATATAAGAAAGAACACTTGTACATACAGTCATACACACATGTACAGACGGTCATACACACATGTACAGGTGTTCATTAAAACATATACATTCTCATAATTGAAAATGTACATTCTCACATTTGAACATGTACATCGTCACATTAAAACATGTACATTCTCACATTAAAATATGTACATACGTCCTCACATTAAAGTATAGAACGACTTCCAAATAGATTACCCTAACCCCACGCACCCTAAAACCTACCCTAGGAAAGCTAAAAAACGTCGAAGGCATTTTTAGGGTTTGTAGTGGCGGGTTTAGGGTCTAACAACCCTAAACCCACGACCACAAACCCTAAAAACCTGTCGAGTTATTTGCTACAATATAAAGTATAGAACAATTTCCAAATAGATTACCCTACCCCCCAAAACACCCAAAAACCACCCTAGGATAGCTAAAAACGTCGAAGGCATTTTTAGGGTTTGCAGTGGCGGGTTTAGGGTCTAAAGACCCTAAACCCGCTACCACAAACCCTAAAAACATGTCGAGTTAGTTGCTATAATATAAAGTACGAAATAAATTCCAAATAGATTACCCTACCCCAAAACACCCCAAAAACCACCCTAGGATAGCTAAAAAACGTCGAAGACATTTTTAGGGTTTGTAGTGGCGGGTTTAGGGTGGCTATACAAACATGTACAAATGTTAATTAAAGAACATGTACATTCTCACATTTGAACATGTACATCGTCACATTTAAACATGTACATTCTCACATTAAAATATGTACATACATCCTCACATTAAAATATCATCATATATATGTAAAAATAATTTTTTTTCAAAGTTGTCAAAACATATCCATGACTGGTCTTGTTTTGAAGAGCTTGAATTTATATGAACAATGATATAATTTTTTTTTCATTTTGGACTTATATATCAAAAGTTATAATAATTTAAAGATTTTGTGGTAAAAAGAAAAAAAAAAAGAAAAAAAAGACACAGCGCACGCACGCTTTTACAAAAAAAAAAGAGAGAAAGACTTTACTTGCGCATTCTCCCTGTGCCCATATGTAACTATCTGGCTACATTTGAAGGTAGCCAAGAATTCGCGAAAAAAAAATAGCTAACACATGTGCACTCAAATTTGCAGTCCTTGGTACGTATAACCACTCCAAAAGTCAAAATGTGATATCCAACACCAAACCTTATCCAATGTCGTTTGCATCTGCATTAAATGCCCCCTCCTCATTAATATGTTTGACATTCGCTAAACAATCTAAATGTAGTTTAACCCTATGACTTTCAACTTTCTAAAACACATTGGATCCCAAACTCCATCGCCCTTGCCTCGACCTTTACCGGAAAAGCTATGCCACCACCACCTTTAACACCAACAATCTCCAACATAAACATACATAAAAAAGTAAAAAACCAGTCGTGAAGCGCCCCATCAGAGCCAAGGTGCTTCGGTTGTTCAAAACCATCAGCATCCCACAAGGATGCAGCATCCGTGTAGTGCAAAAAAACACGTAACATTGTCTCAACCACGCCACAAAAGCAGAGAGAGTCAACCAAACTTTCACACAGTGACTCAATAACAATCTTACATGGAATAATGCCAAGTATAAACTTCCACCCGGACACTTTAACACAAAAAGGAACAATGCAATTCCAAATATGCTTAACAACCATACAGTCCCCACTAGGCCCTGAATCAAACATACGCTTCATACCTATCTTTTGATGATAAGCAGATTTAATAGTAAATACCCTTGTTTTAATATACGTCGTAGCCCACCCCTCATTACTGAATTGATCTTGGTCAAGATGAATATCTTTGCCGTATCGCCGAGGTAAACCACTGTCGTATTGCCACGCCAAGATCTTAGAACTGGATCAAATCAACCAAGACACTTTCCCCTCCCTCTTAGCTAAAGATGGCAAAGTCCAGACTAGGAGAAGTACCCACTCCACCAAGCTCACCACTTCATAAAGCGCACGCTAGGCTGACTAGGAGAAGAACCCAACTTAGCATTAATGATAGAGCCATTAGGAAAATAACGAGCTTTCAATGTGTAACACCCCAACTACAAACTCCACACTTAACCATTAATTGCAGCGGAAAGTACATCATAAACACTAAATAATAGGGGTGGTGTTACACGCCGTTAGCCACCCACATGACTAACAAGGCTAATACTTACACAATGTATCAGTCTGAAGGACTAGATTCCCGAGCATTTATACATTACAAACAACTTCATATGTAAACCGAGACAAATACATTTACATTTCAAACTGTACCGAGTCTAATACATTCTATTTCTGATATCAATCTTCGATCTTCCACCACTAACAAATACATAAGCAACTGAAATAACTACCCATGCATAATCAGCCATCCCCGTCCTACTCTCGAATGACTACCAGCACCAGTGTACCTGAAATATAATGGGTGGCCCCAAAGGGGCTCAGCACCTTTGCTGGTATGGTAATCGTGTAGCCCGCATACTACCGGGTCACGCACAACTAATTGTCGTCTGAGCATGCGGTTGATTATATTTAAATCATGCATGAGATACTATAAACACACAATACAATCAACAGGTAATCAACACTGACATACATTCAGCAAGTATAACACATCAACGTTAATAAATCACATTACTTGGTCTATAGACCATGAGAGCTTTTACTTCAAGGCTTCATTCTTATTGATTAACACTTATCCCTTTTGTTCTGGCTACAACCCTCTACTTCTCATAATAAACGTGGTATCGTTTTTTATAATCACATACACGTACATCTCAATGTTCATTACAAACCATACATACAACATAACTCCGGTACGAGTCACGGGAGGAACCGTACTGGGGTGAGAGTTTAGTCACTCTTATAGAGCCTAGAGAACGATTGGTCATCATGTCAAGCTCGATACATAACACATTGTCGTTCTGTTTATCGAACGAGTAACTTACACAAGGTGTGTTGGATCTAGAGATCCAAGCACACCGTACACAAATCCCCCTAACCCAAAACATAAGTCAAGGTAGGAGAGCCAGCTATAGGCTCGTGGGAGATTGAATTCCAAGAAGTACATGGGAGAGAGTTGAATCTGATATAGATATCAACCCATACATACGCGCGTGACCGGACACCCGGATTCCTCACCCCCCAAGTTATACATTGGTTAGAAGCTCCCTCCATGGGGCTTATCACGACAAGGTACATTATAGTTAGTCAAATTCGGTTAGACACACAGGGGATGTAAGATACCATTCGACATACATGAACATAGCAAAAGTAGTTACACAACGACATACTCAAGGGGGTAAACACATTTACACATAGAATGTTCCCGTAGGTTGGGACGTTAATTCCGAATACCGATCTCTTATGCGATCCTCGAGTTGGTTAGCTACGGTTTAACACATATTCGAGGTTAAACGGTATCAGAACTAAATACGCCACATAAATGAATTACTATAAACTCATTTCATGCTTTATCTTGCAAGGTGGCAATCATACAGAAAAACAGGTTGGCATACAAGCCGGTGTAACCCGGTAGGACACAGGTTACAAGAACCATACCTGTCACCTGGGAATTACTTTAGCGCGTCATCTCACGCTCCTTAGTTAATTCTCGTACAACTGATATCATTTCAAATGTTTTTATTAACATCATGATCATATGGTATGTAAGCTACTATTACTCTGTTGTCCCGTTATCCTTAACTTACTTATGTGATCTTAAGTTCACAACTTACACATTCACTTCTAGCACTTGTCTATACTTTTTAAGACCTTTACATGTCACCAAACAAGGCCTAAACATCATCTAATACGAATGCCCATCAATCCCCATTCATTTAGAGGCTTTAAAACACTTTCGGGAGCATTTTTGGTGTGGTCCGGGACTTAATGCTCTGGATAAATTTCGAATTGATTTTTAAGGTGGTCCTGGACTTAATTCCCGGACCAACCCTCCAGTGGTGTTCTCGGGGCATTTTAAGGTGTGGTCCGGGACCTTATCCAAGGGCTGGGTCCCGGACCCTACTAAAAGGCTGCTAAAACACCATTTTCCAACCCTTAATCCAACCTTAAACCTCACCCAATCCTTTCCTAATCTTTCCACAAGTTTCTGTAACACCCCAACTCATAGATACATAGTCATCTCATAAACCTCCATTTACTTAACTCAACATTACAGCGGAATCCTTACAACAGTTGGTGTTACCGCCGTTAGTCACCCACGTGACTAACTAGGCATACTAAATACTCCAAGATCTAGCTACGGTCTGATGGACCCGAATATACCGAACATTAATGTATACTTAACCTTAACCAATGCATGTCCTCAGTACAAGTATTTCAAATCCTATTACATCATACTAACATCTCATACCATTTACTAAACGAGTGTACATGCACAACCCGTACAACTAAAGAAAACAACCTGAAGTAATTCTACCCGTTCCTACTCTCAGGACGGTCGTCTTCTTTCATTCACTTGTAAAATTTAAACAGTAGCCCCCGAGGGGGTCAGCACCTTTGCTGGTACGATTCTCTTATAGCCCCCAAGCCAACGGGCTACGACGACTAATTGTCGATGGCATGGAGATTGATTAGATACACAACATAAATAAGAAGTGCAATAAACAACGATCCCCACATGAACAAATAGAGTTCAAACACAATGAACAACTTAAAGGTGTTCCCTTAATAAGTGAGTTAACGGTTTAACTCCTTAAGTTATGTTTCCTCTTAATCTCAGTCCAAACTTATCTTACCTCAACCTTAATCCTTATCTAAATCTCAATATACAAATTGTTCTTTAAATTGAAATGGTTGTATCTTATCTCAATGTTTATTTTTGTCGGGTCAAAAGCAACCCTAGCCAATGAGCTATTAACTCCATTGGTTGAATAAACAACTTATCTTATAATTTAGGATTTAGGTGATCCTACCGCACCATCTTAATCTGCCTCCTATATTAGACTAAGATCCACGGTAGCTGAGCCGACATTCGACCCTAGGCAACAAGTCCGAAGACAAGTCCTCAAGCGGAAGTCAGACCTGATTCAGATACCGACCCCCTTTTCTTAACATGCATGACCGGAGTCAGTCCCGGATTCCTCACTCCCCCCAAGTTCCAGTTAGTAGAAAGTCTTAAAGACGAAGTGTTAGTTAAACCTTTCTTGGGTATTAACCTACCAACAAATTTGAGAGTGAATTTCTTAACTCATCCAATGTTACTAAGTAATGTTAGTAACTAATCTCAAAGCCAAGTGTGTTAGTAAAATGCAAACAGACAAGAAGATAAATAGTCCGGTTGCATGCTTTATCTTGGTTTAGTCATAGCAAATAAACAGATAGCACACAAGCCGAGGGACACCTCGTTAGCAAGCAGGCTACAAGAAAACCATACCTGTCACCAAGGTCCACTCTATTGTGTCCTCTTATGTTCCTCGAATAATTCTCGAACAACTGGTAACATTACTATTGCTTCCATTAACATCGGGGTAATATGATTGTTTAACGACTAATGCGCCCATAGTTAACCCCGTCATCCCGTTATACTTAATTCTACTCTTGTGATCTTAAGTTCACAACTCTCACATCCAACCTAACACTTGTTTACACTTTTTAAGGCCTTTACATGTCTCCAAACAAGGCCTAAACATCATCTAAAACCATTACCACCCAATCCCCCATCATTAGAAGCTAAATTTTTTTTTTCTTTCTCTGCACTGGACCGCCCCTCCGGGGAGGTTCCAAGGGCGGTCCACAACAGAAACCTCATACGCTGCATAATTTCACTGGACCTCCCCCACAGGGGCGACCCTAGGGGCGGTCCACAGCATAACCTATTTTTTAAAGTGTTTTTCTTCTCATTTTGAACTCCAAATTCACCCCAATCTTTTCCTAATCATTCCACATGTTTCCCCACATGTTTTAACATCATTTTAGCACCTCAAAACCCTCTTAAACCATCCAACAATCTCCTTAAACATTTACTCAAATTCTTACTAAATTCTTAACACTTAACACTTAGTTCCTTACACTTCCAACTTGTAATTTTCTCCAATCTTCTTCTAATCTCTCCACATGCATCCCAACATGTTCTAACACCATTTAAACACCTTAAACCCTCTCTTCATTGCTTATAACTCCATTACACATCCACCCAAATATTGTAATTTCTTTACACTTAAAACCTTGGACATTCTTGCATTTGTTTTCCTTATTACACATTTCTAATCTCATCTCAAGTGGTACTGCTTACCAATTCTTTTCACAACTCTTCTTAAAGTGTGTTAACCTCATCTCTTCAATTCTAACTCCATATCTCATTGTTTACCAACCTAGGTATACTAACTTAGCCTTATTACATCTCCTCACACAACTTCCCTTCCCTTACACTTTATACTCATCCTTTCAAAGCTTGCACCTACCTAAGCTTTTCTAGCCATCCTCTTAACATTCATCTTGACCATGCTAAATCCTTCTTTAGACCACTTTCATCTCCATCGCTCAAACCCACTCAATGCCATAAAGGTTACACAAACTAGATCATACCTAAATCATCACAAGGCATTGTATATCATTTCCTACATATTTTTGCTCAAGTCTTAACATTCCTCATATCATGATCTTGGTGTGTTTAATACACCCACCTAACCTCTAACTCCTCCTAGGTCACTCTAGGTCATTCTAATCCTCAAGAACACCTTTGTTAACTCATTTCCACTCAAATTTCCTTTAATGTTTCCTAGTAAATCCTTGGTCACTTAAATTCACAACAACCACTAATACACTTTGTTTTCTACTCAAATTTTGCCATAGCTTCTCTAGTATATTATCATGCCTATTCGCATAGTTTTTCTCCTCTAATCACACACACATATCAAATCCTTTCCTCATGATATTTCTCACCAAAATCAAACCATTCACAACAAACTCAATATAGTGAAATAATCTTAAATTGCATAGCACTAAGGCTCTTAAATGACATGGCTCTTAGGCCCTTAAATGACTTAAACTTAAACACTGAATTTCCCACATATAAAAGCCTTCAACCTGCAAATAAACACATCAATGCTCCCATAGCAATATAAGTGTTCTTGCATTCCATCTTATGCTTGTCTTACTAACTCATTTCCATTGGCTCCTTAGTCACAAGTCCACAAGCTTGTTTAAATTCTTTTTCCTAGGTTATATAACTCATTACCTAATGTAAACTCTAAGCTACATTTAGTATTTATCTAAACCTCATCCCTTAAAACCTTAAACCACCATTGGGTAAGCAATTTACCTTGTTTTTCTCAAGCTTCTCTCACTTTCCTCCTTTGGTTTTCTTGATTGAATTTCGGCAAGGACCTTTAGTTCCCTTGCAAATCTTCTAATAAACACTCAAATAAGATAATGAGTGCTAAGGAATATACCTAGACTCATGGAATTTACACTTAGGTTAAAAAGAGTGCTTTAAGCCTTAAAAATGGATGATTACCTTTGGAATCTTGGAATGAGTTTGGTAAGGAATCAAAGCATGGCTTCAACTAAGCTCTTGAAGATTGAATCAAGGCTAATACAAGGAATAAAATAAGCCATCTTGGTAAGGCAATTTCGGCCATATATGAAAAATGGAGGAAAGTTGATTTTTCTTTCACTTTCCTTACCTTGAATGAATGAAGAAGCAAAGGAGCTCTTCAAACTTGATTTTCCCCCTTCAACGGAGTTTCTCCATGGCACCAAACTTGTGCTTTTGAAGATTTGAAAATATAGGATGCAAGAGCTTGCTCTAACTAAGAGTAATCTATGATTACTTTTTGATTTGGAGCTAAAATGAGTGTTTGGTGAGCAAATGAAGATGGAGTATGAATGGAGGCAGAAACTCACGGTTTTGGAGCAGAAGGAAGAAGGAGACTACGGTGGGGAATGGAAGAAATGAAGAAGAGAGGAGAGAGAAGACACATTAGAAGATATTTGCTTTTAAAAAGGTAAATAGTCATTTTTTCTTCTTTCCCCTTTCTTTCCTAATGTGCTGGCCTTGGTGATGACTCACCCTACCAAAAACCATCCCCCCCCTCTCATTTACTTAGATATTTAGGTGTTATTTGACCATTGAACACTTAAGAAAGTCATTTGACTTATTTTGGGCACTATTTGGGTACTATTCATAATTAGTGCACAAATTTGTGAAATTTTTGGTTTCCCATTGATTTAGGCTTCATAATGTGATACTAATTAGTACACATGTTGACTAATATGTAATCATGGGCATTTAGCCACTCAAAACCCATTTCTAAGACAATTTTTCAAAAATGTGCTTTAAGAGTCCTTAAAGCACAATTTGTGTTTAAGCTTGTTTTTGAGCTTGGTTTTCTTTGGTAATTGATTTAACATGTCCATTAGCATTTTAATAAGGTCTTAGAATGATATTTGGGTGCTAGTCAAAGTCACTCCAAGCTTAGAGCACATTTTTGCTTAAATTGCCCTTATCACGTTTTCTTGAGTTTTCTTTGGTTTAAATTGTCTATCAATCTTCCTAAGGCATGTTTTAGCCTTATTACATCATAAGTTTATGTTTACTTATCATACTTAGGTTTGGGGTATTTCAGTTTCTAAACATGTTATAAACACCATAAACATGCATTAAACCTTCCTAAATCATTACCAAACTCATTGTTCAATTCTACAAGTTTTTCACTCTCAAATTCTACACTTTGTTTACTAGTGCACCATTAACATTCCCATGACAGCTTTTATCTCATTCTCAACCAATTTGAACATTCCAATCTTTCTTAAGCATTTACACTTCTAATACCCAAGTTCATCCCTCATTTACCGTGTCAAACACACTAGCTCCTTTCTAGTTCTTCCAAGGCACTAAACATCAATTTGCTACAGATTTTTACACCATTCAATATCCTTCCTCAACCAACACCTCAAGGTGTTTAATTAACTCAAACAAATTCCTTTCCACTCCTAGATAGGCTTAGGCCCTCCAAACTCATAACAACACCTAATTCACTTAGATTTCTACCGAAATTCCGCCATAACTTCGTTACTATACTAACAAATCCAAATTTCATCATCTTCATCACCTAAACCAAAATAGTCACAATAAATACTAACCAAACCCTTAGTGGGTTCTAACAGCACACAATGTTCAACACATTACATAAATCTCCACAAAACACTTCAATTTAAATATCTTGGCCCTTAGGCCCTTAATTCAAAATATAACTCACCATTGCACCAACCACTAAACATCATCACAAATTTCCTCTTAATTCACTAAACACATTTTCCAACACAATTTTTGATTCATTCATTTAAATTACCCAACCCAATATTACAAACAATCAAGATAGTCATTAAGGTGAATTATTTACCTTAGTCTTCCAAGTTCCCTTTTTCTCTCTCTCTTCTCCTTCTTGTTCTTATTTTCAAACCGGTCATAATGGGGTTTAATTAACAATAGACCAATGCCTAAGGGAACAATAAGCACTAGATAGAATTTAAGCTCTTGGAATTAACCCTAGAATGAAAGAGTGCTTAAGGCACTAAAATAAAGGGGATTACCTTCTAACTTCAATGGGGTTTGGAAATCAAAACAAGCAAGCTCCAGCACTTATTGAAGATAAAATGGAGCTAGAACAAGAAGAACAATGGGGTTCAAAAATCTGGAAAAATCGGTCACAAGGAAAAGCTAGGAAAAGAAGGTTTTTCAAGCTTTTCTTACCTTAGGACCAACAAGGAGTGGAAATGGTGTTCTTCCTTCCAAAGATGAGATACAGCCATGGAAGTCAAACTTGGATTTTAAGGATTTTGAAAAGAGGGAAATGATCTCCAAGATGAGGGAGTAGATAAATATGTATTTATTTTGTTGTTTTGAGTTGGTTTAAGGCTTGAAAATGGAAGAAGAAAGCTTGAGCTGGTTGTGGCTGTATAAATCACCATTGTAGCAGGTTGGGAGGAAGGACAGTGCTGGGAGAGAGGCAGAAAATCGTAAGAGGGAAAGAGGGAGTAGAAGAGAGAGAAATGTAAAAGTAACTTATGTACTTTATTTGCTTTATTGTTTTACTTTTTGACGTTTCTCACTAATTTGAGAGGCGGAGAGGAAGCAATACGTGGGCACACATGGAAAAGTGCCAAATTTTTTACAAATAAAGAAAGGAGGGGCATTTTAGTCTTTAGCAACTAACACCCATAAAACCCGAATTTGCACTATTCACTAAACCGGGCCCGTTTTCCGGATTTTCTCGTTTAATTATTTTTAATGGTTCCTAAACCTTCATTAATATTTTATTATAGTTATATGATCAACTATAATTTTTACGGGGTCATTTAACTGTTTAAAGTCGCGTTTTTGGGTTTTCTCGAAAAACGCGCTTTAAGACTCCGTTAGCGTTTTAACCCATTATTTGGATCCGTTTTCTTCCGGAATTTTTCCCACATGTTCTTAGTATGTAACTAAGTCTTAGGAGTCCACTTAGGACCCTTTTTGAGGTTATATACCTCCTAATATTATTTCATACGCGTTTTTACATTTTGTGACTTTTACCCGTTTTCTTTTTCTTTTGGTTTTTCTTTCTTCCCCAAAATTCCTAAGGACTTAATTAGCCTTAGAAAATCATAATTACACAATTTATTAACATACTTAAGTTTGGGATATTTCAATCTACCCCCCTTAAAAGAACTTTGTCCTTAAAGTTCCCAAATTCCCATGCATCACTTAATTAGAATACAGGGATTACTTTTACAACATAAATCACATATAAAAATACAAATATCCACACATCAACATACCCTGATATAACCTTCAGACTCAAGGGTCTGAATAAGTGTATACCACAGATACCACACAACATGCCCTTGTTTGTATAGCAATCAAAAATACTCTTTTACATCTCTCCATGGGCTCAGTCTGAAGGCTACAAGAAATCCCAGTCCTCGAGTCCCATGTCGAATACTATACACTATGATCCCATAGGTACCGGTCGCGATGGACGTTCATGCTTTCTGGTCCCCGGTCCTTTGGAAGATCAAAACAATCACATACATTTTGTTGTATTCTCCTCATGTCACCGGTCCGAAGACAAAGGCTCATACGTCTTCAGCTCGTGAGCGAGACTAAAATAATAGAAAATCCTTTTTACGAGGCTAAGTAGAAGAAAATCCTTTATTTAAAATATCATTTGAAAATCCTTTTGAAACGCAATAAAACTCCAAGTCCAATTTATGCTAACTGCATCTATTCTTAACGTGATTATTTGCGACCACTTGTAGGGAGATTCAAGAGTCATCCAACCCTGATGTGATCAGTATCAGTGTTGAACTATCCTTCCACCCCAATTTGTGTTCGGCTTCCCTTAATCGCATGCAAACCAAGTTCCACCTCCCACTCCAATTTCACACCAGTAACTAATTCAAATATTTACCATTTTCTATCTTTTAATCCTTCTAGTCATAATCACACCATCAAACAGTTCAATTACTTCCATTTTCTATCTCTTTGATTATTCTAGTCATAATCACAAAGCAATACATCTCCAAAGGATGGAACTCTGTCCATCAACCATTCTCAATTCACCACTAATCAAGTTAGCTAGGGAATTCGATTCTCACAAACTTCTTTGTCGGTTTCATACATATTCATACATCACAATACACAATACTATATTTGGTCTTATATAAACATATACTTTTGGGGTTTTAGTTCCCCAGGAGTTTCTCTACTCCTTTACACTTGTACTCTCGCACCAAGGTTAACAAGGTAGGTACGTTTATAACAATGGTATTCGCATCTTCTGTGTGCAATGACCACAATTAAACCATGAATGAATACGTATGTTCTTGTAACATACACACCAATCATCAAAACAAATTATTTTGTGCTATGCATAACATAGTTCACGTACACTTGTACGTAAACACACGATAAGTGATTTTAACTCTACTCCCCTTAAAAGGGATTACACCCACGTAATCTATCACCGAACATTGGTTTAAAATGTTCTACCGTCATGAAGTGTTTTAACTTCCACGCGGTTTATTATACAATGTGTTCTAGTCAGAGGACCTTAACCATATTGACGGTTTAGTCCCTGAATCCAGAATTCTCATTGGAGTTCGTTTAACTCATAACGGCTTCGGTTCGGACCTATCGGGCTTCTTAGGCATTGATAATTAGCCATTTACTTGTATTCACTATGCATATTCAACTTTGGAATCATGGGCCTATTAGATTCTGCTGCGTGACCTTGATAACTTTAGAGCTTAGTTTGCCCTTGTTGTTCATAATGTACTGTATATCTCCCATTTATCCCTTTTATTTTGGGAATAACAGTTTCTCAACTGACGCATAGTATTTCTTACCGTATGTGAACTCGATGAGTTATAAATTTTCTATTCTATTCTCTGGAAACTTATTGTGTATACCGATGTGTATCTCTGTGTTTATTCAGTTGGTTTTTTCGTTTTACTGTCGGTTGAGGTCGAGCTACTACCTAATATGTAGTGCTCCCTCCGTTATTCTCACACTTGAGGTATATTCTATACCGGTATTCAGTATTCAGTGTTTCTATAGTCACTGACTCCTGATCATTTGTAACACCCCAACTACAACCATACACTGAACAACAAAATAGCAGCGGAAAACTGAACTCTTCACATTACTTAACTCAATGGTGTTACACGCCGTTAACCACCCACGTGGCTAACAAGGCTAATACATATACCTATACATTGTATCGGTCTGATGGACTAGATTCCCGAGCAAAAACACACTACTATCCCTTTCCATTAACAACAACCAATATACATATACAATCCAACTGTACCGAGTATTTACCAACTGATGCCAATAACAATTTCGGTCTTACTACACCTACAATACATGCACAATTTAAATGGCTACCCATGTTCAACGACTACCCCATCCTACTCTCGGACGGCTTCCAGCTCCTTGTACCTGCAAATAGGAAAAGTAGAGAAAGGGTGGCCCCCCAGGGGCTCAGCACCTTTGCTGGTATGGTAATCCTGCAGCCCGCATGCTACCGGGCCACGCACAACTATTTGTCGTCTTAGCATGCGGTTGATTATATCAGAATCATGCATGTAAACTACAAATACACAACACATTACACTGCACAACAATGGCTCATTAAACAGCCAATTCAACTACACTTAACAAATCACTCGTTGTGATCTTTAATCCTTAGAGTGTTTCTCCTTTAACGGAGCTATTTCCTTAATAGACGACACATACCCACCAATCGGGTTATCCTTAAACGCCTCTTACAATAAACTGGAATTCATATCCATAATCCACATACTCCACATCTTAACAACATATCACATCACATCGCAATAAGAATTGCAGCACATCAACAATACATAACATAACGGGAACGGTTCCCTTTATGAACCGGCCCAAACATAGTCAGTTCACTTGTAGCCTAGAGAATGTTGCCAGTCTCATGATAAGCTCGTTACATAACTCGTTACCGTCTCGTTAAATGAACGGATAACTTAACACAAGGTGTCTCGGATATAGTGATCCAAGCACACCGAACAAACATAAACATAGTATGCCCCTGTGGCCCGACGTGAGCCAGTAAATAGCCTTGGTTAAGCTAAAGGGAAGGTTGGAAACCAAATTGGAAAACAACCATAACATACAAAGAGAATCGAACCGGTTATGACATCGACTCCCATACTCACACGCGTGGCCGGAACAGACCGGACTCCTCACTTCCCCCGTTAGCACTTGTTAGAAGTTCAACATTGAACTTAATAAACAATCACAAACATTGGGTTAAGTCTTGTTAGACACACACACAAGGGAAGGGAGAGTCATACATTCACACACAAACATCACACACAAACATCACATGACTAACTCACGCATAGCCGTGGTTAGAACGTTCCTTAGGTCGGAAACGTTATCACCGGATACCGTTCTCTTACGTTTACCTAATAGTGGTTAACTAGCCCTTCATGCGCATTCGAGGTTACCGGTATCGGCATAAACACACAACAATAACGACTGTAAACTCGTTTCATGATTTATCTTATAACGTGGCAAACATACAGAAAAACAGATTGGCATACAAGCCGGTGTAATCCGGTAGGACACAGGTTGCAAGAAAACCATACCTGTCACCGGAGTCCACTCTATCATGTCCACTTATGTTCCTCGAGCAATTCTCGAACAACTAATAACATTACATGTACTTTTATTAACATCGGGGTGCATGATTGTTTAAAGTCTAATTGTAACGCCCCTATTAACCATAAATACAGCGGAAATAAAACTCTAAGGCGATTACAGACCATCGGGTTCCAAACACCCGGCACCAAACCTCACCAATTACAACTTACAATCTACAAAAGCTACGGTCTAAACTCGAGAAAAACTTAACACAAACATAATAGAAATTAAACACATTAACTCTCCACAAAACCTAGTCCCATCCCAAACGCTCATTCTCTTCGTGGCCACCTGTAAATCAATTCATACCTGCAAGATGAAACCAAGCAGCCCACCCCAAAAGGGGCGGGTCAGTTCCCTGGAATGGAACTGGTACAATTCTCCAAAAACAAACTTATAAAACATAACTCTTCAAAATAAACAGTAACTTGAAATTAAACTCTTGAAAGTAAAGCAGGGAAAGAAGGCACTTTAAAATCACCAAGCCAAAGATAACAAGTTAAGGATAAAGATAAATGATAGAAAAGGTAAAGTTAGTGAAACACAATCACATCATGTGTTAGTGAACATCCATTTCCTTAGTTAAACCCAATTCCCATTAGGAGTAGAAAAACTCAGATAGTCACAAAGGACTAGGAATCATAAGATAAATCCAAGAACCAAGAACTCAAGAGTGGAATAATTCAACTGGGAGAGATGACCCCCACCGCCAATCACGTCCTTTTAGGACAGGGGATATACAGCCCCTCACTGTTTATCACGTCCACTAAGGACAGGGGATATACAGCCCCTCACTGTCTATCACGTCCACTAAGGACAGGGGATATACAGCCCCTCACTGTCTATCACGTCCACTAAGGACAGGGGATATACAGCCCCTCACTGTCAAATATCAATGCCCCTATGGGCGAGGGATATACAGCCCCCTGCTGTTACCATTAAAGACGCGCGCACGTCGAAAGAAAGATTTCCAAGATTGACCTTTTCCAAAAATCCCGCTAGATCACCAACTACCCAGAGCAATACCAAAACACTCAGTCCTATAGAGTGCAGAAGCGTAAACCCTAAGCAGCCAATGTCTAACGGGCAACCAAGTAGAAGAAACCAATACCCAAGTGAGTTCCACATCCAAGGCTCAGTTAGTCACACAAGCTGGGTCAGTCACACAACCATTTCCTTTTTTAGAAGTTCCTCTTAAAGCCAGTTAGCGTTTTCCAAAACATTCCACAAGTCAATCAGCCAAAATAACGTAGTACGAGAAACCGTACAAAACATTCCATAAGGTCCAAAACACAACAAGCTGAGTACGAGAAATCGTACCTGGTCAACGTTGTAGCAGTTCTAGTATACTCGTGCAAACATTCAACAATTCTCTGAGGAACATTAAAGATAACTTACTATCAATAACCCGTACCCTAGGTAAAACTTAAATAAATTCCTCTCTCTTATTTCCAAACCTCAATTACCTTATAATCCCTCGCTTAAATGTTATGTACAACCTTTGACTTATTTTAGAAGGTTGTATACCCCAAGGTTGTAAGACCAAGGAATGTATTTTACTAACACTTGTTAATTGTTCCACCCTTATCCACTTTACCCATACTTAACCATAATTCCTACATAATATTAATACTCATAATTCCATACAATAATTAAATATTCATAATTCCTTATAATAATTTAATTTCATAATTCCATATAATAATTTAATTTTTTAATAAAATAAATCCCCTAAATTAATTAGGGGTATTTCAGCATATCCCCCTTAAAAGAAACTTCGCCTCGAAGTTTAACAATCAACTAATAGGCACTCACACCGCTTCGGGTGTGCTAAGACAATAATAACTTCAATGATATTCCATACCATTCCAATCCTTTATCTCCATTTCAACATTCCACTCAAGGGTACCGAAATCAAAGTACCGAAACCATAACAACGTGAATCAAAGTATAAACTGAAGCAAAACACAACACAAACGTGACCAAGTACTGTGCCACAACGTAAAACTACGTACATACATACACCTCTCATTACTAACAATGCAACGAGGCATAATCCGGATGAGATAACGAAGGAGGAGTATGGCAGCATATCCCCCTTAAAAGAGCTAAGGTACGCCCTCGTACCGCTACTAACGGCACAATCAAAGAATTCAACACCTTATTAACCAACTTTGTTGTAAATTTTACTGCACCGTTGATTTTATCTATGATCGTTACATATATCTGTATCTCTTGATTGTTATGTATTTGTATTCCCTGGGTGATTATAAAATTTTATCTTATGATTATTATCCATTCGTTTAATGTCTGATACGAATTTATATGTCCATATATGATCATTTATCATATCAATTGTATTAACAAGCTATAAATCAGGTGTAACATACTTGAGTAGTTTAGAATAATATTTCAGATCATCTAATAATCTTCCAAAATTATCTTCAAGGGTTTATAGCCAACCACATGTTAAAACTCTATAAGATAAATATTTTCTATGACTTTTCAAGTTTCAATTGTTTTTATAATTAACTATCATATTTTAGACGAATCATTCAGTGTTTACTTCATAAAATTTACTTATTATATATTTACATAATTTCACCCAAGGGAGAATCTAAGGAAGTTCTTATCAATTATAATGTAGCTCCAAAATCTGATTTCTTTATCTTAAAACTTATTTTTCAAGATAGGGACTCTATATAAAATTTTAAGTCAAATGTACTAGTCTAATGAAAACTCACTCACTCTTGGTGATTATTTTTCTTAGAGTTTGTTCTATGTAAGTGTTCTTCTGATTATTAACTCTTAGTACTCTCTTAGACAATGGTGGCTTGTAGTAAATATCACTCTTAGTGTGTCTTTTAAAATTTTATACCTGTATAATGTTAAACTTCCAAGTAAACATGAGAATTTTCAATCTTTAAGTAACTCTCAATTTTTTTTAAGATGCTCAATACTCAAGTATTTAAGGATCAATGATACTTAGTTTAGTATTACTCTTCTCTTCACTCAATCTTTAAGTAACTTCTTTTATTGATTTTGTTTTTTTTTTATATTCAACCAGGGGTAGATGTTGTATCTTGGAGCACCCAAACTTAATCCCCTTCCTCCATATAGGTATTTTTCACCAAAGATTTAACTCAATAAACCCTTTACATTTATGAGTTTTAATACCGGATCTTAAGATACAAATATTGATTTATTCATTGTGGTTAGCAATGAAATATGCCTAGCTCAAGATTTCATGATGGTAACGTCTTACCACCACTTCCCCTCAAGTTCAACACAATCCATCAACTCAACTGGTAGAAGATTATTTACGGTTAGATGACAAGGCTTGTCTAGCCCCTAAACTTCTAGAAGTGGGTGTGCACCCCCACTACTTTCAGCCTAGGAGTTCGTCGCACCAGGCACTTCCCGTAGGGTGTTAGGTTTATGTGTTTTCTTTCTAAAGTTAACATAGAGTTTTAATGTGTTTTACAAGTTCAGATGTTGATCTTTTCTAATACGCTACTAGTTCTTGTTAGCTTAATAATTTTCTGGACTTAAGATTTATCTTAAACATTATCTTTAGGTAATAAATTGATACTAAGTAGTTCATGAGATTTATTTTCAAACTTTAAGGAGTTGAAGTACTTTCACATAATATCAATACTAATTTAGTTATGTAAAGTTCTATTTGTATACTGTTTTCAACCAAAAGTATTCTTTAAAATTCTAGGAATTTGTGTACTAGCTTTTAAAGGATTGCATTTTTAGCAATGTATTCTCCATGAGTATGCTTTTGAAAAATAGCTTGATATTTGGTTTATCTCAACCAAAATCTTATCGTACTTAATATAGGGTGTTCCAAACTTATATATATTATTTATCTGTAGTTTACTGTTGGAACGGTATAACAACACATCACTCTCAACAAACATTCACAAAAGAAAAGTGTGTAAAGGAATCGTTCACAATTCCAAAAAGGGTTAGGAGTCGTGCCTTACTGGAGTCCTCACTTCCCCAATTCTACCCAGTTCCCCAGTTTTAAGTGCACCTATAATCTAAGTATTTCACTCGGCTTGTTTTCTCGGGTTCAGAGCGTAACTACACTCTGATACCACTTTCAGTAACGCCCCTATTAACCATAAATACAGCGGAAATAAAACTCTAAGGCGATTACAGACCATCGGGTTCCAAACACCCGGCACCAAACCTCACCAATTACCTACAATCTACAAAAGCTACGGTCTGAACTCGAGAAAAACTTAACACAAACATAATAGAAATTAAACACATTAACTCCACAAAACCTAGTCCATCCCAAACGCTCATTCTCTTCGTGGCCACCTGTAAATCAATTCGTACCTGCAAGATGAAACCAAGCAGCCCACCCCAAAAGGGGCGGGTCAGTTCCCTGGAAGGAACTGGTACAATTCTCCAAAAACAAACTTATAAAACATAACTCTTCAAAATAAACAGTAACTTGAAATTAAACTCTTGAAAGTAAAGCAGGGAAGAAGGCACTTTAAAATCACCAAGCCAAAGATAAAAAGTTAAGGATAAAGATAAATGATAGAAAAGGTAAAGTTAATGAAACACAACACATCATGTGTTAGTGAACATCCATTTCCTTAGTTAAACCCAATTCCCATTAGGAGTAGAAAAACTCAGATAGTCACAAAGGACTAGGAATCATAAGATAAATCCAAGAACCAAGAACTCAAGAGTGGAATAATTCAACTGGGAGAGATGACCCCCACCGCCAATCACGTCCTTTTAGGACAGGGGATATACAGCCCTCACTGTTTATCACCCACTAAGGACAGGGGATATACAGCCTCTCACTGTCTATCACGTCCACTAAGGACAGGGGATATACAGCCCCTCACTGTCTATCACGTCCGCTAAGGACAGGGGATATACAGCCCCTCACTGTCAAATATCAATGCCCCTATGGGCGAGGGATATACAGCCCCTGCTGTTACCATTAAAGACGCGCGCACGTCGAAAGAAAGATTTCCAAGATTGACCTTTTCCAAAAATCCCGCTAGATCACCAACTACCCAGAGAAATACCAAAACACTCAGTCCTACAGAGTGCAGAAGCGTAAACCCTAAGCAGCCAATGCTAACGGGCAACCAAGTAGAAGAAACCAATACCCAAGTGAGTTCACATCCAAGGCTCAGTTAGTCACACAAGCTGGGTCAGTCACACAACCATTTCCTTTTTTAGAAGTTCCTCTTAAAGCCAGTTAGCGTTTTCCAAAACATTCCACAAGTCAATCAGCCAAACTAGTAGTATATGAGAACCGTACAAAAACATTCCATAAGGTCCAAAACACAACAAGCTGAGGTACGAGAAATCGTACCTGGTCAACGTTGTAGCAGTTCTAGTATACTCGTGCCAACATTCAACAATTCTCTGAGGAACATTAAAGATAACTTACTATCAATAACCCGTACCTAGGTAAAACTTAAATAAATTCCTCTCTCTTATTCCAAACCTCAATTACCTTATAAGCCCTCGCTAAATGTTATGTACAGCCTTTGACTTATTTTAGAAGGTTGTATACCCCAAGGTTGTAAGACCAAGGAATGTATTTTACTAACACTTGTTAATTGTTCCACCCTTATCCACTTTACCCATACTTAACCATAATTCCTACATAATATTAATACTCATAATTCCATACAATAATTAAATATTCATAATTCCTTATAATAATTTAATTTCATAATTCCATATAATAATTTAATTTTTTAATAAAATAAATCCCCTAAATTAATTTAAATTAATTTAGGGGTATTTCACTAATGCTCATAACTTATCCCCGTTAACTTAGTTAAATAACTTCCCATTTTAACTTGTTTTACTTTTACATTTAATACAACTTTTGCCCCACTAAATTGTCATTATAACTCACTAGGGTTTACTACTTGAACCACACTTAGTTTGTTTTTTTTTTTACATACTTTGGCCCGTCCGACCCACCGTCCGACCCACAACTGGGTCGGACCGTTCCAGAAACTTTTCCCGTCTTTTAAATCCTCCCGTCCGACCCATGTCCGACCCAAGACCTCTGGATCGGACCATTCTAGAAACTCCAACGGTTGAATTAACTGGGGCTGTCCGACCCAGGGTGGGTCGGACCACTAGGTCGGACAACATCAAAAATTGTCCAAAACTTGTCAAACTTTCTCCAAACTTTTCCTCAAGCCTCCTAATGTGTTCTAACATCATTTGGCACATTTAACCCTTCACATAACATCTATAAAACTCATTTCATAGCTCCTTAAACACTTACTCATTTCATACCAAAATTCCTAACACTTATGATATTTTCTCCTTGGTTTTCTAGGTGGTGGTTCATACCTATGATAACCACCATGCCAATAATGTTTCCTCACCACTACAACATCATCTCCCAAGCATCTTTTCTTCCTAAACAACTCCTTGAACATCTTACCTAAACATCATTTCCTCCTTGTACATTAACATTCCTAAACCTTAAACAAACTTCTCCAAGACTTTAATACATCCCCAAAAACACACATTGAATTCCTAGAACTTCCAAGATAATACCTAAATCCCTGTATCACTCTAAATCACCTCAATACATGCTTTCTTCCCTAGTAAAACACTTGTTCATTTTTAACACTTCCTAGTTCACCAAAACTCATTTAAAACACTTAGAACTTCTTATACATTTTCCAAATTTTGCCATAGCTTCTCTTGTATATTCTCACATCCAAACACCTAGGTTTTTACCTTATTTCATTCAAGAACACCTAAAATCCATCAAGAGTATTCTCACACACAACATACACCAAATTCGCACTACATCACAATATAGTGCATAAACTTAAATTGCTTGGCACTTAGGCCCTTAAATTGCATAAACCTTAAACACTGAATTTCCCACATAAATAATGCCTTTGACCTGCAATTACATACAACAACACATATGCCCTTTAATAGTTTCCTTGAGAGCATTTTACTAGGTCATTCACCATTGGCTCCTTAGGTATTTTATTAAGCAAATCAAGCTCATTTTTTTCCTAAGGCATTTAAACTACGTTGAGATAGTTTGTTTACCTCTTTTCCTCACAAACTTCTTTCTTGTTTCCTTGTACCGAAAATCAGCAAGGAGTTTGATCACTTGTCAACTTTCTATTCAATATACATATAAGGGTAATGAGCTTAAGAATTCACACTTAAACTCATATACAAACCCAAGTTTAACATAAGTGTTTTTATACACTAAAATGATGTTTACCTTTGAATTTGAAAGAGAACTTGAATATGTAACATGAGAGGACTCCTCCTTGTCCCTTGAAGATTGAAATGAAGCTAAAACAAGGCAAGATGAAGGCACCATAAGTGGTGATTTTCGGCCACACACTAAAACAAGAGGAAACATTGATTTTCTTTGACTTTCCTTACCTTGAAGCAAAGGAGAATGACAAGGCATGAAAAGGTGAGCTCAAGCTCCAACAATGGTGAATCTCCATGGCACCGAAATGGAGTTCTTGAGGATTTGAAAAGATAGAATTGAAGAGCTTGACTCAACTAAGACAAAGGTGGTCTTGAAATTGAATTTGGAGCATGGAGTCATGAGTTACAAGCATTCCAAGATGGAGAATGGTATATGGCTGTAGCAAACCGATGGAGAGAGGAGGAAGGAGATAGACAACCGTGGGAAATGAAAAGGGAAGAAGAGAATGAGGTGAGAGAGTGCTCTTGTTAGGATATTTATGTAAAAGCAAATAGTACTTTACTTTATAAGTTTTACTTTTCTTATTTAACTAACAAGGGGGATGACTCATCCCTTGCAAAAACCGGCCCCCATTTAATACTAAGGGGTGTTTTGGTCTTTGTTGACCAATAACATAACTTATAATAACATATGTTACAAACTAGCTTATAATAGTTACTATTCACTAAAACAAGGCACATGGATGTGAAATTTTTTATTTCCCATTGATTTAGACTTCATAATGTGATACTAAGTAGTACACATGTTAATTAAAGAGTAGTGATGGACATTTAGCCATTCAAAACTCATTTACAAGACAATTTTTCGAAAATGTGCTTTAAGGCTCCTTAAAGCACATTTTGTGTTTTAACTTGTTTTCAAGCTTGGGTTTCTTTGGTAATTGGTTTAATATGTTCATTAACATATTTATAAGGTATAGGTATGACCTTTAGGTCTTATACAAATTTATCCCAAGCTTAGAGCACATTTTTGCCCATATTGACTTTAAGGCATTTATTTGTGTTTTGTTTGGTTTAGTTGTCTACCAATGTTTCCTAAGGACTTAATTAGCCTTATTAAATCATAATTGAATGTTATTAAGTCTTGGTAGGTTCTTTGGGTCCTAACCAAGTTCACTCCAAGCTTAGAGCATGTTTTTGCTCAAACTGTATCTTAGTGCTTTATTGCATTTTACTATGGTTCAAATTGTTCACTGACGTTTCTAAGGCACTTTTTAGCCTTTACATACCATAGTTTAAATGTTTAACAACATATCAAGGTTTGGGGTATTTCAATCTACCCCCCTTAAAAGAACTTCACCCTCGAAGTTCACACTTCCCACACAACATTAGATTAGAACACGGGAATAACTCACAAATTGAACTTTCATAGCCAAACATACTTTACATCACAACCTCGGACTTAATGGTCCGGGTAACATATTCACATGCATACATAACATAACATAGTCACATGATAACCTCGGACTCAATGGTCCGGGTATCTTAACAACATTTGCACATACATAACAACCCTTAGACTCTCTAGTCTTGGGTAACATAACAACATTTAGACACATAGGTCTTGATAACATAACGGCCTTTAGACACATAGGTCTATGTAACACAACAACATTTAGACTCATAGGTCTTGATAACATACACTTTTGGAACTCAAGATCAAAATAATATTTATTACACATACCACACAACATGTCATAGCATGTATAACAATCAAAAATATCCTTGATATACACCGTGATCCCGCAGAACCCGGTCGCGATGGACACCTTCCGTCCCCGTTCCTTTGGGAGATCAAAGCAATCACTTAAATTTAAAATTTTTCCTTGTGAGGTTAAGTAAGAGAACTTTAATTATGTAAAGTATCTATCGCCGTTTTTTAAATTCCAATTCAAAATCCTTTTTGAAAACACATACAACTCCAAGTCCAACTTATGCTCTTTGCTTCTTTTCTTAGCGTGGTTATTTGTGACCACTTATAGGGAGCTTCAAGAATCATCCAACCCTGATGTGATCAGCATCAGTGCTGAACTATCCTTCCACCCCAATTTGTGTTCGGCTTCCCTTGATCTCATGATAATCAAGTTTCACCTCCCACTTCAATTTCAAGCATCAAGTAAATCACTCATTTCCAATTTTCTATCTTTTTAATCATTCTAATCATGATCATAACATCTCCAAGGGATAGAACTCTGTCTATCAGTTACCTCCATTCACTTTATTCCTGTTACCTAGGGAATCTCATTCTCACTAGGTTTTATATCGGTTTCATACCCTTTCATGAATCACTATATAGTATATATATATATACACATATATTTTATCAAAATACAACATACAGTTTCACATTTAGTGTCATATAAACATATAATGTCGGGGTTTTAGTTCCCCGGGAGTTTCTCTACTCCCCACACTTGTACTATCACACACAATTGTTAACAAATACACACACTTATCACAATGGTATTCGCATCTTCTGTGCGCAATTACCACAATTAAACCATGAATGAATGCGTATGTTTACGTAACACACACACCAATCATCAAAACAAATTATTTTGTGCTATGCACAACATAAGTCACGTACACTTGTACGGTAATACACGCTAAGTGGTTTTGCGCTCTACCCCCCTTAAAAGGGATTACGCCCACATAATCAATCATTGAACATTGGCTTAAAATGTTCTGTTGTCGTGAAGTGTTTTAACTTCCACGCAGTTTGTTATACAATGCATTCCGATTAGAGGATCTTAACCATATTGGCGGTTTAGCTCCTAAACCAAGAATTCTCATTGGAGTTTGCTTAAACTCTTAGCTAGTTTCGGTTCTGGCCTGTGAGGCTTCTAGGCTTAAACAATTAGCCGTTCACTCATGTTCACCATGCATATTCAACACTTGAATCACTGGCTCACTAGTTTCTGCTGCGAAACTCTAATAACTGTAGGGCTTAGTTTGCCCCATTCGTTATTCTTACTGTATTGTACATCCCCAATTGTCACCTTCATCTTGGTAACAATGGTTTCTCAACCGTCGCGTGGTATCTCTTACCGTTAGCGAACTTGGTGAGTTACAAAACTTTCCATCCACTTCTCTAATAACTTACTGTGTAAACTGCTACGTATTTCACAATGATTAACTTGTTTCCCTCAGACTTACTATCAGTTGAGGTTGAGCTACTACCTAGTGTGTAGTGCTCTCTCGGTTATCACCCCAAACTCAAGGTATGTTCCATACCAATATTTGGTATTTAGTGCTACTGTAGTCACTTATTCTTAATCATGCCTCCACATTTGGTTTTGTACATGTATTCTTTCACTGGTGCGGCCTTGCATTTCCTATGCATCGGCCATTATAACATTAATCCTCCACAATTAACATGTTTCCAATTCCTAGCTATCCCACTCGATCATTACTGCGCAAGTGCAATACCAAAACACTCAGTCATACCACTGGCTTATGGCCCAGTCTATTTAACATCACTTACCTTGCATCTCCACTGAGTTTAACTCATAACTAATCTTATCTGCCACATTATTATTCAACAACACTTACACAACGGTCGCTTGCTGCGCACCGTGCTCCTTGTATAACGTAACACTAACTTACATGGTGTATTTACTGTCACATTAACTTCCACACATATACTTACATCCTTTGTATTATGGTTCGCCATTCATTTGGATGACTACTGAATGCTCCTTGAGCGTAGCTCACTCGAGTTACAAGCCGCTGTTATTCAGCCGGGTGCTTCACAAGCTACTAAACTAACTGTTCTCTCGCAATATCAACATGGTCAATCCTTAACATATTTCTTGGACTTGGTACACATAACTACCGCTCCTGCGGTCTCACAATATCGAGAGGTATCCCCACTCTTAATGCAGTGGTTCGTTCTCCACTCTATTCACTTATATAACATAAACTTCTGCAATCAATCTAATTTACATAACACATTTTATTTATGGCTTATGAGCCTTACTGCTTCGAGCTCTATCCATTGTGGACGGTTCACACACATTTACTTCTCTGTACAACATTACATAGTTTGGATATCATATTGAGCTCCATGACAAGGTCGTTGCATTCCGTTTCCTTTCATGGGATGCCCCTTAGGATTGTCAGTCCGTCTCCTGACAACTTATGCCTAAACTGGGTGTTAGTTTCAACCCTTGTGTTTCTGTCATGTCATTTCATGCAACAATTGTTGATGCGAACACCCTTCAAGGATTGCTCCTGGGTGTTGTTAAATTATGCCATTACATCCGGCTTGCACTTACTGGTATATTCAGTTAGCCACGCCGTTTGCGTTCTTAACTGGTTTATTATCTTCTTCTGTGAAGATCAACATTTCCTGGTAGTGTAGGTACTCATTCTAGGAGTTTCATCCCGTTCATTGCACACTAATGTGTCCACATTAGGCATCTGCCCTGCCATGCACAGGCTGGGTCTCCGTTCCAGCTATCATGTTTACCCCTGAGGATCCTTAAGACACATACAATGTCTTTACATTACAGTTAGTGCACCTCGCATCTCCTGACTCTCAAACATTTCCTTGAAAGGAATTCATTAATTCCTTTAGTCTCGTTAACTTAACCGAGTTCCTTTACTTCCACCATTCATGGTAATCCTTAGCTCTTGTTTGATTTATACTGCTGACCGTAGTATGGAGTCGACTACTTCCCGTGTTCCGGACTTTACTCGTGTACACATGTGGGGTACCCTACTGATACATTACTACTTACCCAACTAACCCATAAGTAGGTCTGTCAGGCCCACAAGCTCCTATCGGAGTGCGGTCGTCCCACATTACAGTTGGTACACTCGTAGTGTCTGTCACACGCCTAGGTGAAGTATTTTGTTGTCAACTCCCTTATTTGTCCCATGACAATATGCATTCTGTGCTTCCCGAACTTAATCAAGGGAAAGTCTATCCACTGTTGTATTACCATGAACTCAATCCATTCCCTCGGGTTGTTACCCTTGGGTTTACCGGTTTCCTTTCCGGTTATTCAAAAGTAAACTGGGTATAACTTACCTACCGTGTGGCACTGAGGCCGGTGTAGGTCCTCTGGTTTGGTTTTTTTTTTAAGAAGGTAGAAAATGAGTATGGGTTGGAAAGAATTTTTTGGTTTTGAAAGGAAAGAGTTTGAAATCAATCCGAGTTTGAAAGAAAAACCTTTGTGGTTTCACAACGTCTTCTTGCCTTAACCAAATCTAGCCTCTTGCTGACTGGTGTACTTCCAATTATAGAGGTTAGGCTATCAAGCCCTTCCATGGTCATAATGATCTCATTTAACTTCATGGTACTTTACTAAGTACTTCGTATTTGTTAACACTTTCCCGACAGCCCTGTTATAGTAGCACTTGCCATGGCAAGTGCGCCATGCTAACTGGCTATCGGTTCAACACACACACCGGTTGCGGTATCATTTTTACCCGCACTGTCATCAGTGGCCTTGTTGGCCCTTACTTGACCTTACAGTCTTAACAATAAATCTTCCGGGCGACTTCTCACTGTCTTCATATGACAATCATTAACTAGGGTGTTTCCCATTCTTGGAGACCCCCTTTTACCTAATACTGTATCCTCTTCGTAGCCCGTTCCACGCATTTGTCGTGGTTACCGAGACTTGTCTCTTGTTTGGGTACTACGTTGTAGTTCCTTAGTCGGTTGGTATACCGTTGGTGTATTATTTAACAACTGTGGTTCCGTAGACTCTTGTCCCGGGTTTCATTAATCCACTTCTTGCCTGTTGCACGGTTGGTGCGTTGCAAGCTGGTTGTTCTCGACTGCTCGACATGTCGACCCAGGTTGCCGGAAATTATATTCTTCTATACACAAGATTCTTCATTCTTCGCTATTAAATGCGGTTAACATTGTTCAGATGGGAACCGTCTCCGGGATTCCCAGTTTTCGGGATCTACCGTATGACAGGTTCTCCGTACCTTTAGAGGTATTTAATAACAGTCAGATCGGGTATTCCCGAGTGAGAGAGGACTTCCATCTCTCTGGCGTTGTTTCCCATGTTATAAAACAGGGATTGTGGAGGGCGGGAAGGATATAGTAGGTTTCCAGTATTCATTGGTAGTTCCTAACTAGCGTATCTCTCACGCTATCACTCAACTCTTAACCCAAAGTACTAAAATCCTAACTCGGTACTTCCTAAGCTCGGTAATTCAGTTATCAGAGCGATACTTCGCTCTGATACCACTTTTTGTAACACCCCAACTACAACCATACACTGAACAACAAAATAGCAGTGGAAAACTGAACTCTTCACATTACTTAACTCAATGGTGTTACACGCCGTTAACCACCCACGTGGCTAACAAGGCTAATACATATACCTATACATTGTATCGGTCTGATGGACTAGATTCTCGAGCAACAACACACTACTATCCCTTTCCATTAACAACAACCAATATACATATACAATCCAACTGTACCGAGTATTTACCAACTGATGCCAATAACAATTTCTGTCTTACTACACCTACAATACATACAAAATTTAAATGGCTACCCATGTTCAACGACTACCCCGTCCTACTCTCGGACGGCTTCCAGCTCCTTGTACCTGCAAATAGGAAAAGTAGAGAAAGGGTGGCCCCCCAGGGGCTCAGCACCTTTGCTGGTATGGTAATCCCGCAGCCCGCATGCTACCGGGCCACGCACAACTATTTGTCGTCTTAGAATGCGGTTGATTATATCAGAATCATGCACGTAAACTACAAATACACAACACATTACACTGCACAACAATGGCTCATTAAACAGCCAATTCAACTACACTTAACAAATCACTCGTTGTGATTTTTAATCCTTAGAGTGTTTCTCCTTTAACGGAGCTATTCCTTAATAGACGACACATACCCACCAATCGGGTTATCCTTAAATGCCTCTTACAATAACTGGAATTCATATCCATAATCCACATACTCCACATCTTAAAACATATCACATCACATCGCAATAAGAATTGCAGCACACAACAATACATAACATAACGGGAACGGTTCCCTTTATGAACCGGCCCAAACATAGTCAGTTCACTTGTAGCCTAGAGAATGTTGCCAGTCTCATGAGAAGCTCGTTACATAACTCGTTACCGTCTCGTTAAATGAACGGATAACTTAACACAAGGTGCTCGGATATAGTGATCCAAGCACACCGAACAAACATAAACATAGTATGCCCCTGTGGCCCGACATGAGCCAGTAAATACCTTGGTTAAGCTAAGGGAAGGTTGGAACCACAAATTGGAAAAAACCATAACATACAAAGAGAATCGAACCGGTTATGACATCGACTCCCATACTCACACGCGTGGCCGGAACAGACCGGACTCCTCACTTCCCCCGTTAGCACTTGTTAGAAGTTCAACATTGAACTTAATAAACAATCATAAACATTGGGTTAAGTCTTGTTAGACACACACACAAGGGAAGGGAGAGTCATACATTCACACACAAACATCACACACAAACATCATATGACTAACTCACGCATAGCCGTGGTTAGAACGTTCCTTAGGTCGGAAACGTTATCACCGGATACCGTTCTCTTACGTTTACCTAATAGTGGTTAACTAGCCCTTCATGCGCATTCGAGGTTACCGGTATCGGCACGTAAACACACAACAACAATAACGACTGTAAACTCGTTTCATGATTTATCTTATAACGTGGCAAACATACAGAAAAACACATTGGCATACAAGCCTGTGTAATCCGGTAGGACACAGGTTGCAAGAAAACCATACCTGTCACCGGAGTCCACTCTATCATGTCCACTTATGTTCCTCGAGCAATTCTCGAACAACTGATAACATTACATGTACTTTTATTAACATCGGGGTGCATGATTGTTTAAAGTCTAATGCTCATAACTTATCCCCGTTAACTTAGTTAAATAACTTCCCATTTTAACTTGTTTTACTTTTACATTTAATACAACTTTTGCCCCACTAAATTGTCATTATAACTCACTAGGGTTTACTACTTGAACCACACTTAGTTTGTTTTTTTTTTTACATATTTTGGCCCGTCCGACCCACCGTCCGACCCACAACTGGGTCGGACCGTTCCAGAAACTTTTCCCGTCTTTAAATCCTCCCGTCCGACCCATGTCCGACCCAAGACCTCTGGGTCGGACCATTCCAGAAACTCCAACGGTTGAATTAACTGGGGCAGTCCGACCCACCCTGGGTCGGACCACTGGGTCGGACAACATTAGAAATTGTCCAAAACTTGTCAAACTTTCTCCAAACTTTTCCTCAAGCCTCCTAATGTGTTCTAACATCATTTGGCACATTTAACCCTTCACATAACATCTATAAAACTCATTTCATAGCTTCTTAAACACTTACTCATTTCATACCAAAATTCCTAACACTTATGATATTTTCTCCTTGGTTTTCTAGGTGGTGGTTCATACCTATGATAACCACCATGCCAATAATGTTTCCTCACCACTACAACATCATCTCCCAATCATCTTTTCTTCCTAAACAACTCCTTGAACATCTTACCTAAACATCATTTCCTCCTTGTACATTAACATTCCTAAACCTTAAACAAACTTCTCCAAGACTTTAATACATCCCCAAAAACACACATTGAATTCCTAGAACTTCCAAGATAATACCTAAATCCCTGTATCACTCTAAATCACCTCAATTCATGCTTTCTTCCCTAGTAAAACACTTGTTCATTTTTACACTTCCTAGTTCACCAAAACTCATTTAAAACACTTAGAACTTCTTATACATTTTCCAAATTTTGCCATAGCTTCTCTTGTATATTCTCACATCCAAACACTAGGTTTTTACCTTATTTCATTCAAGAACACCTAAAATCCATCAAGAGTATTCTCACACACAACATACACCAAATTCACACTACATCACAATATAGTGCATAAACTTAAATTGCTTGGCACTTAGGCCCTTAAATTGCATAAACCTTAAACACTGAATTTCCCACATAAATAATGCCTTTGACCTGCAATTACATACAACAACAACATATGCCCTTTAATAGTTTCCTTGAGAGCATTTTACTAGGTCATTCACCATTGGCTCCTTAGGTATTTTATTAAGCAAATCAAGCTCATTTTTTCCTAAGGCACTTAAACTACGTTGAGATAGTTTGTTTACCTCTTTTCCTCACAAACTTCTTTCTTGTTTCCTTGTACCGAAAATCAGCAAGGAGTTTGATCACTTGTCAACTTTCTATTCAATATACATATAAGGGTAATGAGCTTAAGAATTCACACTTAAACTCATATACAAACCCTAGTTTAACATAAGTGTTTTAATACACTAAAATGATGTTTACCTTTGAATTTGAAAGAGAACTTGAATATGTAACAAGAGAGGACTCCTCCTTGTCCCTTGAAGATTGAAATGAAGCTAAAACAAGGCAAGATGAAGGCACCATAAGTGGTGATTTTTGGCCACACACTAAAAAAGAGGAAACATTGATTTTCTTTGACTTTCCTTACCTTGAAGCAAAGGAGAATGACAAGACATGAAAAGGTGAGCTCAAGCTCCAACAATGGTGAATCTCCATGGCACCAAAATGGAGTTCTTAAGGATTTGAAAAGATAGAATTGAAGAGCTTGACTCAACTAAGACAAAGGTGGTCTTGAAATTGAATTTGGAGCATGGAGTCATGAGTTACAAGCATTCCAAGTGAAGAATGGTATATGGCTGTAGCAAACCGATGGAGAGAGGAGGAAGGAGATAGACAACCGTGGGAAATGAAAAGGGAAGAAGAGAATGAGGTGAGAGAGTGCTCTTGTTAGGATATTTATGTATAAAAGTAAAATAGTACTTTACTTTATAAGTTTTACTTTTCTTATTTAACTAACAAGGGGGATGACTCATCCCTTGCAAAAACCGGCCCCCATTTAATACTAAGGGTGTTTGGTCTTTGTTGACCAATAACATAACTTATAATAACATATTACAAACTAGCTTATAAAGTTACTATTCACTAAAACAAGGCACATAGATGTGAAATTTTGATTTCCCATTGATTTAGACTTCCTAATGTGATACTAAGTAGTACACATGTTAATTAAAGAGTAATGATGGACATTTAGCCATTCAAAACTATTTACAAGACAATTTTTCGAAATGTGTAAGGCTCCTTAAAGCACATTTTGTGTTTTAACTTGTTTTCAAGCTTGGTTTTCTTGGTAATTGTTTAATATGTTCATTAACATATTATAGGTATAGGTATGACCTTTAGGTATACAATTTATCCCAAGCTTAGAGCACATTTTTGCCCATATTGACTTTAAGGCATTTATTGTGTTTTTTTTGGTTTAGTTGTCTACCAAGGTTCCTAAGGATTAATTAGCCTTAAAATCATAATGAATGTTATTAAGTCTTGGTAGGTTCTTTGGGTCCTAACAAGTTCACTCCAAGCTTATAGCTGTTTTTGCTCAAACTGTATCTTAGTGCTTATTGCATTTTACTATGGTTCAAATGTTTACTGACGTTTCTAAGGCACTTTTTAGCCTTTACATACCATAGTTTAAATGTTTAACAACATATCAAGGTTTGGGGTATTTCATCATTCCTTTTGGATCATGCTTACTTATTTTATTCTGTACAAGTACTCTTTCATTTGTATGACCTCGCATTTTTTATGCATCGGTCCTTATAGCGTTGTAAGTTCTTTCCGCCTTGGTCGGTGGGGGTTAAACTACTGTGACAGTTGGTATTTCCAACGCTTAAACTGACTTGCGTATATTCACTAGTGTGTTCGCACGACTTCCGTATCCATTACGGGTTGGTTACTTAGCAATCGGGTATTCTTGTCCCGAGGCTTATTACTTCACTTATCATGTTAATTTACTAGGAGTACACTTCCCGTTCCTTATGCAATTGCAATAGGAATACACGTCTTTACCATATAGTACCAGCTACTGGCTTACTGCCCAGTCTATTTACTATCACTTACCTTGCATCTCCACTGAGTTTAACTCGTAATTTTACCTGCTCTCCATATCATTGTTCAACAATACTCGTACAACGATCGCTTACTGCGCACCATGTTCTTATTCATTATGCAACATCGACTTACATGGCATCCACTATTATGTTAGTTTCTGCTCATGTATTTTCGTCATTACGTTATGTTTCGTCATTTGCTTGGCTGATTACTGAATACGCTATTCTTCAAGTCTTTACACTCCTTGAGCATTATTCACTCTATACTACTAAACTGACTACTCTTCCGATTTTCCACAATTGTTATAAAAGCTTCCTCTTTTTTTTCGTACTATTCTGATTCAGATTATTCCTTGGAAATAACCACATGGTCAAACTTCAACATATTTCTTGAAGGTTCACAAAAGTACCGCTCCCGCGGTCTCACAATATCGAGAGGTATCCCCACTCTTAAAGTAGTGGTTCGTTCTCCGCTCTATTCATTTACATAACACAAACTTTGCCCTTACTGGTGCCATTTCATGCAAAACTCCTTATGACTTTATTTAGGTTTTTGTAACCATTTAAATTTATGTAATGCATTTGGTTTGTGGCTTATAAGCCTCATTGCCTTGAGCTTTGCTCATTATGGGCTGTTCACACAAATTTTACTTCTCCGAACACCATCACATGGTTGGAGGTGATTCTGAGCTCCCTGACAAGGTCGTTGCATCACACTTCCTTTCATGGGAGGCCCCTTAGGAAGGTCAGGTTGGCCTCTTGGCGACTTAGGGTTCTCTACTGTTAAGTGGGTTCCCTTCGGTGTTTAAACCGAGTAGTATTTATTTCAACTCTTGAGTTTCAATCATGATTTCGTTCAACTTTTGTTGACCAAACACCCGTTCAAGGATTGCTCCTGGGTGTTGCTAAATTATGCCATTACATCTAGCTTTACTTATGGTATGTTAGTCAACTACGCCGCTTTATGTTCTTGGCTGGGTTTAACATCCTCTCCATTGAAGATCTATATTCCCCGGTAGCCTTGGTGATTGTCTGGGAATTCTATCCTATTCGTTGGACACTAACGTATCCATGTTAGGCATCTGCCATATTGTGGTTTAGGCTAGGTTTCCCGCTATCTTGTGTTCCCTTTACAATTCTTGAGACATATCAGATGTATGTACTTAATAACTTGTGCTCCTTGCATCCCTAACTCTTATTCCTTTTCCTGGAATGAGTTCTTAGATTCCTTTAGACTCGTTAGCTTCATGAGTTCTTTACTTCATGCTCACGGTAATCTATTACTCTGGTCTAATATTTGCACTGCTGACCTAGTATGGAGTCGACTACTTCCCGTGTTCCGTATTCCACTCGTTGTACATATGTGGGGTACCCTACTGACAATTGCTACTTACACGACTAACCTATAAGTAGGCCTGTCAGGCCCGCAAGCTCCTATCGGAGTGCGGTCGTCCCACATTTCATTTTCGTACACTTGTGGTGTCTTCATATGCCTATGTGAAGTATTCTATTGTCAACTCCTCTTATATGTCCTTTGATGATGCACATTTGGTGCTTCCCGATCTTAATCAAGGGAAGTTCATCCACTATCGTATTTAGTACGGACTCAATCCATTACCCCTCGGGTTGATACCCTCGGGTTGTGGAATTTTCTAAGGTTGCCCGAAAGTGAACTGGATACAACTTGCCTACTATATGGCGCTGAGGCTGGTGTAGGTCCTCTAGTTTTGGTTTTAAAGAAAATCCGAAGTTTGAGAGAAAATTTGGGCTAAAAGAAGGTTTGAAGTAAATGTGTTTGGAAGAAAGTTTGAGTGTGAAAAAGGGTTTGGAGTAACTCTGAGTTTAGAAGAAAAATTGGGTTACAAGAAAATTCTTCATGGAACTTAAAATGTCTTCATGCCTTGACCAAGTCTAGCTTCTCGCTGACTGGTATATCCTTAAACCAATGGTTAGGCTGTTAGGCCCTTCCAAGGTTTTACTCCTTCAGTTCTTAGGACTCGTGGTCCCTTATTTACTTCATTCACCAATACGGTACTCTTCTAAGTACTTCATAGTCGTTAAAGTTTTCCCAAATAGACCCGTTATAGCAGCACTTGCCATGGCAAGTGCGCCATGCAGGCTGGTTATCGGTTCAACACATACTGGTTGCGGTACTACTTTTATTCACACCGTATTCGGTAGCCTTATTGGCTTGTTCTTGATCTCTTGATAACAAATCTTCTAAGCGACTTCTCATTTGTCTTAACATGATAATCATTAACCGGGGCGACTCTTCATTCTCAGAGGCCCTTATTCACTTAACTCTGTGTTTTTCCTTGTTGCTCGTTCCCACGCATTTGCCATGGTTACCGAGGTTTGACTTTTCACTATATGGTAGTCCTATTGGAATGTTACATACATATTTTCGTAGTCATCTAGACTTTGTCAATCAGGGGTTGCAATCCCTTGGGTGTGTAGGGTTGAAGTTACCGGCTTCTGACTAGTTTCTTAGTCAGTTAGTATACCGTTGGTGGTATTATCTAACAACTGCGGTCCCGTAGACATGTGTCTCGGGTTTTGTTACTTCTCCATTTTCCGCTTCTTCGTAGAGTTAGTACTTTCCTTCTTGCTGGTCGGGCTGGGCTCCCTCGACTGCTAGGCATGTCGACCCAGGTTGCCGGAAATTTTAGTTCCCTATAGGTAAGGTTCTCAGTCCTCCGCTATTAAGTGCGGGTAAAATTATTAAAACGGGAACCATCTCTAGGATTCCCAGTACTCGTAATCTACTATATGACATGCTTTGGTTCTTACAGAAACAATTCATAACAGCCAGATCAGGTTTTTCCCGAGTATGAGAGGATTTTCCATTTCTTTGGCGTTCTTTCCCGAGTTATAAAATGGGGGTTGTGGAGGGCGGGAAGGATATTGTAGGTATCTAGTAAACGCCGGTAATTCTTAACTAGCGTATCTCTCATGCTATCACTCAACCCTTAACCCAAAGTCTTAAACTCCTAACTCGGTACTTCCTAAACTCGGTATTTCCAGTCATTAGAGTGAAACTTCGCTCTGATACCACTTTTTGTAACACCCCAACTACAAACTCCACACTTAACCATTAATTGCAGCGGAAAGTACATCATAAACACTAAACAATAGGGGCGGTGTTACACGCCGTTAGCCACCCACGTGGCTAACAAGGCTAATGCTTACACAATGTATCGGTCTGATGGACTAGATTCCCGAGCATTTATACATGAAATACCCCAAACCTTAGTATGTTGTTTAAACATTTAAATATGTTATATTAAGACTAAAAAGAGTCTTAGAAACATTAGTAAACAAATTTAAACAATAGAAAACACAAAATGTGCTTTAAGGTCAATAAAGGCCAAAATGTGCTCTAAGCTTGGGATAAGCTTGGTTAAGACCTAACGAACTTACCAAGACATTGTTTATATACTAATGAACATATTAAACCAATTACCAAAGAAAACCAAGCTTGAAAACAAGTTAAAACACAAAATGTGCTTTAAGGAGTCTTAAAGCACATTTTTGAAAAATTGTCTTGTAAATGAGTTTTGAATGGCTAGATGTCCATCATTACTCTTTAATTAACATGTGTACTATATAGTATCACATTTGGAAGTCTATATCAATGGGAAATCAAAAATTTCACTTCTATGTGCCTTGTTTTAGTGAATAGTACTAAAATAAGCTAGTTTGTAACATATGTTGTTATAAGTAATTAAATTGATCAAAAAAGACTAAAACACCCCTAATTAACTATTGGGGGCCGGTTTTTGTAAGTGTGGTGACTCACCACTCTTGTTAACATGTTAAGCAAATAAAGAAGACTACTTAAGTTACAATTTACTTTAAGGTATAAATATCTTCTAAAAGCAAAGCTCATCTTCATTTCTCCCTTCCTTCTTCATTTCACACGGTTGCAAGCTCTCTTCTACCTCTTCTTCATTCTCCATTTACGGTTTGCAATAGTACACACCAAGACTCCATCTTTGACCACTTGTATTTTCTAGCTTACTTAACCAAATCAAAAACAAACACCACCATTTTCTTCCTCTCATCAAGATCTTCATTCCTATCTTCTCAAAACTTCAAGACCACCATTTCGGTGCCATGGAGTTCCACCATTGAAGGAGCTTGAGCTTATATTTCTACATATTATTGATCTCCTTTGCTTCTAGGTAAGGAATCTCAAAGAAAAATGATGTTTCCTCCATGTTTTAATCTTGACCGAAATCACTCTTAATGGAGTCCTTATGTTGCTTTGTTCTAGCTTCATTCCAACCTTTCATGGACTAGGTGGAGTCCTCTCTTGATAGATATTCAAACTCTCTTCAAATACCAAGGTAAAACAACTATCTTAATGTTTTTGAAACAATGTAAAACCTAGGGTTTACAATGAGTTTAAGCTTGGAGCTTGTATACTCATTACATTGCTTGTATATTGTATAGTAGTTGACAAGGAATCAAATACCTAGCCGATTTTAAACAAGGAAACAAGAAAGAAGTTTGTGAGGAAAAGAGGTAAATATGCTAACCTAATGTGGTTTAATGTCTTAGGAGAAATGAGCTTATATTGCTTATTGAAATGATCTAAGGAGCCAATGGTGAATGATTTAGTAAAATGTTCTCAAGGGCTTAGTAAAAGGCATATGGATTGTCGGGTGTATTTGCAGGTCAAAGGCAAATATATTGTGGAAATTCAGTGCTTATGATTTATCCATCTTAAGGGCCTAAGAGCCATGTTATTTAAGGGCCTAAGTGCCATGCAATTTAAATTATGCACTATATTGTGATGTAGTGCTAAATGTGTGACGTTTGTGTATAAAAATGTGTTTGATGGATTTTAGTGTTCATGGTTGTTTGATGGTGAAGACAATGTGTCTTGGTTTAGTAATGTTCTAGGAGAGGTCATGCCAAAATTTAGGTAATAAACAAGAAGTTTTAAGGGTTTAAAATGAGTTTGGTAAGTTAGGAAATGTTTAGAATGGTTAAGTGTTCAACTAGTGGAAGAGACATGCATTAGGGTGTTTTAAGATGTGAAAAGGTCTTAGGCAATGTTCTAGAGGATTTTATAATGCAAATGAATGTTTTGGGATACACCAAAGTCATTTGGACTTGTGTTAAGATTTATGTAAACTTTGATGAACAAGGAGAAAGCGTAGACTTGAAAAAGGATTTCAAGAATGACTTAAGGAGTTAGTTGTGAGAATAGATGCTTGGGAGATGATGTTATAGTGGTGAGATAACATTTTGGGATAGTTGCTATCATAGGTAAGAAACACCACTTAGAAGTCTAAGGAAAAACATTATAGTATAAGAGATTTTGTAAGAAAAAGAGTAAGTGTTTAAGGGGTGAGAAAGTGTGTTTGGGAGTTGTTGTATGAAGGTTTAAGTGTGTCTGATGGTGTAGAAACATGTTAGTAGGGTTGAGGAAAATTTTGGAGAAGATTTGACAAGTTTTAGACAAGTTCTGTGGTTGACCGACCCAGGGGGCCGACCCTGGCTGGGTCGGTCGGCCTCTGTTAAACCAGCCGGATGAGTCTCTGGAGTGGACCGACCCAAGGGGTTAGGTCGGTCGGTGGGTCGGTCGGGCTAAAAACGAAGAACAAAATAGGTTCTGTAATGGACCGACCCAGAGGGCTATGGGTCGGTCGGAATGGTGTTGGGGTCGGTCGGGTAAGACGGAAAAATTTCTGTAAGGGACCGACCCAATGGGTTGGGTCGGTCGGTAAGGTCGGTCGGACCAAAATTGTAAAAAAAAAACAAACAAGATGATGGCTTAAGTAATAACCCTAGGGGGTATAATGTGGGTAATTAGTATAAGTTAGACATTAAAACATGTCATATAAACATGTTAAACACTTAATAATTTGAAGTTAAGTGAGTAATTAACCGACATTCTTAAACATGTATAGGAGTGACCTACGGTTGAAATCAATCGAAGCAAGGACCAAGTATGGTTTTCTTGCAGTCTGTTGCCTACCGGTTTACACCGGCTTGTGTGTTGTTTGTTTTTTTGTGTGTTTATGACGTTATAACTTAACCATGTAATGAGTTTACAGTTGTTCATATTATTGTGATGTTATGATGTGACTCATTTCCCTTGTGTGTGTCTAACATGACTTACCACTTGTTGTGAATTGTTGTTAAGTTCCACTGTTGAACTTCTAACAAGTGCTAACTGGGAAGTGAGGAATCCGGTTGTCCGGTCATGCATGTAAGTTAAGAGTAGATATCTGAATCAGATTCGACTCTTATGTTGTTAAGATTGTTCTCCTTAATTTGGCGTTCGATCTCCCGCTAGCTTCCTCCAAAGCTTACCTATTCTGACTTATGATCGGTTTAGTGGGAACATGTGTTGTGTGGTGTGTTCGGGTCACTATATATCCGAACCATCTGTGACTTAAGTTACTCGTTCGAATAACAGAACGGTAATGAGTGTGTGTAACGAGCTTAACATGAGGTGAACCATTCTCTAGGCTCTTATGTTGTTTAACCTTCTTGGTTTGTTATTGTGGAAAGAGTATCCACTGTGTATGTGATGTTGTGCTATGCACTATTGATGCTATGCCACATATTATGTTATGTTATGTTATGTTTAAAATGAATGCCATGTTATCATGACAATTAGTTGCGCGTATCCCGGTAGCCGATGGGCTGCGCGTTAACCATACCAGCCAAGGGTTGCTGACCCCCTCGGGGGCTCCATATTTTTACTGCAGGATGAGGATCGAGGAAGCAGAGTGGCTGTAGGTCTAGGCTGCAGATGTACTTTGGGTTATTTTGGATGTTGAGCCCGGGATGCGCCTGTGCTCCCGTGGCATTATATTTTGATCCGTTGAATACTACTGGGCGGTATATGGCATTTACAGTGAAGGAATGTAATTAAATACTCGGTATTGTATATGATGTATTTATGGTTTAGTTCTATGCTCGGGAGTCTGATCATCAGACCGGTACACTTGTATTTATTCTGCCTTGTTAACCACGTGGGTGGTTGACGGCGTTGTAGCACCGAAGCGTTAGTTAGTTAGTTGTTTATTTTATTCCGCTGCGATTTCAATTAGTTGTGAAGTAAGTGTAGGGGTGTTACAAAAAGTGGTATCAGAGCGAAGTATCGCTCTCTGATGACTAGAAATACCGAGTTAGGAAACCTAACTACAGTTACCTAAGTGAGCAGTTATGGAAAGGTTAACCACTAACCAAGTGTGGAGATACCTTGTTGTCGGGAAACGTTACAACCGTTGGAACCGATAAGTGTGTAAGCATAATGCTAATAATGTTCGTGTGAATTCAGATGTCAGGTAGACCGAGAGGTAGAGGCCGCGGAAGCGGTACTGGAGATACGGATGACCAGGGCGAGAATACTACGGCTCAGGTTATGGCCGAAGCTGTAGCGGCCGCCGTAGCCCAAATGGTCCCACAACTTGTAGCTGCAATTCAGCAGGGGCAACAGCCCGAAGTTCAACCACCACCGCCACCGCCGCCACGAGAGACCAACTGGGTCAAGGCATTGGCAGATCTTAGACCCCCGTCGTTTCATGGGGAGACCGACCCACGTAAGCTGGAGGCGTACATCTCCGAGTTGGAGACCGCCTACGAGACCTTGGATGTGCCTGCTGGGGCCAAGGTCCGTCTTGCCGCTTACTACCTGAAGGGTTCGGCACAGAGTTGGTGGAAGCTTGTGAGAGAGGACCGGATGGCGGATCCTCAGTTTGGTTGGAGGGAGTACACGGCTCTACTGCGAGCCAAATACTACCCTGTGCATGTTCAAGAGGCCAAGCGCCTGGAGCTGGATAGTCTGAGGCAGGGGGACAAGATGTCGGTTGATGAGTACTACACTGCATTCACCGGTCTTATCCACCTGTTACCGGACCTGGGATACTCGAACCGGGTGCTGGTAAACCGTTTCTACAACGGTCTCAGCCACCGTCTTCGCTATGGGATGGGGCCAGCTGAGTATACTACCTTGCAGGTAATTTGAATGAAGTGTGATGTGAATAAGTGTAATCCATAAGTGAGTATTAATGTGAGTTTGTGAGTATGTTTTGCGGGGCATGACTGACATCCTAAATTCAGGAGTGCTATCATGCCGCTGCTAAGGTTGAGATTACCGTCCGTCTGAGGGACGAGGAGAATGCGCACAAGCGCAAGGCCACGAGCGAGGGCCAGAGTCCGCAGGGGTACGGGGGAGGAAAGAAGAAGAAAAAGCCTTATCCCCAGCCCCAGAAGAGTCAGCACCAGGGTGACAAGGGCCAAGCCCAAACCACCACAGCTGAGGAGCCATTGAAGCTCACATGCTTATGCGGCGAAACCCCTACGCTCTTACCCACCTAAGGGTAATTATTTAATCATGTGTGACAAGTTGAAGTGTATGTTGTTAAGTTGTGAAATAAGTATTGATTGTGTATTGTGATAGCAGCTAGCACGGGTTCTGGACCGGAGCGCCACTACTACTGTAAGTGGTGTAACGGAGACCACCCCGGCAAGGACTGCAAAGGAAACGACGTGCAGTGTCGTTACTGCGAGAAGTGGGGTCACCGTGACTACGAGTGTTACCGGAACCCCAACAGCAGAGTCAACAAGCCCAAGGGGCAGTGGAAGGGTAAGGCCACAGCGACTATTGATGGCCCGAAGACGGCTAACCAGCCACCCACAGATCAGAGGCACACTGATTCCCAGAAGGGGAAGGGGTCGGGACCTAGCAAGGCCGCCCTGAATGTGGTGGACCGGTCTGAGGCGCCAGGGCCCTCTTCTAGACCAGGTACCGCCTAAACTGTTGAATGAAATAAGTGATTGCATACCGCATTTCATGCATGTGTGTATTAGTGAGTCCAAGTGTATTATCATGTGAGTAAAGAGTTAAAGTATAGTGTGAAAGTCACCTAATTAGATAATTCTAAACTTAAAGGAACCTTCAATATATGTTATCCAATCCCACCCACACCAAACCCTGAAGAAACCACCATCAACATCACCGACTTTCCAATGGAGCAATGTCAGGTTATCCAGCCAGGTATGATACTCTTAAATGGATACCTGACACCGGAAGCACAAGTCCATATCATCAGACGATGCAATGAACTTGGAGCAAACCGGAGGTTTCTACACACCCGAATACCCGAGCGGATCAAGAATGAAATTGAAGATGATGTGCATGGGTAAGGACTGGAATCCTTACACCAAGACATATCAAGAAGTGCGAGCTGAAGACGGAGCAATTGTACCGATGATACCTGAGGAGTTCCTTGCGGTCGTTAACCACGCCGTGGGAATTGCTCAGCAAGTTGAAACGGATTCAATTCCAAGTGTTAAAGCAGATTTGTGTATTGTGAACTTCTACCAGAAAGGTGGACGATTAGGTTTACACCAAGATAAGGACGAGTCACCCGAGTCTCTAAGTAAGGGAGTACCCGTGGTGTCTTGGTCCATTGGTGATACCGCAGTGTTTATATATGGCGAGCAGAAGCGTGCTGATCTCGCAAAGAAGTTAGTACTAAGTCAGGAGATGTGTTAATCATGGGTGGGCAGTCAAGGATGCTATATCATGGCATCAGAAAGATCAAACTGAATACCGCACCGTCGGCAGTGATCAATGCCACACACATGAAACCCGGACGTTTGAATTTGACCTTCAGACAGTTTTAAAGCCTTGTATAATTATGTAATGTGTTAAGCCAGTGTATGTTAAGGATGTTATTATGTGTTAGTTATGTCAACAGTGTAAACCAACGTATGATGTAAAAGAGTGTGTTAATGAATAAAGTGGAGTTGTTGAAGTATATCAACCGTGTTGTTACCCAATACTTATTAGTTTGCCAATGAATTAGGCTGTGCACTCGGAACGGGAGGTACACTGAGTGTCTGCAATGAGGCAGCCGGCAAGAGCGGCACAATCCTCACCGGTACCTTTCCAGTCAATGGCGTGGACGCTTCGATCTTGTTCGACTCCGGAGCCTCACATACATTTATTTCGCTATCCTTTGCGAAGAGGCTGGGGTTAGACGGTGATGAGATGCCAGACTTCCTAGTCACTCTCCCGTCGAAAGAGCGGATCAGGTGTACCCGCTACCACCGAGATGTTGTTGTACGAATCAGAGGTGAAGAGTTTCCGATCGACTTGATAGAGTTCGACGGACTTGGTTTTGATGTGATTGTCGGGATGAACTGGTTGGAGCGGTACAAGGGCAGAATCCTGTGTGCCGAGCATCGACTGCTTCTTCGGAGTCCATCTGGGGTTACTATATCTTACCGCAGAGGCCCAGGGAGCCTTCGACTCAGATCATCACCGCCATGGCTATGTGTCGTGAACTACGACGAGGGAGTGATGTATACCTCTGCTATGTCCAGGACATAGAGAGAGATCCAGAGTTTAGTCCAGATGTGCCGGTAGTGTCGGAGTTTCCTGATGTATTTCCTAAGGAACTGCCGGGCATGCCGCCAGCACGGGAAGGGAGTTTGAGATTGATTTGGTTCCGGGTACCGGACCAATTGCGAAGGCGCCCTATCGTATGGCTCCAGCAGAGATGACAGAGCTCAAGGAGCAGCTGAGAGACCTACTCGACAAGGGATTTATCCGCCCTAGCGTTTCACCATGGGGAGCGCCGGTCCTCTTCGTGAAGAAGAAGGACGGTAGTCTCCGCCTGTGTATTGACTATCGAGAACTGAATGCAGTTACGGTGAAGAACCGTTACCCTTTACCACGCATCGACGATTTATTTGATCAGTTGAGGGGAGCATCAGTATTCTCCAAGATAGATCTACGATCCGGATACCATCAGATTGCCATCCGTGACAGTGACATTGAGAAGACAGCATTCAGAACTAGGTATGGACATTATGAGTTTACGGTTATGCCGTTTGGTTTATCCAATGCACCAGCGAAGTTCATGGATTTAATGAACCGCTTGTTCCAAGATCAGTTGGACAAGTCAGTGGTAGTCTTCATCGACGATATTCTTGTGTACTCGAAATCGAGAGGTGAGCATGAAAGCCACCTGAGAAATGTGTTACAAACATTGAGGAAGAATCAGTTGTATGCTAAATTTTCAAAGTGTGAGTTTTGGTGAACCAAGTATCCTTTCTTGGTCATGTGATTTCTGAGGCCGGGATCGCTGTTGATCCGGCAAAGATTGATGCAGTGCGCACCTGGCCTAGGCCGAAGACAGTTACCGATATCAGGAGCTTCCTCGGTCTGGCAGGTTATTATAGGAGGTTTGTGAAGGACTTCTCCAGTGTCTCGAAGCCGATGACTTCCTTGATGAAGAAGGATGCACCATTCGAGTGGACAGTCGACTGTGAGAGTTCTTTCCAGAGTCTCAAGGATGCTCTGACATCTGCACCAGTCCTGACTATACCAGACGGTCCAGATGGTTTTGAGGTCTATTGCGACGCATCAGGCAGAGGTATGGGTTGTGTGTTGATGCAACACGGGAAGGTCGTAGCTTACGCCTCCCGACAGCTGAAGAAGCATGAAGAGAACTACCCTACCCACGATTTAGAATTGGGTGCCATTGTCTTCGCATTGAAGATATGGCGACATTATTTGTATGGGGTAAGTGTGACAATTTATTGGACCACAAAAGTTTAAAGTACTTGTTCACTCAGAAGGAGTTGAACATGAGGCAAAGAAGGTGGGTTGAGTTTCTAAACGACTACGACATTAATCTACAGTACAAAGAGGGTAAGGCAAATGTGGTAGCTGACGCATTGAGTCGCCGAGCACACTCTCTCCATTCGCTAGTCTCTCATACTGGCTTGGTTGAAGAGGTGCGGAGTGCTCAGATGACGGATCAGTATATGTTGGAGATCAGCAGAAGCTTATTGATGGCACATTCGAGGGTCAGAAGTACGACTTCAGACTCCACGATGATGACCTGATTAGGCTTAATGGCCGACTGTGTATACCGAGGAGTAGCGCTGAGTTGAAGGAGCGCATATTGAGTGAATCCCATTGTTCTACTACTTCGATTCACCCCGGAGCTTCAAAGATGTATAAGGGTATGAAAATTATTTTTGGTGGACTGGAATGAAAAAGGATGTTAATGATTATGTGTTGAGGTGTCTCACTTGCCAGAAGGTCAAGTTTGAGCACCGACGGCCTGGTGGTATGGTACAGCCAATGCCAGTGCCTGAGTGGAAGTTCCATGATATTTCTATGGACTTCGTAGTAGGGCTTCCGCCTACAAGGGGAGGTCTGAATATGATTTGGGTTATTGTTGACCGACTGACCAAGGTGGCTCGATTCATACCGATGAAGGACACCTGGAAAGTGGCAAAACTGGCAGAACTCTTTGACAGAGAGATTGTAAGACATCATGGGGTACCGAAAACGATTGTATCTGACAGAGATACCAGATTCTATCGAGGTATTGGAAGTCTAACGCGAGAAGCACTGGTACCGAACTGAAATTGAGTACAGCGTTCACCCACAGACAGATGGTCAGAGTGAGCGCACCATCCAGACACTTGAGGATATGTTACGTGCATGTGCACTTGACTTTCAGACCAGCTGGATTGATAAGTTACATCTGATCGAGTTTAGTTACAACAACAGTTACCATGCTTCGATCAAGATGTCTCCCTTCCAGGCTTTGTACGGTAGACCATGCCGCACGCCATTATGCTGGGATGAGTCGAGTGAGACGGTCATTATAGGACCAGAGTATCTTGAACAAGTTCAGGCAGAAGTTCGCCAGATCCGGGCTAACATGAAGGCAGCTCAGGATAGACAAAAGTCGTACGCAGATGTGCGCAGACGTGACCTGGAGTTCGCCGTGGGCGATCAGGTATTTTGAGAGTATCCCCCATGAAGGGAGTATTTCGTTTTGGCCAGAAAGGCAAGTTGAGCCCAAAATATGTGGGGCCTTATGTTGTGACGGAGCGGATCGGCCCGGTAGCTTACAGACTTGATCTACCCGCCGAGCTGGGCAAGGTACATGATGTATTTCATGTGTCCCAGTTGAAGAAGTATATGTCTCATCCGTCTCATGTGCTTCAGCCTGAAAGGCTAACCTTAGAGCCGACCATGCGATCAGTGGAGACTCCGGTACGGATTCTGGATACTAAGACTCGAGACACTCGCCATAAGTCTGTGAGACTGGTGAAAGGTTCTTTGGTCTAACCAGGACGTTGAGGAGGCCACTTGGGAGCTGGAAGATAAGATGAAGGCGAAGTACCCGTCATTGTTTACTTTCTTAGTGTTTATGTGTATAGGGTACGGGGCGTACCCCTTTTTAAGGGGGGTAGAGCCGTTTCGGTTATGTGTGTACGACGTGTATTTAAATACATCGTCTATGTTATGTTGTTATGTTACAGACCGTTGTGTCTGAATGATGTTGATGATGTTGTATGGACCTTGTGTCCAATGTTATGTATCCGATGTTATGTTGTATGGACTTTGTGTCCAATGTTATGTAAGTGTGTTGTTAATGTTGTTATGGAAGTAGTTTTATATGTATTCCCGTGTTCTAACATTTAGGATATGTGGAATGTGAACTTTGAGGACAAAGTTCTTTTAAGGGGGGTAGATTGAAATACCCCAAACCTTAGTATGTTGTTTAAACATTTAAATATGGTATATTAAGACTAAAAAGAGTCTTAGAAACATTAGTAAACAAATTTAAACAATAGAAAACACAAAATGTGCTTTAAGGTCAATAAAGGCCAAAATGTGCTCTAAGCTTGGGATAAGCTTGGTTAAGACCTAATGAACTTACCAAGACCTTATTTATATACTAATGAACATATTAAACCAATTACCAAAGAAAACCAAGCTTGAAAACAAGTTAAAACACAAAATGTGCTTTAAGGAGTCTTAAAGCACATTTTTGAAAAATTGTCTTGTAAATGAGTTTTGAATGGCTAAATGTCCATCATTACTCTTTAATTAACATGTGTACTATATAGTATCACATTTGGAAGTCTATATCAATGGGAAATCAAAATTTTCACTTCTATGTGCCTTGTTTTAGTGAATAGTACTAAATAAGCTAGTTTGTAACATATGTTGTTATAAGTAATTAAATTGATCAAAAAAGACTAAAAACACCCCTAAGTAACTATTGGGGGCCGGTTTTTTGTAAGTGTGGTGACTCACCACTCTTTTAACATGTTAAGTAAATAAAGATGACTACTTAAGTTACTATTTACTTTAATAAGTATAAATATCTTCTAAACAAAACTCATCTTCATTTCTCCCTTCCCTTCTTCATTTCACACGGTTCCAAGCTCTCTTCTCACCTCTTCTTCATTCTCCATTTACGGTTTGCAATAGTACACACCAAACTCCATCTTTGACCACTTGTATTTCCTAGCTCACTTAACCAAATCAAAAAAAACACCACCATTCTCTTCCTCTCATCAAGCTCTTCATTCCTATCTTCTCAAAACTTCAAGACCACCATTTCGGTGCCATGGAGTTCCACCATTGAAGGAGCTTGAGCTTATATTTCTACATATTATTGATCTCCTTTGCTTCTAGGTAAGGAATCTCAAAGAAAAATGATGTTTCCTCCTCCATGTTTTTATCTTGACCGAAAATCACTCTTAATGGTGTCCTTATGTTGCTTTGTTCTAGCTTCATTCCAACCTTTCATGGACTAGGTGGAGTCCTCTCTTGATAGATATTCAAACTCTCTTCAAATACCAAGGTAAAACAACTATCTTAATGTTTTGAAACAATGTAAAATCTAGGGTTTACAATGAGATGAAGCTTAAAGCTTGTATACTCATTATATTGTTGTATATTGTTTAGAAGTTGACAAACAATCAAAACCTTGCCGATTTTAAACAAGGAAACAAGAAAGAAGTTTGTGAGGAAAAGAGGTAAATATGCTAACCTAATGTGGTTTAAAGTCTTAGGAGAAATGAGCTTATATTGCTTATGAAATGATCTAAGGAGCCAATGGTGAATGACTTAGAAAATGCTCTCAAGGGCTTAGTAAAAGGCATATGTATTGTTGAGTGTATTTGCAGGTCAAAGGCAAATATATTGTGGAAATTCAGTGTTTATGATTTATGCATCTTAAGGGCCTAAGAGCCATGTTATTTAAGGGCCTAAGTGCCATGCAATTTAAATTATGCACTATATTGTGATGTAGTGCTAAATGTGTGAAGTTTGTGTATAAAAATGTGTTTGATGGATTTAGTGTTCATGGTTGTTTGATGGTGAAGACAATGTGTCTTGGTTTAGTAATGTTCTAGGAGAGGTCATGTCAAAATTTAGGTAATAAACAAGAAGTTCTAAGGGTTTAAAATGAGTTTGGTAAGTTAGGAAATGTTTAGAATGGTTAAGTGTTCATAGTGGAAAGACATGCATTAAGGTTTTTAAGATGTGAAAAGGGCTTAGGCAATGTTCTAGAGGATTTATAATGCAAATGAATTTTGGGATACACCAAGTCATTTGGACTTGTGTTAAGATTTATGTAAACTTTGGTGAACAAGGAGAAAGTGTAGACTTGAAAAAGGATTTCAAGAATGACTTAAGAGTTAGTTTTGTGAGAATAGATGCTTGGGAGATGATGTTGTAGTGGTGAGGGAAACATTTTGGCATAGTGGTGCTATCATAGGTATGAAACACCACTTAGAAGACTAAGGAAAAACATTATAAGTGTTAGAATTTTGGTAAGAAAAGAGTAAGTGTTTAAGGAGTGAGAAAATGAGTTTGGTGGTTGTTGTATGAAGTTTTAAGTGTGTCTGATGGTGTAGAAACATGTTAGTAGGTTGAGGAAAATTGGAGAAGATTGACAAGTTTTTAGACATTTCTGTGGTTGACCCGACCCAGGGGGCCGACCCTGGCTGGGTCGGTCGGCCTCTGTTAACAGCCGGATGGAGTCTCTGGAATGGACCGACCAAGGGTTAGGTCGGACGGTGGGTCGGGTCGGGCTAAAAACGAAGAACAAAATGGTTCTGGAATTGACCGACCCAGAGGGCTATGGGTCGGTCGGATGGTGTTTTGTTCGGTCGGGTAATTTAAAAGACGGAAAAATTTTCTGTAAGGGACCGACCCAATGGGTTGGGTCGGTCGGTAAGGTCGGTCGGACCAAAACTTGTAAAAAAAAAAAACAACAAGAATGGCTTAAGTATATACCCTAGGGGGTATAATGTGGGTAATTAAGTATAAGTTAAGACATTAAAACATGTCATATAAACATGTTAAACACTTAATAAATTTGAAGTTAAGTAAGTAATTAACCGACATTCTTAAACATGTATAGGAGTGACCTACGGTGGAAATCAATCGAAGCAAGGACCAAGGTATGGTTTTCTTGCAGTCTGTTGCCTACCGGTTTACACCGGCTTGTGTGTTGTTTGTTTTTCTGTGTTTTATGACGTTATAAGACTTAACCATGTAATGAGTTTACCGTTGTTCATATTATTGTGATGTTATGATGTGACTCATTTCCCTTGTGTGTGTCTAACATGACTTACCACTTGTTGTGTAATTTTGTTAAGTTCCACCGTGAACTTCTAACAAGTGCTAACTGGGAAGTGAGGAATCCGGTTGTCCGGTCATGCATGTAAGTTAAGAGTAGATATCTGAATCAGATTCGACTCTTATGTTGTTAAGATTGTTCTCCTTAATTTGGCGTTCGATCTCCCGCTAGCTTCCTCCAAAGCTTACCTATTCTGACTTATGATCGGTTTAGTGGGAACATGTGTTTGTGTGGTGTGTTCGGGTCACTATATCCGAACCATCTGTGACTTAAGTTACTCGTTCGAATAAAAGAACGGTAATGAGTGTGTGTAACGAGCTTAACATGAGGGTGAACCATTCTCTAGGCTCTTATGTTGTTTAACCTTCTTGGTTTGTTATTGTGGAAAGAGTATCCACTGTGTATGTGATGTTGTGCTATGCACTATTGATGCTATGCCACATATATGTTATGTTATGTTATGTTTGTAAAATGAATGCCATGTTATCATGACAATTAGTTGCGCGTATCCCGGTAGCCGATGGGCTGCGCGTTAACCATACCAGCCAAGGGTTGCTGACCCCCTCGGGGGCTCCATATTTTTACTGCAGGATGAGGATCGAGGAAGCAGAGTGGCTGTAGGTCCTAGGCTGCAGTTGTACTTTGGGTTATTTTGGATGTTGAGCCCGGGATGCGCCTGTGCTCCCGTGGCATTATATTTTGATCCGTTGAAACTACTGTGGCGGTATATTGGCAGTTTACAGTGAAGGAATGTAATTAAATACTCGGTATTGTATATGATGTATTTATGGTTTAGTTCTATGCTCGGGAGTCTGATCATCAGACCGGTACACTTGTATTTATTCTGCCTTGTTAACCACGTGGGTGGTTGACGGCGTTGTAGCACCGAAGCGTTTAGTTAATGTTTAGTTGTTTATTTCCGCTGCGATTTCAATTAGTTGTGAAGTAAGATGTAGGGGTGTTACAATACATTACAAACCACTTCATATGTAAACCGAGACAAATACATTTACATTTCAAACTGTACCGAGTCTAATACATTGTATTTCTGATATCAGTCTTCGGTCTTACACCACTTACAAATACATAAGCAACTGAAATAACTACCCATGCATAATCAGCCATCCCCGTCCTACTCTCGAACGGCTACCAGCTCCAGTGTACCTGAAATATAATGGGTTGCCCCAAAGGGGCTCAACACCTTTGCTGGTATGGTAATCGTGCAGCCCACATACTACCGGGCCACACACAACTAATTGTCGTCTGAGCATGCGGTTGATTATATTTAAATCATGCATGAGATACTATAAACACACAATACAATCAACAGGTAATCAACACTGACATACGTTCAACAAGTATAACACATCAACATTAATAAATCACATTGCTTGGTCTATAGACCATAAGAGCTTTTACTTTAAGGCTTCATTCTTATTGGTTAACACTTATCCCTTTTGTTCGGGCTACAACCCTCTACTTCTCATAATAAACTTGGTATCATTTTCGATAATCACATACACGTACATCTCAATGTTCATTACACAACCATACACATACAACATAACTCTGGTACGAGTCACGGGAGGAACCATACCGGGGTGAGAGTTTAGTCACTCTTATAGAGCCTAGAGAACGACTGGTCCACATGTCAAGCTCGATACATAACACATTGTCGTTCTGTTTATCGAACGAGTAACATACACAAGGTGTATCGAATCTAGAGATCCAAGCACACCGTACACAAATCCCCTAACCCCGAACATAAGTCAAGGTAGGTGAGCCAGCTATAGGCTCGTGGGCGATTGAATTCCAAGAAGGAAAACAACCATACATGGGAGAGAGTTGAATCTGATATAGATATCAACTCTCATACATACGCGCGCGACCGAGCACTCGAATTCCTCAACCCCCCCAAGTTATACATTGGTTAGAAGCTCCCTCCATGGGGCTTATCATGACAAGTTACATTATAGTTAGTCAAGTTCGGTTAGACACACAGGGGAGGTAAGATACCATTCGACATACATGAACATAGCAAAAGTCGTTACACAACGACATACTCAAAGGGGGTAAACACATTTACACACAACAATAGTACACAACTAACACCCGGATAGCCGTAGTTAGAACGTTCTCATAGGTTTGGACGTTAATTCTAAATACCGATCTCTTATGCGATCCTAGAGTTGGTTAGCTACGGTTTAACACATATTCAAGGTTAAACGGTATCGGAACTAAATACGCCACATAAATGAATTACTATAAACTCATTTCATGCTTTATCTTGCAAGGTGGCAAACATACAGAAAAACAGGTTGGCATACATGTCGGTGTAACCCGGTAGGACACAGGTTGCAAGAAAACCATACCTGTCACCTGGGAATTACTTTAGCGCCTCATCTCACGCTCCTTAGTTAATTCTCGTACAACTGATATCATTTCAAATGTTTTTATTAACATCATGATCATACGGTATGTAAGCTACTATTACTCCCGTACTTACCCCGTTGTCCTGTTATCCTTAACTTACTTATGTGATCTTAAGTTCACAACTTACACATTCACTTCTAGCACTTGTCTATACTTTTTAAGACCTTTACATGTCACCAAACAAGGCCTGAACATCATCTAATATGAATGCCCATCAATCCCCATTCATTTAAAGGCTTTAAAACACTTTCGGGAGCATTTTTGGTGTGGTCCGGGACTTAATGCTCTGGCTAACTTTCGAATTGATTTGTAAGGTGGTCCTGGACTTGGTCCTGGACTTAAGTCCCGGACCAACCCTCCAGTGGTGTTCTCGGGGCATTTTAAGGTGTGGTTCGGGACCTTATCCAAGGGCTAGGTCCCGGACCCTACTAAAAAGCTGCTAAAACACCATTTTTCAACCCTTAATCCAACCTTAAACCTCACCCAATCTTTTCCTAATCTTTCCACAAGTTTCGAAACATGTTATAACACCATAAACATGCATTAAACCTTCCTAAATCATTACCAAACTCATTTTTCAATTCTTGCTCAATTCTACAAGTTTTTCACTCTCAAATTCTACACTTTGTTTACTAGTGCTCCAACAACATTCCTATGACAGCTATTATCTCATTCTCAACCAATTTGACCATTCCAATCTTTCTTAAGCATTTACACTTCTAATACCCAAGTTCATCCCTCATTTACCGGGTCAAACACACTAGCTCCTTTCTAGTTCTTCCAAGGCACTAAACATCAATTTGCTACAGATTTTTGCACCATTCAATATCCCTCCTCAGCCAACACCTCAAGGTGTTTAATTAACTCAAACAAATTCCTTTCCACTCCAAGATAGCCTTAGGCCCTCCAAACTCATAACAACACATAATTCACTTAGATTTCTACCGAAATTTCGCCATAACTTCGTTACTATACTAACAGATCCAAATTTCATCATCTTCATCACCTAAACCAAAATAGTCATAATTCATACTAACCAAACCCTTAGTGGGTTCTAACAGCACACAATGTTCAACACATTTACATAAATCTCCACAAAACACTTCAACTTAAATATCTTGGCCCTTAGGCCCTTAATTCAAAAACACAACTCACCATTGCACCAACCACTAAACATCATCACAAATTTCCTCTTATATTCACTAAACACATTTTCCAACAAATTTTTTGATTCATTCATTTAAATTACCCAACTCAATATTACAAAACAATCAAGATAGTCATTAAGGTGAATTATTTACCTTAATCTTCCAAGTTCCCTTTTTCTCTTCTCTCTTCCTCCTTCTTGTTCTTGTTTTCAAACCGGTCACAATGGGGTTTAATTTCTAACAATAAACCAATGCCCAAGGGAACAATAAGCACTAGATAGATATTTAAGCTCTTGGAATTAACCCTAGAATGAAAGAGTGCTTAAGACACTAAAATAAAGGGGATTACCTTCTAACTTCAATGGGGTATTTTGGAAATCAAAACAAGCAAGATCCAGCACTTCATGAAGATAAAATGGAGCTAGAGCAAGAAGAACAATGGGGTTCAAAAATCTGGAAAAATCGGTGTCAAGGAAAAACTAGGAAAAAAAGGTTTTTCAAGCTTTTCCTACCTTAGGACCAACAAGGAGTGGAAATGGTGTTCTTCCTTACAAAGATGAGCTACAGCCATGGAAGTCAAACTTGGAGTTTAAGGATTTTGAAAAGAGGGAAATGATCTCCAATATGAGGGGAGTAATAATATGTATTTTTTTTGTTGTTTTGAGTTGGTTTAAGGCTTGAAAATGGAAGAAGACAGCTTGAGCTGGTTGTGGCTGTATAAATCGCCATTGTAGCAGGTTGGGAGGAAGGAGAGTGCTGGGAGAGAGGCAGAAAATCGTAAGAGGGAAGGAGGGAGTAGAAGAGAGAGAAATGTAAAAGTAATGTACTTTATTTGCTTTATTGTTTTACTTTTTTACTTTTCTCACTAATTTGAGAGGGGGAGAGGAAGAAAAACATGGGCACACATGGAAAAGTTCCAGATTTTTTACAAATTAAGAAAGGAGGGGCATTTTAGTCTTTAACAACTAACACCCATGAAACCCGAATTTGCACTATTCACTAAACCGGGTCCGTTTTCTAGATTTTTCTCATTTATTTATTTTTAATGGTTCCTAAACCTTCATTAATGTTTTATTATAGTTATATTATCAACTATAATTTTTATGGGGTCATTTAACTGTTTAAAGTCGTGTTTTCGGGTTTTCTCGAAAAACACGCTTTAAGACTCCATTAGCGTTTTAACCCATTATTTGGATCAATTTTCTTCCAGAATTTTTCCCACATGTTCTTAGTATGTAACTAAGTCTTAGGAATCCACTTAGGACACTTTTTGAGGTTATATACCTCCTAAGATTATTTCATACGTGTTTTTATATTTTGTGACTTTTACCCGTTTTCCTTTTTCTTTTGGTTTTTCTTTCTTCACCAAAATTCCTAAGGACTTAATTAGCCTTAGAAAATCATAATTACACAATTTATTAACATACTTAAGTTTGGGGTATTTCACAATGACTTGGATAAGAGAAGCTAAGTATGTGTCAACACTCTCCAATATTGCTTTTCCAGAAGCGCCTTTGAAATACCCCTAAGGTTCATAAATTAAATTAAAAGACAATTAATGAGTTAAGAAGGCTAATAAGCCTTAATGAACCAAGAATCATGAAAACTCCTAAGCACACTTATATAAATAAATATGTACTCCATGAAGGTTACTAAACCTTATATAAACACATGGACATAAGTGGAGCATAGTAAAGGAGGAAAATCAACCTACAATTGATTTATCATGATATACACATCTTCATGAACAAAGAACACAAACACTTAAGGAAAAATATACCTTAAGAAGTCATAATGACTTGTGAGTAAAATATCACTTGTAACACAAGTGTATACACCTTTGGACACTAAATAACACATGTTATACATGTTAACACATTAAACAAGTCCAAGATACACATGATGTGCAAAAAGAACATCAATATCAAAGCCGAATCAAAGTATACATTTTTACTAGTTTTAATGAATGGTAAAGTATACCAATTCCTTAAAAATACATATTTATACACTTAAGGACAAGGAAATCATGTTGGTAACAAACTAACAAATGATATAAGTCCAAATGTACAAGTTATAAGTCATAACATTAAAAATGAAGCAAAAGAGACCATCTTACCCTTGGAGCAAGGTGTGGCCGGAAATGCCCACTAAAGAGGCTGCCAACTTGCAAAAGCTGAACCAAAAAGTCTTAATTAGGTGGCTTAAGTCAACAAATACTAAACAATACACATGCTTTACCAATAATGCCTTAAAAGTCTTATTCTTCTCTTTCCTCCTCATTTCTTCCTTGGCTGCCAATTTCATACCCTTAAATCCTCTCTTAGTCTGCTAATAGACAGCCAGGAACAAGCTTGGAAAGAAATTCATTCCTAAGGCATAGGTAAGCTCTTAATTCATATGATAGTTCATTCTCTTCCCCTTTTCAATAGCTATCCAATGGTATAAGATTCAAATTATTTCCCCCACTTATCTAGGCTGGATATAAGTTGAAAGAGAAGGTCATTTTTGGCTGGAACCAGATTTGGGGAAGAAAGTAAAGCAAAGTCATTCCTTAAGGTAAAAATGTGCTCTAAGCACCTACCTTCTTCTCTATTGTTGTTCTAACTGATTCCTATCAACTAAACCTTATATAATCTTCATATTTACATGCTAGAGCCGTTGGTGAACCTTCATCCACTTGAAGTTGGCCAAAACCACCCAAAAACACCTTAAAAGGGTGTTTAAAGAGTAAGTCTTCTAGCTTCTGTACAAATGAGTTAATCCGCCAATTTGGCATTATTTTATTAAGGGATTAACACCCTTCATCCCTATGGAAAATAGGGCTATGGAACACTTGGGATCAGCTTCAAATTTTAAGGTAAAAATCCATGTTTTAAGACCTTTAATGACTCTTATGGTTAGTTTCAGTTTTAAGCTGAGCCATAACCTTTGCTCTCTGTTTAATGCAAGTCAAGAGGTGTATAAACACACCTCCAAACTTCCGTGACAGTACATGGAGTGATAGGTTCCTTAAAGTCATTTTTAAGGTGAGAAATCTAGGTTTTCATGGCTTAAAATTACTCTTATAGTTGGTTCAGTTTTTGGAACCTAACTATATCTTATTCTTGCTGTTAGAAATTAATTCAAAGCTGTCTAAACCAAACTTCCAAGCTGGTGTGACCATTCAAGCTTCAAAAAGCTTATAAATCAAGGTATAACACTCTTAACTATATATTATATGCTTTAAAGCTTATGGTATATATTGTGCCGAGAATGGACTGATTAAAATGGTTAATTTAAACCTAAGTGTGACCATAAATGACTTAGTTAATATAAGCTAGTCATTTAAATGATTTAATTGACATAATGGTCAAATTAAGACATTATGTGGAAAAATTGGTAAATATGGAAAAATTGGTGGTAAGGCCGTGAGTTAAAGTATTTTTGAGACATTTAAAGTGTAATTTATTTTGCAAGTTCAAGGTTGTAATAAGGCCATGTCATTAATCCATTTTATTTAAGTTTAAGAGCTTATTTAATTTTATTTATGCATTAAGCATTAAGTTTGGGGTCAAAAGGTAATTACAAAAAATAAAAGGCCGTGGGCTGTATTAGGTTGAAGTTTGGAGTTTAAAATGAATTTAGATAAAAATTATAACACCTTATAAAGTTATGTTACAAAATTGTAAAAAGAGGAAAGTTTGTGGTATATATAGTAATTACCAAAAGTTTGGGTTTCAAAAAGAATTTAGAAGTCAAGGTTGACTATATAGGAGACTTTGACCAAGTTTGGGAATTTAAGGAATTAAATACTAACTTATAATAAGTTAAGTATGAAATTGTAAAAGATTTATAAATATTGGGGTGAAATGGTGATTTCCGAAAATAATGGGTACCAAATGGAGTTTAGAACAAACCTTGGGTTATTAGGAATTTATTTGGTTAAATTTGGAGTTAGTATGAATTATATAACTATAATATATGATATTTTATATCATTGTTATATTTGGGTAACATATGGGGTGAAAACCGTAAATACTGAAAGTATAAGGTTAGGAATGATGTTTATAACCTTTTGGTATAGTTTGGTGATTTTTGGAATTATATATGAGGTTTTATTAAGATATATGTATAATATATAGTTTTAATGATATTAGAAACTATATGTTATAAAATGGGGTGATTTGGTGAATATAGAAAGTTAAGTGGTGGAAATTAAATTAGAACAGACCATGGGGTCTGTTCGGCTATTTTTAAGAAGTTATAACCATAGGTTATAATTATATTAAGGTTTAAGGATTATAATATAAGGAATATATTATAAGTGTAACAAAGAAATATAATTTGGGGTTGTTTTGTAAATAAAAACCGACAACCATATGGGCTGTTTGGTATTTTGTAACATTTTATAACTATAGGTTATAAGTGTTTTAATGACATAAATGTCATAATATATGTTATATAACTATAGTGTAACATTATATATGTAACACCCCTACCGCTAATACCGTCATTACCGTCCAATCTCCTTATACATCCATACTCACGCAGCGGATACATACTTACACTACGGTGGTGATACAATGTCGTTAGCCACCCATGTGACTAACAAGGCTACTGCTACATACAGCATCGGTCTGATGGACCGGAATATCCGAGTGCTACACAAATACAATCCTTACTACGATTACAACCGGGTACTACAACTTCATTCAATACAATACTCCAAAAGTTCAATACAATATAATACACCGAGTTTACTAAGATCCTTATACAAATACAATACTCCTTTCAATTTCATACATACTCATTAAGAGTCTACATCTACCCATTCCTCACATCTACATGCTTACAATACATAAGGTGTACCCCCTTGGTACACTAATACTTCAAGGCTACAAGCCTTACACAATTTACTACTTCTACATTTCCTCCCTAGCCATCCAAACATAGATGTCGGTCTCTTACTGTGATCATGTCCCCTTCGGGTACCTGCACACTAAAAACGTTGCCCCTAGGGGCTCAGCTTTCGCTGCATATGACTTCCGCATACCCCGCGTACTAGCGAGGGTACGCCGACCACTTGGTCGAATACATGCAATTCATTTTACAAGTACATACATACATACATGATTCATTCATAATGCTACAATACTACACAAGGTATACATACTTACACAAAGTACAATACATACAAGGAAGACAATACAATTCAACCAATACTTACTTACCTTCTTCCGAAATACACATACACAATACATACACATTACATACTCAATACGCAATACTTATTAGCTCCATTTGTCCAACCGGGTTAATCGGGTGGAGATTACTCTTTTACTCGGGGTCAATGACTTACACCAGCCAAGACCATTACTCATACAATACTTACTTACTTACTACATACTCAAGTCAAGTCGTCGGGACCTCCGGCCCGGGGACTACTCTGTCCCACCACCGGGATTTAGTTGGTTCACTAATCCAGGATGCTACCCATTTAAGGGGTTTGGGCCGCGGACCAGTTTAAGAACCAGGAATCGGATCCAACCTCTTGTGTCTCCTCATCCTCACGCGTGGCCGAAACTATATCGGACTTCTACTCATTCCAATTTACTCAATACTTACGTTAGGAGTTAGGTAGCTAGGAATTAGTATAAGTCACACATCCAAGCCACATCCACAAATCCATTGCTCATATACACATCCATACAAAATACAATACAATACACAAGTACGCTACAAGATACAAATTCACTTCATCATCATTCATATATTTCATGAATTATACAAACTAGTGGTCAAGACAATATACATCAAGAACAACTTAAGCAAGCACAAGCAAGTGCAATAAAGTCCGATTCATGCATTTATCTTATTTAGGTGATCAAATAAGCACACAAATCGGGGTAACCAGGTTAGGATACAGAGCATAAAGAAAGCATACCTTTCACCGTTGATTTTGGATTCACCGACTCCTCTTCGGTGTTCAACTATTCGAATCCTAGCATATACATAGAGTTGGGTGGTTAATTATCTATAATTAACCTTACTCATTACTTTCCCTACTGTTTCCCAGTTCATACTTACTATCTCATTGTTACTTAAATACATTTACTTATGTTACTTACTTAAAATTATTCTCTAAGCTTGTTTATGGCCTTAATGGCCATTAAACATCATTAATCAAGTGTTAGTTACCTTGTAATATCATTACCCTTCATTACCCTACCTTAGATTTGCTTTAAAACACATTCTGTGAAGGTTTTAGTGTGGTCCAGGTTGTTGTCCGGGTTTACAAACCCGGACCACAATGCTTGCACAACTCTTGGGTATGTTTTATGTATGGTCCGCGTTTAGGTCCTTGATTGCAAACCCGGACCATGCGTGCGTAGCTTCTCTCGGGTATGAATTTGGGGTGGTCCGGGTTTAGGTCCTGGTTTACAAACCCGGACCACTCCACTGCTACTACGTTCTGTTGTGTTTTAAGGCTGGTCCGGGTTTCTGTACCGGTTTACAGACCCGAACCAGTTGCAGGTTTGTAAATTATGTTTGTTTTTTATTATGTTTCAACTCCAAACTTCTACCAACTTCTTCCCCAATATTCCTACATATAATCTAGGGTGTTTTGACCCTAATTAGGCAATCAAAACTAACCTAATCCATCTCTATACCAATCTATTACCTAATGCATTCCACTGTCAAATTCCTCCACTGTTACAGTTTTTCTTCTTCCACAAATGCTACAGATTTTTCCTTTCTTCTTCCCCCTAATCCTATGGCTCTTTCATTGCCTCATTTGCATTATACTCAACCCAAGTCTTACTCAGTACAATACTCATTTTACTAAGCCCTACACACTAATTCTTCCTAGTTTCTCTAACACATTTCAATTCCTCTTGCTACAGATTTTGCATCTTTGTATTCTCACACTACAACTACTACTCCATGATTACTAAACATCCTTACTCAATCCAATACATACCTTGGTTTTCCCATACACCAAGCCATCCATAAATGCACATTTCCTACCAAAATTTTGCCATAGTTCACCTACAATTCTAACTTCTCCACATACATACTTCCTCACCAAATTCATTCCTAATCTAGCCACACCCTTACAAGGGTCCTACCAGCAATCAAAGCAATACTCAATTCATCAATACTCCTCAATCCACAATACCAATACACATACACAATTCACTTGGCTCTAAGGCCCACAATTCACATACTTGCTCACAAATACTCAAACTTCCATAACTACAATACTAATACAATATTTTGGGTTCTTTAATTAGTTTACCCATTCCTATTACTCTAATGCATTAAAATCTAACATTAAGAAAGAGCTCTTACCTTAAGCTCATATTTCCTCATTTCCTTTCCAATTCTCCTTCTTCTCTTTCCTTGCACATAATCGGTCAAGTGGGCAATGGAGTTGCCAAACTCCATTCCCATCACCCAATGAACATAAAAACAAGTGTAATTAAATTACTAACCCTTAGATTAATGCTAGTTCATTGAAATGCTTAAACATAATTTCTAGGGTTTACCTTTTGAAGCTTTTAAGAGGGGTTTTAGCCCTTGGTTCAAGAAGGTGTTCTCACCACCATTGCAAGGTTGGAATAATGCTCAAACAAGAGAAGAACAAGGCGTTACAAAGTGGCAAAATCGGCCAAGAAAGATGAATGAAGAAAAATAGATTTTTCTTGAATGTTTTTACCTTAAGAGAGAGAGAGAGAGATGACTCCAAGCTCCACAACAATGCCATTTTCTTCACCAATGGGGTATACCCACGAAAATGAACTTCATCATTTTGGAATTTTAAAAAGAGGGAACGATAGAGAATGATGAGGGGAGTTCAAATATGTAATTTGTTTTTGATTTGGAGCTTTAATAAAGCTTGGGCAAGCTTGAGAAGGTGAGATGCCATGGAGGGGAAGAAAATCGCCAGAAAACCAGAGAGGAGGAGGAAGGTGACGGTGGGGAAGAAATAAAGAAGAAAGAGAAGAGGGAAATGAGAGGAGATAGGTGATTTTTGCTTTTGTACTTTTCCTCCCTTTCTTTCTTTTTCTTTCTTTCTTTATTTGCTTTGTGTGTGTGAGAGAGGGCTGCTCCATTAATAAAATCGGCCCACACATATATGTAATCTAGAGCGTTTTTCGTCTTTTACAGAAAACACTCGTTAATTTACTCGGTTTTGGTACTATTCACCAACCAGGCCCGTTTCCAGAATTTTCTCGTTTCTTTATCTTTATTGGTTATTAAGCTTCCATTAATGCTTAATTATTGTTATTTAATGATTTATAATTTTTACGGGTTCGTTTGACCACTTAAAGTCATGTTTTTGGGCTTTCTCGAAAAACGTGCGCTAAAACTCTATTAGCGCTTTAATACATTATTTGGATCCGTTTTCTTCGGGAGTTGTTCCCATATATTATTTAGGCCTTATTAAGCCTTAAGAATCCATATAATACGCTAACCGAGGTCTCGTACCTCCTATGGTTATTTAACGCTTATTTAGCGTTTTTCACTTTTTAAACGTTTATTCATTTCTTTTGGATTTATTTTTCCTTACCAATATTACTTAGGTGTTATTAGGACCTTAAATACGTGTTAGAATAATCTTAATCACTATATTTAAGTTTGGGGTATTTCAATATAATTAATGTGGTGGATTTTGTAAATATGAAAGAACATAAGTGTTGTTCGGTAATAATGGGTATTTTTGAATGAGAATTTATAATATGGTTTATAATGTTATAAGGGTTGTAACATTTAAAATATAAGAAATATTCATTAAAGAAGAATGAATATATTCTAAAGGATTACCATATGATAAATGGTCCCATAATACATATACATAAATAAATATATGTTATGGAGTGAGAAATACAATATGGTTCAATAACCATATAATATCATAATTAAAATGATGCGAGATAAGAAGAAAAGAATTATAAACATTAGTTAAGGAAATTCTAATGTTATGTTGTTTATGGAATAACAAGGGGTCGAACAATTCAAAGTATTTTAAATATGGATTATACAACATTACACTTGGAAAAACTAACCTTAGGAAAATAAATACTAAGGTGAGATGTATAATATATGATCAAGATTATACACGCAATATAGTGACAAACTATATCATATGCAATGTATATTAAATTACATGCGATAACAAATGTTGAGTTAAGTATATTAATATACCACGACGTAAACGTGCATGTAATATAACGTTAACTAATCCCGAGTTAAACCGGTAACCCGACGAGCATTGTTAGTAAATAGCGGGGAATGAACCGGGAGGAATTAGCAACGGTACGGGGTACCGTAGAGTAATGTTGTTATACGGGATACTAATCTGTAGTGTTATACGTATTATTAGACTGTTAGAGACAACGCGAGGAGCATCGGACCTAGCTGATTCATACTCCACCGTTCTAAAATTAGGGTGAACGGTATGTTGTTATGTGTCTCTGAGGACTTCCTCAGTTCAGACTTATGTGTGAAATATGTGATAAGATTGTTTGTCTGAATGTGTGAATTAATATGCATGAACTGTATATTTAAGCTGCTTATTATTTACTGTTTTTGCGATAACAGTATTGGTTTGTATATATGAACCTATATATAAAACGAACTAGCGGCTATGGTGCTATCTTATATGTGTAATATAAGGAACGACAGAAAAACGTTGTAGCACTAGGATAATAAGATATGTATATTATCCGAGACTTAATTACGAAGCATTGGCCTTTTCTAAACGCCGCTCTCGTATCTAACACTGGATCCCAAGTTTACGTACTTTGGATTGGACTAATGACCTTAGTCTGCTTTGTTAGAAAAATTGGTAATGCGATGCGATGGTATAGATGTAACAAAGCCAAGAGGATGTGGCTCTTGGTGCGCGCTGTGATCACAAAAACGATACCAGGATGTCCGCGTACGGGTCCGTAAGTATCAAGAAATTTCCCGCGAACTAGAATGGTTCGTTGGTCGGAGACTCTACCGTTGGAGTGGCTACTGTTGTGGGTGGCCCACCATATTATATGGGTAATTTAGAGACACAGACGTTGTCACCAGGTATAACTGAACAATTACGAACTGCTTGTTAGCTCGTATATTGGCGAACAATATTGGACTTTTATGTCAAAGATGGAAATTTATACTCGTTATAATTCCCGTTGTTTCGTCTTATTGTTCATTGGTTATGTTGTGTGGAATATGTTATGTGTGTTAATGGTTGTGTTTTATTGTATGGTTATTGCTGTTATTGTTTACAGTTTAAATATTAAAACGGTATTGCATGTAACGAATCTCATGCTCTCGACCAAATAACTGAGGGGTCTGAGGGGGCATGACGGGGCATGTGATAACATACTCAGCAGGGGCTGATTCCATACCACAACCATGTTTATTTTCAGGAGACTAGCTGTTTGTCGACGTGGGGCGTGACACTTGTGATAGACTTTGGTACGGATTGATACAGTGGTTATTTCGGACTCGGGTTTGGTAAACTGAGGTGTATTTTCGTTTAGGAGCTCACGTGTACAGATTTATGTGTAAGACAGTATTATGTTGTATTTCTTTTGGTATTATCTAGACTGCTATCTATCTCTTGTGATCACTGCGGGAAAACGTTTCATATGTTGATTATCAGGTACCGCGTTATCACTCGTATGGGCGAGTGGTAATGGTAACACCATTAGTACGACAGTCTGTTATTTACTGCTGCAATTTTGTTATTAAGTAGGATGTTTATTACGACAATTAGGAGCCGAAGTAGTAGGGGTGTTACAGCCTTATTGAAGCATATCGAATCCTTGAGTCCCTTACCCCATTGATTCAATTCTTGACACATCACATACCACTTCTTCTAATGCAAACTCCGCTTCTGTACTCCTCCCCCCCATAACTAAGCTATCAATCTATGAGTATCTTTAAGAACCCTCACCTGCAAACGGATAATACTCGTGACATAAGAAGGGATGACATGAAGAATCGACTTGATTAAAATCCCCTTCCTTGCCTGTGAGATCATTCTACTCTCCCCTGAACTTTCTTTGCCACCCTATCCTTAAGATACTCAAACACCCTTACCCGACTTCTTCTGCTTGGGAATCCTAAATATAAACCAAAAACAGAAACCTCCCATGTACCAATTAGATTCACAAGACTAAGACTCAAAGAAGGTGACACCCCTTATAGAACATGACCCCTGATTTTTAAGCATTAATACATTGACCAGAAGCCAGCATAAACTCATCTACAATCTTAGACAAAACATGCACATTTTGAAAGGTTGCCTCACCAAAAAGCACACAATCATCTATAAAAAACAAATTAACGCTATCCATATCAAGCCCCCTAACTTTAAAGCCTTTATAGAACCCCACATCAGATGCTAGCCTCAAACTTGAAGCTAAAACCTCCATACAACATTTGAAAAGGTGTAGAGAGAGAGAACCTTGCCTTAACCCTCGTATAGGCATGAATGTCCTCCGTGGGAACCCAATCTAAGACCACCATGGAAGCTATAGTGAGACACTTCTATACCACAGCAACCCAATTAGGACGAAACCTCATTCTTCGCAACACATCTAATATAAAACTCCACTCTATACAATCAAAAGCTTTGGACATATCCATTTTATAAGCAAAAGATCCACGTTGAACAACCTTAGAGTGTCTCATCATGTGAAAAACTCATGAGTCACAGTAACTTGATCACTGATAAGGCGACCCCTAACAAAAATAACTTGATTCTCAAAAACTATAAAAGAATAACCGACTAAACTTATTGATAAGATCCTGAGAGATATAGGTTGTGTTCGATCGCTGCGATCAGCAACTTAATCTCCTGTTTGGAAAAGAGAGAGAACAAATGTCAAGTTTTGATTGGACAAATCGTTGACCCAGGGTTACATGTTATTACCTCATTCACTAACCACAGTAACATTAATTTGAACACAACAAAAGGGGTGTTCGGACTTTTGTTCAAAAGGTAGGTTTCTTAGCTTTTTGGTAAATGTCACTCTAGTTACCAGTGAAGGAGATGCACTGTCTGTGAACTCAGACAGAAGCAACTGAGGTTGCTGCTTTCAATTGTTACACCAAAGTAGTGCCTCTGGGATCCTAAACCAAATATTAGCTTGACATGTGTACTATAGTTAGTTGTATACCAATTAAAAATTGACATTTGTCCATCACTTTTGCGTAAAAGTACATCAATCCCTCAAAAACTCAGCTTAATGTTACAAAAGAATAGCCCTAAAAACCGCGCGAGTAACCAACGGAGTCATATAGATGGTGCTACACAAATAACCATAATACAAATTTTAATAAATAATACTATTATTAAAGCATATTAAAACAAGACATATTCTGATAAACTCTTAGATTTTATTTTTATATGATTTGAATCATACAATCTATACAAATCTTTTTTGTTCCCAGAAAAGAAGAAAGCGGCATTGTCTGGATCTAGCTAGGCACCGAATTTCGCGCCAGTCTTCAAATTTACTAAAAATAAAGAAACAATAAACGGATGACAAAGAAAAACTGGAAAAATGTCTTTTCTTTCTCCACATCCTCCCCGTGGCCTGTACCAATCCCACGGTCCTAATTTTGGTCATCACGTTCATTCGCCCTTTTGACTTGCTCGATTTCATAACCAATTTCAAATACCTCCCCCAACAAACCTAAATTGGAAAATAGCGAAAACCTCAACAGTTCCCCACCTGCACCACTATCTCCGACTCCCATTCCACACTTTCCTCCGCTCCTCTCCCTTCCATTCTCTCTCTCGCATCCGCAATTTCTCTCTTGCTATCCTATTCCTGTCACAGTTCTAAGAATTTCATTTTCTTCTCTGCTAGTTAGACAAACTTGCTAGAGTTTTGATCGATTTTCCTGATCTTCTGTTTTCTTTTAGCAGTCTCTTTCATTTCCTCTCTCTTTACATCTTTCAAAAATGTCGACGGAGAAGGAGAGAGAGACTCAGGTTTACTTGGCGAAGCTTTCCGAACAGGCTGAACGATACGATGGTAAGTAATCTTTCCTCTTTGTGGAAATCTCTATTTTAAGTTATTTTTGTCTTCTGTCACTGTGGATTTGTTTCCAGAGATCCTTTACGTTTCTCTTCTCTTCTTCATGTTATTCTGCGAAATTGCGGATTTTTTTTTATCTTAACAAGTGGGAGGGATGAATGGGAAATTGTGGATTTTGCCGCTCGAGATTTGCTTTGTTTGTGTCTTATTTATGTTGACAGTTATCTCTGTTACTCTGATCATTACTCAAACGTTATGTATAACGTATATTTTGCCTAGACAAACTGATAATGGAAATTTCAATAGTTTTGTCTTCTTTTCGTAAGTAGCAACGTCGAGATGGAAAATAATGGATTGATATCATGCACATTTAACTTTCCTTCTAGTTTAGAACGAATCTGGTAGTACTTGATTAACGCGAACAAAGGTTAATTGTCGTAAGAGGGAAAACGGTAGGAGATCTACTCGATCATAAGGTGCGTGCTGTGATTATACGAAGTCCTAATAACGAGACTTCTGTTTACCGGAGAAACGCAAGCGCAATGATCAATTTGGAAATGCTGTATTATGTACTATTGTCGTGATAATAGTTTGGAACTCTGACCCGATTCAACTCTGAACTGGATAAGTTGATATAGAATGACTATAACTTACCTGAAAGTTCTTCTACATAAGCTTCATCTGTTCTCACTGTCTGTCTTCCGGGCAAATATGAAAAATCTCTTCCAAGTCCCAACTTATGTTTTATAAAACTGATATGGAAAAGAAAAAAGGATCTTTATCTTACAATGTTGTGCTATAAATGTTTCACAAATGAAATGAAGAAATGGTTGAGTGCATGAAGACTGTTGCTAAAATGGATCTGGAACTGACTGTTGAGGAGAGGAATCTCCTTTCTGTGGGTTACAAGAATGTGATTGGTGCACGAAGAGCTTCTTGGCGTATCATGTCATCAATCGAACAGAAGGAAGAGTCAAAGGGAAATGAGAACAATGTCAAGCTTATTAAGGGATATCGTATCAAGGTAGAGGAGGAGCTCACTAAGATATGTGATGATATCCTTAATATCATTGACAAGCATTTGGTTCCTCATGCTGGTAGTGGCGAAGCCACTGTTTTCTTCTACAAGATGTGAGTCATTTTTTATTTCCGACTTCTGAACAGATCGTTACTTTAAATTTAAGCAGAACCTCATGATGACAAACATTTGCTTGGCTAAATAACTTCTTTCATCTATAAAACATATTCAGCACCGTCCTTGTTTATTGGGAGAATAATTATTTTTTCTCATGGTGCTTCGATAAACAGGATGCTCTGTCTTCCTTGATAAAATTCAAGAGTGCTTGAGAGCAGTTACTCAACTACTAACTAGACAATATTTACTTCTTTCTACTGAGCAACACTCTACATATGTGTTTTGCTTGATGACCAAACTATATAATAGGCAGGCATTTTCCTTCAAAAAAAAAAAAAGTCTGCTTATATAAACATAGTGCATGAAGCAACAGAACATTCATTCATAGACAACAACCTTGTACATGATACAAATCTTAGGGGTCAGAAGGCATGTATGTTTGTGTGCTCTGTCTTTGTTTTTTCACACTGTCATAATTGCAGTTCCTTGTGTCATGATGCTTTATTCACAAATCAGGAAAGGTGACTACTACCGGTATCTTGCTGAATTCAAGACTGATCAGGAAAGAAAGGAGGCGTCTGAACAGTCCCTGAAGGGCTATGAGGTATGTCATTTCTTCTTGTCTTGTTAAAAGGCCATATCCAATGGTACATGCTTATTGAGTTCGATGACATTATTTTCTTTCCAGGCAGCTTCTGCTACAGCCAACACAGATCTACCTTCAACTCACCCCATTCGTCTTGGCCTTGCTCTCAACTTCTCTGTTTTCTACTATGAAATCATGAATTCCCCAGAAAGGTGACCATGATCACCAAGAATCCCTCTTATTTATCTAGCTTGAAGGTTTCTTCATAAAGTGTGATGTTTTGTAATAAAAGATTTTATTGACACGCCCTTTTTGAATGTTAGGGCATGCCATCTGGCTAAACAAGCTTTTGATGAGGCAATTGCTGAGCTGGACACCTTGAGCGAGGAATCGTACAAGGACAGTACCCTCATCATGCAACTTCTACGAGACAACCTTACTCTGTGGACCTCTGATTTGCCTGAAGAAGGAGGTACTATTAGTGTGTACAGAGACTTGATCTTCTATATATTCGTCAATGCTTATCTATATGAATTCCTTCAAGATCCTCAGTGTATTGTAAAGTGAATAGGATCTGACCTCATTATAAATTTTTTAATTTGCATTCCTTTGCTAAATAAGCAGATGGGTTTTTATTTTGAAGTAGATGGTAATTTTTGGATGTTGCCACAATCCTTCTACTTGGTTTCCAGTAACTTTATTGTGGCTTTGATTACTTTGGGCGCAGGTGAGGAAGGCGTCAAGGGTGAAGAGTCTAAAGAACCAGGGAAAGAAGAAGTAAGTTGCGCTTTTTTTGCCCCTCTTTGGATGAACAGAGCTGCTGTTTGCATTAGGTGAATGACCTTAAGTTTTATCAGTAGAGAGACTCATCTATAAAATGTTTATATTTTGCTTATGCAGCATTAATGAATGTCTCCCATGGGATGATGGACGCTGGCCGTTGAAGATGGCTATTGTTAGCTGGTTGGTATCTGATGAGCTTGAGATGAACAGATGTTGACAGCTTTGAAAGCAGCGATAGACGTGCCTTGCCTTTTCACAACTTGAAGCTTTTGGATCAGAGATTATTTTTACTTAATTTTTTATTTATTTGCTACTATTAGCTCTGCTTTCTCCTTAGATAGCGTGTTAACATTTGGGAAACAAAAGTCACCACGTGGTTTGAAAATGACTAATCTCAAACTATATATGATTTAAATATATGTTTACATCGTTCATAGAAATAAGAAAAACCTAGTATACACTAAAAAAAGCGACTGGAGGGAAAAGAGCGCCCTTCTCTATTATAGGGTTAACTGTTAAGTTACCTCTATTTATGTGGGTGATTTATTTGTGAATTTTCCCTGACGGTTTATGATCGAGGCAAGTTAAAGATGAAGATGTTGATGTTGAGGAATTTAAGCTCCAGTTGGCTGGATCTCCACCACCTATCAACGGCGTACAACGATTTTTTCTGGTTGGCACCTTAACCACCAACCTTTCTCTATTCATTTATGCTTCTCGACCTCGTTTTCCACTCTACAGTGAGCTTCTCCTTGTCAAACCCAGCGGACAAGAGGACTTTGAAACACAGGGTTTGAGGGCCCCCTACCCGTATAGTAAAATTTGCAACACGGGGTTTTCCCAATTTCGGTTTTCCAAACAAAAGTATCCTGTTTTGGTCACGCTTTGTGGATTTGGAGGAAATCTCCAATCCTCCCCTTTTTGACTTGTGAACCCGGGAAAAAAATTCTGAAATAACACTCCACAATAAAAATATTACTCATATTAACCTCTAACTAAAACTAATTCCTAAAATAACACTCCCGGGAGAAATCGTCTCTTCAAAAGACGATTTCACAAATTGTTGAAATTGAAATCGTCTTTTGAAAAGACGATTTCACCTATTACCCAACACTTAAGAAAATTCTAAGTGTTGGAACGTTGCGATGGTTCAGCTTGACTTAGAGATTTCTAAAGTCGTCTTTTGAAAAGATGATTTCTCAGTTTTTCAGAAATAAGTGAAATCGTCTTTTGAAGAGACGATTTCAGCTTCTACAATTAATGAAATCGTCTTTTGAAGAGACGACTTCTCCCGGAGTGTTATTTTAGGAATTAGTTTTGGTTGGAGGTTAATATAAGTAATATTTTTGTTGTGAAGTGTTATTTTGGACTTTTTTTCTGTGAACCCGGTGAGGGTTATCGAGTCTCTAGTACGACATATGGGACCGTTAACTTTGTTACGACGTGTGCGGTAAAACAAGTGAGATCGAAAAGAAAAGCTAGTTTGAAGCGGGTATAAATACACATGAGTATGAGAAGCTTGTTGTTGAGAATGATAGGTATTGGACTGGGGGTGTTAGTCCGAACTCTAACTCTATGTGCGGAGTTTGGTTGGAGTTACCGGCTAGGTTGGTACCCAAGATGAAAATGCAAATTTTCAGTTCTCTATAGTAATCCTTATAGGTTCGGTTCGTTACGGGCGTGGAAACGCAGCAAATGCCGCGTTCAAATTAAGCTCCAACTGGTTAGTGAATCAGGTAAAGCCATGTAACTATAGGTCAGAAATTTATCCAACCATAAATTGATACTTGTTCTCCATCTTTTCTCAGAAAGAGATTAATCTCCTGATCGTGGAATCAAGGGTTGGTTCTCCCAATTGTTCATCTTAGAATGGCAAAGGTGTTCCATTGTACAGGGCCCCTAAATTTTGGGCCCAAATTTTAGGGTTCCTATTATTTTATAGGAAAAATTAAAATTAATTTAAAGAGAAAAAAATTTGTTCAATTAATTAATTAACTATTGATTGAATTTAAAAGTGTTAATTTTTCTAAAAGACTAATAAATAAATAAAGTTAGTTGAAATTGTTTATAATCTACTTCTATCTATTTATTATTTTTTTTAAAAAAGAAATAACATAGATCTATTAATGTTCCTTTTTTTTCTAGGCAGTCTAGTCTTTTCAACCACTCTCTTTTATTCTATTAAGTATTAATAGCATTTTTTTCTTCTCCCATATCATAAAACTCTCACAATTCTTTTACAGTTTTAGTCCAAGTCCAATCCTTTTGAACAAATTTGTTACTCTACATCCTTTTCAACCTTTTCAAGATAGACTACCGATTTTGTAAGGAGAAAAGACTGAAAAGTGCATTACGGTAAAATATATTGTGACATTGTCAGAAAAATGAGTATTTTAAAATGATTATTCGATGATATTATACTTCTTCTAGTTTGTTTGTATTTTTGTTTTTTTTTGTTAACATTTTATCACATTCCATAATTTAATATATATTTATATAGTGATCCAGCTTAATTAACTTTTTAACTTTATACATAGGACCCTGTTTAAATATTCGACACAGGGCCCCTCAAATTATCGAGCCGCCCCTGAGCCTACTCAACCGGTTGTTGGTACACATGAAGTGGAGGAAGTCCTAGAGTATCTAGAGTATTGGGAACTGCCACGAAAATGAGATTCAATAGCTATAGTCATTGGGATTGACATAGCTTCCGTGTGGCCATAGTCTTGCTTTGGTTCTTGTGGCTATGCATTCTTTTGGATGAATGCATTGTTATGCAGATGGTTGTAGATATCAATCTTGAGTTGTGTAGCTTTTTATTTTCTAAATTTTGCTGGTTATCTTGTTTTTTTCTTGTTTCCCTTCGTTTTAGTTTAGACAATCTTTGAAAATACCTTATTTTATGAAGATGCATCTTTTTCTTAGAACATTCAGATTAGTTAAGACTATATCCTTTGGTGATATAAACGAGTGTGGAGGGTTCTTGGTTTCTATAGCCAGTCTGAATCGTACCTTATTTTGTAGGTACTATTCAGGCATTGCAGGACAGGTCATTCTTCTTTGCTCTACCAACTGGTTACTTCTGGGTTTGCCATAACCTCAACTATGTAGTGTTGTATCAATTGTTGACGGAGATAAGCCACATAATTGAACTTTCTAGTATTTAATGTCCCGTTTTCCTACATTTATTTGTCTTGCATATATATAATATTTGTCCTCCGTTATCTATAAGTTGTATCATATATCTTATCCATTTATCTTTCATCACTGCTCGAACCATAAGATGATTAGCTTTCCTTAAACAGCTTCTGGTGTCCATCCGTATCTACCTACTCGATTGGGGTTATTTTGGTGCATGCATAAGGGATTATAAAGCCTAAGTGACACATGTCACCATCATATTCATTTTTTGCTCATTTCTCTTCATTTAAGAGTTTATCATATGGGAGGTAAATATTTATTCTTAGTCTTAAGTGTTGGATAAGTCATTAGTCCGACAATTAGAAGGGTTCATAGCCTACGACTAGGTTTTCAAAAAGATGGGATACTCCATTGTTGAAGGACTTATCGAATTTATGTTCGATGCCACTATTGGCTTCCACACTTAGTGGAATGTTGGTTTATACCTCCTATAGCCATGAAAAAAGACAGTCGTTTTCTTTCCTTGGATCATTCATTAGGATTTGGTATTAGAGCTCATGTTTGTGATTCACACGATTCCACTGTCGATTAGCTCAGTGATAACCTGATATTACTTGCCTAAACTGTAAAAAGGACCAATATAATGAGGTTGATCTCAAGTTCCCCTCATTGAAAAACAGCTCTGTTGGAAATATTGATAGTTCACTTTGGTATAAAAAATGAATGATCTGGGAATGTTGTTAAGTCGCTTTTGGTTCCTTTAAATTTGTGTCTTTCGTTCCTTAACGATGTCCCTTATTCAAGTTTTCTACACTTTGGTATCTCGGAACTACGGTTTTTGGGATGCAAGCTTCTTATAAAGCAAACTCTTTTTGTTACCTAAGAGGTGTGTGCTGCTTTGTGCCAACCCTTACGCACTAAGTGGTGTGCATGTTACTCATTTTTATTGGAAAAAAATGTCGGAAGTGATTTTTTTCGCGAATGTTGGCATGTCCTTGGACTAAAGATACTTCATGTGAAGGTTGACATGCTTATAGACCCTTTTTTAAAAGGGTTTTAGATGAAGATTTGATCGATCATTAGACATAACTTATTGAGGTTCCTACTTGGTGAGCTTAGGACTAATGCTCGTAATATTCTTGGCAAATAGACAATGAAGAATTAGACAATTATCAACACATGGAACTCTTTTTTCTACTAAGTAATAGAGTTACACTTTCACATATCACGCAAGATACAAAGCTTATCTCACGTTTAGATCCCAATATCAACAAGGTAATGCACTCTGTAACCATGTTTCTAATTTTCACTCATATGTTTTCCCACTAGAAATAATCAACTCTCTTAACCCAAACCCAGTTACAAGTAATCCTTGAAATCTTAGTTAGAAAACCCCTAAATTAACTAACTTCTTCCGCTCTGTAAAGTCATCAAGAATTATTCTTCTCGCCTTTTATCTTTTGACTTATATAGACCAAAGGATTGAATCTTCATCTCCTAGATTTTCTCCAGAATAATCTATCAAATTATTAAAGAATTAATCTCTAAATCATAATTAAGATTCTCCGTCTTAAAATATAATAACATGTTAGTTTATCGCTGCATGTTTTTATCTTTTGATAAGATAATAAAGAATTCCGTTTGTTTTGTTTTCTTCAACAGTGAAAAATGATAAAGTTTAGTTCAAGACTGAGCACTCAGTATAAAGCTGTGTTTGCTGATCAAAATGCTGCATCAACAGTTTCCCCCCTTTCGATGTGACAAAGTCCTTTAGTCTTGAACTGAAATACCTCTAACCTTTAAATAATTAAATAAAGGTAAATAAATATTATTTGGGGGATTATTAAACCCTGAGAAAAGTATATAAACACTTGGGCGTTAAAACGCACCTAAACTCCTTAAGGTCAAAAACGAGCGTTAAAGCCCGACCTTAAGCTAACCAAGTTATATAAGCTATAAAACTCATATGAAGTTAATCAAGGATCATTTTATGACCTTTAAAACACAAGTCCTCAGTTAGAACTGAGTAGAAATACAATATGCTCGGGAGGTTGATTTTTATTTTTTGAACAATGAGGACATTGCTCCTCTTAAGTGTGAGGAAGTAGAGACCTTTCCCTGAAAATATGCCAGTTGCACTTAAATGCCACACTTGTTTTTTATTGTCTTCTTGCTTTGATAGAATCACTTCTCTGAGTGCTTATAAATATTGAATTCTTGGGTGAGAATGTTTGTGGAAGTTTGAAGTTGAGCCAGGTGACAACCTCAAGAATTCTCTTGCTTAAAGCTGTTTGTCTAATCTAACTTGTTTTTATTCAAACTAATTCTGTTTTCACTGAAATTTGGTGGATTAGCTGATTGTGTAGACTAAATTAGTTTAGTTTGGGATTTTGGAAATGATGTGAAAGTTTGGAATGAAAGGATAAGGCAAGGTACTCCGCTGATCAGAAATTTTCCTAACAAAAGCAGGCCTCGTCTATCCGGTTATTAAGTCCTAAGGGGTGCCTTAACACCTATCTACCTAAGGTCACGGGATCTGGGATAGTTGGCCCAACGACGTTACAAGGATAGAGAGAAAAGTCTGGGTTACGGAATAACTTTGCAATTCACAATAATTCGTTTGTTTTTGTATATATTTTTTTGAAAAAGAATGTTTTTGCAAGCGAAAGAAAAGTTCATTGCAGTTTAATTTTTTGTTTCTGATCATGAGTACGTGGTGTTGAAAGGTATCACAGAATAAGGTGTTACTTCACACCCCTTGTCATCCAAAGGTTAGAGAAAAGAAATTGGTGGAAGATCCCAGGCTATCCTATGTTTAGTTTATGCAATCAAACTTGTCCATGCTTTTATAACTTTTCTTTTTCACTGTTTGCGAAAACTTACAGCTAAGAGCAGGATTATTCTTTTGATTGTCATTTCGCTTGATTTCCTTCTGCACTCATTCGATCTTGAGATTCGATACTACGGCCTTAGAGATAGTTTTAATCTCTATTTGCTTGAGGACAAGCAAAAGCTAAGTGTGAGGAAGTTTGATAAATGCAAAATATATATACTTTTAGGGCTTTAATTCTTCCTATTTTTATAACAATTCATGTCATATTTCACATTTATCATGTGTTTTTCCTTAGATTTATACTTAAATGAGAGCTGATATATTTTATGCGTTAAATGCAGAAAAGCGCAACAAACAGTGGTATATATATGCATATATATATACGCTGCATGAGGGGAAATATCCAAGTTTGCATGCAAATCACACATGGCTGAATCATTTATGCATAATTACGATGGGTTCATGATCGAATTCAACTCCAGCAAATTAATTACATAACATTCTCACGTGGTGTATGTATAGATGTTATCAAAGAGCTGTGTTTTATGCAAAAGATAGATTGAAGATAAATATTTTGATGATGAAAGATGGAGAATAATTTTGGAGGAGCGTGGTTGTTGCTTCGTATAAAAACGAGAGCTAGGTTATGCTGGGGGGAGGAACCACGCCTCCGACGGGGGCTCTGCGCCTCCCACGCCCCCACACATAAAGTACCGCGCCGTAAAAGAATTGAAGAATTTCCTGGCGCCGCAACTTCTTGTTGGATGCTCCTGATCAATCACGCTCTCTTTTCCAATTCACTGCAGCAGCTTCATTCATTATCACTCGCCGACCACCTTTACCAGCCACCATCGCCCACCGTCAATTCATCACGCCCCATCCATTCTTTCGGTCATCACCGTACATCCACACCATCACATTCATCCATCAATCGGCACCATTCCCGTAGCCGTTCATCACCATTGCATCAGGACAGCGGTTGAGGAGAGTAGCAGTTGGCGCCGCAACTCAGAACAGAACCCGAACAATACGATAGACCGAGGGTCTTAGTAAACTGTTTTTATTTCTTTCGTTGCATTCTTTTTTGTTACAAGTTATTAATGTTTGTTTTAATATTTATTTGTGTTTTTGAAACAATGCGTGAGTAGTTTATTTCTAGTTCCCGAGTTGGGAAGTGACCCTAATTCTTGATGATTATGTTTTATTAATTTTCCGTACAACTTTTTTATGATTAGTTTGATTCTTGTTCTTAATATGTTTTAGTTATCTGGCCAATAATTAGAACAATTCTTGTAGTTTTCTAATCAACATGCGAGAGCTGAGATAGTTAACTAGACATAGGAAATCAAACCTGATTAATGACTAGAAGCGTGATCCCGCCTATAGGTTAATCGGACTCCAATAGAAACTGTACTTTATGCGATTAGTTGTGTCCGGATTAGAGCATTAGTCTGCTGCTAGTTCTAGCAACTAGTTAGGGTTCGTTAGACTTAGCCGTTGACGAATTATTCAAAGTTTCTGAGTGAATTATAAAAAGTTAGGGGAAGAATTTAATAATAAAATATGAAGAATTAGGTGAGTAGAACAACTCGGGGAGCTTCTTTTAATTATTAGATTTTAAACTCGTTATTTGTTTGAATTTGCTTATTTGGTTTATTTGTTCTTTTAATTCTTTTATTTATTTAATTTTGTTTTGACTAGTAAAACCCATTCAAAAAGTGACAATTTCCTGTTTTATTAGTTTAGGTTAGTTTTCTCATTTAGGTTAATAAATTGTCAGTTAATTGAAAGAGGTCCCTGAGTTCGACAACCCACTTAATCACTATACCCGCAAAACGATAGGTACACTGCCTAGGTAGAAGTATATTAACATATATTTCTGCTAACAAGTTTTTAGCGCCGTTGCCGAGGATCTTTGACACGATTAATTGACATTATTATTTATCTGATTGAGATTTTATTTAAGTTTTATCTTTTATTTTTATTTTATTTTTCCTCGTTGGTTTCTCGGATTCAATTTGGTGAAGTACGACTTTGAATTTTATCCAATTCGTTACATTACTAGTTTGATTTGTCGTTACTTGATCCATTCACGTAAGTTTTGTTTTTTCTTTTCATTACTTTTCTTTCTTTTCCGATTTTTATTTTATTTTACTTTCGTCGTTTTTGGGATTAGACATTACATATACAAATTCACATTTATTACCTTTTTTTGTCGTTTATTTAATTTAGTTTAGGTGTTACATAAAGTTTGTTTTCTTTTATTTGAGTTTTTTTTTCGTTTTCTTTGTTTGTTATTTATTTTAGCAATTCTCTTTTTATTTATATTTTGTTTATCTTTGTTATTTTGTTTAGTTAATTTCGGTTTTGTGTTTCTTTTCTATTTTTAGTTCTATTTTATTTTTTTTATTTTTTTTTGTTTTTTAGGCTAGTTGCTGACAATGGAGAGCAGTTACGACGAGGAGACGAGATTAATGGTGGAACAAGCTTTGCAGCGCAAGCGGGAAGCAGTACTTGCTTTTCAAAGAATGATTGGATATCAACCACCGCAACAATCTGATCGAGAACTTTATTGGTGGGAAAGTTCTTCGCTTATTGAGCAGAATATCTTGCCTGAACCTAACTCCGAGCCGGTAGAAGCACCAGTAATGGATGATTTTATAGAGAATGAAGAAATTGATGCATCTACCATAGTTGTCTACGAGCAGGATTGCAAGATTGAGCCTCACCAACCGGAAGAGGATATCTATATTCTCGAATCTGAGGAGAAAGCGCGACCACCCATTGATCTGCAATTTCAACCTTGCCTCCAGGAGCCTCAACAAAAGGAGGAGGACATTTATGTCCTCGAATTTGAGGAGGAAAAGCCATCAGCACCTGGTCTTCTGCTTGAGATTCGTTACCGGCAGTATCTCCTCAAACACCAAATTTTGTGGAGTATTTACTTTCCTATTTTATTTGCCGAAGATAACGAAGCGGGAGTGTAGCCAAAGACTATAAAGACGGGCAGCTTACTGGGAGGCAACCCAGTGGTTAAATTTATGTTTTGGTTTTGTTTTTATTTTCTAGTTTTTATCTTTTATTTAGAAGTGGCAATGGTGCCTATGCTTTTAATGCAACGCTTTCAGCGTTTTTGTGGTAGTTGTGAGTGTGTGCAGGTGAAATTTTTATTATGGTGTTTGAACTTCTCCAAGGCTGGACACTTGCTTGGACGCAAGTGTGAGGAAAGCTACTACCCCAATGTTCGAGCTTAAGTGTGAGGAAGGGAACCTTCCTCAATCTACAATATCAGGGGAGTTTCAGTTTCCTTTATTTTTTTTTTAATGTTTGTGTTCACCCTACAATGCTTTTAATGCTTATTTATTTTATCAGTCCTTATGGTCCTGAATGAAATTATTCATGAGTCTGGCATATTTTGAAAGGTCTTTTCTTAATTTTTATTTTTGAACAATGAGGACATTGCTCCTCTTAAGTGTGAGGAAGTAGAGACCTTTCCCTGAAAATATGCCAATTGCACTTAAATGCCACACTTGTTTTTGTTTGTCCTTATGCTTTAAGAATCGCTTCTCTGAGTGCTTATAAATGTCAAATTCTTGGGTGAAAATATTTGTGGAAGTTTGAAGTTGAGCCAGGTGACAACCTCAAGAATTCTCTTGCTTAAAGCTGTTTGTCTAACCTAACTTATTTTTATTCAAACTAATTCCGTTTTCACTGGGTGGATTAGTTGATTGTGTAAACTGAATTAGTTTAGTTTGGGATTTTGGAAATGATGTGAAAGTTTGGAATGAAAGGATAAGGCAAGGTACTCCGCTGATCAGAAATTTTCCTAACAAAAGTAGGCCTCATCTATCCGGTTATTAAGTCCTAGGGGTGCCTTAACACCTATCTACCTAAGGTCACGGGATCTGGGATAGTTGGCCCAACACCGTTACAAGGATAGAGAGAAAAGTTTGGGTTATGGAATAATTCTGCAATTCTCAATAATTTGTTTGTTTTGTATATATTTCTTGAATAAGAATGTTTTTGCAAGCGAAAGAAAAGTTAATTGCAGTTTAATTTTTTGTTTCTGATCATGAGTATGTGGTGCTGAAAGGTATCATGGAATAAGGTGTTACTTCACACCCCTTGTCATCCAAAGGTTAGAGGAAAGAAATTGGTGGAAGATCCTAAGCTATTCTATATTTAGTTTATGCAATCAAACTTCTCCATGATTTTACTTAATTGTTCTTTTTCTTTGTTTGCGAAAACCTACAGCTAAGAGCAGGATTATTCTTTTGATTGCCATTTCGCTTGATTTCCTTCTGCACTTGTTCGATCCTGAGGTTTGACACTATGGCCTTAGAGATAGTTTTATTCTTTATTTGCTTGAGGACAAGCAAAAGCTAAGTGTGAGGAAGTTTGATAAGTGTGAAATATATCCATTTTTAGGACTTTAATTCTTCTTATTTTCATAATAATTTATGTCATATTTCACGCTTATCATATACTTTTGCTTAGATTGTCGACTTTTTCCTGCATTTGACACATAAAATGCATCAGCTCTTATTAAAACATAAATCTAAGCAAAAGTATATGATAAGCGTGAAATATGACATAAATTGTTATGAAAATAAGAAGAATTAAAGTCCTAAAAATGGATATATTTCACACTTATCAAGTTCCCTTAAAGGCCCTTAAGGCCCGAAAGTCCCAGAAATACCTTATAAAAAAAATAAAGTATTACACTTCATTCAAAATGCACAGAAACACTTTAATAAACATATATGATGAAGTACTCAGGATAAATTCTCAGTTAAATACAAAGTGCTCGGAAGTTCCCGATGGGGGCCCCATAAACACCCGGGAATGCCCCGGAGAGGTGCCAAGGTGGCACAAACTCCAATATAAATCATTCTTAGAGTTCCTATCATCAATATTCACCATTCTAAAGAGAATGCTTGAGATACTTTTTCAAAAATAAGCGAATTGCTCGAGGGAATTTCTTAACGCTCCTTTTTACCCCGGGAGTGTCCCGGTAGCCCGAAAATTGAGTTATGAGTCAATATAACCCCATATAACTCAATGTAACACCTTAACATATTATTATTGACTATAAAAATGTCAATAAACACTTGGAACTCATAGCGACTAATTATTTTCCAGAAAATCCTTAAAGCACAAAAACGCACCTTCGGGTGTCACAAAAATGTGTTTTACGCAATTGCCTTGAAGTTTTTGAGGAGCCACGAGTTGATAATCTTAAAAGAGGATAAATTGACCATCTAAATCAATTAATGCCAGTGCTAAAATCATAGCACAACCAGGGCCGATTTTTGAGTCAAAAAGGTACCTAAAATCAGCATTTTTACCTTAAAACTTTCATCTTTTACCATAGTACAAATGTACCAATTAAATGCTGGAACCTATTACACATATTAGTATGGTCTTAATACAATATAGTGTAACAAAAATCAAATTAAAAATCAATCCCATTTTACCTCTAACTTGGGCACCATTTAGGGTATATAACATTAGATTTTGTTAATAAAATGCCTCTATGGAATGGTGATCATCCCTACAATATACCAATGACATAGGTTCAATTAAATCAGTCAGAGGCTCCTTCATTACCGATTTCCTGCAAGGAAACAACAAAGAATGAGTTAGGAAAAGTCATGGGAAATTAGATATACAAGCACAAAAGTAGATCTAACTTTTGTATAATGCTATAAACAAATAAATCAACCATGTTACTACCCTTATGCTGCCGATTTCATATGGAGAAAAGGAGTTATAATTGCTGTCTACTTAGTTAAATAAATCAGCTACCTACTTATGCACATGTCTATGTTCAATACAAACAAAATCAAATGGCTTACTATAGCCTATGGTTGCCGATTTCAAGGGGGAAAGGAACAAGTTTGATTCTCTAAATTAATCAAATAATGCCTAGCATGTTCTCTTGTCTTCTATCAAAGAAATCAATTGCCTAATCTATACTCCATTACCGTATAAACAAGAAAAGACAACACTAACTTAGTAGTCATCTTAGAAAATTCATAAAGAATTACATCTACCTACCTAGCTCTTTCTTCTTCTTTCAATTATCAAGCAAGCCATTCTTTTCTTCATTATCTCTTGCCAATCTAGCCGAAAGGGAGCTGCTGATTAGAAGACTTTTGTAGTCAATTTGAAGACAAATAAAACAAAAGCAAGACATAAAAAATGCCTTGGAATAACAATTATTCCCATTTGATTTCTTCCTTTGCCTATCTTCTAATACCATACGTGAGTTCATTTGCTCTTTGCCCTTCCCTCACCGAATTGGTAAGCTCACTCTACTCTCTCTTTTCTTCTTCATTTGCTAGTTAATTCCTTAGAGTTTCAAAGCTCCATTAATGGTGTTTCTAAGTTCTAACACCATTTCTATGTAAATTCCTAGTTAAATCTCCTAAGTCTTGAAGCAAGAAATCATCCCAGCAACTCTTACAATTTTCGCCAAGCATAAGTGTTCCAAGGAGGTTCTTAGATCCAACAACAACACAAGGAGCAACAAGATCAAGTTAAGGTATATTTTCATGTTGAAAATCCTAGCAAAATACCTAAGGTTATTACCAAAAATTTATGAACTTCTAAACCTATATTCTCTTCATTATTTCAAGAAGGAAATTTAGATATACAACCATCTCAAGGTCTACCGAAAATTCCTTGAAAAATTTCTAAGGTAAACTCTTGTAAAACTACTCCAATCTTATTTATAAATCCTTGTTAGAAGTCTAACAAATGGATCTCCTAAATATATACAAGGAGGCCAAATTCTCTTCATCAAGATAGCATTTGGAGAGCTTGGAATTCAAGGAGAAATCAAGTACAAGAATTATCTTGATTTAAGGAGTAAGTTTATATAATTAAGGTTTATTAAGTTTAAGCTTGATTTAAGCTTCAAACTTTGGTATAAAAATATATAACCTCTAAATAAATTATGGCCAAATTATTATAGGTTATAATGTCAAGAAAATAATTTATAACATATAAGGTAAGATTATTACCTTAAGGTATATATTTGTATCACAAAAATTAAATATGATACACATATTGTTAAACCAAATTGTCTAAGAGTTATTTGTTCTATTTTGAGTTTATAAACATTCTAAGTCATTAGCGTAATTTTTAGAAGTGTTATATGACTTATATACATTTATATGTATTTATTATAAGGTTTAAATCAAGTTTTGGGAACTATATGGTAAATTATATTAAGGCTGAGAATAAAATGTATTATTTGGTGATTTTCAAAATATAAGTATATTAACTTATTTTATAAATTTTGGGAACATTAAAAATAGCTACAAGTATTTAAATGGCTAGTTTATAAAGTTATGTGGCTAAAATGTAAATTTTGTAAAGTTTAGTGTATAAATAAAAAAATCCGAGAGCTTAAGGGTCTATTTAGTATATTTATGATATGATATAAGGTAGGAATTAATTTGAATTTTGGTGAATTTAAACAAGTGTTTAAGTGTTAAAATAAAAATTTATAAAGTTTTGGGGCTATTTTATAATTTATGGAAAATATAGGGTGCAAGCCAAATTACTAATGATTTTATGGGTATATTAAAGTATTAATTATGAAATTAAGTCTTGGTCAAAGTGTTGACCAAAAACTTTGGATTAAAATGATTTATGACATAAAATATTAAGTTTATAAAAGTTTAAGGGTGGATATGTAATTTATGAAATATAAGTGTAAAATTGAATTTAATTTGGGGCGAATGCATAATTTGCAAAATTATAAGGACCATTTCGGTATTTAAAGAAATTAAATATTAAAACTATAGTTTATAAGTTATAGTAACTTATATAAAGTTTTGGGATTAAAATGTAAATATAAGGAAAGTATATGTCAAGACCGAGAATTAATGTGGTCATTTAGTAATTTATAAAAGTTAGAATATTTGGTTTATAACTACTGAAAGTTTAAAGGGGTTAATTAATAATTACAAAGGTTAATGTGGGAAATTAGTGAATTATAAAAGTTATAAGGTTATTTGGCAAATTATAAAAGTTAATGTGTACATTTTGTAATTACCGAAATGTTAAGTGGTTAATTAGGAAACTATAAAGTTATATGGTTATTTGGTAATTTATGAAAGTTATTGTGTCCAACTTATTTACATAAATTAATAAGGTTGGTTTTATAATTTAATAAAGAAAGGAATTAAAACTAGGTGATATAATGTATTATGGTATATTATGGAGTATAATATAAAGTTTATAAAATAATTGTGGTTATAATAAAAATGACCAAAGGACATAATATAAAGAATAAGTGGAAACAATTATGAGTATATAATGGAAATGGAAATATACTACAAGATAGAAATTCATTATCACATGTGGAGATCACATAAAATAATGAACTAATGAACTGTCTTGAACCACTGTTAAATAACAGGGGGAAATAAAGAACATACAGTCTGTAATATTTAGTGAATAGTTGTATTAATGTTACCCAGTATTGCTTGTTTATATAACAGCGTACGGGAAGGAACTACTGAACAGGAATTTGTCAAGCTAGCAGTTACTTGGTGAACGGTTTGTTAATTGTGTGGTCTGAATGTCCTAAGGATTGTCCTAAGGTCCAGACGTTGTGTGTTTGAATTGTTAAGAGCGATATCAGTGATTTCATGTATATGATATTGTATATTGTATTGCTCGACATCACTGCGTTTTATTTTACGCAAACGTCTTATGACTGGAAATTTATACATCTAAACTGGAACAAGACTAACTGACCTTTAGGTATTATTGAACCTAACTGATGGTCAACTGTTATAGTCTTAACCCAAGGATTGGTTATTATGTCACTGACAAAAAGGGCTAACTTATAAAGAGAGGAATCCAGACTGTTTCGACTTTCTGGTTGTGCATCGTGATCACTACGAGAGACTTCAATGGGGAGTCACTCAAGGGAATCCATCAGTCACATTTGAGGATGGCGGAGGGCACTGCCGTTTGTGCACAGGTTCGACCGGATCGGTCAAAATACTTATCCAGGGCCATAAGGTCAGCTGGTAACGGTTCCATTGGAACCCAGGGGACTATCGTCCATTGATAAGTTATTAAAGGTTGTCTTGACATGACGCCTGAGGTGGTATTTAATTGGAAAAGGTTAAGTGATTGGTTTAAAGGATAAGGGCTAGGTGGCCAACTAACAAGTAGAGTTTAATACGCGTATCTTGTTTGGTTATTGTTATGGATTAATGATGCGTGATTATTGGTTATTGCTATGGATTATTGATGTGTGGTTATTAGTGTTGTGTAATATTGTACATTGATGTTTGCAGGTGAACTGTTATGTGTTTGTTTGATATTTACAGTTATTGCTGTTATTGTTGTAAACCGGTATTTCATGTAAAGAATCTAATATCAAGATGGCTAAAACGACTTAAAGAATCTAGATGATTTAAGACTACATTTAGCATACCAGCATTTCGATTGTTGAGCCCTTCAATGGGCCAAACATTCCAGGTTATTGAAGAAGACTCAAGTCGGAGTGTGGGACACGGGGGTAGCTGATGTGTTTTCAACGAAACACCTTTGGTTTTATTTTGTATTGTATTAAGGAGGTTATTGTATTCAGTTAGTTGCTCATTTAGTTGGATTTGGTTTGTAATAATTAGAGTGCTCAGTATCTGTTCATCACAACGTGAGGAGTTGTATTGTTGGAAAGAGTAAGGAGGCATTGTTACTCACAAGGGTAAGCAACGGCGTGTAACACTGAGGTAGATAGTTTTTTTTCCGCTGCGAATTGTTATTTATTATGCTACGACTTGCGACGTTATTACAGGTTTAGGATTAGGGGTGTTACATGAACTAAGTGTTGTTCCCCCTTGATTCATGACCATTCTCCTTCAGTCTTGGATTGAGTGTTGTTCCCACTTAATTCATTACTATGAGGTGCAACGCATTATTAGATCATATAATAGAAACAAATATAGCTCAAGACATAACTGAACTTCCCCCTTTTGTCACATCATAAAGGGAGAACCACTAGAGGGAAAGCGTAATAGTATAAGAATCATTAAAAAAAGACAACAACCACAAGAGTGAGAATCAGTATCTTGAAGTACATTATGTCATATGAAAGGAAGAAAAAACTAGAACTGAGGAGATCCATCAGAATTTGAGGGAGTGGAACGTAGAAGAGTGTCGGGACGGGTTTCTATTGCTTGTATCTTGGCTATGAAACTCTTCTTCATATTGATAAACTCCAATATAGAGTTGAACAAGGGAAGCAATGAGGAGTTATCCTAATCAAGATGTTCTTCAGTTTGGGACTCAACGGGTAGAGCAGCAGATTTCTGGCGCCATCCAGATGCAGTGTGCTCAATTCCCATTTTTGAAAGTGTTTTAGAGGCAAGTAGTTAGAAGGATGAACAACGACAAAAGTAGCGTCATCTAATGAGGCATTGTAGAACTGTAATACCTTGGTGATCCTGAAAAGATAGGGAATGAAAGGCTTGGAGCTGTTGATGATGGTCTGGAACTGGGATATGATAATTCTAGGTAGGGACGTTGTTGCTTGTGATCAAGGTGCCACATTATCATGAGATCTACCGGTGTAACTTTATCATGCATATTAGACCCTGGCTGAATGCACTGATAAGCAATCATGTTAAGCAGACGCAGAATAACACCCAAACCTCGTTGTTGAAAGTGTTTCAATCTAGAACTGGCACGCGGTAACCATAGGTGGAAGTGATCACAACTAAGGGAGCAACGGTAACCTTCTGAATATTGAACTCATCAATTATGTTCAGTAGTACATCTAGTATACTAGCGAACATAGTTGGGGGATAAAATTATTGTTTTGTCAGCAACCTCAGTCTTGAACTCAGTGGGTAAGAAAAAACTTATATTGCTTACGAATGGTAACATGAGTTCAGGATAGTAAATAATGGCACACTAAAAGAAGTTATCCCAACCCTGAAACTATAAGTATTCAGCAAGGGATTCTAAAGAATTTTGTAGAAGCCAATCAGAGTTAGTCACTATCCTTGGAATGATATCAGTTTCATATAGCATTCTACCAAAGATTTATTTTTGTGGAAACTTATGATCTGGGTTAGTCTTCCTTTGTTGCGCACATTCCTGCACCTTCACTCATGAAACAGATGTCCCACTATTATCGTTTCTTTGATTTTATCCTTGGTCTTCATCCAGGTTGGTTGATGGCCGTTTGGAGGTTGTAGAAGACGTTGGTGCCTGAGGTGAGGGTTCTTGCCTCTTCTTGTTACGATTACAAAGTTGTGTAGATGAGAACGTCGATGGTGCAGGGGATGAGTCCTTGACTTTGACTGGTGTTTTCGAAGATTCAAGCTCGACATCTTAGGACTCGACCTTTTTAGGGTTTAAGGAATTGAGTGCGGTGAAGTTTTGCTGAGCAGGTAACGGGAAATCAAACTAGGGTTTATGGGTTCATGGAGTACTACCGGTTCTTCAACAACAAGGGGTTGAACATTTTCAAGAATTGACATGTTGTGATGATCCATTGATCGGCTTTTGGAGTGGTAACAGAGAGGTATAGAGAATAAATGAGAATTGTGCATAGAGGAAGACAATTGAACAAAAGAGATTCAGGAGAGAAGGAAGAGTAAGATACTAGACGGGAGTGGATTTCAAAAAGAAAGAGGCGGACTTAATAAAATTGAGACCTTGAATGTATATTTCTGTTTCTGCCCTTGATCTTCTGTAATCGCTTAGTCTTGAACCGAGTAGTAAGTGATATCTTGCCATGGGGAACAATGGCTGAGATTGAATTACTCAAAGAGATCTAATTATGAAACAATATGTATATGAAAAAATAAACTCCTCATTTTCACAAACAGGGAAACAATTGTTTCATTTAAATGCCTAAGACTGTTTGACTTAGATATTTAGATTAATCCTTCGTACCCTGGAGCCCATATATGAAATCATTGAACGATAAGAGACAAGAAGCAGTGTCATATTCCATGTTGTCATCGTCACAAACTCATTTTCCAATACAACCTTATTTTTATTATTGTTGTTGAATTATTGAAGGAGTATGCATATAGTATAGTTTTTTGTATTTATTTCACCAAAGTTGTTCCCTTACATTAAGACTTTTCTCTTCACTCCTGTAGTGGTGTTGGTTCAAACTTGTCGAGAGTACTTACCTAAAGGAAGTTAGATGAAAAGACATCCTTAAAGACTTAATAACTGAGCGGACAAGGTCCAGGTTCATGCTAGTTATCATAGTTTTATTTCTAGTTTTATCATCTTTTGAGAAAAAGATTCATTGTTGGAAAATTTACATCCATGCGAGTCTCTCTATTATTTTTCACAACTATTGTTAAGTCTAGATCTCACAGATAGAGGAGATACTTGAGCGATGAACCTAGTCATCTTGACCAACCAAATAATAGATATGCACACAAAACTCAACAAGAGTGAACAATGACAAATAGATTAGGATAGTAATGGAATTATTGGCATCATGTGTAACACCCTGGATTTTACCTCAAATGATAGCTTATGAAAATACGAATCTAACAGCACAAACAGAATTAAAAACGGACTTCAAACGTGCCCTAAAAGTGCAAAACAGTAATGGTCCGAACTTGTGTCCGGACATTGAAAGTTTGGACACAAGCCGAAGAAAACAAACTGCGTAAACCACTTGTCCGAACTTGTGTCCGGAAATTGACGTTCGGACACAGGTCGAGAGTTAGAAAACTGAAACTGGAGACGTCCGAACTTGTGTCCGGACTTCAAAGTTCGGACACAAGTCGAGTTTCAAAATCCCGAAAATCCTTACGCGCGTGTCCGAACGTTGGTCCGAACTTGCAATTTCGGACGTAAGTCGAGACTTGCAAGTCGAACTCGTCCTCACATGCTGTCCGAACATTGATGTCCGGACAGATGTTCGGACACGACTAAAGCTGTAGAATCAATAGCAACTCTCGCAGCCTGTCCAAACATTGATGTCCGGACGGACGTTCGGATATGTCCCTGGATGCGAATTCAAGTACAAAACAGGGACCAAAAGTCATCAAATAGCATATGTAATCACTAACAACAAGAAGGAAAATAGTTGTATGGGAAAAATTAACAATAAGTACCTCAAAATAATGCTCAACTCTGGTAAAAACATTTCCATATAATCTATAATGTGTCAAAGAATACTATCAGCATATACCATAATAAATGTAACTTCAAAACAACAGTGGAATAAAAAACGTCCAGGGTATTACCGTCACACCCAAACTCCCTGGGTGCTCAGGCTAATGGACTAAATAAAACGACGAAAATAAATGTTAACTTAGAATTCAACATATGCGGAAGCTGAAATAAATAACCAAAGTATGAAATCTTGGAAATCAATGTAACAATTCTTAAACATTGTAATTCAAACATTGTCTCAAATATCTCATATTCTCCTAAGCTATGTGATTGCGCAATCCCGATCCCCAAACTTAGTCATCCATACCTGCGATCAGAAAACCATAGACAAAACACAGAAAGGATCGCACAAATAAGATAAACTGAGTAAATTCTACCTCAATCTGTCAAATACATTTTAAAATTCATTTTTCCATTTATCAATCAGATGAGAAGGGAATAATGATCATTAGAACAATTTTTCCAGAAACCACAAAACCAAAAAAATGGTAGGGAGCTTTCAACAGGAGATAACCACATTTCCAAACACGGGGTCACCTATGGGACCCCAAACAATAATTTCCAGGACAGTCACCTATGGGACCGTCAAACAACCACCTCACCCTAAGTCCTTGAGTGTGCACACCCCCTATGAAACACAGTAGTTGTGGAGGGTGATTTTTTGGTATGAGGGGGTCTATCTAATATGGTTGACTAAAAGCCTAGATCCTAGAAATTGCCATTCTGTGGAGGGTGGAAACCCGTTATTCTGGCAACCCTCAAATACCTACTAAATCGTCCGTATTTCCAGAAAGCATAAGGGGAGTGTAAGTGAACACTACACCCGCTTTCGATGGGCCCCACGCAAACTTATGCCTCTATAAGGCGGAATTGACTAGGGTCGCCACCTAGTTTGACCTAAATGAACTAGGAAGGAAAGGAACAGGGTTCTAAGAACCGTTAGTTGACTCTAAGATTATTACCTATAGATAGGACTTATCTGGTCATGTCAGAGATTCCATTGTGGGTTCGCACTGGGTTACACCCCTTAGAAGTGGCAACGACCATGACTTCGGATTGGTGCCCGAGGAAACCGCGGTCTCCAATTGTCGGGATTACTTTATTTCAAAACCTTTTTAGGGAGATTCATTTCAAAGCCAAGGATAGGATTAGGACAGGAGGGGAGAAAACAAGTGGATAAGATGAGCTTTTTTACCAAGCTAGCGCCAAGAAGAAGAATTGGTGAATTCAGATGAGTACAGAATGAAGATTTGGGAAAGTCTGAGGTTGAGTGAATAGACAAGACATGGAATCTGATGGTTTGAAGCTTGTGGGAGCCGAAGAAGGTATGAGTGTTTTGAGAGGTATGAAGAATACCTTAGAATGGGAAAAGTTTTTTTTTATTGGAATGGGGTCGCACCCTAAATGGGTTGCCTACATACTCAACTCCCTATTGAGATCAGACCTTACGTAGTTCACGGTTTTTAGGTTTTTGAAGAATTTGGTTTAAGGGTTTTGAGGTTTGAGAGATTAGTTGTGAGACGCTCGGGTCTATGAGACATTTGGGATGTTCATATGGTGGGAGAAATGAGATATCGAAGTCTGTGAGACGCTCGGGTCTGTGAGACGTTTGAAACCTTGAGATGTCGAAGTCTGTGAGACGCTCGAGTCTATGAGACACTCGAATCATTGGAATGACAAAGTCTGCAAGACGTCCGGGTCTGTGAGACATTCAGAGTGTGGGGGAATTTGGAATGGAATTGAAATCGAAGTTGAACCGGTGTTGAATGAATATTGATTTGAATTGGAATTTAGATGAATTTGGATTTGAATGAGTTTGAAATTGAATTAAATTTGGATTAGAATTGAATTTGAAATTGAATTGGATTTGGATTTGGAATTGAATGAAGTTTTGAATTGAATTGGAATTGAATGAAGTTTTGAATTGAATTTGAAATTGAATGAATTGGGTTCGAATCGAATTTGGTTTGAATTGAGTTTGGGTTGGGGTTGGAAAGCGGGCCGGGTCAAAGTTAGACCAAGTCAAAATGGGATCGAGTCAAAGTTGGGTCAAGGTCGAACTTGGGCTGGTCAAAGTTGGGTCAAGGTCAAGCTTGGGATGGTCAAAGTTAGACCAGGTTAGAGTTAGGTCAAAGTCAAAGTTTGGATTGGTCAAAGTTCAGATTGGTCAAAGTTGGACCAAGTCAAAGTTAGAAGTTTGGGCCTTGGTCAAATATGAACTTGGGCAAAGTCGAACTTTGTCAAAGGTTGACTTGGTCAAAGTTGGGCTTTGTCTAGGCTTTGGGATGGGCTGGGCCTTGTGGAAATTGAACTTTAGGGGTGGGCCTAAAATGGGCCTTGGAGTTGTGGTTTTAAGAATGGGTCTAATTGTGATTTGGGCCTTGGGGTGTGGTGGGCTTTTCAATCTTGGGTTTTGAATTTGGGTTGAATTGGACTCCAATTGGGTTGATTTGGTTTGACTGAATTTTGGATTCGAGGTGGAGTTGGGCTAGATTTTGGATTGGGCCGGATCAAATTGTGGGTCGGTCATGGGCTTAGGCCTTGGATATGGACTAGGGTTTTTGCAAATGGCCAATGTTGACCTTTGGGTCGAAATGGGTCAAGTCTTGTTTTTGGGCTTGATGGGTTTTGGGGCCTAATGGGCTTTGGGCCTGATGGGCTTTGGTCAAAGATTGGTCGAATTGAATTAATGGGCTAGGTTGGATGGGTTTTGGGCCGAATGGCTTTTGGGCCTTATTTGAGATCGGGCTAAAAGTGGTTCTTATTTGAGGTTTGGCTGATGGGCTAATGGGCTTGGGCCCGGTTGAGAATTGTTGTTGGGCCAACGAATGGTACTGGGCCAAGTGGGCTTAATGGACCGAGTGAGCTTAATGGGCCAAAATGGATTGGGCCGAATGGGCCAGATGGCCTCAGATGTGAGATAATGGGCCAAGGGCTTGGGCCATGTCAGCCAATTTGTTGGGCCAAGGAAGGGTATGGGCCAGTTTTGTTAGAATGGGCTGTTTTGGACTTGGGCAATTTTTGTTTAATGGACTCTAGGGTCATTTGTTGGTTTCTTTTTATTCAAAAATCCGAGGACAAATTTTGGAAGAGGTTTTACATTGATGATTATATATATATAATTTTAGATGTGTGTTTAAGGTTTAGGGTGTCACCTTGACCAAGAAGGACACATGACCCACTAAGTGCCAAGGGACACCCACTATCCTAATGGCTAGGACCTAAAAGGACTATAACTAGGGCTTAATACAAAGTCAGAGGTACAAAGAAATGAATAGAAAATTGCAATAAGCTATATGTAAAAACATGTATACGCACAGTGCAAGAATACAATCAGAGCGTAACATAATAACAGGTCAAAACCGACAAGAAAAAGCAAATTGAATTTAAAGTATCAAATATGTCTCCCGTTCGTTTTACTTCTGTATGCTCACGGGTGGGATCCAAAAAAAACTTGCAAGATTATCTAGAGCGATTAACCAAATCGAAGTAACCCGTGATCAAAATTGGGAAGAGATGGGTCCTAGATTTAAGATGCCGGTCGATTTCGCTACTCCAGTAAGAAAACAAAGCTTAACTCCAATTCTCATTCTCTCTTCTTTTAACAAGTAGATGTAGGACAAAACCAACGCATTTAAACACATTCATTAAGCAAATTCAGAGGCTATTAGGGTATGGATTAAATACCAGAACAGAGATGATTCTTTCCTGAACAAAGCCATAGGAAAAGAAAGAAGATATGTAAAACCACGGGTGTGTTATCAGTGAGTGTAAACGAATAGACAACTTAAAAAAACGATAATAGCAGATTCTGAATGTGCTAGCGCCAACCATGTGAACTTCCTGTAGAGAATTAAAGGAAACCATATACAACACCACAACCCACATTAAACAGTAAATAAAACCGAATGAAGGGGAAAGAATAAAAGAGATGAAATGTGATAGGTTGCCGGTACATGCTCGAGGTAATGCTCCACCAAAGGGGATGTCCAATCCAATTGTGATGGTAACATACAGATGGGGTTGAATGTACGATCCCCATATATAAATTACAATAGTGATTCAGATTTGATTCAACAAGTACCCAAAAAGAGAAATCCCAATCCAATCGAGACAGACCAGACAGAGCATAAAGAGATGGAAATATAGAGAATATGCCCAAGTAAACTCGCTGGCAGGATTAAACACTACAATTCGAATCTCAGTCGAAGTACAAAAACTGTCTTAGACGAAACGAAGATGTGTATACTATACTGAAAAGACATGTGTATTCTCTCACAGCCATCGATCAAACTATACAAGATGAACTGAAGTTATGTTGGAGGCAACAAACCACAATGGGAGGCTTGAGCCTATCCCGAATCCAGTCGAGATGCCGGGTGTAAAATTATCAAAGCAAAAGGATAACATGACCAAATACACGCGTGATGGAAAAAAATTAGAAAGAAAACAGATAGTTCATTGGCCTAAGATTTTCAGACAAACTTTCCCTCCATCGGGCATCTCTAGTGACAAAATACAAAACCGAAAAGAGCAGACCAATCAAGACAAAAGAGATATGGGAGAGGCGTGTGTAAAACGATACTATCATCAACCATTCTGATGTAGTCGAAGTTTACCACCGATTTCTCTTCGGGTTCACTTGGTGAACATGGAGAGCACATTTAACACAATGCGACAGAAATTAAACTGATATTTAACTTTCCACGCGAACCAGAGACACACGAAACAGAGATTCGATGCTTGGGTTCGGGGATTTGACGAAATTCAAACGGGGAGAAAGAAAAAACATAGGGGGCGGCTCTTTCCTCAGACTAAAAATCTGACAAGGCTTTGCTTACTTACCACCCTCGCAGGCACGATACTTCCAATGAAGCGAGTGAGAGAAGGCACAGAGTCGATAACGAGAATGAAGCCAAAAGAAAGGGTAGAAGACGGAACGTGAAACCAAATTTCGGAAAAGGAGTAGGAAACAATGGCACACCACCACTTTTGCTGGAGCAAAACCAAGGACAAATGTGGTGGTCAAGGCGTCAGAGATGGATTTTCATCGACTGAAATTGGTTTTGTGGCGGTGTTCTTTTTGAGAGAGAGGCGAAGGAAGACGAAGAACGTTCATTCGTGGTGCTCTCAAAAATTTGAATGTGGCTGGAGAATGAAATGAAACGTCATCGAGATCGAATCGGAAAGGTTTTGAGTTCTTTTGTTTATAGCGATTGTTCATGAAGATCTGGAGAAGTGTTAGGGTTTTCTGATGAAAAAAAATTGGAGATGGGATGGATGAGAGTGGAGACGGGAATAAAACCGAGAAAGAAGATGATTCAGGGAGGACTTGAGACCGATGCAGAACGAAGAAGATGGGAGTTGTCGGCTGGTCTCCCTTGGATCTCTACAGTAGGGTTTTTTGGAGACTTATTTATAACAAATGAGTAAGGTTCTATTAAAGGAGGGTCAGACTAGTGGGCTAACTTAAACAAAAGTGGGCTTTATTTGGAGTGAAATCGGACCCATATTTAAGACATGGGCTGCATTTGGTTATAGCAAATGAAGAGGAGGAGATAAAAAAAAAGAATTTCCGTTCTCCTCTAAATTCGAACCCGCATCTCGTGACTCCAACACAAGTGCCTTATCCAATCGTGCTACGTTGATACTCAATGTTTTAGTCACTGGAAACAAAAGTACAATTCCAACACAGACTAAAAGAAAATGAAACCAGTCCTAAGCCATCTACACGTTTCAAACCCAAGACCGCTCGATTCCTTAGCGGGCATGTTAACCAGCTAGACTAACTCAAAACTCAGTATAAATATAAGGGAAATGATACTAATGCTATATTTTGAACTAAAAAAACACTAGTGTTACAATGTAAATGTACTGTAAGACAAAAGGATTAAATCTAACAAATGAATCGTTTTCTTCCTAAAAGTCATAAAATTATGGAATGACAATGATAAAATGTAAAGTGTAATAAAAACACATAAAACAATGAAATGGTGGTTAAAATACAAACAAACACAATGAAAAATAGAAGTTGAATTACACATGTATGGGTGGCACATGAATAAGATAGAAAAGAGAAATAACCAAATGGAGTGAGATGAGAGGGAGTTCAATCGAATTAACGACAAAACAAAATATGCTAGTACGGATATAATAGTGAAAAGGTACAAAAATGATGAAGATTATTCTAAAAATAATAATGATAAAGACAAAATAAAAAACATGTACTAATAAAGAAAATACAAGTAAAAGTATTAATGAAAGAAAGTAACGAAATAGCATGAACCAAAATAAAACGAATAGACAAATAAATAAGTGAATAAAACAAAACTGACTAACATGAAATAAATCAAACATAAAATGATAAAATAAGTAAGTAACAAAAAGGGACGGGTTTGAAAAAGAAAGCTTTGAAAATTGATTTTTTTTTTAAAAAAAATTGTCACGAAATGACAGTTTTATTTTGGTATGCACATGAATAAGTTTTAAAAAGAAAAGCGACAACATTCTTATTTTATTCATTTGTTTGAATTTTGTTTTTTATGGGGTGAGAATTTTTGGTGTCTACAGTAGCATAGAGTAGATCAAAGGGCTTAACTGCAACAATATGTGCAGCGCAAACAATAATAATGGGGAGCACCTATGGGCTCCCAAACAAAAAAAATACATCCTGCGAAAGTCTCCCAAATCCATAATTAAAACACCATCAAAACAATCCAGTTCCTCAATTTCCAATATGTGAGAATCAATCCCAATTTCCAAATCATAAGTTGAGAACCCATAAAATACAACCAAAGCCTTTTCCTCCGATTTTGCAAAACATCAGTCAAATAGACATGAGCATAGAAATTTACCTGAATAATCAATTCACTTTAAGACCTCAACTCCATAGGACTATTGGTAGCGCCCGTCGACGTAATCGGAGTCTAAGTAATCAATATCAACAATCAAAATCCACTTAAACAACGAATAAAATAATTATACTTATCTATGTAGAACACATTACCCAACGATTCACTAACTAGCACCAGGGAATTGACTAGACCTCGTCAGTAGATGGCGTGAAATTGTCAAGAGCTTGAAGAAGAAGAGCGTGAATATTTAACGTAGAATAAAGACGTGAATTATGAGAAACTATAAAGGAGGGAGCGTAACGGCAATACGATGTGGATGAAGAGTAGTGGGGATACTCAATCTTTTAAATAGGAATATATTGTATAATAAAAGGAAATATACTAATTAAAGATTTATGTTAAAAGAGATTAATAAGTTAAATAGTTAGAGAAGCGTTCTAACTATTAGTATTTAAATTATTTGTAAGAGATAGGAATTGTTGAAGTTAAGGAGATCAGTAAAAGGAAAAATAGTAATGTAATTTAGGAAGAAATAAATCCAGAATCAACATAATAGTAAAACGTGGTTTATCGTTGTAACAAAATAATGATGAGAACAAAACATCTAGGAAGTAGTTAATAAATGATTATTGATAAGGAAGTAAGTTAGAATTAAATAAATATATTGTAAATAGGCTAAAGGTATTAACAAGAAGGAAAACAACTACTGAATTTGAACTCTATGCATTTAAAATTAATAAGTTTGAAAAGAAAATTCTAGAATTGTATTTTGAAATTTAAATAACGTAATGAAGTTAGAAAGATGAAGTAATATTCAAATGGTATGACAATGTAAATATCGCTAAGGTTAGTAAAAGCAAAACGTTATAAATAATCGTAAACATTTTAGGGAGAAGAATTAATTCAGTAAAAGGATGTCGTTTAATTTCCTGGACCACCTTAATACTAATCTCGGGAGTATTATTCATACTATATACTATTTATTCCTAACTCACAAATTTGTGGGTATTTCATCATGGGTCTCTATATTATTAATAAGGAATGAGATTGAGTATTAAACCGATGAGTATTACTCATAGTAAAAGAGTATTGATGATCAATATAAAGCAAGAGGTGGATGTCTCCCTAACTAAAATGACAATAAAAGAGATTAAGGTTATGTGGACCATACCTTATTCTACTTTGATCATTCCCAGTTTAAATTTAAGTCTCTCAAATGTTTCTCGAGGCAGTGGTTTGGTGAAGATATCAGCTAGTTGCATATCGGTAGAACAATGATAAAGATGATCAACTCATTTTTCAACTTGATCGTTGATAAAGTGATGACAAATGTCGGTGTGTTTTGATCTTAAGTGATGTACCAGGTCTTTGTAAGTTCAATCATACTTGCATTTCATAATATATTGGAACAGGGACAAAACAGATTCCATAGTCTTCAAGTTGATGTTGCAACCACAATGCCCGAGCATAACATACTGCCGTCGCCACATATTCTGCCCCAGTAGTAGACATAGCAACTGAATATTGTTTTCGTGAAGACCATGCAATGACACTTGAACCCTAGAATTGTGGTGTGCCATAGGTACTTTTCTGTCTATTAGAGAGCCTCCAAAATCATCATCTGTGTAGGCTTTGAGTGTAGGTAGAGTTCTTGCAGCATAACATAAACCAAGTGTATTATTCCTTCTAAATATCGGAAGATTCTTTTTACCACCTTCGCATGTGATATCTTTAGTGTGGCTTGAAAGCGTGCACAAAAACACACACACGACATGATATCTGGGTGACTTCCTATGAGGTAAATAAGTGATCTAGTCATCCCTTTATATATCTTTTGGTCAGTATCCTCAGCTCCATACAACACCAAGATGAAGTGTTGGTGACATTGGAGTAGACATTGGTTTACAGTCAGTAAACTTGCACTTTGAAAGTAACTCCTTTGTATATTTGGATTGGCTTATATAGTTCCCTTCTGTTGTTTGTCGTATTTGAAAACCAAGGAAGAAGAAGTTCTCCCATGTTGCTCATCTAGAACTCCTTTGTCATCATTTCTTCAAATTATCGTGTGAGTATTGAAATGGTGGAACCAAAAACAATATCATCAACAAATATTTGAATGAGTAGCTTGTCAGGAACACTTTATTTAATGAATAGTGTACGATCAACTGTTTCTCTGATGAAGCCCTGTTGTAGGAGAAATTTTGTCAAACTCTCATACCATGCGTGTGATGCTTGTTTTAGATCATACAATGCTTTCTTTAGACAATATACAACATTTGATCATGCAGGATTTTTAAATCCTGAAGGTTGAGAAACATATACCTCTTCTTTGAGATAACCATTGACGAAATGCACATTTAATATCCATTTGGTGAAGTGTAAAACTACGAGTGGCTGCATAGACAACTAGGAGACGTATTACTTACAAACGTGCAACAGGTGCAAATGTTTCGTCAAAGTCTAATCCTTATTGTTGATTATATCCCTTTGCTACAAAGTGTGCTTTATTTCTTGAGACTTGACTTGGTTCATCCAATTTGTTTGGAAAAAACCCACTTAGTTCCAATAATGTTGTGATGTTCAAATCTTGGAACTAACTCCCGCATGTCATTTCATACAGATTCATTCAGTTCCTCATGCATAACATTAATCCAATCTGCATCTTCTAGTGCTTCTTTGATTGACTTTGGTTTTGTTGTAGACGAGAAGCTTGTAAATGCATAGAAATTCTCTGTTTCCGATCTTGTATGTAATCCTAAGTTTATATTTGAGATAATGTTGTCAATTACCACACTTGGTGCTCTTTGGAAGTAAGTGTAGGTGGTTCCATGGAGCTGGATAAATTTGTAGACTCGGAAACCGATGGCATGAGAGGCGTGATTTTTGAGTTTGGGACTAATAGTGTTGGTTGTTGGTTAACGAGTTGTTCTTCCTCTGAGTCCTCCCTTGTGATCTCTTGTCTTTCTTCTGAGTGGGTTAAAGATTCAAACAAGTCCTTAGGCATTTCTTGCAATCTCGCCCCCAATGTTTCATTCATCAAACTTGACATTAGCTGATTTCTCAACTATCATTGAGTGTTGTTGAAAACTCTGTAAGCTTTACTGTTTTCTAAAAATCCTAGAAAAAAATCCTTCATCACATATCTTATCAAACTTTACCAGATTAACCTTTCCACGGTTTAGGATATAACACTTACAGCCAAATACTCGTAAGTGAGATATTATTGGTTTACGACCTTTAAGTCTGAAGCTGAGTTACCACTGTTCTGAACTCAAAAAATCTGATCCTTGTTGTGTAATAGTCTAATCCAAGTGAATCGTGAATAATCATCAACAATGACAAGAACATATCTCTTTCCTGATCGACTTGTGATTCTCACAGGACCCATCAAATCCATGTGTAAAAGCTTAAAAGTTAGTGCAATACTAACTATGTTCTTTACGACAAGAAAAACTTGTGTTTGTTTGTTCAATGCACAATCCTCACATATGACCTAAGTGTCAAGTTTCTTATGAGGAAGTCCGACAACTAATTCCTTTACTTTGAGTTTGATAAATAGTTAATGATGAGCATGACCTGGTCTTTCATGCCACAATAATGTGGCATCATCCTTAACAAAAAGACAGGTTTGTCTGATGACTTACGCCAACCATGTAGAGATTTCCTTTGTGGAAACCTCGAAGTAACACTTCCTATGTAACTTTGTTTCGTACCTGGAAACCTGATGAATCATAGATTACCTCTGATGGACCCTTGTCACATACTTGTGAAACACTCAGTAAGTTGTGCTCTAATCCTTCAACCAGACACACCTGATCAATACAATTTTCATCTTGAACAGTATCTATTCCAACAATTCTCCTTTTTCCATTATTTCCAAAAGTGAATTTTCCTCTTTTGTCTTCTATGATGGCATTAAATTTTGTCCTATCACCACTCACATGTCACGAGCAACCACTGTCCATGAGCCAGTTAGGTTGTTATGCTGCGACCGTTGCCTGTGAAAACAAAACTACTTGTTAGTCTTAGGTACCCAGACTTGCTTCGGCCCATTTCTTTGTGTAGATGAAAAATGTCTAGTGTGAGTTCTATACTCAGTGAAATAAGAAGAACCATGTTTTTGTTCTTTCAAGTCAGTTGCCTACAAAACCTAATTTTATGCCCTTTCTTATGACAATAACGACAGTAAGTTTGATGTATCTTTCCTACATAAGTACTATGATTTGACTAACAATTTTTTATCTTGAAAAGTAGCTTCCAGTTTTTTAACATTTTGGGATGGGCTTGGACTCGCTACCTTAAGTTTCTTCCAATCAGCATACAACTCATATTTGCTTTTCCAGTATACCAAACAAGATTTTCCAGAGTTGAAATTGCATCCTCTCTTTTCTTCTTTGCTATAATATCCATAGATTTTCATACCCCCTTTTAATTCTTTATTTCTCTCATGAAAAGAGTTCATCCCATCTTGTGCCCAATTGGGTAAATCTTTGATCCATGAAAACAGTGGACTTATAAACTCTAGCCTTTTCTTAACCTTTGGACTCTCAGTCTTGGACTCGGACACTGAACTACTAGATTCCTTTTTCTTTTTGTTGAAGTTTTTGTTCAAGAAGTTTTAGTTTAGTAATTGCTGTTTAATAAAGTAAGTAACTGTATCTTAGAAATAGAGCTGAAAGCATTTTTGACTTGTTATAGAAATACCTCTTCTCCTTCAAGAATGATCTTCTAGTCTTCATGACCCGTCATGCAGTATTCAGCATCAGTTTTGACGCTGATGTCCTCATCATCTTCCACTACAACAGTCATACTGATTTGTGTTGTTTCTTCTTATTCTAAGTCTAAGTCTAAGACATCTTGACCCCATGCAGCTGCTGCTACGTCAGGGAATTTCTTATTTTCTCTTGAAAGCTATATTTGGATTTGAGAGTGCAGCCTTTTACAACATGTTTGAGTTTGTTACACCTAAATCATATGATTGAATCATTTTTGGATTTGTACCGACCAAAATTCTGACTTGAACCTCTTCTGCCTCCAAATATTTTTTTGATTCCATTTGCAATTAGGGTTATCTCCTCATCTTCGTCTATCTCTTCTTCATCTATCTCAGCAATTCCCTTTTTTGCCTTCAATGCCAAATAATTAGAGGTATTTGATGGGGGTGATAATCTCCTCTTTCATGTTCCCTTCATAAACCGTGAGTTATGAACCCAGCTCCTCAAAAGATATATTTGAAAGATCTTTGGTAGTCTTGTAACACCCCAACCGCTAATCCTTTCATTATCCTTTAATCATCTCCATAATATTTCTACACGCAGCGGATTCCTACATACTCCCGGCGGGTGATATAACACCGCTAGCCATCCAATGACTAACAAGGCTCATGCTACTTACTATAACGGTCCGAGGACTAGAATATACCGAGCAATGCAAATACTTCCATTACATTCCCAACACTTACTTACATTATTGGATTACCGAGTATACAAAAGTATTTCAAATACATCCCACTTTTACAAGCCTACAAAAGCTATGAGTTTATACAACTACTCATTCTTTCATATTCACAATCCCAAAATCCAAAAGGGTGTACCACATGGTACACTGGTTACTCAAAAAGGCATAAGCCGTGTACAACTCGGTACACCATTTCCAACCTACTAACTACTCAAAAGGAATTCATCTTGGTCCTATCTCGACCTTCAATTCTCACGGGTACCTGTAGAAATAAAAACAGTGCCCCAAGGGGCTCAGCAAAAGCTGCATATGAAATTTGCATACCCCGTGTGCTAACGGGGGTACGCCGACTACTTGGTCATATACATGGAGTTCATTATTTCATACATGCATACATGCTTTTATAAGAAACAATACCTTCACATCATAGAACATACATACATTCCATTCAATACATACAAGGAAGACAATACAAGTCAACCGTTCATACTTACTGAAACACGGAGATACACTTCTCCAATTCATACACAATACTTGTTAGCTCCTTTACTCACCCGGGTTAATCGGGTGTACTTTACTCTTTTACTCGAGATCCTTGACTTACACCAGTCATGATCTTTACTTAGCCAATTACTCTGCTTACTTACTTACTCAAGTCAAGTCGGTATGACCTCCAAGCAGGGACTACGATATCCCACCACTGGGCTTTAGGGTGGCTCATTAATCCAGGTTGCTACCCATTAAAGGGGTTTGGACCATGGAAAAGATTAAGGCCAGGAATCGGATTCAATCTCTTGTGTCTCCTCATCCTCACGCGTGGCCGAAGCTATATCGGACTTCTACTTATTCCAATTTACCAATTTCTCAATGTTAGAAATGTTAGCTAGTTAGGATTTAGTCATAAGTCCTTCTTTCCTTACTACTTGGTTAGTACACTATACATCAAGGCCACACATACACCCCATTCACATTCATACATTTCATGAATTATACAAACTATAGATTCAAAGACAATACAACATGAAACAATATAATACAAGCACGAGGAAGTGCAATGAACCCAATTCGTGCATTTATCTTATTTAGATGCTCGGGGGAATTTCTTAACGCTCCTATTTTACTTGGGAGTGTCCCGGTAGGCCGGAAATTGTGTCTTGAGTTGATATAACCCCATATAACTCAATGTAACACCTTAATATATTATTATTGACTATAAACAATGTTTATAAACACTTGTAACTCATAGCGACTACTTATTTTCCAAAATATCCTTAAAGCACAAAAACACACCTTTGGGTGTCATAAAAACGCGTTCTACGCTATTACCTTGAAGTTTTTGAGGAGCCACGAGTTGGGAATCCTAAATTGGGATAAGTTTACCATCTAAATCAATTAAATCCAGTGCTAAAAACATAGCACAAACAGGGCCAAAATTATGATCAAAAAGTACTATAAAATCAACATTTTTCCTTAGAAACTTTCACCTTTCACCTTAGTATAAATGTACCAATTAAATGTTGTGACTTATCACATGTTATAATATGGTCTTAATACAATATAGTGTGACAGGAATCAAATTAAAAATCAGTCCCATATGGCTGCTATTGTGGGCGCCATTTTGGGTATATTTTGACTAGTTTGGTTTAGAAAATTATCTTATGGAATGGTGACTCACCTTCCCACATGCCATGTGATATAATGTCAAAATAAACTCAGTCAAATAAGGCTCACATTACCGAATGCCTGCAAGGAAACAACAAGGAAGATTAGTCTTTGAAAAGTAATGAAATTAAATATGCTAACTAGATCTAACTTTTGAACAAAACAAATAAACAAGGAAGCAGCCCATGTGCTAGCCTAATGCTACCGATTTCATGTGAGGAAAAGAAATTTTTATTTGCTTTTTATTTAGTCAAAAGAAAACACCACCTAGTTAAGCTAATTTTCTTGTCTTCAAATGACAAAATCAAATACCTATGTACAACACCATTGCCGATCAGAATCAAGGAGAAAGGGGATTGATTCCCTTATTAAAATCAAGTGGGAACATGTACCTAACTAAGCATGTGCCTATGCCTTCAATTGACAAAACTCAATTGCCTATCTATAGTATTATTACTGAAATCAAACAAGAGAATGAGACAAGTTAGTATTGATAATTAGCTTAGAAAAATCAAAAGAAACATATACCTACCTTAGCTCTTTGTCCTCTTGTTTCAATTGTCAAACAAAGCTATCCTTCTTCCTTATCAATCAGCCGAAAGTTTGATCAATCATGAGACATTTTATGGAGCCATGGGTCAAATTAATAAACTAAGGAGAAACTAGACAAATTTGACATTATTGTGTCAAATGAGATTCCTTGCCAAATTCCTTAATACCTTACGTGAGCTTTCCATTCTCCTTGCCCACTCATTCAGCCGAACTTGGTAAGCTCTCATTCCTCTCTTTTCTTTCTTCCTTAGCTAGTTTATTCCTTAGAGCTTCAAAGCTCCATTAATGGTGAATTAAGTTCTAACACCATTTCTATGTAATTTTTCTAGTTAATTCTCCTAAGTCTTGAAGCAAGAATCAACCTAGCAATCCTACAAGAATTCGCCAAGCTTTAGTGCTCCAAGGAGGTACCTTGATTCAACAACAACACAAAGAACAACAAGATCAAGTTAAGGTATATTTTCATGTTTGAAAATCCTAAGTGAATACCTAAGCTATTACCGAAAATTTATAGCTTCTAAATCTATAATCTCTTCATCATTTTCATGAAGGAAACTTGGATCTACAATCATCCTAAGGTCGAAAATACCTTGTTAAATACCTAAGGTAAACTTTGTAAAACTACTCCAAATCTTATTTATAAATCCTTGTTAGAAGTCTAACACTTGGATCTCCTAAACTTGTACATGGAGGCCGAAATTTCTTCAACAAAATACCATTGGAGGAGCTTGGAATTCAAGGAGAAATCAAGTACAAGAATTATCTTGATTTAAGGAGTAAGTTTCTATAATTAAGGTTTATTAAGTTTAAGTTTGATTTAAGCTTCAAACTTTGGTATAAAAATTATGTATAAGCCTTAGTAATATTAAGGCCGAAATACTATGGGTTATATGTCAAGAAAATAATTTATAACATATAAGGTAAGGTTAATACCTTAAGGTATAAATTTGTGTCACAAAAATTTAAATATGATACATATATAATTAAACTGAATTGTCTAGGAGTTAAATGCTCTATTTTGAGTTTATAATCATTCTAAGTCATTAACATAATTTTTAGAGGTGTTATATGGCTTATATACATTTATATGTATTTATTATAAGATATAAACCAAGTTTTAAAACTATATAGTAAGTTAAAAATAAAACCGAGAGTAAAATGGACTATTTGGTGATTTTTGAAATATATAAGTATATTAGCTTATATTATAAATTTTGGGAGTATTAAAAATAGCTACAAGTATTTAAATGGCTAGTTTATTAAGTTATATGGCTAAAATGTAAATTTTGAAAAGTATAGAGTACTAAATAGAATTGCCAAGAATTAATGGTGGTCTTGGCATAATTATGAGATAATATAAGGTAGGAATTAATATTATGAATTTTGGTGTATTTAAATAAGTGTTTAAGTGTTTAAATAACATTTTATAAAGTATGGGGCTATTTTGTAATTAATGGAAAATATGGAGTAAAACCGAAACATATATAATTTTCTGGGTATATTAAAGTATTAATTATGAAATTAAGTCTTGGTCAAAGTGTTGACCAAAAACTTTGGGTTAAAATGATTTATGACATAAAATATTAAGTTTATAAAAGTTTTGTGGTAATATGTAATTATGAAAGTCTAACTATAAAACTGAATTGTTTAGGGGCGCAAATATAATTTGTGAATTTATTTGGGTCTTTTCTGAATTAAAGATAATTAAATATTAAAACTATAGTTTATAAGTTAATATGTAATATATAAAGTTTTGGGGTTAAATTGTAAATAAAGGAAGATATATATTAAGACCGAAAGTATATGTGGTTATTTGGTAATTTATGAAAGTTAGTATAATTAATTTGTAATTACCGAAAGTTAATATAGATATTTGGTAAATTATAAAGTAATGTGGTTAATTAATAATTTACAAAAGTTAATGTGTCCAAAATATAAATACTGAAATTATAAGGTTAGTTTTGTAATCTAATAGAGAAAGGAATTAAAACTAGGTAATATAATGTATTATGGTATATTATGGAGTATAATGTAAAGTTTATAAAATAAAGGTGGTTATAATAAAAAATAACCAAATTGTATAATATAAAGAATAAGTGGAAACAATTGTGAGTATATAATTAAGAAATAGAAATATACTATCAGGAGAAATTCATTATCACATGTAGTTACTACATAAAATAACGAACTGTTAAACTACCTCGAACCACTGTAAAATAACAGGGGAAAATAAAGAACATACGGGGTTAGTATACTACGAGTATTAGTTCAGTAGTGACAGTACTGTAATACTTAGTGAATAGTTGTATTAACGTTACCCGGTATTGCATGTAAATATAACAGCGTACGGGGAGAAACTACTAAGCGTGAACTGTCAAGCTAGCAAGTTACACGGTGAACGGTATGTTAATTGTGTGGTCTGAATGTCCTAAGGATTTTCCTGAGGTCCAGACGTTGTGTGTTTAATTGCTAAGAGCGATATCTGTGATTTATGTATATGATATTGTATACTGTATTGCTCGACACTATTGCGTTTTATTTTACGTGAACGTCTTATGACTGGAAGTTTATACATCTAAACTGGAACAAGACTAACTGACCTTTAGGTATTACAAGAACCTAACTAATGGTCAACTGTTATAGTCTTAACTCAAGGATTGGATATTGTATCACTGAGTAAAGGGCTAACTTATAAAGAGAGGAATCCAGACTGTTTCGACTTTCTAGTTGCGCATCGTGATCACTACGAGGGACTTCTATGGGGAGTCACTCAAGGGAATCCATTGTCCACATTCGACGATGGCGGAGGGCACTACCGTTGGTGCACAGGTTCGACCGGATCAGTCAAAATAATTATCCAGGGCCATAAGGTCGGTTGGTAACGGTTCCATTGGAACCCAGGGGACTACTGTCCATTAATAAGTTATTAAGGGTTGTCCTAACATGACGCCTGAGGTTGAAATTAATTGGAAAGGTTAAGTGACTGGTTTAAAGGATAAGGGCCATGTGGCCAACTAACAAGTACAGTTAATTAATACGCGTATCTTGTTTGATTACTGTTATTGATTGTTGGTTATTGGTTGTGTGATAATATTGTTGGGTGAACTATTATGTGTTTATTTATCATTTACAGTTATTGTTATTATTGTAAACTGGTATAGCCTGTAATGAATCTAATATCAAGATGGCTAAACGACTTAAGGAATCCAGATGATTTAGGACTACATTTAGCATACCAGCATATCGTTTGATGAGCCCTTCAATGGACAAAACATTTCAGGTTATTGAGAAGACACAAGCCGGAGTGCGGGGAGCAGGGTAGCTGATGAGTTTTCATTAAACACCTTTTAAGTTTTATTATGTATTGTATTAAGGAGGTTGTTGTATTTGGTTTAGTTGCTCAGTTTGGATTTGGTTTGTAATATTAAGAGTGCTCAGTATCTTGTTCATCACAGCGGTGAGGAGTTGAAGTTGATGGATGGAGAAAGGTTGCCTTGTTACTCACATGGGTGAGTAACGGCGTGCAACACCAACGTTAGATAGTTTTATTTTCCGTTACGAATTATATTTTGTTATGCTACGACTTGCGACGTTATTACAGGTTTAGGATTAGGGGTGTTACAGTTTCTCCTTCCAACATCTTAAAGTTATCACATTGCTTTCTAAACTATTCCCTTTTGCTTTCTAACAGAGTCTGTATCAGCATAAGTGGTTTTGAGATATTCCCGTACCTCTTTTATCATACGTATTCCAAGGACCTTTTGTTGATATCCTTCAGATAATGAAGATACTATAACCCTTAGAGCATGCTTATTCTTACTAAGTAGCTTCTTATCATTGTTAGTTCAGTCTTCTTCAGGTTTGGGTTTAGTAACTCCTTCTATGATTTGAGGTGTGAGATCTCCCTCGTTCACTACTGTCCAAAGATCATAGTCAATGGACATGAGTTGGTCTCCCATTTGTTCACAAAAACATGAGTAGTTGAATTTGTTGAGCTTGGGAGCCTCGACAATGTTGGAACTCATTCTCGATCAACCCTGAAGGCCTTTCTTCTGTTATGAGGGAACCTTGCTCTAACCCCAATTGTAAGTTTCTACTTGGTGAGTGTGGTGCAAAATAGTAGTTAAACTATCTTGCTAAGTATGGGCAGTGAACCCAGTCATTGTAGTATAACAAGGTCGTATCCACAGAGACTTCGTAACTATCTAGTTAATTATAAGCTTAGTAAATGTGCAAGAAGATAAATAAAATGCATAAACTTAAATTGGGGGGTTTTGGGTTGTAATTGGAGAAAAAAAGAAAAGCAATAAACACTAAACTAACTATCTAGGATAGATGTAGCCCATGATGGATATTTGCACCCGTCCTTCCTTTATTAACAATTGTTGACCCTTGAACTTATAGCTAAACAACATAACACTTAATTATTAGCAATCTAATCTAGGCCTACTAATCATAACCAATTTAACCGAACTTCTCAATCAGCTAAGCCCGGGTCAATCGCTAGCACTAAGCTTAAGTTCCCTAAGTTGCAATGTAGTCTAATATCAAAATCATCAAATTAGAGTACACTATTCTAGTCCCCAGCGGTTTAGGTTTCTATCTCAGAATATCATTTTGATAAAAATCCACACTATGTCTAAAATAATCGGCAACGTTAATCCAACTAATTTAGCAACTTGACAATTAGTTAAGCAAATCCTAAACAAATCCCCAAATCATGAGCAACAAGTTTAAAAGCCAACACTCAATAATTATCTTCATTAAGCACAAGGACTAAAATGGAGCATAAAAAAAGTTCAAGGTTCAACAATGAAGGTTTTAGGGATTTCGGGGTAAAATCTCCATCCTAGGCTACAAGGAAACTACACAACCATTAAAGCACAAAAATGAGAGAAGGGGGAAGAATTAGCCATGGGAGGTCCGATTTTGGATCCGTTTGCGCCCACGCTTTTGTCTCTTCGTCTACCTTACTACTGGCTATGTTATTCTTCTTGTTTCAACAATAATTGTGTAAAACACCAATAAAAAACAAAACTAAGGAAAACTAGCTAGAGTGAAGAAATGAGCATGGAAAGTGTTGATAAAACATATGAAATGCACCCCTAAAACATGCTCATTTGGACACTCATAAGTGAATTTAGGATTGATGCTTTTAATATCCTTGGAAAATAGACAATGAAGAATTAGACAATTATCAAGAAGTGAAACTCTTTTTCTATTGAGTAATAGAGTTACACCTTCACGTATCACTCATGATACAAAGTCAATCTCACGTTGAGATACCAATCTCAACAAGGTAATGCACACTTTGCTACCACATTTTTAGTTTCACTCATATGTTTTCCATCACTATAAACAATCATCTCTCTTAGCCCCAAACCCAATTACAAGTAAGCCTGAAAATCTTAGTTAGAAAAACCCTAAAGTAACTAACTTCTTCCGCTCTGTCTATTAACATCAAGCAATACTCTTCTTCGCCTTTTGTCTTTTGACTTATATAGATCGAAGATTGAATCCTCATCTCCTAGATTTTTTTCCATAAAGTCTACTAAATATTAAAGAATTAATCTCTAAATCATAATTAAGATTCTCTGCCTTATAAGATATTAATATATATGTTTATCACTGCACGTTTTTATCATTTGATAAGATAATAACAAATTTCATTTGTTTTGCTTTCTTTGATGAGGACATCTAGTTCAGTTCAAGACTGGACACTCAGTATAAAGCTGAGTTTGCTGTTTTAAAATAGTGCATCAATACTTATGGTGAAGGACTTGGAATATTTCTATTTTCCATAAGAGCCTCAAATCTTGCTTATGACACGATGTTGCTCTAAACACTTATTATTTTTGCACCTTAAATGAAACAAGCACCATGAATGAATGGTTTACTAAGGAACTTATAGGGAAGAAACATGATTGACTCTTTAATGACATAACTAAGATGAAATTGTTTACAACTTGAAATAAATATCCCTTCAATGTTTTTTTTTTTCACTAACCTTTTTAGTTTGCTCTTTATCTTCTCAGAAACATATTCTGTAGTTTTTGCTGTATTTTCACGCCCTATCACTAGGAACAAGTAGGAAGCGCTCACATCAATTGATAGGATAAAGGCTTTAAAACCTTGCCAGCTTCAGTGCTTTTTCTTCCAATTGGCGTAAACATCAAATAAAATGATGGATAAAAAACTGTAAAATAGTTAGATAAATGGATGCAACAATGTAGTGTTGACCTTAACCATATAATAGTTTGGATGTTTGACCAATTCTTAGTTGTAACACAATATAAGCTTATCTAAGGTTATACTAGAAGGAGGGTAACATTCGGTTTTACGCGAAATCAAAATTAGGAATAAAAGTTCATTTTTCCGTGTTTTGTTAGTTAGTATACTGGATTACCAAATTTCAGTATAAGAATTGAAATAACCGAATCCAAATAATTGAATAAACTAATTTTTTCAAAAGTCGGAACGAGAATAGACCCGAAAACTAAAATTTCCTTACTTCGGTTATTGGTTAGAGCAGAATTATAAAATAACCAAAATTTCATACAAAACCGAATTATAAATGAAACTGAATTATAAAAGGAACCAAAATTTTTATCGAAACCAAATTATAAAAAGAACGATTATTAAACATAGAATAAATATAAAATTATTCAGTTATTCAGGAAAATTAGCTCAACCCTGATACTGAAAGCCGAACCAATCAACCAAATAAATATATTTCAGTTCTACATGAATAACCAAAAAACTAAAAAAAATTATTTCAGAAACGATTCAAAAATTTTGATTCTTGGTTATAACTGAATCACCAGAATCGAATGCTCACCCCTATTCTTAGGTGAATAATACAATAGTTGAATTATCATTGGTAGCTAAAGATACATTTTATAATAAATATTTTCATTTTCAAAAAACATAGATAATATACAAAATACATTTTATAATTCTAAAGACTAACAAGTTGCACCGAACATATCATACAAGATACGGAGTATATTTTTTCGATACCTCCAACCACTTTTCATTACATAAAACTTACATTTGAGACAATACAAACAACAAAAAGAGCCAGACAACAAATATGGACGTGGGTATACCACAGATACTCACATGAAATGCATCTATGGATACAGAAGCCTATCTTACTGATTAAAAGGAGTAAGAGTTTCATCATCTCTTCGATGGTTTAAACAAAGCAAGATGGGGGAACATACCCATCACAAACAACATTCCTAGATTTATTGCTAGATCCTAAAACAACATACCAAGATTTATTGATAGATCCGAAAACCACATAAGAACATAAATCAAGTTCGACATGCATACGATCCAAAAGCTCTAACTTCGGTGTAGTTGCGTAGGAAAGAACTCGGACTGGAAGAGTTGGAGCACAAATTTAAAATCACAAAACCGACATTAAAAAGCTTCAAAGCCTCCAAATCGGTGTCTTTGTGGAGGATAGATCTCGAACAGGAAGAGTAGTAGCACGGATTTGGAAGCCGGTTGTAGACACCAAAAATTCTCACCCGTTTTATATTAAAACAAAAAAAATACAAGAATAAACATGCTTTTAGAAATGGGGTGGTCGTCCCCGTTTTCAACTAAAAGGAATTTCTTTTTCTTCGACATTTAAAATCTCACATTCCTATGGAAGAGGAGCACGAACCCTTTTTTTATTTATTTTATTTATTTTTAGTTTATTTTTATTTCATTTTTTATTTTTTTTTATTTTATTTTTATTTATTTATTTTATTTTATTGTAATCTGTTTTTAAAATGACTTCATTTTGTATACTTATTGCTTTTGTTTTAAAATATTTCACGGTTTGCTATTACCTGGTATTATTTTTATGTACTCGATCGATTTATACATTTATTATTATTTGTTATTCTTTTGGCTTTCTCCGTTTTACCGTCTCTATTTTTATTATTTCGTGTGTCCTTTTACTACTATTATTTCCATTTATTTTAAGTGTTTTATCTTCATTACGTGCATTAATTTTCATTATTTCATGTACTTATGCTTTCCTTTTATTTTATATCTCATCATGTTTTGGGTCTTATTTTTAATTGTATTCCATAATTTCATGCCTTTAGATTAATCTCTCATATCCTATCGCATACTTTCTTTTGGATTCGTAGCTTTTTAGAAGAGTTATCTTGTCGAAATTAGAGTTCTCATAATACTTCTCCCGTGGATATACTGAAATTTGGCCTAGCTCAATTTGTTAAGGTACCTATCACATAACCTATAAGTCTCGGGTTCGATTCCTAGGTAAGCCACAGGTGTCTTCCTATTTACCTCAACACGCGACATGAATTTTGTTTAGTTTCTCTGCTACCATATATTAAAAGTTGCCGCGGCTCAATTGGTGGAGTGTGTGGGCGAGGAGGGCAGAGGTCACGAGTTCAAAACTCAATAGACACTCCTTTCTTTTTTTGTGTGTAGTATATGATTTTGGACCTGATGCAGCCCACTCTAGTTTGGACCCGTTTTTAGCCCAAGTATCTCAAATATGCCCCACTTTATAATCAGCCCATTCTTTTTATTTTGAATCCCATAAACCCATAACACAAAACACTATGGTATGGGGCATGTTTCTGAAAGAACCGATGAAAACACTGCAATATGGGTGAATTCTGGAAAGAACCAATGATTCCCCCCAGAAATTCTCTGCATGTTTGCTCGGTGTTCAAAGAAGGTGGGAACTCCCTTCAAATGCCCATCTCTTCTTCATCCTACGACAAGGGACAATCAACTGTGAAACCACCTCCCACCTTCGAACCATACCTCCGCTACACTCACGCCCGAAACTCACCACACCCATTGTCGCTCCGCTGATAAACACCCACCCCTGTCTGAAACCTTCGCCGTGAATCACCACCCTCAACATCATCTTCTCAGTTTTATCCCCGCCTCCATCCTTCTCGAGACCCAAAAAAAAACCAGTTCGTTCTCCTTTCTCTGCGGTGTTCGATTCTAATCAAAAACAAAAATCAAACCAATCGCCATGGTTCATCATCTCTAGTTCTAAAAAAACCAGCTGACTGCTCCACGATACTCATCGTCTACACTCTACACCATCCATCGAAAAAATATCCTGGAGTCCTTGCTATTGGTCGTCCCGTCCATTTTGTTCCATCAGCAGGGTAAGTGGCATTACACAATTTCTCCCTCCCATTCTTCCTTCGCATTTCGTTTTAAAAATCCAGAACCAGAACATCGAACCCTCATTTTGCATGTCTCTGGTTTCCATGGAAAGCGAAAACACAGTTTCAATTCTATCACTTTGTCCCAAGTTATATACGCCATGGTAACCAGGTGAACCCAGAAAAGCGTCGGTGGTAAGCTTTGACTACATCAGAATAATTGATGCTAGTATTTGCTTTACTCACGTTCCCAAATTTGATCATCTTTTGTCTCAATTTTTCTTCTCAAATCTTTCCTGCTCTATAAGATTACCGCCAGATGAACTCGGTGAAGGGTACTGGCCGTGTAGATAAATGGCGTTGTTGGAATCTGTCTGACGCCTAATGTTAAATACCTCTGTTCTCCTTTATCTTTCTCATTTGTCTTATACTCTCGGATTCTTGTCAAAAACTATCTCTACATTCTCCTCCCTTTTATATGTCGATCCTGGCTTCCGAAGAAGTTTTCTGTATATATATTCTGTGTTTCTTTGGCTAGAGCTCCCATAATAGGTTGCAAACCAATGAGACAAGCGTCATTGTGTAAGTATCTGGGTATCTTCTATGGTATTCCAAAAGACCTGGTGTCTCGTTTTTGTTTGGTATTTCGTTTCTTCGGGCGCCCGTCATTCCATCGGTTTCTGGTTTATCTTTGCATTCCATTTCGACTAACATAGTGAGCTTGCTTGGTTCGCGAACATTAGGTCGTTGAAAAACTTTCCCGTTCTGTGAAGAATCGGAAATGACAATCACCGGTTTACATATGCTTTTGTTTTGTTATTCCTTCTTCACATTCTGTATGACTACACTAATTTGTACATTCTAATCTTACTGACTCATTGTATCTGTGGGTTCGATTTACAGGAAACTCTTCACTAGCCTAATCCCGTTGTTTTCCCCCTTGAACCTAAACCAGTTTCTAATCTTTTGTTTTAGTGCAGGTCTCAATGACTTTTAAATGTACAACATATTTGCTGATTTTTTTTCTCTTTGAACGTCTGGTTTCAATATGGAGGGGACCCGGATGTTGAGTTTTTTTTGCATTCTGTAGTTAGAAAATGCTGTTGTCTTCAACTGGGTATTTGTATCTCCAACCAAGTAGCTGTAGATACACCTAATAGTTGCACTGATGATGCTGCCTCCTTATTCTAACATGTTCTGTTGGATTTATCGATTCTGATTACATCCTTGAACTGACCCATATCTAACCTTTCATTTCATGTCCCTTTTCTCTGTTGAGCTCCATCTTGTAGGATATTCGTTTTGTCTTCGATCTGGTACATAAGTTCCACCTGAAATTACCTCAGTTCTACTGTTGAGTTTGTTAAATGCTTCACATGCCTGATTGTATGTACTCTCTGTTCAACCATTACCTATGCGTGTTTGTGTTTATGGACGGCCAAATCCGTGCAAAAATATTCTTGTCGATTCCCTACCTGTTCGTCTATTCAAACAACTGGTCTTCTTCTTGGTATGTAAAGCTATGCCACCTGCGTTTCAGTGAGCAAAAGTGCTCATGTATGTGTTTCGGTTCTAAAAAAATGAAACTGTGGTGATCAAGCTTACGGTTTAGCTCCTCCATGCGCACGCTTTTCTGTCCTTTTCTTGGTTTGATTTGGTTGCATATTACTTATGAGCTTATGCTCGATTAGTTAAATAATCCTGGTTAATTATGTTACAGCATCTTGAATGTAAAACTGACATAAGGATTTGTTTCTTAAAATAATAACCAGAAGCTGAAGGAGTGAACAAAAAAAAGAATAAAGGGATTTCCATAGAATTTGGCTAGTATTTTTTTATGTCATGTTCTACTTATCATTTGCTTGTTGTATCTATTCATTATACATGTGCATGTTTTATATTTGGCTTTATTGTAATTCTCATTTATTTCCTCGTATTTCTGATCTATTATTAACACCCCTACTATTAATTCAATCATTACCGTCCAATCTCTCGTGCTTCCCGAGTCACCCGTATACAACTTACATACGTCGGTGATACAATGCCGTTAGTCACCCACGTGACTAACAAGGCTACTACTACTGCTACATACAGCATCGGTCTGTGGACCGGAATATCCGAGTACTACTTAATACAATACATACTCTCATTACATACTGATTACTACAAAACTCCATTCGATACATTACCATTCATACATACTACTCCACAATTTCGTACAAGATAATACACTACGCATACCGAGTTTACTAGTGTCAAAATCATACATTACTTCTCCCCGAATTCATACACACTCACTAGAAGTCAATCTGCTACCCATTACTCACAAACTAAATACACTAATTACAAGGCGCGCCACCGGTCTCTTACCTTGACCGTGTTCGCTCCGGGTACCAGCACACAAAAATTGTTCCCCCGAGGGGTCAGCTTACGCTGAATATGATAACCGCATACCCCGCAACTAGCGAGGGTACGCCGACCATTTGGTCGAATTCATGCAATTCGTTTGCATACATACATTCATACATACATACATATGATGAGTGTGAAATATGAATGGTTCTAAGGTCTTTAATGTCTATTTTGTATACGCGAATTGATACTATTCATCCAACTATCTTGCGTTTTCTGTGGTTTGTTGTTTGTTAAGGCTTGATACACTTTTTTCTATGTTAAATGCAGAGAAAAGCCAAGGAACACTAGATTAACTCACAAGGAGGGTAATGCAACAACGGGGGTCGAATCGGAGTCAAAATGAAGAAGTTAGAGGGTTTTTAAGGTGTGTCCGAGCTTGTGTCCGAACTTCCAAGGTCGGACGCAAGTCGAGAGTTTGTAGCTGCGCCTGATGGGATGTCCGAACTTCGGTCCCAACATCGAAGTTCGGACATAGTCGAAAAAGCCGAGGTCTGAGTACGGAGCATGTCCGAACTGGTGTCCGAACATCAAAGTTCGGACACAGGTCGAGACTTTCTGAATTGAAGCGCTCAAAGCATTGTGTCCGAACTTTGAAGTTCGGACCAATGTTCGGACGGCACGAGAATTACAGCACAAACCGGCGTTTTAAGGGAAAAAGAGGGAGAAAGGTCTATTTAATGACCTAATCAGAGGGAGAAGGATTCACGCATCATCGATCATTACAACACACTCCCTTCCACACTGATAAACGAGGTTCTCTCCCCATCCACGCCAATTGCATCGGTTCGCCTTCATCCACATTCACCAATCATTCCATCATCGTTCGGGAGGAGCATCGACAGAGGGAAGTGCACTATCACTTCAACCTTGCACCTGCATCCACTGATTCTGGATAGTCAATCAACAAAGGGTTTTTCTTCTTTAGATAGCTTCTATGTTGTTTGTATTTATCTTTCATTGGCAATGTCTGCTAGTAGGGATTTAACTCTGGGGTAGGTTGTTCCAGATGGATTCAATGTAGTTAAGAATTCTGCATTTGATTATGAGGCTGTAACGGATTGTTTTCAGGTTAATGATTATCAATTTTCTTCTCTATTAATTTCGCGAGTTATAGAGTTGTTCTGCGAAACCTATTAAGATCAGACAAGGGTGATTAGTAGGGAGTTCGAATTAACCTGGGAATTTGGGAAGGATTAGTCGGATAGATAATTTTTCCTACAAACGCTAACAATTCTTTGTGCTTATTCCGCCTGTATGTGTTTTGGCAACTGCTAGATTAGAGTTGACATGTCCTGATAGGTGAGCTCTTTCAATGAACTAGGATTTAGCATTGAAGGATAGAAAGAATTGGCCTTTCGGTTCTCATAATTAAGTTGTAGAAGGTACTACTAGATTTAATCAAGAAAGAACAAACTGAACCCGGAGTTCCACTCGTAAATCAAACTCATCATCATTTTTACTGATTGCTTATTCAATTCTGATTTGCATTTATTCGATTCAGTTTTCAAAAACATATTCACAACCCCCCCTGAATTTGCAGTTTTCTTAGGATTTAGGATAGGACTTAGGCTTATTTATTCAAGTCCCGTGGATTCGATACCTGTTTACTTATTTCCTATACTATAGTGACCGGGATTTTTGCAACCCGACAGGCTTATTGATTTATTATTTTCTAGATTAATTGTTTAGTTTTAGTAGATCATTTAACCTGTTTGCATGGCGCCGTTGCCGGGACTTGACTTTGTCAAGTCCTTTGCCTTGGTTGTCAAGTGTTTTTATTTTATTTTATTTGATTTGTTTTGTTTAACTGTGCAGGTTTGGTGAATGCACGGTACTCGATCTCGAGGTCCACCAAGTTCAACTTAGACTTAGAGATCAACCGACAGCTCGAAGAGCAAGAAGAGCACTCACCTTCGCCATGGCTAATAACGGACCAGTCAATCCAATGCCAATGCTGAGCAGTCCACTTTGGGAAGAATTAATCGCCCGCCAGCTGCTCCTAGAAGAGGACCTTGTGACTCTACCTAACCTCACAGCGGAATGACAGCAAATGGCAGAAGTTGAAACCAAGCCATCAGGACAAATGCTGTGAGAAAAATCATCCAGCAGGGACCTTCTCAGGCGCAGACCCGGCTGATGCACTCGACCATGTCCATCGGTTCTTAGTCCATTTGGATTCGCTGGGGATGTCTCAGGGGCTTGAGGAATATGCTCGGCTGTGCTTATTTCAGCACAGTCTATCAGGGGAAGCCTCGAAGTGGTTCCACCGTCTACCACCAGGTGGTCCATCACTACCTGGGAGCTGCTGACAGAGAGGTTCTATGAGAAGTATATCCCCATCTCCAGGACCAGGCAGATGATAGCTATCTGACGCTTTCAGACAGTCCGGCAACGAGACGATCTGTGAAGCTTGGGATAGGTTCAAGGAGCTGCTCCGCCAGTGCCCGCATCACGGTCAGAACATGACATCTTTGGCCCAGGGGTTTCTTCCAAGGGCTAAGAGATGAGCACAGAGCCGAGGTTAGAGCTGCATTGGGTGGTAATTTGCTGGCTAAGAGTGGAGAGGAATTTATGTGTCAGCCATGGAGTCTACTGCGAGGAGCTCCGCCAGTGGAGCACACGGTGGCAGGGTCTTCACAGTTGGGCAGACCTCCTCTCGGGGCTCCAGATCCTATGATGGAGCAGATTGCTGCTGAGCAGGCCCATCTGAGTACCACATGGGCAATATGGCGAAGATGCTCGAGAGGCTCACTATGGGACAGACACCGATGCAAGCCGTCAAGCAGGTGTCTTCTCTGGTCCGAATGAAGTATGCTGTTTCTCAGTGTGGAGACAGCCATGACTACGAGGACTGCCCGATGGTTGCTGAGATGAGGCAGACTGAGGAGGCGAATGTCATTGGTCAGTACAACAGGCAGCCTTGGATGCAAGAACCAGCATCCAAACCTGAGGTACGGTAATCCAAACAATGCCCTCAACTCACAGCAGATGCAGCCTCAGAGGGCAAGTCAGGGAGCACCCACCACCCGGTTTTGTTAGGCCTCCATACAATCAGTTTAGGCCACAGCAGTCTCCAGCTCAGCATCGTCACTGAGCTCGAATAATGCTAATTTAAGGAGATGATGGATAAACTGATGGCGTCTCAAGAGCAACAAACAGTGATAAATCAGAACCTGGCAGCTGCCAGCAGAAGCTTGAGAACGCCATGGTTGAGATGCAAGGAACGATGAGTCAGTTGACTCAGTTCCTCCTACAGCAGAGACCGTCTGGCTCACTCCTTCCCAAACAGACCCCATCCTAAAGCTCAGTTGAAGGCAGTGACGGTCTCAGAAACCGTGATAGTGGAGGATTGCTCAGATACAGAAGAGATGCTGCAGTTACTTTACGAAGTGGGAAGCAATTAATCAATAGAAATCAGTGGCTGAGGATCAAGCTGATGAGGAGACCGGTCGCCCTTCTTCTAGCACTGGTGCACCATCAGGGCCCCTCAGCCCCTCCTGAGGTAGTTGTTGAGGAGACCCAGGCTCCTATTTCTTCCCCTTCTATTTTGAATGCTAAAAACTCCAAGGGTAAGGCGGTTCCTAAGGACCTTCCTTTCCTATCGATTAAAATAAAGAAAAAGAACTTGATGATCAATTTTGGGAAATTTCTGAGTGTATTTTCAAAGCTTACTATTAACATTCCCTTGATTGATGCTATCAAGCAAATGCCTAATTATGCTCGCTTTGTGAAGGATTTAATTTCTACAAGCGAAGGTTCAAGGAAAGGAGATTGTTCAGCTGACAGAGACGTGCTCTGCAGCTATCCAGCAGAAGCTCCCTCCGAAGTGTGGAGACCCAGGCAGCCATCATCCCTTGCACCATTGGAGACATGGACTGTGGGTACGGACTCTGCGACCTTGGAGCAAGCATAAATTTGATGCCATATTCGATGTTTAGGAAGCTTCATGCTGGTGAGCTTATCCCTATTAATTTTAATTTGCAATTGGCTGATCGTTCCTCAATCAAACCTCGTGGTATGGTTGAGAACGTTGTGGTAGGTGTCGGTAACTTCTTCTTCCCTGCTGATTTTGTTATTTTGGATATGGATGAGGATGTTGAAGTACCACTAATTTTGGGTAGACCATTCCTGCGAACTGCTAATACTGTCATTGATGTTGACAAAGGAAAAATCACCCTGAAATTTAATAATGAGGAGCTTAGTTTTGATATCACCAAAATGATGAGAACGAATGCTTCTTCTCATGCTGTACTTTCTATTGATGTCGACTACACTGATGATTATGATGCATTTGTCGCTGAAAGTACTAATGACTCTCCCTTCCTGTTTGAGAATTCTGATAAATTAGAACAGGTGTTTTGCCATTCGATTGAGGATGATAAGGAGAGCACTGAGGTAGCTACTGTTGTCCAGCAGCTTAACCAGGGACGAACCTATTTTCGCCCTCATGCTCCTCCTGTGGAGCCACTGGACAGGCCTACTCAGAGGCTCATTCCTTCAGTAGAGAGACCCCCTACCCTCGAATTAAAAACTCTCCCTTCAAATCTAAATATGCTTTCTTGGCAGAGGGTAGCGCCCTGCCGGTTATTATTTCTTCTTCTTTGTCTGTTTCGCAGGAAAGCAGACTTTCTGGAGGTATTGAGAAGGCACAGGGGGAGCGTTGGGGTGGTCAGTGGGCAGACATAAAAGGGATCAGTCCAGGGTTCTGCACTCATCGGATCTACATGGAAGACAGTATCAAACCAGTGAGGCAACCCAAAGGAGATTGAATCCCAACCTGAAGGAAGTAGTGAAGGCTGAGGTTTTAAAAGCTGCTGGATGCGGGCATCATCTACCCCCATCTCTGACAGTCGCGTGGGTCTCTCCTGTGCAAGTCGTTCCCAAGAAGGGAGGAATTGTGGCGGTGCCCAATGATAAGGAGAGCTTGGTGCCTCAAAGACAGACAACTGGTTGGAGGATTGCAGAGACTACAGGCGGGTTGAATGAGGCCACGAGAAAAGACCATTTCCCGCTGCCGTTCATCGACCAGATGTTGGAGAGGCGCTGGCTGGGGGAGGATTACTACTGTTTCCTGATGGATACAGCGGGGGTACTTCCAGATCCCCATTGCGCCAGAGGATCAAGAGAAGACCACCTTCACCTGCCCTTATGGCACGTTTGCCTATAGGAGGATGCCATTTGGTCTCTGCAACGCACCACCACCTTCCAGCGGTGCATGATGGCCATTTTCAGCGAATTTATTGAGAAAAGCATAGAAGTCTTCATGGACGACTTCTCAGTGTATGGCCAGAATTTTGATGTGTGTCTGGATCAGCTGGATCAGATATTGAGCAGATGTGAGGAGACCCACCTGGTTTTGAATTGGGAGAAGTGCCATTTTATGGTGCATGAGGGTATAGTGCTTGGGCACAGGGTCTCCAAAGATGGCATCCAGGTGGACAAGGCAAAAGTGGAAGTCATTGAGGGGTTACCCCCTCCACATTCAGTCAGAGGAGTCATCTTTTCTGGGTCAATGCGGGTTCTATCGAAGGTTCATCCAGGACTTTTTCAAAAATCGCGAAGCCCTTGTCTGATCTCCTGCAGAAGGATGTAAAATTTCATTTTTCAGAAGAATGCTTGAAGCTTTTCAGACCATCAGGATAAACTCATCTCTGCCCCCTTGTGGTTCCCCCTGACTGGACCCTTCCTTTTGAGGTAAACTGATGCTAGCGACTTCGCTGTAGGTGCTGCTCTCTGTCAAAGGAAGGATAAGATTTTGAGGGTCATCACATATGCCAGTAAAACTCTGACGGAGCCTCAAAGAATTATACTACCACTGAGAAGGAACTACTTGCTGTGGTGTTCGCTCTGGACAAGTTCAGACCTTATCTGCTGGGGAGTAAGGTAATTGCCCACACCGACCACTCCGCCTGAAGTATTTGTTTCAAAAGAATGATTCCAAGCCCAGACTATTGAGATGGATCCTGCTTCTCCAAGAGTTTGACTTGGAAGTGGTTGATAAACAGGGAAGCAGAATGGGGTTGCAGACCATTTATCAAGGCTTGAGACTCCAGATGACGGGGTCCCCATAAATGAGTTCTTTCCCGACGAAACGGTCTTTGTAATTGGGAAACTCAAAGAGCCATGGTACGCTGACCTGGCTAACTATCTTGCCTCTGGGTTGGTTCCCCATGATCTAAGCTACAACCAGAGGAAGAAGTTTTTGTCTGAGACCCGTCATTATGTTTGGGAGGACCCCTATCTCTTCAGAGTATGTGCCGATGGTCTAATCAGAAGATGCCTCCCTGATGAAGAGGTGAACAGTGTGATAGAGTTCTGCCATTCTCGAGAGGCAGGTGGTCACCACGGTCCTACTAGGACTGCTGCTAAAGTTTTAGAGTGTGGTTTTTACTGGCCCCTCTACACAAGGATGTCCACCGCTTCTGTACTCACTGTGATAACTGCCAGAGAATGGGAAACACTTCAAGAAGGCATGAGATGCCGCAGAAGGGAATCCTAGAAGTGGAATTATTTGATGTCTGGGGTATTGACTTCACCGGCCCATTTCCTCTTCTCACGGAAACCACTACATCCTTGTTGCTGTAGATTATGTTTCCAAATGGGTCGAAGCAATCCCCTGCCCTTCTGCTGCTGATGCTAAAACTGTGGTAAAATTCTTGAAGAAGAGCATCTTTACCAGATTCGGTTTGCCCAAGAGCTATCATCAGTGACGGAGGTTCTCATTTCTGCAACAAGCTTTTAATTCGCTGATGACTAAGTACGGGGTGACTCATAAGGTAGCTTTGCCTTATCACCCCCAAACTAATGGGCAAGCAGAAGTGAGCAACGAGACTCAAATGGATTCTTCAGAAGACAGTCAATTCCTCCAGAAGGATTGGTCTGTCAAGCTTGATGATGCTCTATGGGCCTTATAGAACCGCATTTAAAAACTCCCATTGGGATGTCCCCCTTCAAGCTGGTATACGGAAGGCTTGTCATCTCCAGTTGAGCTAGAGCACAGAGCAGAGCCTATTGGGCTTTAAAGGCTCTTAATTTTGATTTACATGACGCTGGAGAGAAGAGGCGATTTCAGCTTTCTGAGTTGGAGGAACTGAGGGACCAGGCGTACGAAAGCTCTAAGATCTACAAAGAGCGCACCAAAAAGATCCACGACCGGATGATTCAAAAGAGAGACTTCAAAGTGGGGGATCTGGTGCTGCTCTTTAACTCTAGACTACGTCTCTTCCCGGGAAGCTAAAATCACATGGGCAGGCCCCTTCAAAGTTGTAGGAGTTACATCGTATGGAGCATACGAGCTGGAAAATAAGGCTGGAGAAACATTTAAGGTAAATGGTGCTCGATTAAAAAGCTATCTTGTACTGATCATAATCTTTTCCCTTGCAGGCAATATTCTTTGTGGAGAGTGAACCCAAGCCTACATTGAAGAGGACCTCCCAAGAGACGGGTTCAAACATGAAAAAGAAACTCTCTTGGCGAATGCGGAAAGGATTGAGCAGGCTGAAGGAATTCACTGTAGGCTGTGTGGAGTTGCTCATCACACCTCTTCTGATGATTAAGCAGGACTGTCTAGCTAAAGACATTAAAGAAGAGCAGCTGACTGGGAGGCAACCAGTGTTTTCGGTACTAATCTTGTGTTTTATGTTGTTTTTAGTTTTGCTTTAGGATAATGTCTTTGCTGCAGTGAATTGAGCTCAAAAAGAAACAAAGAGGGTGCATTTTTTGGAGATGTCCGAACTTCAGTCCGAACATTGAAGTTCGGACTCAGTTCGAGAGATAGAGACCTGCGCAAACCAGTATGTCCGAACTTCAGTCCGAAGATTGAAGTTCGGACTCAGTCGAGAGTACGAGGGCTGTGCAAGAGGCTACGTCCGAACTTTTCAGTCCGGACCTTGAAGTTCGGACCTCACCGGGAATTCTAACGGAAGGCAAACCACGAGATGTCCGAACTTCGGTCCGAACATCGAAGTTCGGACACAATACGCAAGGGGAAGTTTATCTCAGGTATGCACGTCCGAACTTCTGTCCGAACATCGAAGTTCGGACAGCTCGAAAAATTCTGAATTAAGTAAGGGGCGCGGACTTAAAACTCCAAACTTCATCCAACCTCTCGACACCGCGGCGCCCCCATTCTTCCTCCTCTCCAATCTTCCCTAACTCCCTCAAAACTCCACCAAATCATCCATTCTTAGTATCAATCTGTTCATCTTTCGATTCTCTACTACTCTAGGCCTGAAATCGAGCAGAAACCCTCACAAAACTGCCCGATTTTGGAGCATTCTTGTTCGAACCCTAACTTCCGAATTGGGGGTTTTGAGTTCGATTTGTGCAAATTTGTGCTGTTCTACTCTCTCCTAAGCATTCATTCTACTCAACAAGGTATTTTTCTACATTTCTACTTCGTTTAATGGATTTGTGACAAGAATTGAAAACAGAGGTATGTCTAGTCGAGAATAGGATGTTATTTTTGAAGATTTCTGCGATTCACTTGCATACATGGGATTAATCTTCTACTGTGATGTAACTTGCTGGCTAGAACTGTTAAAACGTGCATTATTGTGATTCCATTGAAGATGTTTGAGGTGTGGTTTTAGTGTGCATGGCTAAATCTGGATTAGTAACTATCTTTTTCTGCTGTGCTGAGGTTGAAATGTTAGTAGAAGTGGCTGAACCGTATTATTAGGATGATATCTTGAATCTGTGGATTTTGTATGACTGAGACTATGTTTGACTGAACTGCTGTTACAGCCGATTGGATTGATGTATATTTGTCGGTTAAGTCTCTGCTGGTCATTAAACTTGAGGTTTCTCATTGCAAATTGGAAGATTGCTTGACCGTGTTGTGGAGATTGATGAATTTTTAGGGGACACTCTGTCAAATTTTGGATAAATTCAGTGCATGTTAGACTATTCCATTGCTTTCCTTTATTTGACATTGTCACCCTTGTTGAGCAGATGCTGAGCCGAATCACAGGCCGAGGTAAAAGGGCTGCAAGAGCTGGTGCAAGCTCCAGCCGTCGAGGTCTGGAGCCGGAATTCAGAAATGATGAAGCCCGGGTGTGGTTTGAGAAGGAGGTTGACATAATTGCTGAGCGCGGGGTCGTGCCAGAACTGGAGCAACAGCTGGTTTGAGAGCTTTATTGGACCCATTTGGCTGGGGGAAGATCTTGGATATGGGAGGCCCGTACTCTGAGAGGATTGTTCGTATGTTCTATGCGAATGCCACCTTCCAGGGCGGCCAGATCAGGTCACTTGTAGACGGTGAGAGAGTGACGGTTTCCACCTTCGAGATTGCTCAATATATGGAGCTCCCGCATCCCGCCCCCGAGGCTCCTCAACACCTCAACCCTGTTGATTTCAAAAACGCAGCTATCCACCACTACACTCCCCTTATGGTTCAGGGGCCGAGACGACGCAGAGGGGATGAACCATCAAAGCAGGTCGTCCCTGCTGATGCGCTTCAGAGCCCCCAGGAGAGAGTTCTGCTCGCACTGCTGGCTGCGAATATTGTACCTCGTCAGAGCTCCGACCTCAACCAGACTGACTTTCTACTTCTTCAGGCGGTGCTGAACCCGTCGTTTGTTGGGGCTGCCGAGGTTACCTATCTGCCTTGGGTAATCTTCTTGCACCTACAGTATATCATAGAGCACAAGGACCGACACAAGCTCGGCTATCCGGTCATGCTCTGCCACATCCTCAAGAGGCAGATGGTTACCATTCCGTCTGCGGGACTGCACGCTGCGCGGTCCCCTATTGATGTGGGAGCTCTCAAGAAGATGTGGTTTGAACTGAGAGAGGGGGTGTGGAGGAAGAAGGCAGCAGCGCGACCGCAGAAGCGCCAGAGAGAGGCCGGTGAGGGACCATCAGAGCCCGCCCATGCTGCTACACCTGATGAGGAGGAGGCCTATCTTGCACTGCCGGCCCCTGGGAGCGAGTACGTCACTCGCTATGAGTTTGCTCAGCTGGAGTCTCGTTTCGAGGACATGGATCGGCGCTATCAGGCGGAGATCGAGACTCTGCAGCAGCAGGCCCGTCGCTCTCAGGAAGACTATCAGGCTCTGCTCGATCAGTTCCAGCAGTGGCAGGCGTACTATCCGCCTCCACAGTGATTAGGATGCTGCTTGCTGTTTTTGTTTAGAAGCCATTCTTGGACTTCTTTCTGGATTTGTTTTAGTTGTTGAACTGATTACTTTTATTTCGATTGGGTTGTAATTTTTCTTTTGATTTTTGTTTATTTGAATCTTAACTCTGAATATTGGCTGTCACTAATCGATGCTTCTAGCACACTTTTATGTTTTGTTTGAATGTGTGCAAGTGTACCTTATTGGGCTGACTCCATGCCGGACCCTAGCTTCAAGCGAGTGTGAGGAAACATTCTCCCCTGCGAGGACACTAAGTGTGAGGAAGAATCACTTCCTCGAAGCATCACAAAAGAAATCAGGGGAGTTTTTAGTTTCTTTTTCTTTTTGGTTACTGTTCGGCCTGTGCTTTAAATTGTGAATAACTTTGTCCCTGTTCAATTCACCCTTGTGAGTCTGCACATTTAGTCCGATCTCCTTCTTGTGATTAATTTCTGAACAATGCGGACATTGCTCTTCATTAAGTGTGAGGAAGGGGGAGATCTTTCTGAATGTGTCAGTCATTTTTTTTTCCCTTACCTAATTTTTGTTTGGTTTTGGGCTATGTGGGGGTAATTCCCTTAGAGTGCTTCTTAGTGTTGAATACTTGGGTGGATCTTTAGTTGTGGAGTTGAGTCCGGTACTGACCTTTAGAGTTGGTTTGCTCAAAATTGTGTGCTCTCTTATCATATTTTCAAATGGCTGAATTTTGTTAAATATCTGTGAACAAGTTGGTTGTGAAGTTAGAACTGGTTTAACTTGGAACCAGAACTGGGAATGACTGAGGAATGAGTCTTGGAATGAAGGATAAGCAAGGTAAGTCGAAGGTATCCTCTGATCTAAGTTCTCTTTATGAAAGTTCCAACAAAACAGGCCTCTTCCATCCGGTTATTAAGTCCTAGGGGTGTTTTTTCATCACCCATTTACCTAAGGTCTCTGATCTGGGATAAAAGACCCAATGCCGTTACAAGGATGGAGAGAAAAGTCTGGGGGATGAATTATGTGCGAAAAAAATTGATATATATGCGAGAAAAACAAAGGAAGTTCTTTAAAGTCTTATGTTTATGATAATTCCTTAAAAATTAGATCATGAGTACGTGGTGTTGAAAGGTTCTGCGGAATATGGCATAACTTCACACCCCTTGTCATCCACGGGTTTGAGAAGAGAAAAGGTTGGAAGGTTCTGGGTTACTCTACGTTTTGACTTCATGTTTTTAGCTTCTTCATAGTCTTTTGTTTAAAAAGCGTACTTCATTGTTTTGAGAGACCATGCAGTTAAGAGCAGATCGATTCTTGGGTGATTATTGTGTCTTAAGCTCCTTATTTTATGCAATCCCAAGGTTTGACCCTGAGGCATTCTGAGACATTTTACTCCTGCTTTGCTTGAGGACAAGCAAAGGTTAAGTGTGAGGAGGTTTGATGAGTGTGAAATATGAATGGTTCTAATGGTCTTTAATGTCTATTTTGTATACGCGAATTGATACTATTCCACCTTATCTTGCGTTTTGTTCTGTGTTGTTTTTTTTTAAGCTTGATACACTTTTTCTGTTAAATGCGAGAAAAGCCAGGAAGCCCTCATCTAACTCAACAGGTTTGATTCCCACGGGGGGGTCAACACTGAGTATGACAAACTAGGAAAGTTCGGACTCGAGCAAATTAAGAAGGTAGAGGGTTTTTAGGTGTGTCCGAGCTTGTGTCCGAACTTCCAAAGTTCGGACGCAAGTCGAGAGTTTTTGTCTGCTGCGCCTGATGGGATGTCCGAACTTCGGTCCGAACTCGAAGTTCGGTACATAGTCGAAATTCGGCGGGTCTGAAGTCGGAGCAACTGAGATCCGGACTTGTGATCCCAACAACAATAGTCGAACACAGTGACGAGACTTTCGAGAGGTCGAGAGTTTCTGAATTGAAGCGCTTGTCCAAAGCATCTGTCAAGTTCGACTTTGTGTTGTTCGGCACGCAGGATTGTTCGCGGCACACTGCACGGCGTTTGAATGAAGAGAGGAAAAAGGGAGATGGTCTATTTAAATGACCTAATCAGAGGGAGAAAGGATTCACGCATCATCGATCATTACAACACTCCCTTCCACACTGATAAACGAGGTTCTCTCCAATCATCCACGCCAATTGCATCGGTTCGCCTTCATCCACATTCACCAATCATTCCATCATCGTTCGGGAGGAGCATCGACAGAGGGAGTGCGACTATCATCTTCAACCTTGCACCTGCATCCACCACTGATTCTGGATAGTCAATCAACAAAAGGGTTTTTCTTCCTTTAGATAGCTTCTATGTTGTTTGTATTTATCTTTTCATTGGCAATGTCTGGCTAGTAGGGATTTAACTCTGGGGTAGGATGTTCAAGATGGATTCAATGTAGTTAGAATTCTGCAATTTGATTATGAGGCTGTAACGGATTGTTTTCAGGTTAATGATTATCAATTTTCTTCTCTATTAATTTCGCGAGTTATAGAGTTGTTCTGCGAAACCTATTAAGATCAGACAAGGTGATTAGTAGGGAGTTCGAATTAACCTGGGAATTTGGGGAAGGATTAGTCGGATAGATAATTTTTCCTACAAACGCTAACAATTCTTTGTGCTTATTCCGCCTGTATGTGTTTTGCCAACTGCTAGATTAGAGTTGACATGTCCTGATAGGTGAGCTCTTCAATGAACTAGGATTTAGCATTGAAGAGATAGAAAGAATTGGCCTTTCCGTTCTCATAATTAAGTTGTAGAAGTTACTAGATTTAATCAAGAAAGAACAAACCTGAACCCGGAGTTCCACTCGTATAATCAATCCTCATTCATTCATTTTACTGATTGCTTATTTCAATTCTGATTTGCATTTATTCGATTCAGTTTCAAAAACAATTCACAACCCCCCTGAATTTGCAGTTTTCTTAGGATTTAGGATAGGACTTAGGCATTTATTTATTCAAGTCCGGATTTCGATACCTTGGTTTTAATTTCTATATATATAGTGCGGGACCGGGATTTTTCACACCCCGGCTTATTGATTTATTATTTTCTAGATTAATTGTTTAGTTTTAGTAGATCATTTAACCTGTTTGCAACATACATGCTTTCATTCACGATACTACAATACTACACAAGGTATACATACATACGCACAGTACAATACATGCTTGGAAGACAATACAAGTCAACCCATGCTTACTTACCATTTTCCAGAATACACATACAAAATACATACTCATTACATATCCAATACGCAATACGGAGATACCAATTCTCCAATACATACAAGGTCCAGTTAGCTTCATTACACACCCGGGTTTATCGGGTGTTCGATACTCTTTTACTTCCGGTCGATGACTTACAATAGTCCAAGACCAATACACATACAATACTTACTTCATACATACTTTACTTCCAGTTAAGTCGGTATGACCTCCGGGCAGGGATTACTACATCCCACCACCGGGCTTAGGGTGGCCCACTAATCCAGGATGCTACCCATTCAAGGGAATTGGTCCAAGGAAAAGATTACAGCCAGGATTCGGATCCAACCTCTTGTGTTTCCTTATCCTCACGCGTGGCCGAAAACTATATCGGACTACTTCTACTCTTTCCATTTACTCATTACTCAAGTTAGGAGTTGAATGTTAGTTAGGAATTAGTAGTAATACTTCCATATTTATACGTACGTACAGTACCAAAAAGTTCACGATACTTCTCATTCCATTCACTATTCATTTCATATTAATTATTCAAAACAAGAACAAAATAGAACAAGAACAAAATTATAAACAGTTAAGTGAAGTCAGTATGATCCGATTGTGCATTTATCTATTGGTGATCACATAAGCACACAAATCGGGGTAACCAGGTTAGGATACAGAGCATGAAGAAATCATACCTTTCACCGTTGTACTTGTATCCCAACGTTCCTCCGGTATTCACAATTCAAATCCTATGATATACATACAACCGAATAATAAATCTACCGTTATTAATCTTAACTCAACTACTTTTGTGTTTACTAATCCTCATTCACTAAACCTTTACATTCCTTATACTTATATTTCATTTTACTTACTTTCCATTACTTATCCATAATTTACATACACATGTGTATACATATGGATAGGTGGGTATACATATATATATGTATATATACTAGTTATAAGCTTACTGTTTTTTTTTGTAAGTATGGGCCGTCCGACCCACCGTCCGACCCAAGCCCTGGGTCGGACCATTCCAGTAAGGTTCGTTCCCAGAAAATTACCCTGTCCGACCCAGCACCATTCCGTCCGACCCATACTCTCTGGTCGGACCATTCCAGAAGGTTTTGGTCTGTCGTCCAAGCTCCGTCCGACCCACGTCCGACTCACCGTCTGGGTCGGACGAAGTCAGAAACTTCGACATTGTAAAAATTTGCATGTCCGACCCATGTCCGACCCACGGACCTGGGTCGGACCATTCCAGAAAGTTTGGTTTTCGTTTCTCAAGCCCCGTCCGACCCATGTCCGACTCACCGTCTGGGTCGGACGGAGTCAGAACCTTGCTACAGATTTTATTTTTTCTTTCCCAGCTTCACCCATTGTTTCCCCAATCTTCTTACATGTAATCTCACATGTTTAAAACACTACCTAGGCCCTTCAAATTGCCTTAGTTCATCCACTTTACATACTTACTAATTCTTACTTGTACAATTTCATTCTCATTCTTTACTTACTTCTCACTCTTACTCTAGCTTGTTCTTACTTCTAATGACCCTTAATCATCATTAATTAAGTTCTACTCATCTTATACACTCATCCCCATTCACTTCCCTAACTTATAGCCCATTTAAATAACTTACGGGTGTATTTTGGTGTTGGTCCGGGTCCTTAGTCCCGGACCAGCACAGATCACAACTCTCGAATCGTTTTGTTATGGTCCGGGACCTTATACATAAGGTAAGTCCCGGACCATAAGCTGCCTCTAATCTCGAACTTATTTTCACTATGGTCCGGGACTTCATACATAGGCTAAGTCCCGGACCAGGGTATTATGGCAACTCTCGGTTTATTTTGACAGGATGGTCCGGACCTTATACAAGGCTTAAGTCCTGGACCATCTCTGGTCTGTACGAAATGCAAATCTTTTCATGCTCTGTTTCATTCTTTCTTGCTCAATCTATCCTCCATGATTCCCACACTCAATCCTTCTTGTTTCTAACATGTTTTATAGCTTATTTAGCATCTAACCTACCTTACTCCATCACAAAAATCAAATTTCTCAACCTACTGATAAGTTACACACTCTGTCAATTTTGTTTTCTTTCATCTGTTGCAGTTCATCGAGCTGCTGCTATTGCTTCTGTTTCATTTTCTTTCTTAATCGACAATGGCTACCAGCTTCTAAGTAATATAGTTTCCTCTCTAAATTTTGACATGGTACCCCTAAAACTTAAGGTTTTCATCACATTTATTTGCTCACACAACCAAACACATTCAACCTGCTCAGTTTATACTTACATATGCTTTGACAGTTTATATGTATATATGCATCAGACAACTCAACGTTGTCTCCACTAACTCATTTCTTTGTTTTCAACAGATTCTAACTTACTAATGCTACCAATACCATTATGCTAACCTATCTTATACCATTTCAGTAGGTTTATTTTGCTAAACAAATACATACGTATACACTATACTAAATCCATACAGAGGCGTTTTGTTACCTCACGTTTTTGCTTTTGTTTTGTTTTTCTTCCTTTCTTTCTTCTTGCTCTCCTCTTCTTCCTTGTTTGTTTTCTCTACCCTCGTTTCCAGTTACCAAAGTGACAATGCCCCCTCTTGCAATGTCAAACGGCTAAACAAGGAAATGGAGCTCACGTGGGTTCTTGATTTTCAGTAGAAAAATGAAACAGATGGAACTCAAAGAATGGTTTGGTCCTTTCTTTACCTTAGGACATGAAGAGGAGAATGGAGCTTCAACCGGTGACTTCTAGACTCCAAAAATGACAATACCCATGAAAACGAAATCGGTTGTTTTCAACTTTTGAAAGGTGGAGATGGTTCTCCTTGAAGAGAGGATTCAACGGTGTTATTTTTGTGAGATTTGGTGGTGGTTTGGTCTCTCAAAAATGGAGGAAGAAGTGGCTGTCCTCTAGGTCTTTCAAATCGCCATAGGCGCTGCTTGGAGAAGGAGAAGAGGAATACTGGGTAGAATAAAGCGTGAGAGAGGGTTTGTGAGGGAGGAGAGAGATTACTTTTCTTTTGTTTTTGTTACTTATTCTTTGTCTCTTAGCACATAAGGAGGAATAAGAGAGGGGTATGGGTCATTAAAATCAGCCGGCTACACACACAGCCCCATACTGATTTTAAGTTTTATTTTTCAAAAGGGGACACACAAGTCTTATTATTTACACTCTCGCCCCACAACTTCCCGTTTTTGACAGTTTTACTAACCGGTACCCGTTTTTCGGGATTTTCTCGTTTAATTAATTTTATTGGCTCTAGACCTTCATTAATATTTATTAATGACTATTTAATTAATTATAATTATTACGAGTCTATTTAACCGGTTAATATCGCGTTTTCTCGGTTCCTCGAAAAGCGCGTTTTAGGATTCTTTTGTGTTTTTAATCCGTTTTGAGGATCCGTTATCTTCGGGATTTGTTCCCTAATATTTATTTCGACTCAATTAAGCCTTAGAATCCTTATATTACGCTAACCGAGGTCTTATACCTCCTATGGTTGTTTAACGCTTATTTAGCGTTTTACGCTTTTTGAGCGTTTCTTTATTTCTTTTGGATTTATTTTTCCTTACCAATATTACTTAATCATTATTAGGCTCTTAAATACCCACTAGGATAATTTAATCGCCATATTTAAGTCGGGGTATTTCAATCTACCCCCCTTAAGAACTTTGTCCTCAAAGTTGTTCGAGGTTATAGGTTTACAATGCTTACTCATCCTTACATGTCTAATACCAAAAGTCACACATTCTTCCTCCTTACAGTTCCCAAATCCACTACTCACAGTCTCTACATTTCATACCCTACAAATGTACTATAATTACTCCAATCCACACTACTACTAACCATCCGTTCCTCATTACCAATTTATACATACGTACAGTGCAAAGCTATCCCCAAAGCAATGCAATACACATTACAATCCCGCAGGCACTCAGGTCATCTCGACACAGGACTCCTCTATGTCCTGCTGCCTTGGAATAATACCATATGCTACACTACTATCTTCTCCGGTACTCACTTCTAACACATCCTCATTCCCATACTAAAAGAAATTCTTCCACCACTATCAATTAAAAATTTCTAAACTACAACTCCATATTCCAATTTATGCTCATTACTTCTACCTATGTGTGATTCTTGTGACCACTTGAGGGGAGCTTCAAGAATCATTCGACCCTGATGTGATCAGCATCAGTGTTGAACTATCTTTCCACCCTAATTTGTGTTCGGTTTCCCTTGATCTGATCAGGATCAAGTTCGACTTCCCACGTCAGTTTCAACAAACAAATAGTTAGTTGTTTTCATTTTCTATCTTTTTACTCTTCTAGTCGTGATACGAATTCGTACATCTCCAAAGGATGGAATCAATCCATCAATTGTCCTCGCTCTACTTCCCAAATGCTTTACTCCGTGTTCAATACTTAAATGCTCATTTCATCAACCTTCATTACTTCCATCCATTACTCTACATCATTTCAATTATTCTAACTAGGGAATACAATACTTATGAAGTTTAGCTATCCTCAATTACTACCAATAACATACTTACGAATATACCACTCATGGGCTACGTTCCTCTGCTACTCACATCAGTCCTACTATTCTTTTTTTTCAAGGTTACAATACTTGTGGAGCTCCGTCCACTACTCATTCTCAATTGTATTAAAACGATCACCTAGGGAGTTCAATTTCCTCTAGTTCTACATCGGTTTTATACCGACTCTTGCATTGTAGTGCCACGTCTAACTTCAAATAGACACCCACTACAGGGATATCATTTCCCCAAGAGTTACTCTACTCCACTTACTAATACTTTTACATTGGGGTTACCAGATGGGTATATTCATCCTATGGTATTCGCATCTCTCGTGCCTATTACCACAGTTACAATATGAGAATACGTATGTTTATTTAACATAAGTACCCATCATTAAATCCATTCTCATTTGTGCTATGCCATTATAGTTTTATGTGTTTTATTTATAAAACTTGCATTAAGCGATTTTCGCTCTACCCCCTTAAAAGGGATTACACCCACGTAATCTACCATATGTTACTATTAAACATTGGTTTACTCGATTTGGGCAATCTGAAGCGTTTAGCTTCATTACAATATACTATACAATATGCTCTGGTCAAAGGGTCTTAACCGTGCCAATGGTTTAGTCTTTGCACCGAGGATTCGTACATGAGTTTATTTAACTCCTAATTAATTCAGTTCTAGCCTATTAGGCTTCAAGGCATTAATAGCCATTCTTTCGTACTTACTAGGTGTATTACATTTCTTAGTTAGGGCCCACTAGCTTCTGCTGCGCGACCCTGATAACTTGGGTTACCCACCCTCATGTTATCCTCAATGTGCTATACATCACCTTTCTATCCCTCTATTGTGGAAATAAGGTTTACTACCAGTGTGGTATTCTTTTACCGCTGTTTTGAACTCAATGAGTTTTAGATTGTAACCAACTCTCTAGTAAACTATTATACATATTATTCGTACTCCCCGATTATTCACTAAGTTCCTCCACTTGTTGTCGGGCGAGGTTAAGTCACTACCTAGTTGCAGTGCTTCCTCTGTTGTCACTAGCTTCTGAATAGTACCAGTTCTTCTGGTTCAGTACTAGTGTTCTTTGCTTGTATGACCTTGCATTCTCAATGCGTCGGTCCGAGTGACTTTCTTCATCTTATTTCACCTTTTTTTCCTATGGAATTCACATCTTGTGATTGTTAGTGTGCTTACACTTTTCGTGCTTCTTTGGCCTTAGGCTGCACGTTTGTTGCTAAGCTTGCTTGACTGGCTTATGCCATGTTGTTGGTGAAGAAAGGTTTACTACGGTTTACATTTCCATATTCCTAGCTATCGCATTAGTCATTACTGCGCGAGTGCCATATCAAAACACTCAGTCATACAGAGTGCAAGGCGTAAACGCTTGGCAGTAAATCACTTATGTGATAGGGATGAATATTTCTGCTTGTCATCACATACTTATACTTCGTGTCATTGGTGTCCAACTACTTCCTCATAGCGGTCGCTTGTTGCGCACCGTATTCTTACTCACTATACAACATCGTTTACGGTCTCCGTTATTGTGGTAGCTTACCTTTACTCCTTGCCATTGTCGTTGGCATCATTTCCTTATGGTGTACAAACACTAGGAGGTTCCTAGTCATATGTATGACGGTTGTAGTAGTATACCACGATACTATTATCTTCCCATTGTGGGGATGTTTTATTTCAATTTAGGTTTCATGTGTAGGTTAGCTCACCTCACATTACTTCCTCATTCATGATATCGTTTGCCAATAACTTGGTTGACCAAAGATGAAGTGGTTTATCGGGTTACAAGTTCTCTTGAGCGCCGGTCATTCATGGTGTGCAATATGCACACTCATCGATTGTTTCGACAATTACTGTCTCCATAGTGCTGAGCATTGATCATAGGCTCTAGCTATGCGGTTTGCTTTTGCATGTACTTACCGGGACATCCCCAAACTTCAAGGGTTTTTTGGTCCCGTTCTCCAATTGGAGGGTATTCTATCACTGGTAGGTGAAAGTTCTCGTTGAGGGGTGTGTTTCCACTCATAGGTCTCATGACAAGGTTACCATGTAAGTATTTATACAATGGTTCACCACATGATTGGGTGCATAAGGAGTATGCTTACTCCTTCGAGCTTCAATGCTCTTAAGCGATGTGCTTCTACATCCACAGCCTCTCGTAGGCGTGGTGGTTTGGAAATCTCACTTCCTTATTCGTTGTCTTGGCAGTATCTATACGTACAAGTTTTGTTGTTATAGTAGATGGAAGCCCCTTCTAAGGGTTCACGTCTTCACCACCTTGGTGGTCTTCGATTAACGAGGGGTACTTTTCCTCGAGTTTCCGTAGTGTCCAGGCGTGGACTAGGCAAATGTTGGCATTTATCCCGATTTCTATGCCCCTGTGTTATCATTGCTACAGAAGGCATGAAAGTAGTTAAAGCTTGTCAACTGCATACTAGACTGATGCTCTAGTGACAGTGACGCTGAGTTGACCATTACTCCAATCCACTCAAGAGGTTGGGTTTAAATTGGTGGTCCAGTTGTTGATTTCTTGTCATATGGGATAATATTTCTTGTAAGTCTTATTATCCACTGGTGTGGTTTTGCAACCATTTCAGTTTACACACGTATTTGTTTGTGGCCATTAAGCTTTATTACTGCCAGCTATGCTCTTCGCAAGCTGCTTACACATGTTTCTACTCCATGTATACTCCGTAGGTTGGAGGTATTACTAGGCTCCATGGTAAGTCGTGACATCACGCTTCCGTTCATAGGAGACCCTTTAGGCAAGCTGATGCTAATTTAGGATATTTCCTGTTAAGTGAAATCCCTTCGGTGTTCTAACCGAATATTTGTTCTAGCTTTCGTGCTCTTATCGAGACACTTGTTCAACTGCTTTATCTCAGACACCCTTCAAGGATTGCTCCTAGGTGCCATTGGATCACGCCGTTACATCCGGCTGATGTTTATGACTTGTGTTGTCCTATATACCGTCTTATGGTGTTGTATTAAGCTATTCCCTTTAGATTTATAACGTCTCCCGTCATTGGGTAGACCGTTTATACTTGCTCCTAGCGCTTGAGACTAGGTTTAATATTCCCTTCAATGATGGATTTTACTCCATGGTAATCTCATGATTGCTCTTGGGAGTCCTATCCCATTTGTCGAGCATTATAGTGTTCATGTTTAGGCAGTGGCCTTACTGTGTTAGGCGGGGTATACTTTCCAGCGGTCATATATTTGCTTGATGCCTTTGAGACATATCCATTGTCCATACCGACTAGTCTGTACTCTCTGCACTTCCTAGCCCTTACTCCTTATCTTCAGATGGATTCTCTGAGTTCCTTGATACTTGCTCGTCTGAGGTGTCCAGCTGTTCTGATTGAACTCACTCATGGTCCGTAGAACGGAGTTGACTACTTCTCGTGTGTCGCACACTACATGTATACATACGTGGGGTACCATGTTGATACGTTACCACTTACCCAACTGTATGTCGGGCCCGCAAGCTCCTTCAGAGTGTGGTTGTCCCACATCCCGTAACGGGTATACTCGTAGTGTTCGTCACACGCCTAGGTGAAGTATTCTGTTGCCAACTCCTCTTGTATCATAGCATGATACTCACCGTAATTCTGCTGGTTTGGCTTTAAAATCCAAGGTTTAAAAGAAAGGTTGTGGTTTTGAAAGAAAATTTTGGTTTTTAAAATCATGGTACGGTGTCAAAAGAAGTTCCTCATGGCATAGCCATGCTCGAAATCTTGACCAAGTCTAGCTTCATGCTGACTGGTATGAGGTTAAAGTAATGGTCAGGCCGTTGGGCCTTTCCAAGGTTCCATACTCCTAGTTGTTAGGGTGTGTGATCCTGCAGTTGCTTCTTGTAGCCACGGTACATTACTATGTACATGTGGTGCGTTAGAGTTCCTTTACATATTTCTGCCCTTACTGCACTTGCCGTGGCAAGTGCGCGGTACTGGTGGTTTTTGGGTAATTCTATACCAATCCCATTCATAATTGGTAATCTTGCTTACTCTTCCTTTGATCTTGTTGATCATTTACTTGGGTTAATCACTCTTCTGAGTAACTCCCCAGTGAGTCTGACATAGCTGTCATTGATCAGGGTACTTCTCCAATCCTTGGAGCTTCCCCTTTGACTTGGTTGTGTTGTTCCTTGTTGCTTATTCCCACACTTTGGCTGTGGCTACTGAGCCTGATTTGGTTTAGGCACTATAGTTGTAGTTATGTCAGGTTATATCTTGTGAATATTCCTGTAGCTGTCTGAGCTATGTTGGCCAGGTTTGTAACCTTTTTGGCGTTGTAGTTTTGGAGTCAGTCACTCCAGACTATGTCCTTAGCCAGCTAGCTCACCATTGGTGGTGTTGCTTGGCTATTACTGTTGTCCCGTAGGCTTGTGTCTCGGGTTTCATTACTCCCCTGTTTCCATTTCGTCGCACGGTTAGTGCTTCCTTTCCTGTTGCGGGTTGTTTAGCTGGATTCTGCGACTGCTAAGCATGTCGCCCCATGCTGTTGTAAGTTGTAGCCTCCTTGTGGTTGGAGTGCTTATCCCCCCGCTATTAAGTGCGGGCATTATTGTTCAACCGGGATTCATCTCCGGGTCTTCCATTTCTTGGAATCTACTACGTGTCGGTTCTTGTTTACCGTGTGATTGTTTCACAACTGCCAGATCGGGTTCCCCCGAGTATGAGAAGACTTTTCTTCTCTCTGGCGTCCTTTCCCAAGTTATACAGTGGGGTTTGCGGCGGGCGGGACTGGTATTGTAGGCATCCGGTACTCACCGGTAGTTCCTAACTAGCATATCTCTAATGCTAACACTCAGCCCTCAGCCCTAAGCTTCTAATTCCTAACTCGGTATTCCTACACTCGGTATTTCCAGTCATCAGAGCGATACTTCGCTCTGATACCACTTTTTGTAACACCCCTACTATTAATTCAATCATTACCGTCCAATCTCCTCGTGCTTCCCGAGTCACGCAGCGGATACATACTTACATACGTCGGGTGATACAATGCCGTTAGTCACCCACGTGACTAACAAGGCTACTACTGCTACATACAGCATCGGTCTGATGGACCGGAATATCCGAGTACTACTTAATACAATACATACTCTCATTACATACTGATTACTACAAAACTCCATTCGATACATTACTCCATTCAATACAATACTCCACAATTCCGTACAAGATAATACACTACGCATACCGAGTTTACTAGGTTCCAAAATCAATACAGTACTTCTCCCCGAATTCATACACACTCACTAGAAGTCAATCTGCTACCCATTACTCACAAACTAAATACTACTAATTACAAGGCACGCCACCGGTCTCTTACCTTGACCGTGTTCGCTCCGGGTACCTGCACACTAAAAATGTTCCCCCGAGGGGGTCAGCTTACGCTGAATATGATAACCGCATACCCCGCGTACTAGCGAGGGTACGCCGACCATTTGGTCGAATGCATGCAATTCGTTTGCAATACATACATTCATACATACATACATACATGCTTTCATTCACGATACTACAATACTACACAAGGTATACATACATACGCACAATACAATACATGCTTGGAAGACAATACAAGTCAACCAATGCTTACTTACCATTTTCCAGAATACACATACACAATACATACTCATTACATATCCAATACGCAATACGGAGATACAATTCTCCAATACATACAAGGTCCAGTTAGCTTCATTACACACCCGGGTTTATCGGGTGTTCGATACTCTTTTACTTCCGGTCGATGACTTACAATAGTCAAGACAAATACACATACAATACTTACTTCATACATACTTTACTTCCAGTTAAGTCGGTATGACCTCCGGGCAGGGATTACTACATCCCACCACCGGACTTTAGGGTGGCCCACTAATCCAGGATGCTACCCATTCAAGGGAATTGGTCCAAGGAAAAGATTACAGCCAGGATTCGGATCCAACCTCTTGTGTTTCCTTATCCTCACGTGTGGCCGAAACTATATCGGACTTCTACTCATTCCATTTACTCATTACTCAAGTTAGGAGTTAGAATGTTAGGAATTAGTAGAAGTCAATACTTCATTTCCATACATACGTACAATACTCAAGTACACGATACTTACACATACTTCTCAATTCCATTCATTCATTTCATGAATTATACAAACTAATTGTTCAAGAAGATACAACAAGAACAAAATAGTTCAAACACAGTTAAGTGCAGTATAAGTCCGATTCGTGCATTTATCTTATTGGTGATCACATAAGCACACAAATCGGGGTAACCAGGTTAGGATACAGAGCATGAAGAAATCATACCTTTCACCGTTGTACTTGTATCCCAACGTTCCTCCAGTATTCACAATTCAAATCCTATGATATACATACAACCGAATAATTAATCTACCGTTATTAATCTTAACTCAACTACTTTTGTGTTTACTAATCCTCATTCACTAAACCTTTACATTCCTTACACTTATATTTCATTTTACTTACTTTCCATTACTTATCCATAATTTACATACACATGTGTATACATATGGATAGGTGGGTATACATATATATATATATATATACTAGTTATAAGCTTACTGTTTTTTTTTTGTAAGTATGGGGCCGTCCGACCCACCGTCCGACCCAAGCCCTGGGTTGGACCATTCCAGTAAGGTTCGTTCCCAGAAAATTACCCTGTCCGACCCAGCACCATTCCGTCCGACCCATACTCTCTGGGTCGGACCATTCCAGAAGGTTTTGGTCCTGTCGTCCAAGCTCCGTCCGACCCACGTCCGACTCACCGTCTGGGTCGGACGAAGTCAGAAACTTCGACATTGTAAAAATTTGCATGTCCGACCCATGTCCGACCCACGGACCTGGGTCGGACCATTCCAGAAAGTTTGGTTTTCGTTTCTCAAGCCCTGTCCGACCCACGTCCGACTCACCGTCTGGGTCGGACGGAGTCAGAACCTTGCTACAGATTTTATTTTTCTTTCCCAACTTCACCCATTGTTTCCCCAATCTTCTTACATGTAATCTCACATGTTTAAACACTACCTAGGCCCTTCAAATTGCCTTAGTTCATCCACTTTACATACTTACTAATTCTTACTTGTACAATTTCATTCTCATTCTTTACTTACTTCTCACTCTTACTCTAGCTTGTTCTTACTTCTAATGACCCTTAATCATCATTAATTAAGTTCTACTCATCTTATACACTCATCCCCATTCACTTCCCTAACTTATAGCCCATTTAAATAACTTACGGGTGTATTTTGGTGTTGGTCCGGGACCTTGTCCGGGTCCTTAGTCCCGGACCAACACAGATCACAACTCTCGAATCGTTTTTTGTTATGGTCCGGGACCTTATACATAAGGTAAGTCCCGGACCATAAGCTGCCTCTAATCTCGAACTTATTTTCACTATGGTCCGGGACTTCATACATAGGCTAAGTCCCGGACCAGGGTATTATGGCAACTCTCGGTTTATTTTGACAGGATGGTCCGGGACCTTATACAAGGCTTAAGTCCTGGACCATCTCTGGTCTGTTACGAAATGCAAATCTTTTCATGCTCTGTTTCATTCTTTCTTTGCTCAATCTATCCTCCATGATTCCCACACTCAATCCTTTTTGTTTCTAACATGTTTTATAGCTTATTTAGCATCTAACCTACCTTACTCCATCACAAAAATCAAATTTCTCAACCTACTGATAAGTTACACACTCTGTGAATTTTGTTTTCTTTCATCTGTTGCAGTTCATCGAGCTGCTGCTATTGCTTCTGTTTCATTTTCTTTCTTTATCGACAATGGCTACCAGCTTCTAAGTAATATAGTTTTCTCTCTAAATTTTGACATGGTACCCCCTAAAACTTAAGGTTTTCATCACATTTATTTGCTCACACAACCAAACACATTCAACCTGCTCAGTTTATACTTACATATGCTTTGACAGTTTATATGTATATATGCATCAGACAACTCAACGTTGTCTCCAGTAACTCATTTCTTTGTTTTCAACAGATTCTAACTTACTAATGCTACCAATACCATTATGCTAACCTATCTTATACCATTTCAGTAGGTTTACATTTGCTAAACAAATACATACGTATACACTATACTAAATCCATACAGAGGCGTTTTGTTACCTCACGTTTTTGCTTTTGTTTTGTTTTTCTTCCTTTCTTTCTTCTTGCTCTCCTCTTCTTCCTTGTTTGTTTTCTCTACCCTCGTTTCCAGTTACCAAAGTGACAATGCCCCCTCTTGCAATGTCAAACGGCTAAACAAGGAAATGGAGCTCACGTGGGTTCTTGATTTTCAGTAGAAAAATGAAACAGATGGAACTCAAAGAATGGTTTGGTCCTTTCTTTACCTTAGGACATGAAGAGGAGAATGGAGCTTCAACCGGTGACTTCTAGACTCCAAAAATGACAATACCCATGAAAACGAAATCGGTTGTTTTCAACTTTTGAAAGGTGGAGATGGTTCTCCTTGAAGAGAGGATTCCAACGGTGTTATTTTAGTGAGATTTGGTGGTGGTTTGGTCTCTCAAAAATGGAGGAAGAAGTGGCTGTCCTCTAGATCTTTCAAATCGCCATAGGCGGCTGCTTGGAGAAGGAGAAGAGGAATACTGGGTAGAATAAAGCGTGAGAGAGGGTTTGTGAGGAAGGAGAGAGATTACTTTTCTTTTGTTTTTGTTACTTATTCTTTTGTCTCTTAGCACATAAGGAGGAATAAGAGAGGGGTATGGGTCATTAAAATCAGCCGGCTACACACACAGCCCCATACTGATTTTAAGTTTTTATTTTTCAAAAGGGGACACACAAGTCTTTATTATTTACACTCTCGCCCCACAACTTCCCGTTTTTGACAGTTTTACTAACCGGTACCCGTTTTTCAGGATTTTCTCGGTTAATTAATTTTATTGGCTCTAGACCTTCATTAATATTTATTAATGACTATTTAATTAATTATAATTATTACGAGTCTATTTAACCCGGTTAATATCGCGTTTTCTCGGTTTCCTCGAAAAGCGCGTTTTAGGATTCTTTTGTGTTTTTAATCCGTTTTGAGGATCCGTTATCTTCGGGATTTGTTCCCTAATATTTATTTCGACTCAATTAAGCCTTTAGAATCCTTATATTACGCTAACCGAGGTCTTATACCTCCTATGGTTGTTTAACGCTTATTTAGCGTTTTACGCTTTTTGAGCGTTTCTTTATTTCTTTTGGATTTATTTTTCCTTACCAATATTACTTAATCATTATTAGGCTCTTTAATACCCACTAGGATAATTTAATCGCCATATTTAAGGTCGGGGTATTTCATATTATTAAGCCATAGTTATTATCCTTTAGGACCAAGCCTTAGGATAGAGGGTGAACCCTTGCCAATGGTGAGCCATGGTCCCACCTAGTAAAGGGTGACCCCTAACCCCAAACCACACCTTATTATATTATTAATAATAATAATAAAAAAAAAAGCCCCAAAAAAAAGAGAAAAGCAATCCAATTCAAAATTCAAGTCCAAGATCAATTCAAAATTGGGAAGCCCATTTCAGCCCAAATTGACAACCCCATTTAAGCCCAATTTAATCCAACCCCATTTAAGCCCAATTCAATCCAATCTCATTTCAGCCCAAATAAAAGGTCCAAGGCCTATTTCAGCCCAAAAACAATCTTTAGCCCAACACTCACCCCAACACATGACCTAAATCCACAAACCCAGTCCACAATTCCAATTCAGACTTGGCCCATAATCTGGCCCAATCCGCCCAAGATTAACCCAAAGCCCACTCAGCCCACCAAGCCCCCTTGGCCAATCAGGCCCAATGTTCGGCCCAATCTCAAACAAGACCCAATTTTCCCAATCTCAAAATCATGCCCATAGGCCAATTCGGCCCAAAACTAAATCAAGCCCAAGGCATAAATCAGGCCCAAAATAAAATAAGGTCCCAATTGACCCAATGTCTAAAAGCTTGGCTCAATCCAATTTGAGGCCCAAACACATGACCGACCCAAACCCATTTCAGCTCAATTCAAGCCCAAATCCGAACTAGCCCAACAAAGGCCCAACAAGCCCACAATCGAACCAAGCCCGCAATTGGCCCACAACCAATCTCGGCCCAAGTCCAACTCGGCCCAAGCCCAACTCAGCCCAATTAGCAAATCCAGCCCACAAGCCAAATCAGGACTAAGCCCAATTCGGCCCAAGCCTAACTCGGCCCGTCCAATCTCGGCCCAAATAAAAAGGCCCAAGGCCCATTTCAACCCAAAAACAATTTTCAGCCCAAATAAAAGGCCCAAGGCCTATTTTAGCCCAAAAACAATCTTTAGCCCAAATAAAAGGCCCAAGGCCCATTTCAGCCCAAAAACAATTTTCAGCCCAAATAAAAGGCCCAAGGCCTATTTCAGCCCAAAAACAATCTTTAGCCCAAATAAAAAGGTCCAAGCCCAACCCGAGGCCCAAACCCAATCCGAAACCCAAGCCCAATCCTAGGCCCATCACAAATCGACCCAAAGCCCAATCTGGCCCAATTCCACCAAGCCCGGCCCAAGTCCATAAACCTGGCCCAAGTCCATATGCCCGACCCAAGTCCATAAACCCGGCCCGTTACCCGTAACCCGGTCAAAGTCCACAAATCTGGCCCAAGCCCACATCCGGCCCAAGCCCAAGCCCAAAGTCAAACCAAGTCCACACAAGTCAAACCAAGTCCACACAAGTCAAACCAAGTCCACAAAAGTCAAATCAAGCCACAAATGTCAAACCTTGACCAAAAAGTGTTAACCTTGACTGAAAAGTGTTAACCTTGACCAAAAACCATTGACCTTGACCAAGCTTTGACCAAGACCCAAGCTTTGACCAGCCCAAGTTTGACCTTGACCCAACTTTGACTCAATCCCACTCTGACTCGGTCTAACTTCGACCCGCCTCGTTTTCTAACCCCAACCAAAATTCAATTCAAATTCAATTCATTTCAGCCCATTTTAATTCAACCCAATTCATCTTCAATTCAGTCCAACTCAATTCGCTTCGATTCATTCAATTCAACCCAAATTTGAGCCCAACTTGTAAATTCCATTCAAACTTCAAAAATCTAAAAACATTCCTCATTATTCTGTTTCAACTAAAAAAATCCCAAAAATCTTTTATTCAAACTTCATCAAGTTTTCCAAAGAAACCATTTCGTGGAATTTTAAAGGAAAAACTCTTCTCACATCACAGAAAACTCTTCTCAAATGTAGAAAGTTCTTCTCACATATACAGAAAGTTTTCTCCTAAAACATTTCTCAAAATCAGTGTTTCTCTATAGAGAATTCCGAACAACTTCAAAAAAATTCCAACTCAGTTTTTAACCCAAGTAAACCGTTTTCAGGGAGCAAGAAATGTCTAACCCCTTCAAAACATTTCCTCCATGGTTAGAACATCGCTTGTATCCCTTCCCAAAATAAAAATCCGAGGCGGGGCACTGGGGTCATAACCTCCCTTGTCGCAGTCTGGATCTCTTTAGGCAGGGCATTAGGGTGACAAACCTCCCCTACTTGCAGCCTAGATTTTTACAAGGCGGGGTGCTAGGGAAGTAACGACCTTCCTAGTTGCAGCCGGGATTTTAGAATCATCTAGCTCCCTTCCGCTCGATTTCAATGTTTTTGGTTTTTAACGTTTTAAAACCCGGGAGTTAGAGACGTTATTAGGGTTCGACCAAGAACATCTCATTCATGGTGTTTCTCTCTGAATCCTATTTTTTGACATAAATTCAATGCCCCATCTTTCGAGCCTCGACGCTTACATTAATTAAGTGTCATGTTCGAGGGGGTACATAGGGTAATCCCTCGGGATTATCCGCCCTTTTACAACAAAAAAAGATTTTTGGTTTTTTTTTAAATTTAAGAGAGACACTTCTGAACAAATCAATCAAATCCCTTCATTAGAGCTTTGACCCATAAGCACTCCTCAATCCTTTCCTAAGCAAACTCGAAGTCACAAGTCTCACTAACATGTGACCCTTTATTCTTAAATGCTCCTGAACAACCTTAGTCATCTTAAACCTGAAACATTATCAAAACCCGAACACCTGTAAACCAAATATCCTCTTTCACACTCCATCAACACTTTCGACTTCCTAAAACACCTCAAAAATTTGACCAATCAAAAATCCAAACTTTACAAACATGAAAAACTCCTCAATTCTACCAAAGAATCTCAGCACCTCTCAACTTCATAAAACGACCAAAATACCCTTAAGCTCTACAAAATGACCAAAAACTCCTTAACCCCAGCAAATGATCCAAATACCCCTTAACTAAAAAAAATGACCAAAATGCCCTTTTGCTCCTCAAAACTTCCAGCATCCTTTTAACCTAGTGAAAGTCGAAACAACCTCAAACCTCTCAACATTCAAACCAATTTCACTGACCAATATTTCAAGACCAGCCTATTTCTCCAAACTCTTGGAAATCACCTGTTCTTCAGTCCACACTCAATCCTATCCTTTGGCTTTAAATTGAATCTCTATAATAAGATTTTGAAAGAAGGCAATCCCGACAATTGGAGACCGAGGTTTCCTCGGGCACCAATCCGAAGTCGTGGTCGTTGCCACTTCTAAGGGGTGTAACCCAGTGCGAACCCACATAGAATCTTTGGCATGACCAGATAAGTCCAATCCATATCACAGAGTCAATTGATGGTTCTTAAAACCCTTCTCCTCCCTTCCTAGTTCCTTAGGTCAAACTAGGTGGCGACTCTACTCAATTTCCTCCCTTAGGGCATAAGTCCGCGTGGAGCCCATCGAGAGCGGGTGTAGTGCACACTTGCACTCCCCTTTATGCTTTCTGGGAAAGACGGACGATGTAGTAGGTATTTGAGGGATGCCATAATAACGGGTTTCCACCCTCCACAGAACGACAATTTCTAGGATCTAGGCTTTAAGTCAGACCATATTTGCATAGACCCCCCCCCCTCATACCGAAAAATCACCCTCCACACCGGTGATTGCCGTTTTTTTCCTACAATAGTTGTTACCTTTATTAAAATCTATATGCAAAAGCTACAGAGTCTCCAACTCAGTATCATTGCAGAGGATAGATTTCGAGTGGAGAAACTAAGCATAGGATCCGAAGCCTAAAACCGACATGCAAGAACTTTCAAGCCACTACACGATGTCGATATGGAAGATGGATTTTAGATGGGTAAATTAGAGTTATAAGCAAAGAGATTTTGGTTACTAGACCATTTTTTTAATCTATGGCTAAATGAAAAGGAAAGCCTCCCCCCTTCTGCCCTTTCTTTCTAAAATATGAAGTGTTATTTTTAAAGAGCATGTCATATTTGTATAGTCTATATGGTTTATAAATATTGTGTTGTTTACAATATTTTTGTAAAGTTAAATCGATACTTGTATAGTACATATATGCTTTAAACCCACTAGTTTTTTTTTAATTTAGTTAGTAGCATTTGATTTATATATTTCATTTTTAGTCTAAACGTCTATTTATTTCTTTAACGGATAGATTAGGTAATTAAAAGATATCCAATAATGTCTTTGGTCACCATATGTTGAATTCAATATCTATATATTTTAAATTCTTATATGAACATTCTCTGGGTATTTATTATTTTTAAAAGTATTGGGAAAACTTACATCCCAACCATTTGTGAGTTAGTTGTTGTCTACTGTCCTTGTCAAAATAGGGTGGATGAAAAAAAGGGGTTCCAAACAGATTCCACTACAAAAAAAAGCTAAAGAACCAGCCCACAAGGTGCGTTTGTGGAATCAATACATGCTCTTCAACTTAAAAAAATCAATATGTTTTTAATTTCATTGTTAGTCCTATCAAATTTATCATATCTGACAGCCACCAGTTTCTTTTTTTTTTTTTTTTTTTCAGAAAATTCTCAATATGCCACTTAAAATTTTATTTTCACAACATACCTTTTTTTAAAAATATGTTCATAAGATACCCTAAAAATTTTAAAAGTTCATAAAATTCTCCTAATCATTGAGATGACCTTGATAATGACTATTTTATCCATGATATTGTATGAAATACCCCAAACTTAACTATAGTGATTAAACCATTCTAATATGGTAATTAAGGGCCTAAGGGCATCCACAATGGTGTGGATTTCACCCAAAAAAAAAAAATGCTTCTGCAGTGGTGTGGAATCCACACTTATTCACTCTCCTCGTTGCTTAATTAAGCAACACTCTACAAACTAACGCTATTGGCTGTAACACTATGACATTAATAAGAAAATATAAAAAATCCTAAAAGAAGGCTAAATAAAAATTACGGAGAAGAGGGAAGAATATGTTAAGGAACTCTACCATTGTAGATAAGAGAGTTGCTTATACAATTAAATATTATATTTTGTTGACATGACACATAAAAATGAGATAAGAAACTCCCTACCATTGTGGATGCCCGAATAGTGCCTAAGGAATATTGGTAAAGAAAATAAAACCAAAAGAAAAGAGAAAACGCTTAAAAAGTAAGAAATGTAAAAATGAGCGTTACATAACCATAGGGGTTATGTGACCTTGACTAGGACCCTAGGTGGGTTCCTAAGGCTTAATTATGCCTAAATAAACATGAGGGAACAAATCCCGAAGAAAACGGATCCTTAAAACGGATTAAAAGCGCAAACGAACCTTAAAGCGCGTTTTTTAAGGAAACCGGGAAAACACAACTTTAAACGGGTCAAATAGACCCGCAACGATTTTGGTCAACCAAATAGTCAATAATAAACCTTACCGAAGGTTTAGAACCAATAAAAAATTAATTAAACGAGAAAATTCCGGAAGACGGGTTCCGGTAGTAAAAACTGTAAGAAACGAGAAGTTGAGGGGTGAGAGTGTAAATAAACAAAACTAATGTGTCCACTTTTGCAAATAAAAAGAAAAAATCTGTGAGTGTGTGTGTGGGTGGCCGATTTGCCCCCTCTCTCTCTCATTCTCTTAATTCTCCTTATATGCTAAAGGACAAACAATAAAGTAAAAAGCAAAACAAAAACACTTTCTCTCCTCTACTCCCCCTCCCTCTCACGATTTTCTCCTCTCTCTCTCTCTTTTTCTTCTTCCTCCCAAAGCCAACAATGGAGATTTGGGGAAGCGCTCACCAACCCCTCTTTTCTTCCATTTTTGAGAGACCAAATCAACTCCAAATCTTACAAAAATTACACCATTGTATTCCCCTTATCAAGGAGAGTATTCCCCTCCTTTCAAAAATTGAAAACACCCACTTTCATCTCCATGGGTATTCTCCATTTGAAGGTTTGAGCCCACCATTAGAAGCTCCTTCTCCACCTTGGTGTATTGAGGTAAAAAGAAATTCGAAAATCCACCATTTCTTGCTCTTGTTTGCATTATGAAAATTTCCAGATTTTGAACTTCTTGTTCTTTGTATTCCAGCCGGTTTTGGCTTCTTTTTGGGCTAGATTTATTGCCCTCTTGCTAACCAAGAACTCCATCTACTCATTGGAAGGTAATGCCCTTTTCTAAACTCTAAAAATGTGTCTATATTCTAGGGTTAGTTAAGAATGAATTCTAAACTAGCAATGTTGTGTATTGGTATGGGCTGGAGCATTGCCTAGTTCTTGAACAAGGGACCGAAAACAAGAAAGAAGAAGAAGGAAGAGAAGGGAAAAAGAAAGAAAGAAAAACTAACAAGACAAGGTAAATGCTCTTACCTTGAGTTAGTTTTATGTATTGCAATGTAACAGTTTTTTAGTATTAAAAATGAGTAAAGTACATGGTATTAAGAAGTAGGTATGTAGTAGTATAGTGAGGAAGAGAATGTAACTGTTTTGAATTGAATGATGATTTAAAGGCTTGGGAAAACATTGGGTAATGTATGTGTATGTGCAGGGAAATATAATGTGTTGTAGTGTATTGAATTGATATGGAAATTGGGAATGAACTGTGAGCTGAAATGGTATGTGGGCAAAGTGAGAATTTTAGGGGAAACTATGTCAAAATTTGTCTAGGAAATTGAAGACTTAGTTGTGTAAGAAGAGGGAATAACCTAGGGAGTAACTAGATGTATTTGGAGAACTTAAGGTGAGTAGTTTAACACCTTGAAATAGATCTGGAGAAGAGCTAGGTAATGGGATGGAGCTAGGATGTAAAGTAATGGATTTAGGATGCTAGGAGAGGCATTGGTAGAGGGAGTATTGAAGGGTAGAAGATGGAGTAAAAATCTGTAGCATAAGAAGAACAAAAACTGCTATGAGTGCAGGAATGGAAATGAGGAGGATTGTGTAAATCAATATAAGAATGGGAAATGAATTTAGTAATGAGTTAGTGGATGAATGAAGGTATTTTAGGAAGCCTAAATGGTACTAAAACATGTGGGATTACATGTAGGAATATTGGGGAAGAGATAAGTAAAAGAATAGAACTGAAACAAAGCCAAATAGGCAATTCTGCTCTCAACCAACCCGGAAGGTTGGATCGGTCGTGGGTCCGTTGGGACTAAAACCACTGGAGCGTAACTTTCTGACTTCGACCGACCCAGACGGGTGAGTCAGTCGTGGGTCGGTCGGGCAAGAATTTTTGAAGTTGAAGTTTCTAACTTCTACCGACCTTGGAGGTTAGATCGGTCGTGGGTCGGTCCCGGTAAATTCCAGAGTCGAAATCTTTCTGACTTCGACCGACCCAGAGGGTTTTGGGTCGGTCGGACCCCCCAAAAAAATGGTAATCATATATGTGTATATGTATATGTATATATATGTATATGGGACTTTGGTAACACACCATTAAAGGAATAAAAATGGTAAGAAAGTAAGTACATGAGTAAGAAAGTAAGTTCAAGAAGTAATGAGTAAAGAATGATTTTCAAACCAAGTATGGAAGGTAAAGAACTAGTAAGTATACATTGAAGTATTAGTGAAGGAATGAGTAGGTCAATGACAGATTATTGACCATACAACCCTATGTATATATAGGACTTGGATTGTTGAATTCCGAAGGAAACCGGAAGTACAAGTACGACGGTGAACGGTATGATTTCTTCATGCTCTGTATCCTAACCTGGTTACCTGATTTGTGTGCTTATTTGATCACCTAAATAAGATAAATGCACGAATCAGACTTTTATGCACTTACTTGCGCTTGCATTATATTTGTTCTTGTTATATTGCCTTGAACATTTAGTTTGTATAATTCATGAAATGAATGGATGAGGATGAAGTGTATATGTGAATGGATGTGTATGTGTGTAGTGTATTATTCCTTGGTATGGATGTGATGACTTCTACTAATTCCTAACTTCCTAACTCCTAACTTAAGTATTGAGTAAATTGGAATGAGTAGAAGTCCGATATAGTTTCGGCCACGCGTGAGGATGAGGAGACACAAGAGGTTGGATCCGATTCCTGGCCTGAATCCTTTCTATGGACCAAACCCCTTAAATGGGTAGCATCCTAGATTGGTGAGCCACCTAAAGCCCGGTGGTGGGACAGTGTAGTCCCTGCCCGGAGGTCATGCCGACTTGACTTGAGTAAGTAGTAAGTAAAGTATTGTATGAGTAATGGTCTTGGCTAGTGTAAGTCATTGACCTTGAGTAAAAGAGTAACGTACACCCGATTAACCCGGGTGGGTAAAAGAAGCTAACATGCATTGTGTATGTATTGTAGAAGCGTATTTCCGTAAAGGTAAGTGTGAATGGTTGACTCGTGATGTCTTCCTTGTATGAATGGAAATGTATGTATGTATGCTTTGTGATGTATTGTAAAATTGTGAATGAAAGCATGTATGTATGTATGAGTAAAATGAACCACATGTATTCGACCAAATAGTCGGCGTACCCTCGCTAGTACGCGGGGTATGCAGATTTCATATGCAGCGTAAGCTGAGCCCCTTGGGGCACTGTTTTTATTTTACAGGTACCCAAAGCGGTTATGGTCGTAGTAAGAGACCGGCGGCTATGCTTAGATAGCTAGGAATGAATTGTAGATAGTAAAGAATTGTATAAGGCTTGTAGCCCTTGAAGTGTCGGTGTACCTTCCAGGGGTACACCCTTATGTATTTGGAAGGTATGTAGTTTGTGAGGAATGGGTAGATGCTAGACTCTTAATGAGTACGTATAAACTTGAAAGAATCGTTGTATTTGGACTGGATCTTAGTAAACTCGGTATATTGTATTGTAATTATGGAGTATTGTATTGAATGAAGAATGATAGTACCCGGTTTGTAATTGGAGTATGGATTGTAATTGTGTAGTACTCGGGTGTTCCGATCCATCAGACCGATGTTGTAAGTAGTAGTAGGTCTTGTTAGTCACGTGGGTGGCTAACGACATTGTATAACCCACCGTTGTGTAAGAAAGTATCCGCTGCGTAAGTATGGAAGTATGAGGAGTTTAGACGGTAATGACGGTATTAGCGGTATGTGTTACATTGTAATTCATGTTTTAAGTTTATAATAGACCACTTTTTTATTCAGGGATATTTTATAAAATTTTACTAAAAAATATTTAAAATACTACAAAATATAAATCATTACAAAAATTATTTAAAAAAGTAATAAAATTATATGAAAAACTAAACATATATAACTGAATTATAATTAATAATTCTTAAAAATAAATACACACAAAACTTTCAATAAATTAATGATTAAATATTATATAATAATAATATGTAAATTTGTAAATAAAATTAATCCAAAGCAAAAATTATTATATTTATATATATGTTGACTTAAATTAATTGATATATTGATTGAAGATTGTAAAACATATATAAAAGTATACATATATACAATTTAACAAATTGAAAAGCGTATTAAATTATAAAAATATAATATATTATTTACAATTTACCCTTTTAATAGAATAACTATATAAAATATTATAAAATTTTTAAAATAAAGAAAATAATAAATTTATGTATCCATAAATATTCCAATTTATATATTTTAAATAAAAATTACAACTTATAAATATTACTATTTTGTATAATATTTTAATTGTTACATAATTATGATAGCACAATTATATTATTAGAGAATAAAAAGAGGACAAAAGTTTGAAATTTTATGATAATATTTTCTATATTTATTTAATGAAATTTGTAAATTCTAATAATATATTATACAGAAATTTCATGAAATGCCACTATATTTTTAGTTAAAATAAAGTCACCAAATGTCACTCTATTTTTACAAAAGTACAATGTTGGAACCCAAGATTTTGCTGTAATGGCAACAAAGTAAGTCTGGTGACAGAAGTATCACTGATAATAACATTAGAGTAAGTCTGGGCGACGACGAAGTCTGACTACAGAAGGAGTTGTTCTGCGACATAATATTCTCCTGGAAAGTTCTGGAAGCTATGAGACGAACCTCTACTGTTAAAACGTGGAGAAATGCAAGGAAATAACGGCTACACATGTTCATATATAACCAGCTCCGAAAATCAAGGCGGTCAAGGTTAAAGAGTGCTAGAACGAGTCTCTCTGTAGAGAAGTTGAGATATTTCCCGCCCAATGCGTGGTGGGAAGCCGTGGGACGTCATGGAAGCGTCATTTTACAAGTTATGGAAGTGGAACTTTGGGTATTATCAGTATTTAAGCACCTAGAAGTCATTTGTAATCGTTGGAGCTTTCATTTCCACATTTCCTAGAGAGAGAGAGTCATATCGAGAGAGAATTCATTTTTGAGAGATCTTAGTGAGATATTGTCATTTTAGCTTAGGTATTTATTACCTATAGAGCACACAAAACACTCTCTTTACTCCTTATTCCATATTGATCTACTTCTAGAGTAGAGCGAGTGTTGGATGAGATAGACTACCTCTGTCGAATCCCAAGATAGGAAGTTAGGTTGCAATTCACATTGAATTTCAATACAAGCAAAATCATGTCTTGTTAAGTTTCATACAAAAGCTTCCGCATTACTTTCTTAGAAAATACTTGTCTACAAGCAGAGTTGGTCTGAGACTAACACCTCAGACCTACTCGGTCAGCACCCTGATCCTATCAAGTGGTATCAGAGCCTGCGTTGGATGACAAATCTCTCAAGATGGTAGAAATTTCCTACTCAGAAAAGGCTGAGTCATGCACCACCAGTTTGATGTGCTTGATGGCTCACAATGAAGAGAAAACTGCTCATGATCAGGCAAGTGAGACTCCCTCTGTGATTTGTAGATATTGTGGTTATGATGGTCATACAGACTCTTCTTGTAATAAACTTTGTCAGAATTTATCATTTATTATATCTCGTGTGTCTGCAATTATCAAAGCTCGTGATCTTTACTATAACAGTTTTTCATTATCGTTTAAGAGAGGACCTAAGTACATCTGGGTTCCCAAAACTAACCAGTAGCTTTTTGCAGACAGATTGGCTCGGAACAATGACTCTTGGTTTCTGGATAGTGGTTGTTCAAGATATATAAGAGGAAACCAAGTTGAGTTTACGACTCACTCTGACCATCATGGGGGAAAGGTTACTTTTACAGACAACATGTACGAAAAAATCATAAGAATGGGCTCCATTGGTAATCCCTCTTTATTTAAAGTTGAAAATGTTAACTTAGTTGTTGTTTATGGACATAGCCTCTCAAGTGTCTCTCAAATTTATGGTTTCTTCAATTTTATGTTATAAGATTTATGACTCTATCACTCGTGATCGTAAGGAAATATGGTTTATAACTCTAATACTAGTGATCTTAAGGCAATATGGCATGTGTTGATACGAATATCTGATATATATATATATATATATATATATATATGAGAATCATGTGCAGAAAGCAAGCAGACTCGGTCTGTAAATTATGTGCAGAAGCAAGCCGACTATATCTGCGAATCTTGTGTAGAAAGCAAGCTGAATCGCTCCAGCTTCAAGTACTTTGAATACTACGGTATTTTGATCAAAATGTTAGCATTATGTATGATAATACTAGCCAAGGTCATCAAATTCTCTAAATTTCATGCTCGCACTAAATTTATATACTTGAGTTCTTATTTGTTACGAGATCATGTGGATATGAACTTAATCTAATTAAACTATGTTTCCACAGACCCCAACTTGCTGATATCATCACCAAGGCATCACCCATGGTTGCATTTAAGCTCTTTCACACACACCTTAGCATGACTCGCTCTGACTGAGGGTGGTTGTATCTCCTCTCCCTCTTGGAGATAGATTCTAGTTACTCAAGTATAGTCTCTCTGGCACGAGACTCTCCTTGGTTAACTAGTTCAACCAAACTTTGTCTACAAATGTTTATTGAAAAACCGCCAAGATTTTGCATACCAATTCGACCAAAGCACCCACATCAACCATCTCACTATTCCAAAACCCAACTCCATCGTCCTTGAAACCATTGCTACTTCACCTTCACAATCAACCCATAAATTCTCCTAACCCTCAAACCACGCCTACTCACTCTCCCACTCAAAGCCAAAAATCCTCAGAGCAAGGCACTATTGTTATCCCAACTCTCGAAACCATCACTAAGTCTCCCATGGCTGTCACACCACATAAAAATCCTATCCATTTTGGGTCCATAATCACTAATGCCCAACTCACCACCTTACCCTACAGCTCTAGTCGTTTACCCAACCTACTTTGCTCAATCTCCAACCTTTTCTTTATAATTTTCACCATGACCACTAACAAAACTTTTACTGCTCCTGAAGTTGTCACCCTTGACCTATAACAACTCAAAGCTTTGAGCCTACAACTCACATCCCTTCAAGCAAAACAAACCTCCACCAGCTCTACCACTATCTCTATTGAAGCCCTTGCCACTTCTACCAAACCCACTGAAGCAAATCCCATTACCTCTTACCACCTAAGTTCATCACAACCCCTTCCCTTCATTCGATAAAGAAATACTACTAGAGTCAATCTGCAGACAGAATCGGCCTGGCAAAAATACCCACGTAGTTGAAGTGAATTTTTTTAAAAAAAGGAAAATAAAAGAAAGAAAGATAGAAATCCCGTGAGAATGATAAAACCAATCAAATTAGCATCGTCTCTTCAACTTATAATCAATTTGAAGAAGACGTACTCTTGCTCCAGCCACCACTTCCAAGAGTGGAACTTGCTTGACTCTGATTTACGCTTTACAGCAAGGCTGACTTGCACATATGGGTATGTATACTCTAGCTAATACGCTTCACTACCACAGTTAGCCACATCTAGCACTCTCTTGAAATTCAAAATGAATGGGTTAATACCAAGATGCAGACCAAGTCCCGCACCCCAATTCCTAGCCTACACCCCTGACCATACTTTTAACCTATCTCAAACTTTGTTTATCTTGGCGGCATTTTTATCAAACTTTGGCAGACTTTATCGGTTGGCTATTTAGCCATGTGATTGCATCTGGATGTAACACCCCATCCAAAGCCTATCGTGGTTATCGCAATCTGAACACTTAATCGAATACGTCGCAGCGGAAATAAACAACTCCTGGACCTTGCCACGGTCTGATCGTTAGAAAATACCGGCTTAAATACTTACAATACTTATCCCAAAACAATTATCCAACTTACACGTCAACATTCATAATACCACAACCAACCGAGTACTAGTATCTCAAACATAATCCCAAACTTACATCAGTTTAATATAGACAGTCGGGTGCACAGGCGCAACCCGAACTCAAAATAAATGTCCCAACCTAAATCTAACCGCTCCTACTCTCATGGTGCGTCCTCATGGGCCTCTTACCTGCAAGTGTAAAAAGCCCCCGAGGGGGTCAGCACGAATGCTGGTACACCCTCTCATGGCCCCCAAGCTAACGGGGCTACGACGACTAATTGTCGATAGCATGGAAATTGATTACATACACAAACATAATATGAAGTGCAAAACAATAACCACAGATGAACATATATAATTCACCACCAATGAACGACTCAAGCGTTCCCTTAACAAGTGGGTTAGTAACCCCCTTCCTCGTTCTCATTTCCTTAATCTCAGTCCCTTAACTTACCTTAATCTTAATCTCAAACTTATACTTGCCAACCTCTCCACTATTAGATTGGTTAGCCCTTAATTGGTTGCTTATCTTTAGGGCTTGGTTAACCCTAGCGGTAGCAGTGCACTATCCGACGATAAGCTACCTTCCTTAACTTATTAGGGATGTAGGCTTGATCCCTCCACGCCTTCCTTATCGTGCCTCCCCACCTCGAACAGTAGTCCGGGTGGTCGGGTCGATTGTTGACCCTAGGCGACGAGTCTAATGACCAGTCTTATTTGGAAGTCGGATCTGATTCAGATACGACCTCCCCCAATACACATGTGCCGGTACCATTCCGGATTCCTCACTCCCACCCCAAGTTATGGTTAGTGAAAGCCTTAATTACCAAGTGTTAGTTAACCTTGACGGTAAAACCAACAATCACCGATCCTTAGTTCTCAACCTCAACTCAGTAAGTACTAACCTTGGTTAGCAACAATCTCAAGCCTCGCGGGTTAGTGTAAATGTAACACAATCGCGACGAGAGCAATATAACCGGTTGCATGCTTTATCTTGTTTTAGTCATAGCAAATAAACAGATAGCACACAAGCCGAGGGACACCTCGTTAGCAAGCAGGTCACGAAAAGGATTGTACCGTTCACCGTCGACGATCGTTTGGTTTATTTCCTTCCAAGTTCCCAATTCACAAAGCCTAGAACATTGATTCAGTTTTAGGTTATTATCAATCCAACTCAATAGAATTACTTAACTTTCCTAGACATCAATATTTACCCATTGTTATTCACTAGGTCCTTATGGATTTTAACTTAAACTTCTAAGTGCATCATTTCCTCATTATCTATTACATTTATTCACCGACTTAGTAGCCATTACACCCACCAAACATGCCCTTAATAACATATAACTTCAATACCCATCATCCCCATCAGTTCCTAAATTTTCCAAGCTTAAACAAGGTTTTTAGAGTGGTCCGGGACTTTGTATGGGACTTAAGTCCCGGACCAATACAAGCTGCAACTCTCGGGTGGTTTTAATGGGGTGGTCCGGACTTCATACTGGACTTAGTCCCGGACCATAAGGTTGTAGCAACTCTCGGCCATATTTTTAGGTTGGTCCGGGACTTCACCCTGGACTTAAGTCCCGGACCAGCTACAGATTTCTTCATTTTGCATTATTCTAAGTCTTGTTACACTTGTTCCCTTCATCCATAAATCACCCAAACTTCACACATGATCTTAGGCATATTCTAATACCAAAATAACATCATAAACTTGCCTAACTCCTTCTCTAACCTTATAACCTAATTTCTCACATAATCTCTTAATACTTGCAATATTTTCCTTAAGTTTTCTAAGTGGTATATCATGCCTACAACTCAAACTAACCAAAATGCTATCTCACAAACATTATCACCACTCCTAAGCATTATTGCTCCGCAGCACCTCCCTTACACAAACTCCTACTATTTCCCTCAAGCTTACACTTAAATTCTCACAAGGCATTATCCCTTCTTTGTTTACTAAAACTTGCACAGGACTTAACCACACTCCCACAATATCCTTGAGCATTAAACTCACTCATTTGAACTCTAATTCCTTCAAGACAACTCCTAAGTCCTTTAAAACTCAAGAACACTCTAGTTCACTTTCTTTCACCAATTTAGGCCCTAAGAGTTCCTAGTACTTCCTTAGTCATTAAATTCCCTTAGGATATCTTAAACACTTAAACTCTCCTTTAAATTTTGCCATGGGTTCTCTAGTATATAGTACCTCCTAACACATGGTTTTTCTCCATCAACAACCAACATTACCCAAATTCTCACCACAACAACTTAACACCCAATTTACACCAAAACCACACCACATCATCATATAGTGCTTGAACTTAAAGTGCTTGGCACTTAGGCCCTTAAATAACAATAATCTTAACCACTGAATCTCCACATATATTTGCCTTCAACCTGCGAATACACTCAACAAGGCTCCCATTGAAATAAAATGCTTCTTGTAATTCACCTTGATATTCTTAAACTATCTCTTTTCTCATTTGCTCCTTAGTCACAAGTTCACAAGTATAGTCATTGTTTCTCTTAGGTTTTATAGCACCTTCCCTATATAGACTCTACACTAAACTCATCACATACCCTATCTCATTCCCTTAAACAACAAGACACTTAAGGTAAGTAATTTACCTTGTTTTCTCACAAGCTTTAAAACTTTCTCCTTAGGTTTTTCTTTGTTCAATCTCGGTCACCAATGTGATTCTCCTTGCCAATGTTCTAACCAATATCCAATGACTCCAATGAGTACTAGATAACACATCAACCCTAAGGAACAAACCCTAGGTTTAAAAATATGTTTTAAGGTATTAATGTGATTGTTTACCTTGGTTTTCTCAAGACAACTTGGATGTGAAGCAAGAAGGACCTCCTCTCCCCTTTGAAGAGTAGAAACAAGCTAGAACAAGGCATAAACATGGAGTCCCATGATTATATATTTTCGGTTATGTGAAGAAAATGGTGGAAACCTAGATTTCTTACACTTTCCTTACCTTAAGAAATGGAGATGTCAATGGAGTCTCCAAACTTGAATTTCCTCCTCTAATGGTGGTTGACTTGGCACCAAAATGAAGCTCTTGAAGTTTTGAAAAGATAGGAAGGAGGAGCTTGAGCTAACTAAGAGGAATATGTATTTTTTTTGGATTTGGAGCTTAAATGAGCAAGTGGTGTGCAAGAGAAGGTGGAGCTTTCATGGAGGTGAGCTCTACGTGAATGGAGAAGAAAGAGAGCAAGAAATCGTGGGCAACAAGAGAGAATGAAGAAGTGAGGAGAGAGGTAAGCAAAGTGATATTTATCTTAAAAGGTGAATAGTGTTTATGCTTTATAACTTACTTATTTGCTTTCTCATTACTTAGTTAGATAAGTGTGGTGAGTCACACTTAAAGAAACCGGCCCCCTTTAGTGAATAAGGGTAGTTTAGTCTTTGTTGACCAAATGTCTCACTTATATAGACTCATGCTATAAACTAGCTTAATAAATTCACTATTCATCAAAAACAAGGCACATTGTTGTGAAATTTTTGATTTCCCATTGATATAGACCTCCAAATGTGATACTATATAGTACACATATTAATTAAAGAGTAATGATGGACATTTAGCCATTCAAAACTCATTTACAAGACAATTTTTCAAAAACGTGCTTTAAGACTCCTTAAAGCACATTTTGTGTTTTAACTTGTTTTCAAGCTTGGTTTTCTTTGGTAATTGATTTAAAATGACCATTAGGACATTACTAAGGTCTTAGAACAATATTTGGGTACTCTCCCATGTCTCTCCAAGCTTAGAGCACGTTTTTGCTTAAACTGCTCTTTTGGTGTTTCCTTATATTTTCTTTGATTAGAAATGTTTCTTAATGTTTCTAAGGCATCATTTAGCCTTCTTATATCTTAGTTTATCATTTAAACACCATATCTAAGTTTGGGGTATTTCACTGGATGTCAGGTAGACTCGCCCTGGTTTGCTAGATGATGTCAAAAGGGGAAAACGGTGAATCCCATTCTTAGGAAGTCGAGTTAATATTTTTGGTGGTAAGAAGACTTGAATTGCACTTATGGATTTTGCTCTGCTTGATGGTCAAGCAGACTGTTTCTATTTAAGCTTAGTTTAATTTTATTATGCTCTTCTCTAACTGGTCTTGTCTTAAATGATGTGCTCAAACTTAGGGGGAATATTGGACTAAGAGGGGAATCAGTCAATGAGGCTGGTTCTTCCAAGCTTGCTTTACTTGTGTGTCTTTTTTGCAGGTTAACTCGTGCTACGAGATTCACTCGAGTAGTTTTGGTATCATCAGCAAAAAGGGGAAAATGTATGAAGATATTAGATTTTTGCTAAAGATTGTCAAAGCTTAGCTGCCAGCAAGAGTTGGTCTGAGAATTGATGCAACGAAAAGAGACCAAGTCAAAGAGAGTATGAGTTTAGCGAACAACAACTCCCACTGCAGAGAACAAGTCATCCAGAGCCTTCCCACAGACAAAGAGTCACAACAGACGTAGTTTGGTTGTCAACCGACTCGATCTGTCAAGCGGTTTGCATTCATCTCATCTTATAAATGACGTCAACTTAAGGGGGAACTTTATCTCATCTTGACTGAGTCGATTCCCTTTCCCATCATCAGCAAAAAGGGGGAAATTGTTGGAACCCAAGGTTTTGCTGATAATGACAACAAAGTAAGTCTGGTGACAGAAGAAGTATCACTGATAATAATAGCATCAGAGTAAGTCTGGGCGACGAAGGAGTCTGACTGCGGAATGAGTCGTTCTGCAACATAATATTCTCCTGTAAAGTTTTGGAAGCTATGAGGCGAACCTCTACTGTTAAAATGTGGAGAAATGCAAGGAAATAATTGCTACACACGTTCACATATAACCAGCTCCGAAAATCAAGGCGGTCAAGGTTAAAAAGAGCCAGAATGAGTCCCTCTACAGAGCAGTTAAGATATTTCCCGACCAATGCGTAGTGGGAAGACGTGGGACGTCATGGAAACATCATTTTACAAGTTATGGAAGCGGAAACTTTGGGTATTATCAGTATTTAATCACCTAGAAGTCATTTGTAATCGTTGGAGCTTTCACTTCCAAATTTCCTAGAGAGAGAGAGAGAGTCATATTGAGAGAGAATTCATTTTCGAGAGATCTTAGTGAGATATTGTCATTTTAGCTTAGGTATTTATTACCAATAGAGCACACAAAACACTCCCTTTACTCCTTATTCCGTATTGATCTACTTTTAGAGTAGAGCGAATGTTGGATGAGACATACTATCTCTATCGAATCCCAAGATAAGAAGCTAGGTTGTAATTCACATTGAATTTCAATACAAGCAAAATCTTGTCTTGTTAAGTTTCATACAAAAACTTCTACGTTACTTTCTTGGCAAATACTTGTCTCCAATAGAGTTGGTCTGAGACTAACACCTCAGACCTACTCGTTCAGCACTCCGATCCTATCATACATGAAATACCACTACATCATTGACCAGAAAAAAGACAATAATACCCTACTAGCTAACAAAGTATTTTTAAAGTTCACAATATGCCACTAAGTATTAAAAAATTTACTAACATTCACAAAAAATTCAGAATACTAAAAAAGTCTAGATAACTATAAAAAATATTTACAAAATTATAAATATATATATATATTTAAATACCATAAAACATTAAACAAATAAATATTTCTTATATTTTTCACAATTATTTAGTACCATAATAAAGAATATAGAGTTTTAAAACATAATTTATACTAAATTTTCTACAAATTTAGACCAATATAGTACCATAATTTATACCAATTAATTACCATAATTTATAAATTATGGTACTATATTGGTCTACATTTGTAGAAAAATGACTATAAATTATGTGTTTAAAACTCTACATTCTTTTTATGGTATTAAATAATGTTTTAAACAGTCTAAGGAATATGTATTTTTCAATGTTTTATGACATTTTAATATATTTTTTATTTATTTTAATATTTTTTTATAATTTTAAAATATTTTTTTATAGTTATCTATATTTTATAATATTTTGAATTTTTTTATGAATTTTAGTGAATTTTTTAACACTTAAGGGCATATTATGAACTTTAAAAGTACTTTGTTAACTAGTAAGGGTATTTTTGTTTTTGGGAAAATTCACAAGATACCATTTTTTAAGTTTCTAATTCACAAAATACCACTGTTTTTTTTTCGTAATTCAGCTTTAAACATGCTTAAACATTGTCCAAAATTGATGAAACTTTACATGGACGATGCTAAAGTGAAATACCCCGACCTTAAATATGGCGATCAAATTATCCTAATAGGTATTTAAGAGCCTAATACTGCTTAAGTAATATTGGTAAGGAAAAATAAATCCAAAAGAAATAAGAAACGCTTAAAAGCGTAAAACGCTAAATAAGCGTTAAATAACCATATGAGGTATGAAACCTCGGTTAGCGTATTGTAAGGATTCTAAAGGCTTAATTAAGTCTAAATAAATATTAGGGAACAAATCCCGAAGGAAACGGATCCTTAAAATGGATTAAAATCACTAATGAACATTAAAGCACGTTTTTCGAGGTAACCGGGAAAATGTGTCTTTAAGCGGGTCAAATAGACTCGTAACAATTTTGGTCAACTAATTAATCATTAATAAATATTAGTGAAGCTTTAGGACCAACAAAATCAAGAAAACGGGAAATTAGTAAAAACTGTCAAAAACGGGAAGTTGTGGGGTAGAAACATAAATAATCAAGACTCGTGTGTCCAATATCGTAAAAAGGATTTTTAAAACCCTTATGGGTTCTGTATGGGTCCGATTTTAAGGCCCCCTCACACCCTCTCTTTATTTCTCCTTTTTACTCACAAAAGACAAAAATTTACAAATCAAAAAGTAAACCTATACTACCCCACTCTCACTCTCTCTCTCCCATTCTCATTTCTTCCTCACGTACAACAGCCCTCACCCCCTCTCTTTTCTCTGAATTTTTCCTCCTTCCTGCGACAGCCATGGAAGCTTGAGAAACCACACAAACTCTACACTCTCTCCTCTTGTTACTCTCTCAAATACTCCCTCAATCACTCCAAAAATTACAAAACTTGTATCATTGGAATCCTCTCATCAAGAGCTACGTTTCTATCTTTCCGAAATTCGAAAAGAGCAACTTTCGTTTTCATGGGTATATCCCATTTGGAGCTTCAACACCACCATTAGAAGGCCCTCCTTCTCCTTGTTCTTTTAAGGTAATAACATTCTCAAAAACTCCATCTTTTTCTAGCCTCAAAGGCAAAACGAATTTGAGACTAAACCCTTGTTTGGTCTCTTGTGTTCTAGCCGATTTTGGCTTGTTGAAGGAGTTGGAAATCTTGTTCTTGAACCACTCCAAGCTTCATTTACACCTTTGGAAGGTAAAGGAAATTCTAAACCCTAGAACTTACGTTAAAGCTTAAGTAATGTTTAGGGATTGGTTTTAGTATTGAAATGGTGTGTATGTATGGGTTATGATATTAGATTGTGAAGTACTATAACCGGTGGAGAAAGAGAGGAAGGGAGAAGAAAGAAGGAGAAAGAAAACTAGGAGGAGAAACAAGGTAAGAATGCTCTTTGGTGTAGCTTGGTATATACATGTATGTAACAGATTTTAGAAGGTTTGAATTTAGTAATGAAAATGGTATTGTGAAGTAGTGTAATGTACACAATAATGTACGTGTTTTAAACCCTTGAAAGCAATTTTAAACTGTTACAAAACAGATTGGGAATGAGATGTTTGAGTGCAGGAAATTCAATGTTGTTAGTGTAGTATTTGTGTATGAGAATTGGGTATATGGCTATTGACTGTAAACAGGAGGTATAGATCATTAATGTGTGAGGAAACAATGTGGTGAGAGGGTAAAAATATAGGGGAGACTATGGCAAAATTTACATAGGAATAGAACACTTAGTGAATTAGAAACTAGGTGGAAAATGAATGTTGTAACAGATTTTGTTTGAGGAGGATGGATTGGTAAGTGGAGAATGAGGAGGAAACATGTAAAGATCTGTAGCAAGAGGTAGTGGATTGCATTGGGGGAATTAGGAGGAATTAAAGTACAAGAGTTAGTAAAATGAGTATTGGACTTGGGTATAGATATTGTGGTGTTTGGAGATGAATTGGGATGGTAATTTAGCATTAGAGAAGGGAACTAGACATGGAGGAAATAAGGACCCAAATCTGTAGCAAAACCACTTGGTGAAATAATGTAAGTGCTGGGATGAAAGTGTGGAGAATTGGTGTGTGAATTAGTATGAAAAGGAGTAATGAGTTGGTAAGGGATTTGAGCATGTTTAGGAGCTTAATTAGGTGCTTAAACATGTGGGATTAAGTGTAGGAATATTGGGGAAGAGATTGGTGGAAGTTTGGAGTTGAAACAAAATAAAAAACACAAACATTTAACAATACTGTAACATGTCCGGGTTGTAAACTAGTACACAAACCCGGACATGTCAAAAAACACGACAGAATGTATTATAGAATGGATGGTCCGGGTTTTAAACCAAGACCTAAACCCGGACCACCCCAAAAATACACCCGTAAGTTCTAAACACAAATTTGTCCGGGTTTGCAAGTAGGACACAAACCCGGACGATGCAAAAATTTCACCCGAGAGTTGTTCCAGTGATTTGGTCCGGGTTTAAAACCAGGACACAAACCAGGACCAACCCTTATTTTCACCCGAGAGTTGTTCCAGTGATTTGGTCCGGGTTTAAAACCAGGACACAAACCAGGACCACCCTGAAAAGTGCCCAGAATGTATTTTAAAGCTAAACTAAAGTGGGGTAAGGATGGGTAATGATATTATAAGTTAATTAAGACATGATTAATGATGTTTAAAGGTCATCAAGGCTATAAACAAGCTTAGAAAATAATTATAAGTAAGTAACTTAAGTAAATGTATTTAAGTAACAAAGAGTTAATAAGTATGAACTAGGAAACCTTTGGAAAGTAATAAGTAAGGTTAGCTATGGATAATTAACCACCCAATTGCATGTATGTCATAGGATTCGACTAGTTGAACACCGAAGGGAATCGGTGTGTCCAAAGTCAACGGTGAAAGGTATGATTTCTTCATGCCCTGTATCCTAATCTGGTTACCCCGATTTGTGTGCTTACTTGACCACCAACAAGATAAATGCATGAATCAGACTATATTGCACCTACTTGTGCTTGATTGTATTGTTCTCGATATTTGTCTTGAACACTAGTTTGTATAATTCATGAAATATGAGAATGATGATGATGTGTAATTGTATCTCGTATTGTACTAGTATATTGTATTGTATTTTGTATGAATGTGTATATGAATAATGTATTTGTGTATGTGGTTGAATGTTGACTTCTACTAATTCCTAACTACCTAACTCCTAACTTAAGCGAGTAAATTGGAATGAGTAGAAGTCCGATATAGTTTCGGCCACGCGTGAGGATGCGGAGTCACAAGAGGTTGGCTGCAATTCCTGACTCTTAAACTGGTCGCGGCCCAAACCCTTAAATGGGTAGCATCCCAGATTGGTGAGTCAAGTAAATCCCGGAGGTGGGACGGTTGTAGTCCCCGGGCCGGAGGTCCCGACGACTTAACATGAGTAAGAGTAAGAGTAAGTAAGTATGGATCCGTAAGTATGTATGAGTAGTATGTGTAAGTAATGTGGAACGAGTAAAAGAGTAATCTCCACCCGATTAACCCGGGTGGACCAATATGAGCTAACAAGTTTATTGGGTTGTGTACGAATTGCGTATGTATTGTATATTGTATTGTGTATTGTGGAATTCAGAAAGGTAAGTATGTATCGTTGGGCTGTATGGATTACTATGTATGAACTGAAGTGTATGTATTGTAGTGTATGATGTATACTTGCGTAATGTATTGTATATATGTATAAGAGCATGTATGCATGTATGTTTGAATGAAATCAACCGCATGTATTCGACCAAGTGGTCGGCGTACCCTCATAGTACGCGGGGTATGCGGTTATCATGCGCAGCGAAAGCTGACCCCCTAGGGGGAACGTTTTTAGTGTGCAGGTACCCGAAGGGAACCTGATCAAGGTAAGAAGCCGACGATACACCTTGTACTTTAGAAAGTAAGTAGTTGTGAGGAATGGGTAGATGTAGACTCCTAGTGAGTATGTATGAACTTGGAAGTGATATTGTAATTGTATAAGGATCCTAGCAAACTCGGTATGTAGCTTATATTGTGTTGTACTTGGAGTATTGTATCGAATGAAGATTGTATTGGTATTTGGTAAATGGAGGATGTATTGTATATTTGTAGTACTCGGGATTCCGGTCCATCAGACCGATGCTGTATGTAGAAGTAGTGGCCTTGTTAGTCACGTGGGTGACTAACGGCATTGTATCACCCATTGTACGTAAGTAAGTATCCGCTGCATGTATCTGACGTGTAAGAAGATTGGACAGTAAGCATGTATTAATAGTAGGGGTGTTACAAAAAGTGCTAACCGAGTTTAGGAATACCGAGTTAGGAATTAGAAGCTTAGGGCTAAGGGCTGAGTGATAGCATTAGAGAGATGCTAGTTAGGAACTACCGGCGAGTACCGGATACCTACAATACCAGTCCCGCCCACCGCAACCCCACTGTATAACTTGGGAAAGAACGCCAGAGAGAAGGAACATCCTCTCATACTCGGGAAAACCCGATCTGGCAGTTATGAAGCAATCACACAGTAACAAGAACCGACATATGGTAGATCCCAAGAACTAGAAGATCCGGAAATGGAACCCGGTTGAACAACAATACCCGCACTTAATGGCGGTAGAATGAGAACTCCAACCATAAGGAGACTACAACATGCAACACATGGGGCGACATGCTTAGAAGTCACAGAACCTGGCTAACCAACCAGCAGCAGGAAAAGAAGCACTAAGCACAACAGAGCGGAAAAAAGGAACTGTAACAAAACCCAAGACATAAGTCTACGGGCTGTAGCATTCAAATAATACCACCAACGGTATGCTAGCTGACTAAGGACATAGTCGGAAGCGGTTAACTCCAAAACTACGACGCCATTAAGGGTTGCAATACCTGGCCAATATAGCTCAGACAACTACAAGAACAACCATGAGATACAATCCATAGGACTACGAGAGTAGTGCCTAAACAAGGAAGGCTCAGTAACCACCACCAATGTGTGGGAACGAGCCACAAGGAACGACACTAAACCAAATAGAACGGGAACCTCCAAGGAGTGGAGGAGTACCCAGATCTAACGACAGCCATGTCTAGACCACCAAGAAGCTACCTAAAGGAGCGAGTATACCAATTATAGATCGATAAGATCGAGGGAAAAGTCCGCAAGACTATCAAGTACCAGTGAAAACCATACCGTGACCGGTGTAGGTTTATCCAAAAACCACCAATACCACGCACTTGCCACGGCAAGTGCAGTAAAGACAGAGATATGTAAAGGAACACTAACACGTCACAAGTACATAATAATGTACGGTGACCGTAACGAAACAACACAGGATCACACATCCTGACGACCAGACGTATGGGACCTTGGAAAGGCCTAACGGCCCGACCACAGTATTTAGAACATACCAGTCAGCGAGAAGCTAGACTTGGTCAAGCCCCAACATGGCTATGCCATGCAGAACATCTTTTAACACCGAACCATTATTTTCAAACCAAGTTTTCTTTCAAAACCACAAACCTTCTTTTAAAACCTTGGATTTTAAAAAACCGAACCAACATAACTACGGTGAGTATCATAGAATGATACAAGAGGAGTTGACAATAGAATACTTCACCTAGGCGTGTGACGAGCACTACCAGTGTACCCAATTACGGGATGTGGGACAACCGCACTCCGAAGGAGCTTGCGGGCCTGACATATAGTTAGGTAAGTGGTAACGTATCAACATGGTACCCCACGTATGTATACATGTAGTGTACGACGCACGGGAAGTAGTCAACTCCGTTCTACGGACCATGAGTGAGTTCGAATCAGAACAGCTGGACACCTCAGACGATCAAGTATAAAGGAACTCAGAGAATCCATCTGAAGATGAGGAATAAGAACTGGAAAGTGCAAAGAGCACAGACTAGCAAGTATAGACATTGGATATGTCCCAGAGACATCAAGCAAATATATGACGGCTGGAAAGTATACCCAGCCTGACACAGTAAGGCAACTACCTAAACGTGAACACCACAATGCTCGACAAACGGGACAGGACTCCCGAGAGCAATCACCAGATTACCATAAAGTAAAACCCATCATTGAAGGGAGTATTAAACCTAGTCGCAAGCGCTAGGAGCAAGAATAAACGGTCTACCCAACGACGGGAGACGTTATAAACCTAAAGGGAATAGCTTATACAATACCATAAGACGGTATAGAGGACAACACATGTTATAAACATTAACCGGATGTAACGGCATAACTACCAACACCCAGGAGCGATCCTCGAAGGGTGTCAGCGTTAACAACAGTGAACAAGCGTAAGGATGTGAGCACGAGAGCTAAAACCGAACACTCAGTTAGGACACCGAAGGGATTTCACCTAACAGGAAATACCCTAAAGTACAGATAGACACCTATTAATACCATTTCGTCAAAAGACCTCCTATAAACGGAAGCGTGATGTCACGACTTGCCATGGAGCCAGTAATACCTCCAACCCCACAGTGGTATACAAGGAGTGAAAAGATGTTTAAGCAGCTTGCAAAGAGCATAGCTTGCAGCAATAAGGCTTGAAAGCCATCAACAAACTATGTGATGTAAACCTTAACGGTTGCATAGCCCACACCATTTGATAACAAGACTTGCAAGAGGTAATACCTCATACGACAAGAAATCAACAACTGGACCATCAGTTCAAACCCAACATCCTGAGTGGCTCGGAGTAATGGCCATCTCAGTGTCACTGTCACTAGAGCACCAGTCTGGTATACAATTGACAAGCTTTTAATCACCTTCATGCCTTCTGTAGCAATGATAACACAGAGGCATAGAAATTATAATAGTGCCAACATTGGCCTAGTCCACACTTGGACTGAAATACCCCGTAATTAAAAACAGTGATTAATTAGGCTAATTATATTTTTAAAGGCTTATTTACACCTAAATAAACATGAGGGAACAAACCCCGAAGAAAACGGACCCTTAAAATGGGTTAAAAGCATAAACGAACCTTAAAGCGCGTTTTTCGAGGAAACCGGGAAAACGTGACTTTAAGCGGGTCAAATAGACTCGTAACAATTTTGGTCAACTAAATAGTCACCAATAAATATTAGTGAAGCATTAGAACCCATAAAATTAATTAAACGAGAAAATTCCGGAAAACGGGTACCGGTTAGTAAAAACTGTAACAACCGGTAAGTTGTGGGGTGAGAATGTAAATAAACAAACTTTGTGTGTCCACTTTACAATAAAAATGTAAAATTCTGGGTGTGTGTGTGAATGGGATCGACAGCCCCTCCCTCTCTCACTCCCTTAATTCCTCTCTTATGCATGTAAAGACAAAACAATAAAAGAGGGGAAAAGAAAACAAGTACAAAAGTAAAAATAGAAACTCTCTCTCCTCACAACTCACTCTCCCCCTCACGTTTTTCCTCCCTCTCTGAATTGCTCCCTTCTCCACCGAGCTCCCATGGAGTTTTGAAGAAACTCACAAAACCTCCATCTTCTCTCCATTGTTGTGCCTTCACCTCTTGTCCAAAAATTATAAAAACAACCACTAGAATCCCCTTGGCAAGGAGAACACTTTCATCTTTTCAAAAATCAAAAACAACCACTTTCGTTTTTGAGGGTATACTCCATTCGAAGATTCAAGTCCACCATTAGAAGCACCTTCACCTCCTTGTTACTTTGAGGTAAAAAGAATTTCGAAAATCCATTGTTTCTAGCTCTCATTAGCATTTTAAGAATTTCCATGTTTTGAACTCTTGGCTCTTTGTTGCTCCAGCCGATTTGGCTTCTTTGGTGGGCTAGAAACATTGTTCTCTTGCTAGTCAAGAGCTACATTCAACCATTGTGAGGTAATACCCTTGTCTAAACCCTAAAACATTAAATTCTAGGGTTAGTATAAATGAAATGCTAAATGGCATTGTGTATGTATTGTGTGCTGTAGCACTTTGTGTGTGGGAACCCTATTGGGACCGAGAAAGAAAGAGAAAAGGAGAAGGAGAAGAAAGAAAGAGAAACCTAGCAAGACAAGGTAATTGCTCTTGCCTCGAACTAGTTGGTGTTATGTAATGTAACAGTTTTTGAATTGTACAAATGAGTAAGGAATTGAGTATTGAGTAGCAAGTATGTTGTAGTATAATGAGAATTGATAATGTAACAGTTTTTGAAGTTTTAAATGATGTTTAAAACTTGGGAAAACCTTGGGTAGTGAATGTGTATGTGTGCAGGATTTTTGGATGTTGTAGTGGTATTGAAATGTGTATAATGAGTATTGTGTAACAGGTTGTGAGAACATGAATTTGTGAGCTGAAATAATGTGTGGAGAATGTCAGAAATATAGGGGAGGCTATGTCAAAATTCATTTAGGAATTTGAGGACTTAGGCACATTTGTAACAGACTTGAAGAGTGTAAAAATGGGTGGTCTTGTAGTTGTAACAGATTTTGAAAGAAGTATGTTGAGGGAATGAAACTAGAGTGTAAGGTAATGCATTTTGGGATGCTAGGTATAGCATTAGTTGAAGGAGTATTGGAATGCAAGAGTTGAGATGAAAATCTGTAGCATAATGAAAGAAGCTAAAATCGGTAGCAATAGTGTGAAGAAAAACTAGTATAAGTGTTGAAATGAATTGAGGAAATGGGTATAAGTTATGTAAGGATTGAGTAGTAAGTTTGGTGGATGAACTAAGGTGATTTAGGATGCTTAGATAGTACTAAGTCATGTGGGGAAGTATTGGTAAAGATTTGGGAAGCAATGGGTAAAGAATACATTGGAAACAGATTTTAAAACTGTAAGTACTGGGGCCGACCGGACTTGCGACCGAACTTGCAAGGTCGGTCGAGCCCAGATTTACAAAGACGGGTGAGCTACTGGAATCGACCGGACTTGCGACCGGACTTGCAAGTTCGGTCGGACCAGAGAAATTCCCCCGTCTGTAGCTTACTGGAATCGACCGAACTTGCGACCGGACTTGCAAGTTCGGTCGGCCAGAAAAATTTCCACCCTGTAACCTACTGGAATCGACCGGACTTGCGACCGGACATGCAAGTTCGGTCGGCCCAGAAAAATTTCCCGAGGATAGCTACTGGAATCGACCGAACTTGCGACCGGACTTGCAAGTTCGGTCGACCAGAAGAAATTCCGTAACCTGAGCTACTGGAAGCGACGAACTTGCGACCGGACTTGCAAGTTCGGTCGGGCCAGGAATTTCGGTACTGGTAGCTACTGGAATGGACCGGACTTGCAAGGTCGGTCGCAAGTCCGGTCCTGACAAAAAAAAAAAAAAAAAAAAAAAAAAAAAAAGGAGAGTATTTCTATCATATGGTTATAGCAATCATATGTATATGTATATATACATATATATGCCTAGGTACCTATCTGCATATATGTGTGGTAGTACATTATAAGTGAAGTAGTAAAGGTAAGGAAGCAAGGATAAGAGGTACTAAGAAAAAATGGTATAATAATCAAGTATGAATGTAAAGGAGTAGAAGATATAAATTAGGAGTATTAATGGAGGAGTAAGTTGGATCAATAATAGACCATTGATCATACAACTTCATGTATGTATAGGAATCAAATAGTTGAGCTCCAAAGGAACCGGGTAGAACGTAAGCGACGGTGAACGGTATGATTTCTTCATGCCCTGTATCCTAACTTGGTTACCCCGATTTGTGTGCTTATGTGATCACCAACGAGATAAATGCATGAATCGGATTTATATTGCACATATTTGTGTTTGAACTATATTGTTCTTGGTTATTGCTCTTGAACATTTAGTTTGTATAATTCATGAAATGAATGAATGGAAATGAAGTGTATGGTAAGTATGAGTGCTTGTGTATTGTATGTATGTATGGAAGTAAGAATGGACTTCTACTAATTCCTAACAACCTAACTCCTAACATGAGTAATGGAATGAGTAGAAGCCCGATATAGTTTCGGCCACGCGTGAGGATAAGGAACCACAAGAGGTTGGAACCGAATCCTGGCTATGATCTTTTCCTTGGACCAATTCCCTTTGTATGGGTAGCATCCTGGATTAGTGTGCCATCTTAAAGCCGGTGGTGGGAGATAGTACTCCCTGCCCGGAGGTCACACCCGACTTAACTGGAAGTAAGTATAAGTATGTAAGTATTGTAATGTATTGGTCTTGACTATTGTAAGTCATTGACCCGGAGTAAAAGAGTATTGAACATCCGATTAACCCGGGTGTGTAATAAGGCTAACTGGACCTTTGTATGTATTGGAGAATTGGGTCTCCGTAATGCGGTGAGTATTCGGTAAGTATAACGGTTGACTTGTATTGTCTTCCAGCTTGTTGTATTGTATGAAAGTATGCTTGAAATGAATGTATTGAATTGTTGTATAAAGCATGTATGTATGTATGTATGAAACGAACCGCATGTATACGACCAAATAGTTGGCGTACCTCGCTAGTACGCGGGGTATGCGGTTATCATGTTCAGCGTAAGCTGACCCCCTCGGGGGAATGTTTTACTCCACAGGTACCCGCGAGGCGTGATGGTAGAGTAAGGGCAGCATGTGATCTTTTTGGATGTAGTTGGTAGTATTGAAATAGTGTACCGAGTTGTACACGGCTAGAGCCTTTTGAGTAGCCGGTGTACCATGTGGTACACCTTTTTGGGATGATGAATTTTAATTGGATAGTAGGGAGAGGTTGTATAACTCTTCTTTATGGGAAGTAACATTGGATTTAATTCATATAATTCGGTATACTCGGTAATCAATTGTAATCTAAGTATTTGGTATTGTAAAGTAAGTAGTATGTATTTGCTTATTCTAATTGTCAGACCGAGATGGTAAGTAGTGTAGCCTTGTTGATCTTCGATGGTTAACGGCATTGTATCACCCGCCGGGAGTAAGTAAGTATTCCGCTGCGATTCTGGTAATTATGAGCATGATTGGAGGAGTAAGAAAGGATTAGCGGTTGGGGTGTTACATGGACACTATGAGAACCCAAGGGAAGGTACCCCTCGTTAACTGAAGACCATCAAGGTGGTGAAGATGTGAACCCTTAGAAAAGGCTTCCATCTACTATAACAATAAAGCCACGCAATAGATATTGCCAAGGGGTGATGGAATAGGGAAATGAGATTTCCAAACCATTACGACGTAAAGGAGCAAGCATACCCATATGCACCTAAGCATGTGGAGAACCATTGTATAAACACCAACATGATAAACCTCGTCACGAGACTTATGAGTGGAAGCATACCCCTCAACAAAGAACATTCACTTGTTAGTGATAGAATACCCTCCAATTGGAGAACGGGACCAGAAAACCCTTGAAGTTTCTTGGGATGTCCTGGTAATAAACATACAAGTAAAACTACACAGCGAGAGCCTACAACCAATGCTCGGCACTGGGAAGACAATATTGTCAAAAACAATCAATGTGAGTGCACATTGCGCACCACGAATGACCAACGCCCAAGAGAGCTTGTAACCTTATAAACCACTTCATCTTTGGTCAACCAAGTTATTTGGCAAATTATATCATGAATGAGGTAGTAATGTGAGGTAAGTTAACCTACACATGGAACCTAAATTGAAATAAAACACCCCCACAATGGGAAGATAATAGTATTGCGGTATGCTACGACAACCGTCATACGCACGAACAGGGGAAACCCTCAGTGTTCATGCCATAAGGAAATGGTGCCAATGACAATGGCAATAAGTAAAGAGGAACTATCACAGTAATAGAAACAGTAAAAACAATGTTGTACAATGAGTAAGAATACGGTGCGCAACAAGCGACCGCTATGAGGAAGTAGTTAGATAACGACACGGAGTATAAGTATGGAAGACAGGCAGAAATATTCTTTTCTATCACATAAGTGACTTACTGTCAAGCGTTTACGCCTCTGCACTCTGTATGACTGAGTGTTTTGGTATTGCACTTGTGCAGCTAATGATCTAATGGGATGGCTAAGGATATGGAGAATGTAAACCGTAGTAAACTCTTCTTTTCACCAACGAATATGGCATAAGCCAGTTAAGCACACTTAGCAACAAACCGTGCGGCCTAAGGCCAGAGAAGCACAAAGAGTGTAAAACACACTATCAATCACAAAATGTGAATTCCAATGGAATAAAAAGGTGAAAGGAGACTTAAGAAAGTCACTAGGACCGATGCATAGGAGTGCAAGGTCATACAAGTAAAAGAACACTTGTACTGAACCAGAAGAACTGGTGCAATCCAGAAGCTATTGACAACAGAGGAAGCACTATAACTAAATAGTGGCTTAGCCTCACCAACAATAAGTTGGAAGAACTTAGCGAACAATCGTGAGAGTACGGATAGTATGTATAATAGATTACCAGGAAGCTGGTTATAAGCTAAACTCGTTGAGTTCAAAGGCGGTAAAAGAATACCACATTTGGTTGTAAACCTTATTCCCACAAAAAGGGATAAAAGGCGATGAGTAACACATCTATAATAACCAAAGAGCGAATTAAGCACTAAGGTTATCAGGGTCGCGCAGCAGAAGCTAGTGGGCCCTAGCTGAGGAATGTAATACACCCAGTAAGTATACGAGATTGGCTATTAATGCCTTAAAGCCTGATAGGCTAGAACCAAATTGATTGTGAGTTAAATAAACTCATATAGGAATTCTTGGTGCAAAGACTAAACCATTGGTATGGTTAAGACCCTTTGACCAGAGCACATTGTATAGTATACCGTAGTGAAGCTAAACTCTTCATATTGCCCAAATTGATTAAACCAATGCTTAATAATAATAACATATGGTAGATTACGTGGGCGTAATCCCTTTTAAGGGGGGGTAGAGCGAAAATCGCTTAATGTAAGTTTTGTGAATAAAACACATAAACCGTAATGTGCATAACACAAATGAGAATCAAAGTGATGATTGATACTATGTTAAATAACATAGGTACTCATTCATATTGAAATTATGTAATTAGGCACTAGAGGCAAATACCATAGGACGAATATACCTACCTTGTAACACTATGTAAGAGTATTGGTAAGAAGGGTAATGAGTAGTGGACGCAGCTCCACAAGTATTGTAGCCTTGAAGAAGTAATACGAAATGTATGAGAGTAGTAGAGGAATGTAGCCATGAGTAGTGTATTCGTAAGTATGTTATAGAAGAAATCGAGGACAACTGAATTTCATAAGTACTGTACTCCCTAGTTAGAATATTAAGATAATGGAGAGTAATGGATGAAAGTAGTGAAAGGCATGGAATGAGCAATTAGGTATTGAATCTCGAAGAAAAGAATTTGGAAATAGAGTGAGGATGATTGATGGATTGAATCCATCCCTTGGAGATGTATGAATGACTAGGAAGAGTAAAAAGATAAAACATGAAAATAATTGAATTAATTGCTTGTTTGAAACTGATGTGGAAGTCGAACTTGATCCTGATCAGATCAAGGGAAACCGAAACAAATTGGAGTGGGAGATAGTTCAACACTGGTGCTGATCACATCAGGGTCGAACGATTCTTGAAGCTCCCCTTAAGTGGTCACAAGAATCGCACATAGGATAGAAGTAATGAATATAAATTGGAACTTGGAGCTGGATGCTTTAGAAAGAATTCTAATTAGTAGTAGTGAAGGAATTTCCCTTAGTATGGAGAAATGGTAGGAGTTTTTACCGGAGTAGTAGATGGTAGGGTAGCATGTTGTATTATTCCAAGGGCAGCAGGACATAGAGGAGTCCTGTGTCGAAATGACCTGAGTGCCTGCGGGATTGTATTGTGTATTGCATTGCTTTGGGGATAGCTTTGCACTGTATGTATGTATGAATTTTTGTACAGAGGAACCGGACGGTTGATAGTAATATGGATTGAAGTAAGTATTGTACATTGGAATGATAGGGAAAGGAGAAACCTTGAGTAACGAATTTGGGAATTGTAAGGAGGAAGAATGTGTACCACGGTATTAGATATGTAACGAGTAAGCATTGTAACTTATAACCTCGAGCAACTTTGAGGACAAAGTTCTTAAGGGGGGTAGATTGAAATACCCCGACCTTAAATATGGCGATCAAATTATCCTAATAGGTATTTAAGAGCCTAATACTGCTTAAGTAATATTGGTAAGGAAAAATAAATCCAAAAGAAATAAGAAACGCTTAAAAGCGTAAAACGCTAAATAAGCGTTAAATAACCATATGAGGTATGAAACCTCGGTTAGCGTATTGTAAGGATTCTAAAGGCTTAATTAAGTCTAAATAAATATTAGGGAACAAATCCCGAAGGAAACAGATCCTTAAAATGGATTAAAATCACTAATGAACATTAAAGCACGTTTTTCGAGGTAACCGGGAAAATGTGTCTTTAGCGGGTCAAATAGACTCGTAACAATTTTGGTCAACTAATTAATCATTAATAAATATTAGTGAAGCTTTAGGACCAACAAATCAAGAAAACGGGAAATTAGTAAAAACTGTCAAAAACGGGAAGTTGTGGGGTAGAAACATAAATAATCAAGACTTGTGTGTCCAATATCGTAAAAAGGATTTTAAAACCCTTATGGGTTCTGTATGGGTCCGATTTTAAGGCCCCCTCACCCCTCTCTTTATTTCTCCTTTTTACTCACAAAAGACAAAAACATTTACAAATCAAAAAGTAAACCTATACTACCCCACTCCACTCTCTCTCTCCCATTCTCATTTCTTCCTCATACAGCAACCCTCACCCCCTCTCTTTTCTCTGAATTTTTCCTCCTTCCTGCGACAGCCATGGAAGCTTGAGAAAACCACACAAACTCTACACTCTCTCCTCTTGTTACTCCCTCAAATCACCTCCAAAATTACAAAACTTGTATCATTGGAATCCTCTCATCAAGAGCTACGTTTCTATCTTTCCGAAATTCGAAAAGAGCAACTTTCGTTTCATGGGTATATCCCATTTGGAGCTTCAAACACCACCATTAGAAGGCCTCCTTCCTTCTCCTTGTTCTTTTAAGGTAATAACATTCTCAAAAACTCCATCTTTTTCTAGCCTCAAAGGCAAACGAATTTGAGACTAAACCCTTGTTTGGTCTCTTGTGTTCTAGCCGATTTTGGCTTGTTGAAGGAGTTGGAAATCTTGTTCTTGAACCACTCCAAGCTTCATTTACACCTTTGGAAGGTAAAGGAAATTCTAAACCCTAGAACTTACGTTAAAGCTTAAGTAATGTTTAGGGATTGGTTTTAGTATTGAAATGGTGTGTAAGTATGGGTTATGATATTAGATTGTGAAGTACTATAACCGGTGGAGAAAGAGAGGAAGGGAGAAGAAAGAAGGAGAAAGAAAACTAGGAGAAGAAACAAGGTAAGAATGCTCTTTGGTGTAGCTTGGTATATACATGTATGTAACAAATTTTAGAAGGTTTGAATTTAGTAATGAAAATGGTATTGTGAAGTAGTGTAATGTACACAATAATGTACGTGTTTTAAACCCTTGAAAGCAATTTTAAACTGTTACAAAACATATTGGGAATGAGATGTTTGAGTGCAGGAAATTCAATGTTGTTAGTGTAGTATTTGTGTATGAGAATTGGGTATATGGCTATTGACTGTAAACAGGAGGTATAGATCATTAATGTGTGAGGAACAATGTGGTGAGAGGGTAAAAATTAGGGGACTATGGCAAAATTTACATAGGAATAGAACACTTAGTGAATTAGAAACTAGGTGGAAAATGAATGTTGTAACAGATTTTGTTTGAGGAGGATGGATTGGTAAGTGGAGAATGAGGAGGAAACATGTAAAGATCTGTAGCAAGAGGTAGTGGATTGCATTGGGGAATTAGGAGGAATTAAAGTACAAGAGTTAGTAAAATGAGTATTGGACTTGGGTATAGATTTGTGGTGTTTGGAGATGAATTGGGATGGTAATTTAGCATTAGAGAAGGGAACTAGACATGGAGGAAATAAGGACCCAAATCTGTAGCAAAACCACTTGGTAAAATAATGTAAGTGCTGGGATGAAAGTGTGGAGAATTGGTGTGTGAATTAGTATGAAAAGGAGTAATGAGTTGGTAAGGGATTTGAGCATGTTTAGGAGCTTAATTAGGTGCTTAAACATGTGGGATTAAGTGTAGGAATATTGGGGAAGAGATTGGTGGAAGTTTGGAGTTGAAACAAAATAAAAAACACAAACATTTAACAATACTGTAACATGTCCGGGTTGTAAACTAGTACACAAACCCGGACATGTCAAAAAACACGACAGAATGTATTATAGAATGGATGGTCCGGGTTTTAAACCAAGACCTAAACCCGGACCACCCCAAAAATACACCCGTAAGTTCTAAACACAAATTTGTCCGGGTTTGCAAGTAGGACACAAACCCGGACGATGCAAAAATTTCACCCGAGAGTTGTTCCAGTGATTTGGTCCGGGTTTAAAACCAGGACACAAACCAGGACCAACCCTTATTTCACCCGAGAGTTGTTCCAGTGATTTGGTCCGGGTTTAAAACCAGGACACAAACCAGGACCACCCTGAAAAGAGCCCAGAATGTATTTTAAAGCTAAACTAAAGTGGGGTAAGGATGGGTAATGATATTATAAGTTAATTAAGACATGATTAATGATGTTTAAAGGTCATCAAGGCTATAAACAAGCTTAGAAAATAATTATAAGTAAGTAACTTAAGTAAATGTATTTAAGTAACAAAGAGTTAATAAGTATGAACTAGGAAACCTTTGGAAAGTAATAAGTAAGGTTAGCTATGGATAATTAACCACCCAATTGCATGTATGTCATAGGATTCGACTAGTTGAACACCGAAGGGAATCGGTGTGTCCAAAGTCAACGGTGAAAGGTATGATTTCTTCATGCCCTGTATCCTAATCTGGTTACCCCGATTTGTGTGCTTACTTGACCACCAACAAGATAAATGCATGAATCAGACTATATTGCACCTACTTGTGCTTGATTGTATTGTTCTCGATATTTGTCTTGAACACTAGTTTGTATAATTCATGAAATATGAGAATGATGATGATGTGTAATTGTATCTCGTATTGTACTAGTATATTGTATTGTATTTGGTATGAATGTGTATATGAATAATGTATTTGTGTATGTGGTTGAATGTTGACTTCTACTAATTCCAAACTACCTAACTCCTAACTTAAGTGAAATACCCCAAATCTAAATAATATTATTTAATCATTATTTATTGGAATATAATCCAAATATAAATCATTTCACGTACGCATGCAAACCCATGCATGAAAACGTTACGTAAAAACAGTCGTTTCACCGTAAACGCTAAAACGCCTTAGAAGCATATGGTCAAACATGACCTTGTATGACCCTCTAATATTCAAACTAAATGGTCATACAATTATTATATGAATATACAAATATATTCCCTAAGCTATATTCAGTCAAGTACGCAAAATGCTCGGGAGTGCTCACACCCGCTCCTTAAAGCACGAAAAGTCCGGAGGAGTGCCGAGGTGGCACGAACTCCTATAAAATTAATTCCTAGAGTTCCTAACATCATTATTTATCATTCTAAAGAGAACCCACGAAGTGGTTTCTCAAAATTCAGCAAAAACCAAAGGAGGATTTCTTAGCGCTCCTTTTTGGCCCGGGAGTGTCCCGATGGCCCGTAAATTATGTCACGGGTTGATATAACCCCATATAACTCAATGTAACACCCTAGTATATTTTTATTTACTATAATAAGTGTTTACAAACACTTGGAACTCATAAGAACAATTGGTTTCCCAAAATTTCCTTAGAACACAAAAACACACCTTCGGGTGTCACGAAAATGCGTTTTACGCAATTACCTTGTAGTTTTTGACATGCCACGAATTGGTAATCTTAAATGGGGTTAAAATGACCTTCTAAATAAGTTGGTGTGACTAGTCAACAAGGCTCTCTATAGGGGCCGATTTTAAGGGCAAAAACTAGTATAAAAATTGCATTAAAAATTTATAAAAGCATAGAACATGGTGACTCACCTTCCCATGTGTTATATTACTTAATGTCTAAGTATGTAGGTCTCATTTGACCAGCAAGCTGTCGAAATTATGCAGAAGAATAAGGCCATGTGAGCTAGGAAGAAAACAAATGTAAAAGGCAAAAAGTAGATCTAGATTCCTTTTCTTTTGATTCTTATAATTCAATGACCTAACATGCTTGGTCTTAGCTCATTAATGCCGATCAACATGCTCCATTCAGTCCCTAAAATCGTCCATATACAAGAGAGGAAGAAGACAAGTTATAACATTGAAAAATCAAAGGAATATCCTTACCTTTTCTCACCTTGTCTTTTAGTTTGCATTATTTTTGCTCCACCTTGCCATGTTCTCCATTATGGCCGATTTCAATGCTGGAAAGGAGGGCATTTATTGAGCCAATAACTCATTGAATAAACTAAGGAAAAGTATAGTCATTTGACATTAAGAATTAAGAAAACAAAATCAATTCCAAGTCACTCCTTCCTTGCATTTACGTGAGCTAGGTCTCACTTTCTTCCTTGCCCTCTTCATCCACGGTTTAGGTAAGCTCCCTCCTCTCTCTTCTAGCTTCATCTTCTTCCTTTGAAGCTCTTAAGTCCATTAATGGAGTTTTAACTTCTATCTTCATCTTTAAGGTAAATTCCTAGCATTTCTTGGCAAGTCTTGAAGCAAAACTCTTCCTAGCATAACAAGGTGTGTTCGGCTTCATTTAGTTCTCCAAGGAGATTGTCCAAACCAACATTAAACCAAGGAGCATCTCAAGGTAGGTTTTAAAGCTTGAAAATCCTTAAAGCACATTTTTATGTGTAACCAAGTTCTACTTCTTCTAAGTCTCTTTTCTTCTTCATTTTGATGAAGGAAAACTTGCTCTTCATCTACCTTTGGTGAGCCGAAATTATAAGAGAAAAAGTCTAAGGTAAAGTCTTGTAAAACTACTTACAAATCCACTTAAGATCTTTGTTGAAGATCTAACTCCTAAACACCTTCACCTCTTGCATAAAACCGAAGAGGAGCATCAAGTTTACCTAGGATAAAGCTTGGAGATTCAAGAAGAAGTCCAAGCACTTAACCACCTTTGTTAAGAAGTAAGTTCACTAAGTAAATCTTTATGTTATAAGCTTTGTTAAACTTCTAAAAATTATACAAAAAATTATGTACACCTCCTAGGTTGTATGAAACCGAAACTATATGGTATTATATGCCAAAAATATAATCTATAACTTATAAGGAAAATATTTACCTTAAGACACATTTTTGTGTCACAAAATTTATTTATGTTACATACACATTCAAGCCGAATCATCTAGGACAAAAGTACTTCATTTTGAGCTAAGAATTTATATAAGACATTACAATAATTTATACATGAGTTATATGACTCCTATGAATTTATTTATAATTATTTAGACATATAAATCCACTTTTATATAACATATGGTCTCATTTAAAATATGGCCGAATGCTCTAGGTGTTAAATGGAATTTAATGAGCTACTTATGTATATAAACTTATACTATAAAGTTTGGTGAGTTAAAAATATTTATTTAGTGCTTAAATGGCTAATTAATTAAGTTATGTGGCTTAAATGTAATTTTTACAAAGTTTAGTGCAAATATTGTGAAAGCCGAGAGCTAAAGGGGTATTTAGTGTAATTATGATATAATATAAGGTTAGGAATTAAGTTTATGAATTTTAGATAATTTAAACAAGCCTTAAAAACTTTTATAAAGTTTTGGGCTATTATGTAATTTATAAAAGTTGATATGAAAGTTTGTAAATTATTAGTGGGCGAATTGATAATTAAGAGAATCATTGAGTTCACTTTTGAAATTTTGAAGGATTAAATATTTAGGCTTTAGATTATAAGTTATTAAGATACTAATATAAAGTTTTGGGATGAAAATGTAATTAAGGAAAAATAAATGACATAGCCGAATTACTTTGGGGTTAGTTTGGTAATTTAAGAATTTATATATATATTCGGCATTTATGGAGAATTAAAACTATAGTTTAAGACATTATGTAAAGATTATAAGATTTTGTGGCTAAATTGCAATTATAGAAAGTATATAAATATATGCCGAGATTTTGAGGGGCTAAGATGTAATTCTTGAAAGTTATAATATTTATAAGTTATGTCCAAAAGATTAGTGGTAGTTTTGTAATTTAATTAGATGAGGAATTAAAACTATGTTATATAAAGAGATTAGAATTTAAGTGTAAAGTTTATGAATTAATGTGGTTGTTTTGTAAATAACCGAAATACAAGTTTAAGAATTTAGATTTAAATAAATATAGGTCCTATATGGATATTTGGAGGATTTAGAAGAAAGAATTTTGATTAAAGGAATTATGGAATTAAAACTATGGCTTACATGGTTATAAGGAATTAAAAGATAAACAATAAATATTATTTATGGTTAAAAGGAGAATAATAAAACCATAAGAATTTTATGTCTATGTATGACATATAAATATAGTTAAGAAATTATAAGTTGTTATGTCACCTAGACAAATAAAATAAACAACAAATGCAATAAACACATATATGTGCATTAAAGGATGTATAAATAAATCAAAAGGAATAACAAATAAGTTATACATTAAATCATGAGGTAATTAAAAGAAATAAACCTCACATGAAATAACAAATACGAGATTTGTTAAATGATCCAATAGAATTATTATATAAGGGTAACATAAATTAACCCTCTCAGTCAATCCTATTCTAGGACTCTGTTTGACCAGACGTTGATCGGGAATTAAACGAGTACAGTCTACGGTGAACGGTATGGGATTCTTGCAACCTGTTTTCTACCGGATTACACCGGCTTGTGTGCTATCTGTTGTTTGAATCAACGACCAAGATAATTAATGTAAACTGTTGTTTTACTCTTGCACACTGTGGTATTATTTTATGTGCGTGAATGTTGCTGACTACAACGTGTATGTCCCACGCATACAAACACTACTATACCAGTGGATTAAATACCTGCGCTTCAGTATACCGAGGACTTGTACTCGAGTCTCTCACTAACTTCACTTTATAACAACGTCATTATCCTAAACGTGATAATTGACAATACACATTGTGTTCTTGTTTAACGTCTTTATATGACACTTAACAATTCTATACTTCGAGAACGAGGAGCCCAGTTGGATCTGGCCATGCATGCTACAGGAGTTGTACCTGTCTCAGGTCGTCTCCTACTACGTCGCGACGGAACATTCAGTTGGGAGGAAGACTCTATTCCTCCCGGGATTCAAATGCCCATCAGTTCAGTTTGAGGAAGATTTCATTCCTCTAGTGGGATTCATTTTCCCACGCCTCTCAGTTCAGGGTTTAACTACGTTATCTCCTGGGGTTTTTATACCCAACCTTTCTCTATAACGAGGTCACTATACCTCCACTATATTGATATACTTTTATACATCTGTCAGTCCCACTGTGTGGACCCGACAGCTATCAGACATTTCAGTTCAGCTAACTTGACCTTCTGTGTCTTGTTCTATGTGACATTATTGTCCTTGTTTGGATACTTGTTATCATCAGATTATGCTTGTTTACAGCTTTATAAAATGAACTGCATGTGCTCGACAAAGTAGTTGGTGTGGCCCGGTAGACGATGGGCTGCACGTTTTCCATACCAGCATTGTTTGCTGAGCCCCTTTGGGGGCACCCCCATTTTTCAGGTACCTGAAGTTAAGAAGATTACCACACCGAGTGTAGGTGGGGTAGATTCAAGCTATGGGAGTCTTCTTCTAGACATTTATTTTACTTAAGTATTTTACATTAGAGTTTGATTCCTAGTATCTCGGATTGTATTCGTATTCAGACCGTGACTTTTGGAGTTTGTATTCGGAGTTAGCCTTGTTGGTCACAAGGGTGGCCAACGGCATTGTAATACCGCCCGGTTGTTGTATTTATTTCCGCTGCAGTTGTAATTTATTTGGGAGTGATCGCCGTTCAGATTATTGGATTTCGGGTTGGGGTGTTACATTAAGCGAGTAAATTGGAATGAGTAGAAGTCCGATATAGTTTCGGCCACGCGTGAGGATGCGGAGTCACAAGAGGTTGGCTGCAATTCCTGACTCTTAAACTGGTCCGCGGCCCAAACCCCTTAAATGGGTAGCATCCCGGATTGGTGAGTCAAGTAAATCCCGGAGGTGGGACGGTGTAGTCCCCGGGCCGGAGGTCCCGACGACTTAACATGAGTAAGAGTAAGAGTAAGTAAGTATGGATCCGTAAGTATGTATGAGTATGTATGTGTAAGTAATGTGGAACGAGTAAAAGAGTAATCTCCACCCGATTAACCCGGGTGGACCAATATGAGCTAACAAGTTTATTGGGTTGTGTACGAATTGCGTATGTATTGTATATTGTATTGTGTATTGTGGAATTCAGAAAGGTAAGTATGTATCGTTGGGCTGTATGGATTACTATGTATGAACTGAAGTGTATGTATTGTAGTGTATGTATGTATACTTGCGTAATGTATTGTAATATTATGTATAAGAGCATGTATGCATGTATGTTTGAATGAAATCAACCGCATGTATTCGACCAAGTGGTCGGCGTACCCTCACTAGTACGCGGGGTATGCGGTTATCATGCGCAGCGAAAGCTGACCCCCTAGGGGGAACGTTTTTAGTGTGCAGGTACCCGAAGGGAACCTGATCAAGGTAAGAAGCCGACGATACACCCTTGTACTTTAGAAAGTAAGTAGTTGTGAGGAATGGGTAGATGTAGACTCCTAGTGAGTATGTATGAACTTGGAAGTGATATTGTAATTGTATAAGGATCCTAGCAAACTCGGTATGTAGCTTATATTGTGTTGTACTTGGAGTATTGTATCGAATGAAGATTGTATTGGTATTTGGTAAATGGAGGATGTATTGTATATTTGTAGTACTCGGGATTCCGGTCCATCAGACCGATGCTGTATGTAGAAGTAGTGGCCTTGTTAGTCACGTGGGTGACTAACGGCATTGTATCACCCATTGTACGTAAGAATATATCTGCTGCGTGTATCTGGTATGTAAGGAGATTTGACGGTAAGTATTGTATTAATGGTAGGGGTGTTACATAAATTGTTATAGGTTCAATATCAAATTTGAAGTTTTTTATCACATATGAGCTTAAAAAACTTCAAATTTGATATTGAACCAAAATATAACACTTTAGCATCGTCTATGTAAAGTTTCATCAATTTTAGACAACGTTTAAGCATGTTTAAAGCTGAATTACGAAAAAACAGTGGTATTTTGTGAATTAGAAACTTAAACAATGGTATCTTATGAATTTTCCCTTTGTTTTTTTAATTCTGGTCAATGACATAGTGGCATTTCATGGACTTTTACAAAAACATAGTGGCATTTCGTGACTTTATTTTTTTAGTGACATTTCATGAATTAGCCAAAAATATAGTGGTATTTCATGAAATTTCCCTATATTATATGTTTATATTTTGTATGTTATTAAAGTTGTAAACTATATGTATATATATTTTTTAATTATGTTATTCATATATTTTTATTCATTTTATCAATTTATATGTTATTATAATTATTATATTGTGAATTATAATTATTAATTTGATATCTTTTGAATTAAACTAACAATTGTTAAAAAGTAAGTATTTCAATTATAAATTTGTTTGAAGTTTTGTGTATATTAATATTTATAAATTATTAATAGTATTTCAAATTTAAATATTTTTTAGTTATTTTATTGTTATTTTAAACACTTGTTTAAATTACACTTTTTTTTGATAAAATGCCCTTGAGTACAAAAATAGTATATTGTGAACTTCAAACATTGTTTACAATGTCATGGGTAAAATAATCACTGTTTAAGATCATTTCATGAATTAGGGATATTTTGTGTGTAATGATATCTTGTAAACGTGTTTGAATAAGGGTATAATGTCAATTAAGTAATCTTTTAGTGATGTATTGTAAATTTCTCCGTATCTTTTTTTAAACCAACTACAACTTGCAAAGTCAATTTTAATAGCCAAACCTTGAAATAAAGGGGCGGCAGCACTAATCTGAAGATATAGGAAGTAGCTCTGTAGCCCTCGTTCCCCGATTTATTGATTTCCTCTGTTAGACTTAGCTTCATCCTCGGAATTTTTTCTTTCTGTCGACGTTCAAATCCAACTCTGTTTTAAGGATCTCTTGTATCAGGCAATTTACTCGCAGGTATGAATCTCGACCTCTGATCATAGTCTCTTTCATTCTGTTTCTATAGGTGTCGTTGTATTGTTTTTCCGATTAGGCCATTAAGAGATCAGCTTAGACCCAGATTTTTCAAGGAAGAGAACATGGAGAATAACTTCACCGGTTGAAATCTAGAATTTTAAGATTGTCCCATCACGTCTAAACCAGCTTTGCCGTATTTCTTCATCGTTTTTACCCGTTTAACATGAAGTTGTAAATTAGGGGTTTCTGACGATTCATCCTACGGTTGTATCAGATGAAGATAGTTATTTACTCTTTAATTGGCGAATTAACAGTTTTCTTCATTAACTTGCAATTTTCTGAAGCTCCGTTGGTTAGCGTCTTCAACGGAATAGCTACCCTAATTTGCATAGCAAAGCTGAAACTTCGCTTAGTGCCATCTTAGAATAATTTTTAATACATATTTCTTTTGTTTTATTTGTTGTTGAAATAGATTTGTATTTTCATAGGACCACTGATTCGTCAAAGAAAGATACTCTTTGATGGAGGCCATGTTATGCCTGTAGTCTTAGGACATTTCATATGGTTACTTGTTGAATGTTGATTATTCTGCAAGCGTCTGAAAAGCTTGGGAGCTTTCTTTGAGCAGCCTGAAAGTACTAGTCTTTTGTGTTCCATGGAGAAAGAATCGCCTTCCAGCTTTTTTGTAAATGATGGATCATTCATGGAGCGGTTCAAGCAACTTCAGCAAGAGAATGTGAAGGGAGCGGCTTCAGAAAACCCTAATCAGGAATCAAGTGCCACTGTTGCTTCAAGTTTTAAACCTGTTAGTATGAGCATTGGAAACAAAGCCAAGGCTAATACTGGGATCCGAGCCAATACTATTTCAGGAGGGAAGTTAGCATTCAGTCTGAAACAGAAATCCAAGATTGTGACTCCGTCTGTGAAGTTGTGCGAAGATGAAGAAGAAGAAGAAAATGGAAGTAGCAGTTCACTTGTTGATGGAGCAGCTAAACGACAGAAGTTGGGGTGCCCTGAAGCTCCAAATGATTCATCAGTTCGACTAGATGTTGGTAAACTACTGGTTATTTGCACAAATTCTGTTTTTATATCAGGTTGTGTTTTGGTGCTGGTGCTTTTCTGTTATTTGCTAAGAATGAGGTAATTAGGGAAAGATTGCTCTGACACTTGTTTTTTATCCGGTAATTGTGGGTCTCTTTATGCTTTCTTATGCTATGAGGTTTATGGGGTCATGCCTTAACTTTTCCTTATTATGCATTAGGTTTACATGTCCATTGTGCTAATAAAATGGTTTTAATTTCTCCGTCCAGACATATTAATTGTGTTTCCATCATCAATCAATTTAAGGCGAGTTTAATGAACTATACTAATGAAACTTTGTTGAGAACCCATCAACTTATCGATTAGTTTTGTACACAGTGGTTAACTATAAACTTTGCCCTTGTACTTTCTGAATAATATAAACTCTTCAAATTTCTCTGGTCTTTTTAGAACTTATACAATCTTAATTTTTACCAGACAGTGAGTATCCAAGGCATAGTGCCAGTATGGAATTCATTTTAACATCCACATTGGCTATCTGTAGTTCTGAATATACTATATTTTCTATGCATGTCCTCTGGTATAATAAATGATGTAAACTTTTCTTTCGTTGTAGCCCAGTGTCACTATGGTACGTACTTTTGAGCTCTAAAGGCATAGTGAAATTAGCTTTGAATGTGTCTTGTCTCATGAATGCAGCATACACATTAGTGGATTCGAAGGTGTTGAATCAAAGATTTGGAATATGTTCCAGACCTGCTAGAAGAGTAATTTGCATTCCTTGATCATGCACTTGGTATTAATCAGTTCTTTAAGTGAAATGCAGCCCCTGCTTCCCCAAGTGACCCTACAGTCAAGAAAGTTGCTGATAAGCTAGCTAGTTTTGTTGCTAAAAATGGACGGAACTTTGAGCATGTTACTCGCCAGAGAAATCCTGGAGACACCCCTTTCAAGTATATTTTTTCTTCTAGGCGTTCTATCTGACAATTCATATATTTCTCATACTTGCCTTTCTGAAATATTTTGTTTGGTCTGTTGGCAGATTTCTATTTGATGAAAGTTGTGCTGATTTCAAATACTATGAATACCGGCTTCAAGTAGAGGAAAAGTTACTTGGAAAAAAGAAAGAGTTGGAGGCTTCCAGACCTGGTTGGTTCTTGAACGTGCCATCTCTTTTCACTCCTTTTTCAGCATTAGCTGATTTTCTTTCTGTCTTGTTTAGTATATTTCATGTTTTTAATGTGATGGTAATATTTTATAACTGAAAGACATTAAATTTTTCTTTTTTATTAGTAAAATTTGGATCAATAGAAGGTAGGGTTCTTTGTCCGTCATGGTGTATGTATCTGAAGTTACTGTGACCTGGTCTAAAGTCTTTGATTTGAGTATTTCTCCTGCTAGTCTAAATTACCTTGGTTTTATATTTCTGTCGAACTTAAATTGTTCATCGTTTATTATACCCAAACAAATTGAATTGCTATGACAAATTGAGTTGCTATGACGCAGACAATTCTTTGTGAACTTGTATCTTTTGCTGCGTAACACTAGGAGAAGACTGTTAACCTCTAGTAGCTCAGGCTTCCAAGGGAAATTTCGTGGGATTGTAACTCAAGTTTCATTAATTATGCTTCAGTGTAAATCGGTAGGACAGGTAATGGATGGGAATAAAGAGCCAAGCAAAGAGATTGACAGGAGGATCTTAAATAAAAAAAGTACTTAGTGCAATGACAAGAGGATTTGACTTTTAGAGCTGGTGTAGGAAAGCATATACTTGCTAATTTTATTTAGTCAAGACTATGATTTTCAACTGCAGAAGTATACAATCAATCACAGATGATAACTTTGAACTAATCTAAGCTTCTAAATATACTGTTTTCTGGGTGAGCTCTTAGACAAACTAAATACTACCTCCATGCCACTGGGAATGTCCTGTTTACTATTTGGACATGTTGTTCAACTTCAATATTTAGCATATAAGATAAAGTAATTTTATAAATCTAAGTTATGCAATAGATTCCTTGCATAATAAACTATATCTTGACAATTTTAGTTTCATAAAATTAGCTAATTTTATATGTTAAATATTGATATGAAAAAACGTGCCAAAAAGCAAACAGGACAATCTTGGTGGGACGGAGATAGTAGCTTTGTATCTTATCATGTTGTTGACTCAAGTTCATGTTTCTGACATATAGTGAATATTATCTAGCATGTAATTACATTTTGACATACTTGGGCATTTGATTTAAGATTTTAGAGTCCTTGTGCCTGTATTGTCTTACATTTTTTAAGTCACCTGTTAGGGCTGAGGTATGTTTTGTTATGTATGATATAATTACTTATATGTTCAGATTGAATGCTCGCAAATGACACTTTTTTTTTTTGGAAAATATTGAATTTATCCTTTTATGTCACATATAATGTATTTAAAATAATGCATGCTAATGCCTGCTGCTCTCTTTCATGTATTCTGTTTCACATGTTGTGACCCTTCTTAACAAAAGCTCTTATTGCTTTGATATAGGTACTGCTAGCAATTCTGTTTCCCGTGGTCTTCATAGTACAACAAAGCATCAGCCATCAAACTATCACACCCCAGCTTCAGCGCTTTATGAAGGCAACAAAACGAATTTACATCATAGTGGAGCGGAAAAAAGTGGTAATTTGACATGATACTGGCACTCATTTTGCCCAGTTTTCTGCAGTCATGGTTATTTAGATGAATAAGTGTCATTTTTAATTGATTTATGATGTTTCGTGTGGTTTTTCGTGTATCTCTGTCTTGTTTTTGTGCAAAATTTCTTCTGTATCTAAAGTATGCTGGCCTATACGAATTTATTATTGTTACAGGTGATTCTGGTGCTCCCTCTGGGGCTGATCCTATAGCCATGATGGAGTATTACGCAAAAAAGGCTGCACAAGAAGAGAGAAAGAGACCATTTAAACAGTCACATGATGAGATGCCTCCCCCTGCTTCTCTTCATGGTTAGTTTCTACATTTGCTATAATTTAGAAAAAAGGTTGAAAAAACAGTCAGTCTTATTTTATCACATGAGGCGAATGTGAATATGACCTTAGACTGAAACCTTTGGGGAAAACTGTGTCAGATCATACGATTTAACAGTGACAATTTCATTTATTTCGGTTAATACAGCAGCTCCTGGGAAAAAAGGGCATCACATGGGAGATTATATACCACTCGAAGAGCTGGAGAAGTTTATGGCTAATTGTAATGATGCATCGGCTCAGAAAGCTGCAAAAGAAGCTGCTGAAAGGGCAAAGATACAGGCTGACAATGTTGGTCATAAGCTACTTTCAAAGATGGGTTGGAAAGAAGGTATTTTTCTTACTATGTATCTGCCAATCATCTTCGTGTAGTTTGGAGTTCATGCAAGATAATCATGAGTTGTGAAATGGTTCATGAATTTGATTTGGTGCCATTGCTTAATAGTAGAGGATATGGCAGGCATTTTGTGGTAAAATCAAACATTCCTCACGTTGTAATAACAGGTGAGGGCCTTGGGAGCTCCAGGAAAGGTATTGCAGATCCAATCATGGCCGGTGATGTTAAGCAGAATAATCTGGGAGTTGGGGCTCACAATCCTGGTGAGGTACTTCCTGAAGATGACATTTACGAGCAGTACAAGAAACGCATGATGCTGGGCTATCGTCACCGTCCCAACCCTTTGGTATTTATACCCTACTAAGCTGAATTTCACTCCGATTGTCTCTGTCCATTGATCATCTAACTCGGGTTTCAATTTGTTTCTGCAGAATAACCCTCGGAAAGCATATTACTGAGTGTCTTCCTTGTTGCTTGACATTTTGTTGTCCGCATTTTTTGTGTTCGTTGGTAATTGGCTGCCTTTGTTCTCTGTTTCTCTTTGATAAGATGTTACATGTCATGTAAGACATTCAGACAAGAAATATGCTAGTTTGCTTTGGTTGGATATTGTTGTATCCTATTCTAACACATTTTCGGGGCATGGGCGTGTGGGCGCGGGGTTGTTCGCCTCCGCTGGGTTGTTCGCCTCCGCTGGGTAGTTCACATGTCTAGGATTGAACTGAAGGTGAGAGTAAAGCATAAATTGGTGTTGGGTTTACCTTAAGTGGAAGGTTGAGCATGTTGCGGTGATTGGTTGGTGTTTCTTATGCACTGCAATTCTCGCAAGAAAAACTCGTAATATTTCACTAAATTTTTGCTAATTTTAGCTTCGTTACATAATGACATTAATTATGTGGCTTAACTAATCAATTGCCATTTTGACTATTAATAAGTAGAAACAGGAAAAAATACCGGAACTAATTAACATTAACCAAAATTAATAGTGCACTACTAGGTGTTAAATACTACAGTATTAAAATTCAAAAATACTACTAACACACAAAGATAAATATTAAAATTATTAAATATTGTAGAACAATTTAAAGCTATAAAATATAATAAAATTGAAAGTGTTTACAAAATTATCAAGTACCATAAAATTGTAATATAAATGTTAATTTATAAACAAGATAATGTTATATAACGTATGGTGGTTGTATGTACTCTTAGAAATTATACAGGTAACGAGATGATCACATAGAAAAGTAATAAAACTACAGCAAAAGGCCGTACAACAAAGCCAGTATAAACAAGGAAACCTTAACTAAACTCAGTTGATGGAGAGAACAAGCTGGGGCACCGACTACCGCCTTGACAATTAAGATTTTTGATAACATCTAGATTGTATTGGTAGTGGAACCCTACGCACCTATATTTTGCCCTTCTCTACCGATATGATGAGCTAGTAAATGAGCATCAATATTTCTGGTCTATCTATATGGGATGAAAAAGACTTGTGGAAAGAAAATATAGAAGACATTGCATCCCGCAGGACCAAATTCATCTTCAATAAAAAATTACCGTTGCCTTTTAAAAAAACTAATGTTAGAAGACGATCCGGAAAGGTTCGAACATCACAAGCTCCCACTTTGTTAGCCATACCTAGTCCAAAATCAACGCGTTGGCTTCAACCATTGCAGGCAACCATGAGTTGGTTGTGTTAGTAATACCAACAACAATGATATGTCCATTTACCATTTTTACAAACCACCCCTATTCCAAAACTATTCACTGTCACACTTCCATCGACATAGACATATAACAACGTTAGCAGAGATTATATGGACATCATCATCATCCAAACATAGATCTGGATTTTTCATAACACAACCTGTGTAATGTAGCTCTGGGCTTTGATCCATTCCTTAGGCCATTGAGTTAACTCGACCAATCATAAACATCTTGTAAACCAGAGTTTCCAGAGCAGCAAGACAAGTCTCTCAATCTCAGCTAGACATTGTGGTAAGCATAAATAGAGGAACCACTCACGAAAAGCATTGTCACTATCAAATATTAGTCGGGCGCGAAATACCTTCTATGGACCACCACCCTTTAGTGACTGAGAAATGCAGGAAAACATGATTCATGCTCTCATAACCACCACAGAAAGTGCACCATTAGGCTAAGTCATTCTTACATCGATTGAGGATCAATGCTCGACAAGGTACGATGCCCAGTAGAATTTTCCAAGCAAATAAGTGAATTTGAAGAGGAGATAAGCATTTCCTTAACTTTTTCATAATAGAGCCAACTCGACTTCTGTAAGAACAAGAACCATCCTTGTGGGACTTAAGTGAGGAAGCAAGATGATGAGCCAGTTTAACCGAGATAGTGCCATTTTTGTTTCGCCCTAACACCAACCATCCTTAAACAATGAATTGCTTAGCCTAGTGTTGAGAATTAGATCTGCATCTTCTTCAGTAAACTAGTTGCAGATTAAATTTTCATTCCAGCTTCTTTCATTTTTATTAATGAGCTAAGATATTCGTCCATCAGTATGGACATTATATGGCATATGTCATTCTCAAGGATTTCCTCCATTTTTTCCCAACAGCTGTCAATCCTTAAGTTTGATACTTGTTCCATCACCCATTACCCTCCGTGCACCAATCCAAAGTAAATACAAAGCCCCACAAAAGCAATAGCCACACAGGGCTTGGTCGTGCTCTTAACTGCGCATTAAGTATAAGATCTTCCCTACAATACTTGGCTCTTAGAACTCTTGCCACCAAGGGGGCATTTGTTTTGAGCAGGGGTAACAGAATGTAATCAGGAAAGGGAAAGGAAAAAAATTCCCTTTGCTTTTCCTAGCTGTTTGGTTGTGAACATTAGATGAAACACTAGTAGAAAACATGAGCCCATATTTCACAACATTAATACTCTGGCCCGAAGCGTCATGAAAATCATCAATGAGGTCTCTAATTTGAGTATTATTCTCCTGGTAAAAACTACACAATCATCAGAAAAACAAAGTAGTAACATCAAATCCCAATCCTCGACATGAGGTGCCTTTATAACTCCTAAAACCGCATCAATTTGAAGAAATAAGGACAAATCTTCCATGTAACAAACAAGCAAGAAAGGTGATAAGGGTCTCCTTTCCTTAATCCACACTCCGGATAAATAAATCTTCTTGGGTAGCCATTAATCCACACTGCAAAGGAAACAAATTTTGGACTACACTAACCTAGTTCTCAATACATCCCATACTCCTTAGCATCCCTAAAACAAAGGACCACTCCACTCGATCAAATGCCTTCATGTCTAACTTTAAAGCAAAATTTCCTCTCTTCTAGAGGGTTTTGATATCTTTATCATGTGAATGAATTCATGAGAAGCTACAATGTTATCAAAGATCAACTGTCCTAGAATAAAAGCCCCTTGATCATCAAATATAACATGTGGCATGACTGCCTTGATCCGGTTGACCAAGATACACGAGATAACCCAATATAAATGAAGAGTTACAGAGTGAGATATGTCAGAAATCTATCAAAATATTCGCCCCCACTTTCTTAGGGATTAAGACCATATGCATATGGTTCAAACCAATAGGCATGTCATTCATATTTTGAACCTATAGTGCAGTATCTATGAAATATGTACCTGCAATATTCCAATAAGATTTAAGGAATACTCCATTTGTTTGGGTGCATATCTTTAAAGATATGTAGAACATTCTCGCGACTGTAAGGCTGTCCCAGAATATTATTTAATTTGATCTAGTGAGATTTGGCCTACAACACAGGCTAAGAGATGGAGATTGGGAATAGGATGAGTAGAGGTAAAAAACTCACTGAAATAATTACGCACCACTTCTTCGACCCCTTCCCAAGTAAAGACCTTTATACCCTGAGCATCAATCAATTCATCAATCATATTTTTGTGTCGTCTATTTTGAATCATGCAAAAAAAAAACCGTGTTGTGGTCCCCTTCCTTTAAACATTGTCGTCTGGAATGCTAAGCCCATCGAGCTTCCTCTTTAAAGAGCAATCAGCCTAGCTGTCTGTTTAAAGCTTTCCAATAGTTGACAACGGCACTGGAAGTAGAGTATCCTACAACCTTAGCAATTTCCTGCTTAAGCTCTGTAAATTCAAGATTTTCCATCCATATTTTCCTACTTCCCCAAGCTCAAAGGGCACGACTACACTTGAAAACTTTATCCAGATTTCCACCTCTACCATTCATTCTCTCGCAAGTATTTTAAACAAACGGTGAACATGCAGGATCATCAACCCAACAATTCTTAAACTTGAACATCTTGGGACCCTTTCTCATTACTGACCAGAGGACTAGTTAAATAGGGTGATGGTTAGAATGTCCCCAACGAAGATAGATATTTCAAGCGTGTGGAAACAATTGCATTCACTGTGTGTTGGCCAAAAAGCGATTGAGTCTACTTCGAGTATTCTAGGCTCCCCAATGCCTATTGGTATACGTGAAAGAATCACAGACAATTCCCAAGTTTTGTAATTCACATGTACTTAAGAAGCTTTGAAAAGTAGCCATACGTCCCTTATGGCGGTGACACCTATGTCTCTGTTTATATATCCATGGAGTTAAGAAAGAATTCCGTATGTTCTCTAGTGAACGCCGAGAACACCACCTGTCATTGGTACCCGACCATCCTTAGACTTTGGTACACCACCAACCAAATCCCAGTCCCTTGTCTATCCAGCGATTGATATGGTGAGCGAAGTAGGTCTGGAATTGCACCAAAATAGCTTGTTGCCAGAATAGGGCAACTCCTTCACTGCGTTTGGTACTATCAACCGCAAGACCGTTATATCCACGCCACCACCGCCCAAAACGGTTCATCTCCATACAGGATACTTTTGCCTTCTAGAGGAAGATGAGGTCAGGAGATTCATCTTGAATTACACTTAAAAACCCATCGAAAAGAGTTAGTGTCCCTAGCCCCCGACAATTAATAACTAAGATACTCATTTAACCATGGAGGAAGTACAAGAGAAAGGATTAAACTAGAGATTGAACAAGGATAGAGTGCGGACCGATTGATACATGTAGGTAAGGATCATATCTATTAAGGCCCAATACACTACAGTCCAGTAATACAGAATAGGCCCATTATTACATACATCATTGATCCCTTATTGTAAAACCCTACTAATATAAATACTCGTATCACTGTAGCCGTCTGCAATACAATCAATACAGAGAACATTCATTGAAATCTATCTCGATACATACCCTATCCTTTTATGGTTTCAGAGCCATTTGGCGTTTTTTCTTGCCGCTCACTCTATCGCATTTTCTCCGATCCTACTTTCCAGCCATGTCGTCGTCTCCAAACCCTGAGAACTCCACCTTATCTGCAACAAACAGCAGCATATCAGGAGCACAAACACAAAACTCATCCATATCCATGCCATCTCTTATATCCCCTATGTCTAATTTCATCAAACTAACAAATGAAAATTACCCAACCTGGAGAAAACAGATAGAGCCATGTCTACGAGGGTATGGGCTCTTTGGATGGATTGATGGAACAAAACAACGCCCATCTGAGAGCATTAATGGATCACCAAACCCAGAATTTACAGTGGGAGCAATATGATCAGATTGCATGTCTGTCATTAATACCTCCATCTCTGAGTCTATCATTGGCAACGTGGTGGATTGCTCTACTGCAGCTGACACTGGAAGGTCTTAAAAAGACATGTTTGCTGCTCAATCTGCAGCAAGAGCTTTCAGGTTCGTGTTCAACTGGGCAACACACGCAAAGGTAATGACACTGTGACTGAATACTTCAAAAAAATGCGAGCTCTAGCTAGCTCTCTCTGCTGCTGGTGAACCCCTCTCTGATTCTCAGCTTTGTTCCTACATTATATCTGGTTTGGGACCAGAGTATGGTCGGTTCAGACCAGTCTCACCATGAGACATGATCCCCTCACATCAATAAATATAGTGCTCTCTTAAATCATGAATCCATTCAAGCACTCAAGCAAATCCTCCCATTCTCTCTGCTAATGCCACGTCTACCAACACTTCCAATAACTACAAAAAATAGCTACAAATCAACGAACCAACAATTCTGAGCGGGGTTCCACTAGAGGACGAGGATCCACAGAGGTGGAGGCTATCAGAAAAACAATCAAACTACCTTTACCGGGAGGCCAGACCACCCGTACCAAATGCCAAGTTTGTCATAAAATGGGTCACACTGCTGCTGTCTGCTATCACAGATACAATCATGCCTACCAGCCAAGTGCCTAGGCAATTTGGTGCTAATTACACCTCAGCAATGTACCAGACATCAACTGGTACCCGATACAGCAGCTACTGAAGCTTCACAAATCAGATGAGTAACTTGAACCTAGACAATCAGCCCTACTCTGGCAATGACGAATGAAATACCCCGAACTTAAATATGGTGATTAGAATATTTTAATATGGTATTTAAAGGCCTAATAGTGCCTAAGTAATTTTGGGTAAAGAAAAAAATCCAAAAGAAATGAGAAAAAAACACTTAGAAGAGGAAAACGCTAAAATAGCGTTAAATAACCATAGGAGGTACGAGACCTCGGTTATAGTATCGTAAGGATTCCTAAGGCTTATTCATTCCTAATTAGTATACGGGGACGATTCCCGAAGGAAACGGATCCAAGAAGTGTATTAAAATGCTAAAAGAGCTTTAGCGCGCGTTTTTTCGAGAAAACGCGAAAACGTAATTTTAAGTGGTCAAACGAACCCGTAAAAATTATAGTTCATTAAATAACTATAAATAAACATTAACGGAAGCTTAATGTCCAATAAAAATAAGGAAACGAGAAAATTCCGGAAAACGGGCCCGGTTAGTAAATAGTATCAAAACCGGGTAAAATAACGAGCGTTTCCTGTAAAAGACGAAAAACGCTCCAACTAGCAGTAATGTGTGGGGCCGATTTTTAAGGGGCCAAATAACCCTCTCACACACATGTAACTAGCTAATAAGTAAAGGGAACCAAAAAGCAAATGGAAAAAAAATAGAAAAGGTACTTTCTTTTCTCTCTCCCCTCATTTCTCTTCTCTCTCCCTCTTTTCCTCACCCAGCCGATTTCCCCCTCCTCTCTCTGCTGGTGGGCGATTTTTGGAGCTTCTCCAACAACAAAACTGGCCTCCCTTCTTCATCCTCATGCTCCATCCTCATGTAAGCTCCAAATCGAAAATAAATCACATATTTGAACTCCCCTCCCCAAGCTCTACATTCCTATCTTTTCAAAATCCGAAAATGAGCAACTTCACCTCCATGGGTTTTCCCCATTTGAAGAGAAAAGTACACCATTGTGGAGCTTGGAGTCTCCTCTTTCCAACAAGGTAAAAATCTCCATGAAAGACCTCACTTTTCTCCATCTCTTGGCATGGCCGATTTTTGGTCTCTCTCTCTTACCTTGTTTTTCTCTTGTTTTGGAGCATTTTCTCAACCCTCCAATGGTGGAGTAATCCCCTTCTTGATTCAAGGGCGAGAATCCCTCTCAAAGACCTCCAAAGGTAAACCCTAGAAATTGTATTTTGAATGCTTCAATGAACTAGCATAAATCCAAGGGTTAGTGTATTGATTTATACATGTCTTTGTGTATTTGGGTGTTGGGATGGAGTTTGGTAACTCCATCCCCCACAAAATCGATTTGGACAAGAAAGAGAGGAAAATGAGGAATGGAAAAGAAATGAAGGAATCAAAGCTCAAGGTAAGAGCTCCTTCTTAATGCTTAATTAATGCATTAGTGTAATGGGAATGGGTAAACACCTAAAAGAACCTAAACCATTGTATTAGTATTGTAGTTGTGGATGTTTGAGTATTGGGGAGCAAATGTGTGGATTTGTAGACCTTAGAGTCAATGAATGGTGTATGTGTATCAGTATCACTATTTGAGGAAGTAATGACGTATTGGTATTGTAATTGAAGAAATGTGGTGTATTAAGATTTTGTATGAACCTTGTGTGCTGGTAGGACCCTTGTTGGGTGTGGCTAGCTTTAGGTTGAATTTGATGAGAAAGGATGTGTGTGGATAAGTAAGGAAAGTAAATGAACTATGGCGAAATTTTAGTAGGAATTGCGTATTGGGAATGACTTGGTGATAGGAGAACCAAGGTATGTATTGGGGCTAGTAGAGATGTGTAATGACCATGGATTGGTAATTGGAGGATGAGGATAAAGTATATAAAAATCTGTAGCAAGAAGTGATAGGAATGTATTGGAGAAGCTAGGAAAAATTGGAGTGCAAGATGTAGTGAAATGGATGTTGGACTTGGGTATAACATGGTGATTGCTTGGAATTGTATTTGGGATGCTAGTAATGGTATTGGTAGTAGAAGTATTGGATGTGAGGATTGGGTTATAAAATCTGTAGCATAAGTGTAACAAAAACTGTTACAAGTGTTGAAGGGGATGAGGAAAAATTGTGTATATGGATTTAGAAATGAGTAAGGTATTCGGGGGATGAACCAAGGCAATTTTGAGGGCCTAAGTAGTGTTAAAATATGTGGGATTAAGTGTAGGAACAATGGGGAAGTAATGGGTAAAGGAGAGGACTGAAAACAGAAATGAAAACTGAAATACTGGGCCAGGACCGACCTTGGGACGAACTTGCAAGGTCGGTCGAGCCCAGATTTGCAAAGGACGGAAACCTTCTGGAATGGACCGACCTTGGGACCGGACATGCAAGGTCGGTCGGCCAGAAGAATTTCCCGTAATGCAACCTACTGGAATGGACCGACCTTGCGACCGGACTTGCATGGTCGGTCGACTCAAAATTTTCCGTCTTGTAACTTACTGGAATGGACCAACCTTGCGACCGGACTTGCAAGGTCAGTCGGGCCAAAATTTTCCGTCAAGAACTCACTGTAATTTTTCCAGCGTAATTCCTTATTGACTTCGACCGACCTTGGGACCGACCCTGGGTAAGGTCGGTCGAGTCAAACAAAAAAAAGAAAAAAAAAGAAAAAAATAAATATATATATGATTAGAGTTATCATATGTATATAAGTATATCCTATACAATAGGTATATGTAAATGTAGTAATAATCATTAATGGAAAGAAAGGATGAGGAAATGCACATGTGAGTAAGGAAACAAGTTAAGGAAGTTGTAAGTATAAGAACATTAAGTGTACCGGGGATAACGGGGTAAGTAAGGGAGTAGTAATTACTTGTATATCGTATGAGCATAGTATTAATAACAATGTTGGAAACATTATCAGTGGAAACAAGTGTGAACCAAGGAACAAGGGAACACATGGTAAAGCTAACTCGGTGAAAGGTATGATTTCTCATGCCCCGTTGCTAACCGAGTTACGTTTGATTTGTGTGCTGTATGCCGGCTAATCAAGACTAAAGCATGAAAACGGTTTATGCCTTTCATTGTATGTTTGTGAATGTTGTGTGAGCTAACCGTTCTTGATTGATTGTATAGCTTCACTTAGTGCGTAGACCGACTTAAGTGTAGTTGTGTAGTGACTCGCAGTAAGAGTCACGTTGTAAACTAATAGAACCGTAGAAACGCGAAATTAACAAACCAATAACCGGTAACACAAATCAAGGAACTCACTAGAATGTGAGAGAGTGTACGGGAGTAGTAACCTCCCGATAACGGTAGGAGAAACGAAATGAATAACCCACAAACAAAAGTAGTGGAAATATATAAGTAACCTCTATTAGAGGAATTAATCTTGGTGCAAGACATGAACCATGAGAGTAAGGATGACGAGGGATCTCCAAACCCCTTAGCAATTAGTCGACCCATTATGAGAGGACCCGACTGATGTAAGTATGCCCCGAACGAGAGAGTATTCGATATGTTGGGGAAACCCTTAAATCTGAGGATACTGGACGGTGGTAATTCCCTAAGCTAGCAGAGGTTATCGAGAGAGATACTTCTAGGCTAATCCATGAGATTGTATTATACTCTGAGAGAAGAGTGTTGGGAATTTGAGTAGTCTGGTAAAACGGACATTTGAGATTTGAGGAGCTAAGCGTATAGCCCTCGTATTGTAGGTCCGGTGGCGAGTCTTGTGTATGACTCCGCCCAGAGGCCAAAGTAATGAGTAATGAGTAATGAGTATTGCGTAAGTATGAGCAAAGTAATGGGTACTGAGTAAGAAGTGAGTATGAGTATGTAATGAGTACCGAGTATTGAGTATGTATGAGTAATGACTGAGTACTGAGTACGTATGAGTAAGTATGGAGTGTCGGGTAGCAAGTATACACAAGTATAGTAACGAGTACAGAGTAAGGATCGTGTACGAGTAGGATACCGAACATGGAGTGATGAGTATACAGGAGTAAGGAGTGAGTATGAGTAGGGTAACGAGTAACGCAACGAAGGAGTATTGAACAAATAGCTAGTATGAACGGTTGACGATCGAATTGTCTTCCTTAGTAAGTATTGAACCTTGTATGTGTATGTAGGTATTGTGAATGTATTGTTGTAGCATGAGTATGTATGTATGCATGTAAAATGAACTCCATGTAATCCGACCCAAAGTAGTCGGCGTACCGCGGTAGCAGCGGTATATGCGAATTTCATGCGCAGCGTAAGCTGACCCCCTCGGGGGACCGTTTTTAGTGTGCAGGTACTCGAAGCTGATCACCGTTCGAGAGAGTAGGACGGGGACTGCTACGTAAGCATGGGTAGATGTATGAAAGGGTTTGTACTTGTAATGTATTGGAAAATTGGAAGTTCAAGCAGTATCGGTAAATTAAGGATTGTAGTATACTCGGTATAGTAATGAATTGAAGTTGTAATTGAATTATGGAAGAGTAAGCAATGGGAAGTATTGTATTATGTAGAGTACTCGGTATGTTCATATTCATCAGACCGATAGTATGTAGTATTGTAACTCGCCTTGTTAGTCACGTGGGTGACTAACGGAATTGTACACCCGCCGTTATGTATGTAGTATCCGCTGCGAAGGTAAGTATTTGTACAGTAATGACGGTATTAGCGGTAGGGGTGTTACAACGAGGTTCTACTTGGAAATGGTAACACTCTATCCATTCATAGCACAGGTTCAGGTCGATTTCGACACTCTAATTCCTCATTCACTATGTCTAATCTCCTTTACACTCCCGACCTTACAAAAAACCTGCTATCTGTTCATCGGTTTGCTCTTGAAAACAATGTTTATTTTGAGTTTCATCCCCATTTTTTCTATATCAAGGATCGTCACAAGGGGACAGTTCTAGCCAAAGGAGGAGTTAGAGGGGGAATCTACCAGCTTCGTCTTGAGCCCTATCAGAAAGTTCATCCTCCTAGCTATCAGCTTCACAACACTAGCAAGGCAGCTACTCAAACTTGGCATCTTCTCCTAGGTCACCCTTCCCCAAGGATGACACAATTTACTATAAATAAATATCAACTGCCCTGTAGTAAAACTTCTTTAGATTTATCCCACTGTGTGGGCTGTTTTAAAGGCAAGATGCATTCTCTGCCTCATCTAGAGAGAAACACTACTTACTCTAGACCTTTTGAACTGCTTTTTGTTGATGTTTGGGGACCTGCCCCAGTTTTGACCCTAAATGGGGGAAAATATTATTTGTCTATTGTTGATGCCTACTCTAAATTCACATGGATTTATGTTCTCTCTCTGAAATCCACTGTTACTAAGATTTTCCAGGAGTTTATGGCATATGTTCTCACTCAGTTTAAAACATCAATCCAAGCTGTTCAAAGTGATGGAGGAGGTGAGTTTCAGTCTCTCTCAAAAATACTTAAGGAGCACGGTATTCTACATAGATTATCTTGTCCTTATTCACATGCTCAGAATGGTACAGTAGAAACGAGGCATAGGAGAATTGTTGACAAAGGTCTTGCTATGTTAGCTCATGCTCAACTGCCTTATGAATTCTGGGGAACTGCTTTCACCACTGTTGTTTACTTGATCAACAGAACACCATCTTCTGTTCTAAATTTTAAATCCCCTTATGAGGTGTTATTTGGACACCGACCAGATTATTCTGTTCTGAAGGTTTATGGATGTGGTTGTTGGCCGAATTTGAGACCAGTAAATAAACACAAGTTCAGTTTCAGGTCTGTTCATTGTGTCTTTCTTGGCTATGGACCGAATACCACGGGCTATTTGTGCTATGATCCTACAGAAAAGAAAATCTACCTTTCCAGAGATGTGTTGTTTAATGAGTCGGAATTTCCTTACCCCAATCTTTCTAGTCCCTCATCCTTCTCCACTGCAAACGACTCCACACCCAATATCACCGCTACTATACCACTCATACCTTCCTTCCCATCTACCTCACAACACCACACACCCTCTCCCTCTAACAACACTCTTTCTCCCCTACCAGTATCAACCTCCTCCTCTCCCAGATCTGATAACAGTCGCCACTCAAACACACCCATACCTTCTCCTACCTCTACTACATCTTCCACTATCTCTCCTATTTCTCATCCAGTACCCGACTCTCCCCATCCCTCACCATCACTACATCAGTCCCCACCTCTCACAAACACCAACATACACCCAATGGTCACTAGAGGCAAAGATAACATCAGGAAGCCACTTGTTAGACATGATGAAACTATTCTCTGGCCTCACTTACACTCGACCACCCTATCTTCCACTCTAGTTCCAGATGAACCCACATTTAAACAGGCCCTCCTATATCCAGAATGGAGACAAGCGCTTCTCAAGGAATTTCAGGCTCTAATTCACACTCAGACATGGGAACTAGTTCCTAAACCTCCTCAGGCAAACATTTTGGGAGTGAAATGGATTTTAAAAACCAAAAGAAATTCTGATGGAAGCATTGAACGAAGGAAGGCAAGGCTGGTTGCTAGGGGTTTCTCACAAACAGAGGGCTTAGACTACTCTGAGACCTTCAGTCCCGTGGTAAAACCTACTACTATTCGCATTATTCTCACTCTAGCCACTATCTATGGCTGGCCTATTCGGCATTTAGACATTCAAAATGCCTTTCTACAAGGAGATCTACAAGAAAATGTCTATATGACTCAACCCCAGGTTTTCTTCACCCACAGTTTCCCAATTATGTATGCAAACTCAGAAAATCTATCTCTGGGCTCAAGCAAGCACCTAGAGCATGGTTTCATAAACTTCGTGACACTCTTATAGATATGGGGTTCAGAGATTCCAAGGCTGATGCGTCTCTTTTTATATACAGTACAGCAGGCGAGACACTATTAGCTTTAATCTATGTGGATGACATAATTTTTACAGGAAACACAGAGGCTATTTTAGCAACATTCATTCGTCAACTATCAAAAGTCTTTCCTGTCAAAGATTTGGGTCACGCGCACTACTTTCTGGGCATTCAACTCCAGCGTAATAAAACTGGCCTATTTCTATCGCAACAGCGGTACATAAATGACATTGTTGCTCGGGCTAAACTCACCAAATCCAGATCAGTGTCGACTCCTATGGCCCCCTCATCTACAGAGTCTGCGACAAAAAGCCCTACCTTTCCTGACATAACTCTATTTCGCAGCTTAATTGGGGGTCTCCAATACGTCACAATAACCAGACCAGACATCACGTTTGCAGTAAACAAATTATGTCAACACATGCATAAACCAACTGAATTACATTGGAAAGCCCTAAAACGCATCTTGCGTTACCTAAACTCAACTGCCACTACTACAAAAAAGGCCTATTTCGGCACCCCTATTTCAGCGGTTGTTCTTACAACCGCCGAAATAGGGCCCTGAAAACTTCTATGTGTAAAAAAACAACCTATTTCGGCTGTTCTTAGCTAGGAACCGCCGAAATAGGGTCGTCGAAAATTCTATGCATAAAAAAAGACACCTATTTCGGCGGTTCTTAGTTAGGAACCGCCGAAATAGGTGTCTTTATTATGCATAGAATTTTTGATGACCCTATTTCGGCGGTTCCTAGCTAAGAACCGCCGAAATAGGTTGTTTTCCCGGTTCTATTTTTCCCATTCCCGGTTTTTTTAGACGAAATTTTTTGAAAAAATTTGCCTCTGCCTTATATTGTTCCGACCCTTCGCGTTCGTGTCTCTCTCTCCTCATTCTCTTCACTCACCGCAAATTCACAACCCTAACTGGCGCCTCTCCTTTGCGCCTCTGCCTTCATTCTCTTCTTGGTCTGCGATTGTGGAGTGATAAATCACTTGAACTGCTGCATCTTGCTCCAGATTGAAGATGGGGCTAAATCTGTTCATTCCAGAATCAGTAATATACTCGAACTTATTTTTCCTTCTCTCTCGTGAACAAGAAACATACATGCTCATGCCTATTCATTCTCTTCTTGTGTTTCACCTGTGCAGTGATGAATCACTGGAACCGCTGCAAATGGAGAACAAGGAACATGCTCTGCGCGAACAAGAAACATACATGCTCATGCCTCTTCGTTCACTTCTTGTGTTTCACCTGTGCAGTGATAAATCACTGGAACCGCTGCGAATGAAGAACAAGGAACATGCTCTGCGCGCCTGTGCGCAGTGAATCACTGGAACTGCTGCGTCTTGATGCGAGGTTGAAGACGATGCAAAGAGCGGATTTTTTTTAAAAAAAATACACCTATTTCGGCGGTTGTTAGCTAGGAACCGCCGAAATAGGTGTGTTTTTTTTTTCTAAAAACATGCCTATTTCGGCGGTTCTTCAACCGCCGAATTAGGATCGCACATCTATTTCGGCGGCCTCCATTTCGGCGGTTCAGAACCGCCGAAATAGGCCCAAAACAACCGCCGAAATAGACCTGTTTTACACTAGTGTGCTGATCTGCAATTTCATATAGCCGCGAACTCGACTCTCCAACTCTCCGCGTTTGCTGACGCTGACTGGGGAGGAACTTCAGAAGACTGCCGCTCAACCACTGGATTTTGTGTCTTTCTGGGGAAGAATCTGGTCGCTTGGCAGTCGAAGAAACAACCCACCATCGCTCGATCCACTACTGAGGCCGAATATCAGTCACTTGCTCATGGCACTTGCGAAATCATCTGGATTCAACAACTGCTCGCAGATCTTGGTGTTTTTCTCAAAAATCCCGCGATACTCTGGTGTGATAATTTGGGAGCGACTTACTTAGCCGCTAATCCAGTTCTTCATTCGCGAGTTAAACACGTTGCTCTTGACTTTAATTTTGTTAGGGAAAAAGTCAGCAATAAGTCTCTTCTGATCCAGTTTATTCACACCATGGATCAAACCGCAGACATTTTAACAAAGCCTCTTCCAGGCCCACGCTTTGCTACTCTTCGCTCCAAGCTGCAATTGGTGCCGCTTGGACTGCGGGAAGATATTAAGGCCCAATACACTACAGTCCAGTAATACAGAATAGGCCCATTATTACATACATCATTGATCCCTTATTGTAAAACCCTACTAATATAAATACTCGTATCACTGTAGCCGTCTGCAATACAATCAATACAGAGAACATTCATTGAAATCTATCTCGATACATACGCTATCCTTTTAATATCAACATGCAACTGACATGCAAAAGACAATACATAAATGACAGAGGCAAAATGTGAGGATGAGACACAGAACAAAGAGAGTAGAAAAGAGAGAAAATACACCTCTGCTAGCAGTAGAAGGGTAACCTTTGGCGTTGCACTCTTTTATATCAAGTAAACTAGCTTTGACAAGTGGTTATAAGATAACTGAAATTGCAAGTTATGGGTTATAGTCCAAAGTGAAAAATAATGAATAGTCTTGAAAATGCTATAAATTTTTTTTTTTATTCTTTTATGAAAATATATTGGTAGATTATGCAAGTAAATAACTCTTTTGTTGCTGCTTAATATGGTCTTAAAATGTGTAGAATAAGTTAATTTGAATGATCCACATTTTACAGTATATCTCTTATCAAATAAAAAATCTATTATAAAAATTTATTTGTTTTCAAATAAACAAAGCATGATAAAAAAAAGTAGTAGAATGATCTAAAAAAAATAAGATGATGGAGACAGCGAACCTGACCATAGCCCACCCACCCATCATCTAAGTTCTTAACAGACTTAGCCGACCAAAACCTTCCTTTCAGAACACAACACCACATTTTGCTCTAGTTAGTTTCTCTTTCAAATCAACCGCCACTTGAGGAAGAGGAAAGATAAGAACGGAAGTGAAGGAGCCAAAGAGTAATTTGCATTGATCACCCCGCCACAAACAAAAAACTAGCTAGAGAGAAACTGGTAATTCACAAGCTACATAACTATGAGGAAGAGTAGAGTTCTACTTTTGGTAGCAATTCTACTGGGTATAACAGCTGGTTACTCAAGTAAGCATATAATTCATTCTGAAATGCTCCTTTTTAGTCTGTGATTCCAACTACTTGTTAAATCTAATTCAACCATCATCTTGGTTTTGTTTTTGTTTCCTCATATGATGGATGGATTGATATATCTTGATCAGGTGGTTCATACTGTGTGTGTAAAGATGGTGTAGCAGAAAATCTTCTACAAACGAATATTGACTATGCTTGCGGTGATGGCAAGGCTAATTGCAGAGCTATTAATACAGGCGGGAGTTGTTACCAGCCAGATACTGTGAAAGCGCACTGTGATTATGCAGTTAATTATTATTATCAGCTACAGAAAGAAGTGAATGGGAGCTGTGATTTTAGTGGTACTGCTATGGTTACTGATACTATTCCACCTGCTAATGTTGCTTCTCCAGGTTGCAGTTATCCAGCCAGCCCCAGGTACATTACTTTACTTTCATTTCATAATTATTAATTAGCAATATTGTATTCTAATTGTTTTGTCAATCTGTATAGTTTGTTTGAACATTGAATTTGTGTTATTGGTGCTTCTATATTAATTATCATGTGAATCTTCAAAGAAAGAGAAGAAAGGAAAAAACTAGATTGATTAGCTAGCAATGAGGACCCATCACCATCATTATCTCCTTCATCTAGTTAGATCATAGTTAACGAGAGAGGTTGATTGGTTGGTTATTTTGTATTTTGTCTCCGAGTCTTGTGTAATTGATTAGGTAGGTACAAATGGACAAATTAAGAAGAGAAGTCTCATTCGAATCTTCTCCTTCGACGACGACGTTTCACCAAACTGTTGTTGTTTATTTTGAGGAACTGTTGTTGTTTCTGAACTTAATTAGTTTAACCTGCTCATTAAATGAATTAACTGGCCAGAAAACAAGATCGACAAAAGAAACTCTTCCAGCTAGCTAGCTAGCATGCAAGTTTACTTTTAATTCGAAATTAATGATTCGTGTTGGTGCCCTTGCTTCATGAATCATAATAATATTGTATAGTAATCATCATCTTAATTATAGTATTTTTAATTACTGAGATATCGAGTGAGTGTGATCTGGGCATTATAATTGATGCATGTAATGCACATTAATTATTCATGCAACACGCTTGATTGTAAGTGTAGTAGGTCCTTTTCTCGTTCTGTTTGTTTTGTATCATTTGGTGATTAGAATTGAATAGTCAAATATACGTTTGCTAATTTGGTTTTTGCACAAGTAATACAGTAGTTTCCAGATGGAACTTGCGTTTACCATCATTAATTGTGGTTCCAAAACAGCTGAAATCATCATACTTGTAGCTAGCTGTCGTACAATATTGATGAACTTGATAATAAGATAATATATTCAAGCATCTTCATTTATTTTATTTTATCATTTCCTTAATTGAAGCAAATATATGTGAAATTGTGAACCAAAATCTTTAATCTCCCTATTTGTAAACCGTTATTATTCTATATTAAGCAATTATTTTCTTATATAAAGATTTTTATATGGTAAATAATATGTAGTAACTCAAATATTTCAATCTATCTTATGGAATATATAAAGATAAAAATATCTAGTTTTATATATGAGAATATTATAATACATGTGAAAAGTATGGTGCCATAATTTTGTTTTAATCTATTTTCCAGCCAAGTGAATGCCGCGGCTGCAGCAGCACCAGCAAGCACACCGTCAATAACTAGCGCGACGGGGTCACCTAGTTCCTCCACTACATACGGCGTTCCGATAGCACCAACCGCATTTGATAACAACTTCAATACCAATGCTGCAGGGCAGCAGCAAGCGTTTTCTCTACTAGTTATCCTCCTGATGTTTCTTTCTAGCTTTTTGTGTTTACGGGGTTGAGTAACATCTACGTACTACTACTTCTACTACTACCCATGGGCATTGGTGCTAGCTGAGGTTGACCTATAGTTTAGTTATTTTTTCCGGAATTGGTTCTCTTTGTCTTCCTTATTTTTTTGTGTGTGAACCCTGCGTGGGCATGTATGTATATGGTCGAAACAAGCAAAAGGAAATTAAAAAATATGGAACAGAAGCAAATTAACTTCCTATTGAAATCTCGACCTAATTAACTTTGATCTTTCAAGTAGAATATGCAAGAAAGACCAAACAATCAATGCAAGGAATAAGAAATGAAAGGTTAGGGGAGTAGTTTAATTTCTCAGTGGCTACGGGAATTCTCTCCTTTGTTGTGAAATCTCTCAACTTGTCTCCCTTGTATATCCCTGGCCTTAGTTCTAATGTCACATTGGATCATCATTACACTTTGCATGTGGGTTTTTGATTTACCTTTCTCCCCAAAATTCCTTCTCCTTGTCTCCATTCCACGCACGGTTGCTCCTACCCAAGTTCATCCCGTCGGTGGGATTTCTTATCGAACGATGGCAACTTCCAGCGAACAAGACCAGGACGATGATATAGCTACCCGGCCGGTGTGCTAATCTCTCACTTACCAAGGACGAGGGTTCGTTCATGAATGTGGACGACTTGCTGGATCAAGCTGGTAACTCGAACGATGAGCAATGTACTCTTGGGAGGTTGTTTACATCAAGATCTACACATTCAAGCTTTGGAGGGGACCTTCGACAAAGCCTAGCGGCTGCATGGCCAAACCAAAGTACCTCTTCATCTTCGAACTTGGTAATGAGGGAAACGTCGATGAAATCTTTAGTCGCGGACCTTGAATCTTCGATAATTCACTCCTGGTTCTTCACAGCTGCATCCAAATAGGGCCTAAAGATCATGAGTTCAGGTTTATCCCGCTCTGGATTCGGATTCACAATGTCTCTTTTGTTCTTCGTCATAAGTTATTCACTAACGCATTTCGGTCAAGCTGGGTAGTTTTCTTGAGTTTGATGAGGATGAGGGTCGTTTGGTGGAGAGTTTTTGAGACTCAAAGTCCAATATGATATTTATAAACTAGTTTTGCGATGTATATCCTTTATGTTGGAAGGCTCTCCATCGATTCTAAGACTCTCCTATGAGAAAATGTTTCCTTTATGCTTACAATGTGGTTTGTTCACCCATACTACGAAGGATTGCCCCAGTTTTAAGGATTTTAATGAGCAAGTGCCTAACTATGGGCCTTGATTGAGGGATTCGAGTTTTCGTATTGGGTGCAAAGCTCTAGGTGAAGATGGCGAGGGTTTCTGGAAGGTGATGGAGGGTGCAGGGAAACGTTCGTGCAACGGGATTGGCGACTCTTCCTTGGCGGATCATGAGGAGGAATGACGGTCACGCTGTCCGGATCCTGATTCAGCTATCCAACCCATTGTAGTTCACCATGATGATTTAGGTGTGAAGGCTGGTGCTAGGTGTAATCCCTCGGCTTTCCAGTAGGATCATGATTCTCACAAGTAAGATTTGAGTGGCAAGCCAATTAGGATGACTAAGAGCCTGAAAAGACTAATTCATGATTTAGTTAAAGAGGCATCCTTAGTGGATTGTCCAGTTCAAAGCTTGGCCAGTGATTCTATGGAGTCCATGGGAGGAAGGAAGAGGAAACTGGACAAGGTCTTTGATGGTATGAAACACCCCTAAACTGTTAAGTACATAAAAACATAATCACGTGAAGATTATTCGACAATATCGTGTCACACTATGCGGGACACGTAATAATTTACGAACAATCACACTAAGCGCGGACATATACATGTCCGAGAACGTGACCACATGTCACCACCTAAGGTTTATTATGAAGCCTAGTTAAATTGTGCACTAGCTAATATATAAAGATCACACTTAGAACGAAATAAAAATATTGTTACAAGTTGTATTACATAATTCAAGGTTATAAGTATTTATAACATGCTATATAACTTGTAATGTCAAAGGTCATCCTATGCTAGATAGCTAGACAGCAAGAACTCATCAAATCAAGAACTAACACATGAATAAGTCATGAAAGGACATGTAACACATGAATTATATTATTAGATTACAAACTAGTTAACATGGTATTATAAAATACCAAGTGAAAGCTAACATTAGCATTAAACTAATGCTGGCCGGCTTAATGCTAAATAAAAGGGAACATTAAGACACCTAGATAGTCTATGAGGTTGACATTACATTACCTACACCTGCCCATATTAAGCTATATACTGAAGCAGCAAAATAAAAATATGCGTAACTACACCAGAATCTGCACCTAGATTCTTGAATAAAGGGGCACCACTTCCTTGTAATCTGAGGGCCATAGTCCCGGTTGAATACAGAGCACTACCTCACCACATTAGTAACAGCAACAGAATAACAATAAGTAGCCTGATTCTTGACAATTCCTGCTCCTGAATCTTGCTTAGGCGTGAAATCATCTGGCCACAATATTCTGTCTTCTATAATGCTCATCCTGCAAGACACTATCTGGTAACTTGAGCCCACTATCCTATTGCTTCCCCACTAACCTATTGTTCCCTCAATAATCTACTATCATCTCAGCTGATTACTGCAACGACTCTGAATCAGAAAGGAAACAAATGAAAGGCTAGAACAATCTGCAATGCTGATCCTGGTGTGAACTTTAAAAAAAATACTGATAACAGGTGGTTGTTGTCTCTCCGGTTGTCGTAGTGGTAAGGGAGTGAGCTGATGACTCTAGGCTCTGTAGAAGTGATCAAGGAGATATTCCATCGAAGACCACAAGCACTAACCTGAGGTGATCTTGATTTCAGTAAACAAAAAAAAAACAATGACATGCACATCAAGCCTGCTATTGCCTCAAACTCTCACGCGTCAGAGGGTATTCTTTTTTGAACTCCCACAAAAAAAACCTACGTTGGAACTCTACCCCACTATCAGATAAGTAGTCTCTATATTCAGTCTCCCCTTGCATATGTCGTTCGATTAAGATCCCTGCCCAGTCTTCCCTCTCCACAGTCACATGCCCACGGTTGTGATTTACTCAGAGTTTCTCCTCCCCTCTGTCACTTTGCTCATGCGGGAAGTACTGGCCAAGCCCCATTTGCAAGCTGCTGTGTTCCCGTTCAAACAAAAAAAAAACTGGTTGAGAACCAGCACCCTGGTTTGGATATCAGTTTCACGGTAAGCCATAACAAACCCTGTGTAAAGCTCATTTCTATTCTTCTGTTGACTAACACAAATACAGATTACACTTTCAACAGTTGGTGTTCCTGTCATGCATCGACCTCTCATGCAGACTCCCAGGATTCATCAAACTAACCTGGACAAAGGCTGCTCAACCCCTTGCTGAAAACACAACCAGAAGGTGAAGTCTTGCAAATGATTTTCAGTGTACTCCAGCCAATATCTGTTCTGTCTTTCCAAGGCCTAGCACTTGAGTAACCATGTCAGTGAGGTCGAGAGTTCAAGGGACTAGGGGTTTAACTTGTGTCAGGAAGCTATCAGAAAGAACCAACTTCAAACAAAAAAAAACTAAAGGTGGTAAGTAAACTAGTGTCTGTACAGTTTTCAGGACTTCCTCTATAAGGAATATCTGTGCACGTGGAAGTGCTCTGAGAAATAAAACGTTGCTAAGGGGCTAGTGGGATCTAATAACTGCCTAGTGCAATGTGTAACCGGTATGCTAACTACATGAGTGTTAGAGGAGACATATAACATATTAGAATGGAAGTAGGAAGTAGCATATTTCAGAAATTTGAGTTCAGTTCTACAGTTTTGCTTGGCCTCAGTATAACCACGTTTCTGTAGGTTTAACAGCAGTGTTTAGGGATTTGTTGTGAGGGTTAAAACCGCATTAAAAAGATAATTAAGTAGTTAGGCAACCTAGGGGGAACTGGAACAAAAAAAAAAAAACAGGAAATAGATATCAGCTTCATACCCCAGTTTCCGCCTAGTTTTACTCACTCCAGTATTAAAACCTTTCAGTAGCTGTGACAAATTTGTTTTGGTTCTGTCTCGAAATTGAAATTTGAGAATACAATTAGCTAGGTGGGAAACCAGTTGAGGGGAAAAGTGAAAGACAGAATTGTGAATATATATAGAAATCAACAAAGAGAAGTTATCAGGTTGAGTTTTCAGTTTTCAGCTTTACCAGTCTCAGTAGTTGAAAGTATCGGTAATCTTAACCAAGTGGTTTTGGGTTGTGTTGAAATTTAAACTATATTAAGATGTGAAACTAAATGGCTAAGGAAAAACAATCAACGACTTCAAGGAAAAGAAACCAGATGTATCAATTCATGCTCTCTGTTGCTGTTTCAGTTTTTAGTTGAGCCCAATTTTCAGCACTATGGAGTTTCAGTTGAACGAGGTTGTAGTGGGTTGTTTAGAGTTAAAAACTGTAACTAAATACATAACTAAGTAGCCAAACAAGATGGAGAAACTAGGAATTACGATAGATAACAGAAAGGAAGCAACAGAAAAGGAAATCGTATCAGTTTCTTGGCTTCTGATTTCTAGCTTCAGGTTCGTGAAAGAACCTTCAGTAGTGTAGTCTTTGATTTGCCTTGGGTTTTATTTTGGGACAGAAGCTTGATAAAACACCTACATAACTGAGCCAGTAATTTAGGAAGAGTTAAAACATCATACAGTACGTTAAAAGTAAAGTTAAATGGAGAAAAACACAAAAGTTGCATTTCAGATTCTGCAACTGGTTGTCTTCTGTATAACCGAAGTCCAGAGCTGATGGAAGGGCTGGGTTAACTGGGAAATCAACCTAAAACCTTGATAAGATGTCCAAATAAGTTTTTCAACACTTTAGAAGGGTTAACAACCACGACTAGTGCATTAAGCGTGGGGTTAGCGGAGGAAGTGCACAGAAACTTGGAAAAAAAATCTGTTCTGTAGTTGGTACTTTCAGTATAATCGGTTTACAGAGGGGATATCCCAACTATGTGGGCTTAATAACAGACTCAAACCCTGGTTAAAACACTTTACTAAGTTAGCAACACATGGGGAGTGTTTTAAACAGAAGAGAAAACTGGTTTAATGCACTGAAAGTGGAATAGAATATAGAGTATACTGAAGTTGTAATTTCTGTTCCTACAGTTTCTGTTTTCTGTATAATTGTATTTAAAAGGAGTTAGTAGTGTTGGGTTGGGTTGTTCGTGAGTGTAAAGCCTTGCTAATACGTTAGACTAAGTATAGACAAGAAGGGGAAATGCTAGAGAAAACAGTTAGCACATTAAAGAGGGTGATAGAAGTAGGAGAATGCAGAGTCTTGATTTCAGTTTTCCAGCTTCTCCAATTTCAGTATAAGAATGTTTCAGTAGAAGTAACAGTGTTGTTTTGGGGTGTTTTTGAGTTCAAAATCTTGCTAAGACACTTAGCTGGTTGGGTAAACACCTTGGGGGGAAAATAGAAGTCAGCTAACTAATTAAAAAGAAAGATAGAAGAGGAGATATCAGTTTTATGTTCTCAGTTTTCTGCATTGTCTCGGTTTCAGAATAAGGAAGTTTTAGAAAGCTATCAGTGCTGTGGGGGTTATTTGTAAGTTTTTTTTAAAAAAACCTTGATAAGACACTAAACTAAGTGGGTAAATACATAAGGGGGGATTAGAAGTCAGTTTAGCTAATTAAAAGAAAGAATGAAGAAGCAACATACAAATTGTGTTTTCAGATTTTTCTGTAATTTGTTGTCTCGGTATAACGGTAATTCAGATGGTATAAGAGTGTTGCATTGGTCTGGAAATGAACTTAGAACCTTTATAATACACCTACCTGAGAGTGTAAACACTTTGGGAAAAAATTGGAAATCAATTAATGCACTAAAAGAGAAGTTGGAATGGAAGTGTGCACAGTTTTGATGTTTCAGTTTTCTGAAACCAGTATTTCAGTATAAGCAACTTCTAGAGGTGTTAGAAGTGTGGTATTGGTTTAACACTGAACCCAAACCATAGCTTATAACTGCAGCTAGGCTAGCAAACGTTTTGGGAAGGTGAAACATCAGTGGAGCTAACTAGAAACAAGAGTTAAGAAGGAAGATATAGGTTGTGGTTTCAGATTTCGGTATCAGTTATAGCTTCCGTGTAACTGATTCATAGGGGTGTTATGAGTGTGATGCTAGTTGATACTGAACCCAAAACCCTTCTAATGCATCTAGCTAAGTTAATGAAACATGTTGAGAAGATTAAACATCAGTTGCTACATTAAAAGTGAAGCTAGATAAGGTAATACATGGGAGTTGTGTTTCAGATATGGAAACTTTTGGGGCTCAGTATAAACAAGTTTTAGGGGCATCTTAAAGACTATGTTACTATGATAATGAGCCTAAAACATGGCTAACCTATTTAGATAAAGTAGAAATACATCTCAGGGAAATGAAAATCCATCCTAGATAAACTTGTTACATGTTGATGCTTATAGCACTCTAAAGCATTAGCTAGAGGAAAGGACTTAGTTAACGTGCGAACTGACAATGTAAAAGTCCTAGGGGTAAGATGAAGCCCAAGATTAATACTTGGAAAGTTGCTAAGGGTTAGTATGAGTCGAACATTCAAAAGTTCACCTAGGGGACAACACCCGATAAAATGGGATAAACTAGGAAAGTGTACAACTGTCGTTGCATGAGATTATTAAACTGACAAGTTGCTTTAATTGACATTAGGGTCGTAACGAACGCCAGCCGGGACCCCGTATGTGTGGGACAACTCTTTCTTCTGAACCAGGTATGGACATGTGTGGTTCGTATGTTGCCGTGTTACACGGCTTGTTTGCTGTATGCCTTGTTTGGAAATGACCATAAGACTAAAGCATGAAATTGGATTGCTTGTTGTGACTTGCTTATATGCTTGTTATATATCCTTGTTGCATATTACTTGCACGCACACAGTAGTTTAGTCCCTTACTCGTTTTTGGAACTTGAGATGAAACACAACGAACTACGCAACAAACAAGGAAACTATACAAAGGGAGACTCCTCTATAACTATAGAGGGCTCCCAATGACACCCACTATGGTGTTGAGCTACTAATGATAATGAACAGTAATATCAACTGGTGGAACATGAGCATGAACCGGGAAGACAACATCTCGGGCCGCGCGGTATGGATGATCGGGAGTTGGTATCTCTGCTCAGATCCTTGACCGTCTATGGAGGAACATATTGTGGGGTCCCTGGTGACCCTGCTTTCACAGCACATCCGAGGTCTAGAGGTGACCTGCTTGCTTTCTCTCGACCCTAGGTGTCCGAATGGAAGTGACATTGACAATTGGTGGAGCATTATCCGTGTCTAGAGGTGACTCTGCTTTCTCGACGTACGACGCTGGGAATAGAGGAAATAGCTACGGAAGACGTCCTCCAACGTGCGGTGATAAAAGAATTCACAAATAATCCTTGAAGAAACAAGGAAATATTGGCACCTACCATGATATGGTTTACGGGATCTATTATATCCCCATAAAAGAATTCACAATAATCCTTAAGAAACAAGGAAAGAATTGGCACCTACATGATATGGTCTCCAATGATATCAAACTATATCCCACACACCCGTTTGCAGGAAAGAGGAAAAATACACATTATGGGAGCAAGAGAAAAGAATTGAAAACACACACGCTCGAATGATTCCATGGTGAGGATCATGGGTATAGCATACCTACGCACACATTTTATTATTTACATGATTGCTGTTGCTATACTAGCAGCTTGTTGTGCTTGGTTGCGTGTTTGATGTTGCTATGGTTGCCAGCATGTTGTGCTTGGTTGCTCGTTGCTAATGCTTTGCTACCTTTAAGTGTGTATGATGTCATGATGTGTTTGTGGTTTGTTTTACTGCTTATTATAGCATGTAAATTGGACTTAATAATATTCGACCAAGTAGTCGTGTAGCCCGGCAACATACGGGCTACACATATTCATACTCAGCGTAGATTGCTGAGTCCATTACAACCCAATTTTTTTCAGGTATTGAGCCGGATGATAACAGAGCTAGGCGGGATGGCTATCATGGGGGTAGTCTATCTGGGCATAGACTTTTGAGTAGTATGTTTAATGTATTGGGGTTTACTATGTAGAACTAAACCTGGGTGTATCTTTCGGTTTATGTTTGGTAATCATGTTGTAGACACTGGCATTTGGAATTGTATCTTACTTGTATATGAGTTTTGGTTGAGGGCTGTTTCCAGTCATGCAGACCGTAACTTGGTGTTAGTAATGTGGTCTGTCAACCACGTGGGTGGTTGGCATCTGTGGCACCCGAATGAAGTTGAAGAATCCGCTGCATAGTTATATCTTGTAATATGGTTAGACGCGTGTTGTTCTGTTGATGTTTATTCGGGGGTGTTACATGGTAGTTCCTTGAGGGATGTTTGGAAGCATAAGAAGCACCCGCATGGAAAGAAAGGGAAAACCTCCAATTCAAGCATCGATTTTCGTTGTTGTCTCTTGGCACATTGGTGATTGATTTGAGAAAATGCCCAAAATGAGGAAGCGAGGTTGAATGAGGCAACCTCCAGGGACTGTCAAGAATGAAGTCTCAAGACGGGACCGCTGCAGATGGTGGTGAGCATATCTGTCAGCTTTGCCATGGTCCTATGCCCCTTTTCCTTATGTTATGGTCCTACTTTAGCTATGTGTCTTGGCTTACTAGTTTGTTCATTTTCTTAAGCATGGAAAGAAAGGAAAACCTCAAATTCAAGCATGGATTTCGTTGTCTCCTAGTACATTGGTGATTGATTTGAGAAAATGCCAAAATGAGGAAGTGAGGTTGAATGAGGCAACTCCTGGGTTACCTAGGGACTGTCAAGAATGAAGTCTCGAGATGGGACCAGCTGCAGATGGTGGTGATCATATCTGTCAGCTTTGCCATGGTCCTATGCCCCTTTTCCTTATGTTATGTCCTACTTTAGCTATGTGTCTTGGCTTACTGGTTTGTTCATTTTCTTAAGCTTCTATATGTTGCATATTAGTATCTACTACTCCTATGATGACCCTTTTACTTGCCCTCTTTGGCTTGAGGGTTGGTTTTTGAGCGTTATGGACTCGGCTTGGTTAGGTCGGTGTCTAGTGGATCTTCATAAGTACTATTTGGGATCTAGGGCATGCTCTAATGCTTATGTGAGCCGTCCTTTCCTTGTTTTCTCAAAATAATATTGTTCTAATCTTTTACAAAAAGGGAAAATTACATCGCCCACCCATGACGTTTGGCGAAATACACACCCCACCCATGAGGTTTTAAAAATTACTTTGCCCACCCATATGGTTTCCGTTATTTTACATCCAACAACTTTTCTAATATTTGATCAACTTAAAAGATGGTTAAATGTTGTCCACAAATTGATGATAATTTACATGGATGATGCTAAGGTGTTATATTTCGGTCTAGCGTGAAATCTAAAGTTTTTTAAGCTCATATGTGATCCGTGGGACCCAATGAAACATGAGACATGTGAATGTGCTTTCATTGGGTCCCACAGGTCATATATGACCTTAAAAAACTTTGGATTTGGCATTGGACAAAAAATAACACCTTAGCATCATCCATGTAAAGTTTTATCAATTTTGGACAACATTTAAGCCTCATTTAAGTTGATCAAATATTAAAAAAGTTGTCTGATGTAAAATAGAGGAAACCCACATGGGTGGGCAAAGTAATTTTAAACCCGTGGGGGTGGGGTCTGTAATTTCGCCAAATGTCATGGGTGGGGGATGTAATTTCCCAAAAAAACTAAGATCTTTCAAACTGGAGGTGGACACCAATAAACGTAACGAAGACTAGCTGTCTTAACCTGATGTGAGTAAGTGTAACAAACTAAATATTTTTTTATGGTAAGGAACACACGAAAGTTGTTGTTATTGCTTCATCATCTGTAGCATGATCAAAAGACAACGAAGGATCATATGCATTTAAGATAATCAAGTTTCTAGTTCCATAGATTATTCAATATTTCAAGTTTACAACTTCCACCAACCAACTGCTCCAGAATAAATTCAACCTCATATTAAAAGAACTCACCCGTCTTTGATCCATTAATCACCACCACAAGAGAAAAAACCAACACCAACGGTAAATATTGAAAAAGCATCGAATTGGGCACACTCTTAAGATTAAATTAGTTTCTAGTTTCTATACCTAGTGTAGTCTGAACACAAGTATTAGCAATCAATCAGTCTAATATTTCATTCTCTTTGTTTAGTCATCCTCCCTACTTTATAATGGTATCAAAGGAGGATATAATTCATCTTCCATAAAAATCCCTCGTTCTTGTTCCATGTTTTCTAAACTTCATTCTTTCTTCTTCCACTTCGTTATCAAATCATGGCGAGAGAAATGCAAAAATGACAGAAAGGGGGAAAGGATTAGGAAAGACACTAGAAACAAACTGGTGAAAAAATTATCGATGTCAACGGTCCTCTCTATCTACATCCAAGTGATCAACCAGGATCGATCATAGCATCCGTGCTCACTAAAGAAGGCTTTAGGGCATGAAAAACAAAAGTGATAGTTGCGCTCAAAGCCAGAACAAATACAACATACTCGATCGAACGCTAAAACCCCAAATCTAGAAGACCCTAGGTTTCATCATGGGAGCGAAATAACCACATATTATTTCATGGTGATCATAGTGTGTGGATAAGGATGTAGCGGAAACGATCATCTACAACTCCTATGCCACTGATGCCTGCGATACCCTATGTTCCAGATTCGAACAGGTAAATGAAGTGCAGATCTACTCCTAAGGATGATTTCCGCAGCTTTGCTAGTAACATCAGTTCTTTACTAAGTAGGGAGGCAAAATGAACAAGATAATGAATACTAGATTGATTGAGTGCTAATACTTGTGTTCATATTACACTAGGTGCAGGCAAATATATACAACTTATATATCATAATAGGAAAGTAATTACAAACAGGTGTAACACCCCACTAGGTAATCACGTCATAATAACTCACGTAGCATAATTAAACACGTCTTGCAGCTGTAGTTAAACATCAATAAATCTCACTTGGGTGTCACATGCCATTACTCATTACTCGTCCTACGATAAAGAAGCAGAAATAGAAATAACGAAACAACACTGACAATATATACATAACCGTAGTGATAACGAGATACTAACTAACTATACATCATTCTAAACCAAAAGTAATCTTAGCGAAAAGTGAGCGTCTAAATATTCCCGATTGTATACAACGCCATTAACAAAGTATCTAATATCCATCCTAATACAATATACATCTCGTGCGGTAAAATGAAACCCTAACTACCCGGGTCCCGCACTTCGGCTTCAACGAAGATCAGCAATGAAATACCCCAAACTTAATTAGGGTGATTAAATTACTCTAATATGATATTTGAAGGCCTATAAGTGCCTAAAGATTTTGGTAAAGAAAATAAATCCAAAAGAAATGAGAAATCACTTAAAAAGCGAAAAACGCTAAAATGAGCGTTATGTAACCATAGGAGGAATACGACCTCGACAAGGGTCCTAGATGAAATCCTAAGGCTTAGTTAGGCCCAGTTAATATACAGGAACGATTCCCGAAGAAAAAAGATCCATAAAATGAATTTAAAATGCTAATAAAGCTTTAGTGCACATTTTTCGAGGAAACCCAAAAACTTGACTTTGAGTGGTCAAATGAACCCATAGAATTATAGTCAACCAAATAACTATAATTAAACATTAATGGAAGTGTAAGAACCATTAAAATTAAAGAATGAGAAAAATCTGGAAAACGGGCCCGTTAGTGAATAGTGCTAAACCGGGTAAATTAACGAGCGTTTTCTGTAAAAGACGAAAAACTCTCCCAGCTCATGTTAACTAGTGGGCTGGTTTTTAAGAGGAAAATAACCCTCTCTCACACACTTAACTAGCTAGAATAATTAAGTGGGTCAAAAAAGCAAAAGTAAAATGGGGTTACTTATCCCCTTTTCCCTCTCTCTCCTCCCTTATTTCTTTTTCCCTCTTCTCTTTCCTCCTCTTCTTCTTCTTCTTCTCTGCTTCTTCTCTGCCGTTCCTTCTCCCCCCTCTTTTGGACATTTCTCGTCCTCCTCCCATGGCTACTCAAGCTTTTTTTTTGCTTGCCTAAGCTCCATTAAAGCTCTAATGCAAAACAAAATACATATTCTTCTTCCTCTCACCAAGATCTATCTTTCCCTCTTTTCAAAATCCAAAAATGATGAACTTCATCTCCATGGTTTATCCCATTTGAAGAGACAATGGCATCAACTTGAAGCTTGGAGTCTCCTCTTTCATTCAAGGTAAAAATCTCCAAGAAAACTCACTTTTCCCTCATCTTTAAGTGTGGCCGATTTCCCCCATTTGTGATGCCTTGTTTTTCTCTCCTTGTTTGAGCTTTGTTTCAACCTTTCAATGGTGGTGGGAACCGTCTTTTGATCAAGGCTTGAAACCCCTCTTTGGAACTCCAAAGGTAAAACCCTAACTTATGGTGTTTAAGCTCCTCCATTGAATTAGAGTTATTCCAAGGGTTTAGAATTTTAATTACATTCATTTTGTGTTCCTTGAATGTTGGGTTGGGGTTGGACAACCCCATTGCCCAATTTGACCAAAAAGAAGAGAGGAGAAGGAAGGGAGCAAAAGAGGAACTTAAGAGAATTTAAGGTAAGAAAATCTCCTTAATGCTACTTTTAAGCATTAGGATGTTGGGAATGGGTAAATTATCGAATGAACCCACAATTTTGTACTAGGAAGTGTTGGTTGAAATTTAATAGAATTGTGAAGTTAATGTTTGAATTAAGGGCCTTGGAGCCAAGTGTTTTGAGTTTGTGAGCTATATTGTTGTTTGATGAGTTTTGATGGAACTATGTGTGCTGGTAGGGCCCTTTATGGGTGTGGCTAGTTCAGGATTAAAAAAGGTGAGAATTGATGAATTTGGGTATGTTAGGTTTTGTAACACCCCATCCAACATTAACACACTACAATAAACTGCAGCGGAAAGTATACTACTTCACATAACTTAACTCGCTGGTGTTACACGCCGTTAACCACCCACGTGGCTAACAAGGCTATTACATTTACATTGTACCGGTCTGATGGACTAGATTCCCGAGCGACTACACCTTACTATCCCTTTCCATTAACCACAACAACATACACCTTCCAACTATACCGAGTATTTATAACTAATGCCGATAACAATTTCGGTCTTACTACGCCTATTGTATATACAACATAAACGATTACCCATGTACAACGACTACCCCGTCCTACTCTCGAACGGCTTCCAGCTCCTTGTACCTGAAATAGGAAAAGAAGAGAAAGGGTGGCCCCCAAGGGGCTCAGCACCTTTGCTGGTATGGTAATCCCGCAGCCCACATGCTACCGGGCCACGCACAACTAATTGTCATCTTAGCATGCGGTTGATTATATTTAAATCATGCATGTAACAGTGAACACACATCACATAACATTTCGCCTCAATGGGCTCAACAAACAGATAATATATCCTTACTTAATAAGTCACTCATGGTATTCAATATCCCTAGAGTGTTCCTCCTCTAATGGAGCTACTTCCTTAATAGACGACACTTACCCTTAAATCGGGTTATCCTTAAACGCCTCTTTCCTCAAACTGGGATTCATATCCATGATCCACATACTCCACTTTTTACAACACATAACTTGCACTACATAACACATAACAACACTTTGCACGTTTCCACGTGTACAACATAATACCGCAACAGATATTGCATCGCAACAAAATACATAACATAACGGGAATGGTTCTCTCAGGAACCGACCCAAACATAATTAGTTCACTGGGAGAGCCTAGAGGATGCTGTCAAACTCATGCTAAGCTCGTTTACATAACTCGTTACCGTTCTGTTAGGCGAACGGATAACTTAACATAAAGATGGATCGGGTTTAGTGACCCGAACACAACATACATAATCCCCAACAGACGTGAGTCAAGAGCCTTGGTTAAGCTCAGGGGTGATCGAAGACCAATGAAGGAAAACAATCAACAGAGAGGAAGCTGAAGAAACTGTATACAACAACTCCCAAACACGCGCGACCGGAACAACCGGATTCCTCACCCCCCATAATATATAAATATTCACAGTTAAAGACTCCGCTGTGGAACCTATCACATCATCACACAATACAGTATTACAACTGAGTTAATCACGCAAAGGAGGGTCATACACTCACAGCAATATCATACAACTAACTCACGCATAGCCGTGGTTAGAACGTTCCTTAGGTCGGAAACGTTATTACCGGATACCGTTCTCTTACGTTTACCTAATAGTGGTTAACTAGCCCTTCAAGCGCATTTGAGGTTACCGGTATCGGCACGTAAACATACAACCAATAACGACTGTAAACTCGTTTCATGATTTATCTTATAACGTGGCAAACACACAGAAAAACACATTGGCATACAAGCCGGTGTAATCCGGTAGGACACAGGTTGCAAGAAAACCATACCTGTCACCGGAGTCCACTTTACCACGTCCACTTATGTTCCTCGAGCGATTCTCGAACAACTGTTAACATCACATGTGTTTTTATTAACATCGGGGTTTGCTTGATTATTTAATGTCTAATGCTTAACTTTCCCCGTTAACTTAGTTACATAACTTTACATTTTAACTTGTTTTACTTTTACATTTTGATACAACTTTTCACCCACTTAATTGCCATTTAAACTCACCTAACATGTCCTTAACAACCTTATAACATCATTACCTAACAATCCCCATCATTACATATCATTTCATAACCTTAAACCATGTTTTTGGTCCGACCGGACTTGCCGACCGGACTTACCCAAGTCCGGTCGATTCCAGAACACATTTCCGTCAAATTTTCTACTCCGACCGACCTGTAAGTCCGGTCCTATGTCCGGTCCATTCCAGAAACTAATTCCCACAGGGTAAACTGGGCCCGACCGAACTTGCAAGTCCGGTCGCAAGTCCGGTCTGCCCCAGATCTTTGTTTTCCTTTTTACATTCTTCTCCAAACTTCACCCCACATATCCTAGTATACCCTAACCTCATTTGGGCACTTCAAACACACCTTTATCCATGTGCTAAACTCTTTAAATCACTCACCAAAACCATTTAATCATTCACAAACTTCTTACAAAGTTCCTAGCACTTGGGATGTTTTCTCCTTATGATTTATAAGTGGTAGTTCACCAATAATGACCACTACACCAAGGTGTTTCCTCTACACCTTAACATCATCTCTCAAACTTCTTTTCTTACTAACTGAATCTCCTTTTTCACATCTTACCTAATCATCACTTATTCCCTTGGATATCAACATTACCTAAACCTTAAACAAACTCCTCCAAGACTTAAATACATCCTCAAAACACACATTGAATTCCTAGAACTTCCAAGATACACCTAAATCCTTGCATCACTCTAAATCACCTTAACACATGTTTCCTTCTCAAGTAAACATTTATTCACCTTTAACACTTCCTAGTTCACCAAAACTCACTTAAAACACTTAGAACTTCTTACACATTTCCCAAATTTGGCCATAGCTTCTCTTGTATATACTCACATCCAAACACTTAGGTTTTTACCTTATTTCATTCAAGAACACCTAAAATCCATCAAGAACATTTTTACACACAAACTTCACACATTAAGCACTACATCACAATATAGTGCATAACTTAAATTGCTTGGCACTTAGGCCCTTAAATAACATGGCTCTTAGGCCCTTAAATTGCATAAACCTTAAACACTGAATTTCCCACATAAGTAATGCCTTTGACCTGCAAATACACCCAACAATACATATGCCCTTAATAAACTCCTTGAGATCATTTTACTAGCTCATTCACCATTGGCTCCTTAGGTATTTTATTAAGCAATCAAGCTCATTTTCCTAAGGCATTTAAACCACATTAAGATAGCATATTTACCTCTTTTTCCTCCCAAATTTCTTTCTTGTTTCCTTACAAAACCGGTAAGGCATTTGGTTCCTTGCCAACTACTAAACATTATACAAACAACATAATGAGTATTCAAGCTTTAAGCTTAATCTCATTGTAAACCCTAGGTTTACATTATTTCAAAAACATTAATGTAGTTGTTTTACCTTAATCTTTGAAGGGTGTTTGAATATCTATGAAGAGAGGACTCCACCTAGTCCTTGAAAGATTCAAATGGAGCTAGAACAAAGCAACACAAGGAGCTCCATCAATGAATATTTTCGGTCACACACAAAACATGGAGGAAACTTGATTTTTCTTTGAGATTCCTTACCTAGAAGCAAAGGAGATCAATAATATGTGGAAAGACAAGCTCAAGCTCCATCAATGGTGGAACTCCATGGCACCGAAATGGTGATCTTGAAGATTTGAGAAGATAGGAATGAAGAGCTTGATGAGAGGAAGAGAATGGTGGTGTTTGTTTTTGATTTGGTTAAGTGAGCTAGGTTTTACAAGGGTTCAAAGGTGGACTTCCATGGTGGTGGTGCTGTATGAACGTGAGAACAGAGAGAAGAGAGGTAGAAGAGAGCTTGGATACGTGGGAAATGAAGAAGGAAATGAGAGAATGAGATAAGTTTTGCTTTTTGGAAGATATTTGTACTTAAAAAGCAAATAGTAACTATATTAGTCATCTTTATTTCTTTAACAAGTTAACAAGTGAGTGGTGAGTCACCACACTTAAGAAAACCGGCCCCCCTTTATTACATAAGGGTATTATAGTCTTTGTTGGTCAATTTAATTACTTATAACATTATATGTTACAAACTAGCTTATAAAAATCACTATTCACAAAACAAGGCACATAGAAGTGAAAATTTTGATTTCTCATTGATATAGACTTCCAAATGTGATACTATATAGTACACATGTATATTTAAGAGTAATGATGGACATTTAGCCACTCAAAACTCATTTACAAGACAATTTTTCAAAAACGTGCTTTAAGACTCCTTAAAGCACATTTTGTGTTTTAACTTGTTTTCAAGCTTGGTTTTCTTTAGTAATTGATTTAATATGTTCATTAACATATAAATAAGGTATAGGTATGACCATTAGGTCTTATACAAATTCATCCCAAGCTTAGAACATTTTTGCTCATATTGACTTTAAGGTATTTTCTTGTGTTTTATTTGGTTTAACTGTCCACCAAAGTTTCATAAGGACTTATTTAGCCCTATCAAATCATAATTAAATGTTATCAAGTCTTGGTAGGCTCTTTGGGTCCTAACCAAGTTCACTCATAGCTTAGAGCATGTTTTTGCTCGAACTGTGTCTTAGTGCTTTATTGTGTTTTACTATGGTTTAAGTTGTACACTAACGTTTCTAAGGCACTTTTAGCCTTTATATAACATAGTTTGATATTTAAACCACATATCAAGGTTTGGGGTATTTCAGGTTTGTAGGCAAACTATGACAAAATTTTAGTAGAAAATAAGCAATTTTAGATGACTTGGTGAGTGGGATAACCTAGGTGTTTATTGAGTTGAGTTGAGTTGAGTTGATTGATAACCATGAAATGGTAAATGGAGAATGGATTGGAGAGAGACAAAAATCTGTAGCAAAATGGCTTGTGAAGGCCTTAGAATTTCAAGAAAAAGAGTTAGTGTTTATAATCTTGGAAATGGAGGTTGGACTTGGGTATAGTTAATGTAATTGTCTAGGATGAATTGAGAATGGTCAAAATAGGTGAGATCAAGTGGTAAACCACCAAGGGGAAGTTAAAAATGCACAAGTGTGCAAAATGTAAAAGTGAGAATGGAAATTTGTTGAAATTGAGCAAGGGTTAAACCAATGATTTGAAGAGGTTTGGAGGATGTTTCAAGGTGTTTAAATATGTAGGATACTTGGGGAAAGATTAGGGAGAGATTGAGTGTGAATTAAGGGTTAAAATGGAGTTGAAAATTTACCTTAGTAGCAGGTTTTAGAGGGTCAGGGACTTGGTCCTAGGACAAAGTCCCGGACTACCCTTAAATTCATGCCGAGAGTACAACCTGCCTTTGGTCCGGGACTTGGCCTAGGTACAAGGTCCTAGACCACATGTTTTTTTTGGCCGAGAGTTAGCAAATGAATTGGTCCGGGACCTTGGGTCCGGACCAAGTCCCAGACCACCCCCAGAAATTGACCGTGAGTGTTTTAAAGGGGTCTAAACATGGGGGATTGATTAATATTGGTTTTAGATGATGTTTAGGAGTTTTTTGGTGACTTGTAAAGGTCCTAAGAAGTATAAACATGTGCTAGAAGTGAGTGAGAAGTAAGAGCTTAGATTGACAAAAGTAAAACTGAGATAACGGGATAATGGGGTAAGTACGAGAGTAGTAATTGTTTACGTACCGTATGAACTTGTTATTAATTGCAATGTTAGAAACATTATAAAAGGATCGTATGTGAGCCGAGCAATGTGAGGTGACATGGTAAAAGTTAAACCAAGGTGTAAGGTATGATTTTCTCATGCCCTGTATGCTACCTTGGCTACTCTAATTTGTGTGCTTGTGTGCTTTGTGATCACATAAACAAGATAAATGCACGAATCGGATTGGTCGCACTTCCTTGTGCTTGTAATTCATGAAGTTTATATAATTTAAGTTTATATAATTCATGAAATGTGTGATTGTGGATGAGGTGCTTGCATGTTGAATGTGTACTATAGTTCGACTCATAGTTGAGTCTTGTTGATTAGTGACTCGAAGAAAGAGTCATGTTGTGAATTAATGAAAACGTGGTAACACACTAAAACTATCGAACCAAAAAACGATAACACAAACCTATGGACTCACTAGAATGTGAGAGAGTGCACGGGATTAGTAAACTCCCGGTAACGGTTAGGGAATCGATCGAATTGATTTAATCCACAAAACAATTAATAGTGGAAGTATATAAGGAACCTCCATTGAGAGGATTGATGATTGTTCAAGACATGAACCTTGAAAGAAGTAAAGAATGGTAAGGGATCACCAAACCCCTTAGAAAGATAGTCGACCCACAATGAGAGGATCCGACTAACATAAACAATGTCCCAAACATGAGAGTATTCAATACGTTGAGGGAACCCTTAAATCTGAGAAAACTAGACATTGGAATTTCCCTAAGCTATTAGAGGATATCGAGAGAGATACTTCTAGGCTAATCTATGAGATTATATTATAACTCTGAGAGAGGAGTGTTGGAAATTTGAGTAGTCCGGTAGAGTGAAATACCCCTAAATTAATTTAAATTAATTTAGGGGATTTCTTTTATTAAACCTTTAATAATACTATTAAGTATTAAATTATTATATGGAATTATGAATGTTAAATTAGTATAAGGAATTATGAATATTAAATTACTGTATGGAATTATGAGTATTTATATTATATGGAATTATGGAAATTAATTTAGGGGATTCCTCCTATTTAACTCTAAAGAATACAATGTAATATTTAATTATTATATATTATTATATAGTATTATGAATTTAATAACACGATTCATAAGTCAATAAATCTTGGAAAATTCCTAGACACTCCAATTATATTATAAAGATTTTAGAAATATTGGGAGGATTGGTTTGAAACATAAAAGTCAATATTAAATCCTAGAAACCTTAAAGCTTATTAAGCCTTGCTAGGGTTGACTTTTTGAGAATGGTCAAACCAGCCCATGAAACCTATACCAATAAATAGGTTATGGAAAACCATGAAGATCGATAAAAAGAACGTCAAAAACGGATCATCCTAGCCAAAGTTATGATGGGATAAAGTTTAGAGCCAAAATTTTAATGACTGCCACGTGTCAAGCTCACACGCGCCAGGACTTAGGCGATTTCTATCTCCTTGAATTTCGGTAACAGATTTCAGTATTTTACCCTAACTTTAGACGGCTATATCTCACTCATCTCTCAATATTTTTCAATGCCGTCTTTTTCATTCTCTTCTCCTTTGAATCCTCTTTCCAACCATTACTCACACATGCCCTAATTCATTATACATCAGCCGCAAATTCGATCTAAAGTTGACCACTTGCGAAACTCGTACCCAGAATTCCAGCTTTTCACCGAATTCAGGTAAACTTCGTTCGATCATAACTTCTTCGTTTCCCAGCCAACTTTTATGTTCTTTAGCTCGTTTTGAAGAGCTCTAATCCCTCTAAAACTTTCATGTTGATGACCTAAGCCAATTCCCAACCGTTTGGAAGAACGAGGTGTCTAAATTTTCGGATTCGTCACAACATAAAATCATAGTTTTCTTTCCAGAAAACGCAAGGTAAACTCGCAACTTCCAGCTTCGATTTCTTTCTGTGTGTTGCGAGTTAGGATGAGTTCTTGTTATCAATATGTAGAGTTAAGTTTATTCTTTCGATTAAGCCCACACACATAGCCTAACTCGATCTGTACTGCAAGTTATAGATCCTCAAAGTCGGCCTCGTGAACTGCTCAAAAGTTTGAACCTTTCCAGAATTCCGAATTCGAATTCCTCCGTTATTGCAATTCCGGTGAGTTATCCTTTCAATTCCTCCGATGTAGCTGATCGGTATTGTATTGTCGACCTAACCCATGTTCCAATTTAATCTGTTACGCGTTGAATTAAGAGAATTTACCCAAATTGAATTCGAACTAGTTAGAACCCTATTCGAAGAGAACCCAGAATCAATTTTTCAGAATACTGCATTATAATTGGGGAAATCGGTGTCAATGGATTCGTTTTTCAATTTCGAGTTCAATGAAACAAGAATCACTCGATTTCGTTCTGTGGATTGAGAGAATTTGTGAATTTAGTACGCGGGTGCCGTTCTGGGTATGCTGAAGAACTCGACGATTGTCGGCCGTCCGATCGTAGTTAAAAGGAACGGACGGCCGAGATTAAAACGTTTAAGTTTAGTTATTTCAAGATTTATATTAATTCCAGAATTTAACCCTAACTTGTCGAATTTATTTAAATGCCTTCCCGAATGTATTTTGACACGAAATTTTGACCACAGATTCCTTGTTAAATCTAGTTTATTTTGATATAAATTAATATGGGTTTTGAGTTTTTAAACGTAAGTTATAATTTTTGCAAATTATGAGTATTATGGAATTATTTGGAAAATTTAAAAAGATATTTTTATGAAATAAAAATTTTATAATATGTCTAAAATGTTATAGTTACTATATACTTAATTTGGGAATTTTTGGACAAGGGGAAATAGGTTTAAAAATTGTATTTCTAAGGTTTTTCATAAGTTACCTTATAATATAAGGTTTTTAATGTAACCAAAAATTAAAGTATAGATGATTAATAAACTTTATAGGTTGGGGAAAGTATAATAAGACTAAACTAACATTTAATTTTGTAACACCCCATCCAACAATAACATACTTACAACAAACTGCAGCGGAAGAACAACCTCATCACATTACTTAACTTGTTGGTGTTACACGCCGTTAGCCACCCACGTGGCTAACAAGGCTAATACATACACAATGTACCGGTCTGATGGGCTAAATTCCCGAGCAACTATACATTAGTATCCCATTCCATTAACAACAACAACAACAACATATACCTTATCAACTATACCGAGTATTTATAAACTGGTGCCGACAACAACATCGGTCTTACTACACCTACTGTATATACACACTTAAATGAACACCCATGTACAATGACTACCCGTCCTACTCTCGAACGGCTTCCAGCACTTCGTACCTGAAATAGGAAAAGAAGAGAAAGGGGTGGCCCCAAGGGGCTCAGCACCTTTGCTGGTATGGTAATCCCGCAGCCCACATGCTATCGGGCCACGCACAACTACTTGTCGTCTTAGCATGCGGTTGATTATATTTTAATCATACATGTAACAACGAACACACATCTCATAACATTCGCCTCAACGGGCTCAACAAACGGATAATATATCCTTACTTAATGAGTCACTCGTGGTATAAATCATCCCTAGAGTGTTCCTCCTCTGGTGGAGCTACTTCCTCAATAGACGACACATACCCTTAATTCGGGTTGCCCTTAAACGCCTCTTATCACAAACTGGGAATCATATCCATGATCCACACACTTCACATTTTACAACATATAACATACACTACATAACAACACTTAACAACACTTTGCACGTTTCCATGTGCACAACATAACACCGCAATAGATATTGCATCACAAAAACACATAACACAACGGGAATGGTTCTCTTAGGAACCGACCCAAACATCACTAACACACTGGTGAGCCTAGAGATTGTTGCCAGTCTCATGATAAGCTCGTTACATAACTCGTTACCGTCTCGTTAAATGAACGGTTAACTTAACACAAGGTGTCTCGGATATAGTGATCCAAGCACACCGAAACAAACATAACAATAGTATGCCCCTGTGGCCCGACGTGAGTCAGTAATAGCCTTGGTTAAGCTAAAGGGAAGGTTGGGAACCAAATTGGAAAACAACCATAACATACAGAGAGGATCGAACCTGCTATGACAACGACCCCCATACTCACACGCGTGGCCGGAACAGCCGGACTCCTCACTCCCCCCGTTAGCACTTATTAGAAGTTCAACTTTGAACTTTATTAAACAAACACATTGGGTTAAGTCTTGTTAGACATACACAAGGAAGAGTCATACATTCACATACAAACATCACGCACAAACATCACATAACCAACTCACGCATAGCCGTGGTTAGAACGTCCCTTAGGTCGGAAACGTTATTACCGGATGCCGTTCTCTTACGTTTACCTAATAGTGGTTAACTAGCCCTTCAAGCGCATTAGAGGTTACCGGTATCGGCACGTAAACATACAATAACAATAATGACTGTAAACTCGTTTCATGATTTATATCATAACGTGGCAAACATACAGAAAAACACATTGGCATACAAGCCGGTGTAATCCGGTAGGACACAGGTTGCAAGAAAACCATACCTGTCACCGGAGTCCACTTATCCTGTCCATTTATGTTCCTCGAGCAATTCTCGAACAACTGTTAACATCACACGTGTTTTCATTAACATCGGGTTTGCTTGATCATTTAATGTCAATGCTTAATTTTTCCCCGTTAACTTAGTTACATAACTTAACATTTTTAACTTGTTTTACTCTCACATTTTTAATACAACTTTTAACCCATTTTATTGTCACTAAAACTCACCTAACATGTCCTCAACATCCTTATAACATCATTACCTACCAATCCCCATCATCACAAATCATTCCTTAACCTTAAACCATGTTTTTGGTCCGACCGACCCACCGACCGACCCACAGCTGGGTCGGTCCATTACAGAACCCTTTTACTTCCTTACAAACATGCCCGTCCGACCCACGTCCGACCCACCATTCTGGGTCGGTCCATGTGCGAACATTTTCCTTCCTTATTAACTTGACCGACCGACCCATGTCCGACCCACCCTTTTGGGTCGGACCATTACCGAACACTTTCCTAACATCTAACAGAGGCTCGACCGACCCAAAAACTGGGTCGGCCCCTGGGTCGGTCGCCTCCTAATCTTACCCAAACTTTGCCAATTCTTCACCACAACTTTCTCCTAAGGCCTCTTAATGTGTTCTAACATCATTTGGCATTTCAAACACACACCCTTAAGATATTCTTAAACACTCACAAAAACTATTGTTTCTAATTCCTTAAACCTTTACCCATTTCCTTGTAAAATTCCTTAACACTTACAATGTTTTCTCCTTATGATTTCTAGGTGGCATTTCACCTATAATGACCACAATACCAAGGTGTTTCCTCTACACCTTATCATCACCTCTCAACTTCTTTTCTTACTAACTAAATCTCCTTTTCACAATTTCTTAAAACTCCTTACTCAAAACCTTACCTAAACATCATTTATTCTTTGAACACCAACATTACCTAAACCTTAAACAAACTCCTCCAAGACTTAATACATCCCCAAAACACACATTGAATTCCTTGAATTTCCAAGACAACACCTAAATCCTTGGATCACTCTAAATCACCTTAATACATGTTTTCTTCTCAAGTAAACATTCATTCACCCTTAACACTTCCTAGTTCTCCAAAACCACTTAAAACACTTAGAACTTCTTACACATCTTCCCAAATTTGGCCATAGCTTCTCTAGTATATACCCACATCCAAACACTTAGGTTTTTACCTTATTTCACTCAAGAACACCTAAAATCCATCAAACACATTTTTATACACAAACTTCACGCATTAGGCACTACATCACAATATAGTGCATAACTTAAATTGCTTGGCACTTAGGCCCTTAAATAACATGGCTCTTAGGCCCTTAAATTGCATAAGCCATGAACACTGAATTTCCCACATAATAATGCCTTTGACCTGCAAATACATACACCATCACATATGTTCTTTTACTAATCTCTTTGAGAACACTTTACTAGCTCATTTACCATTTGCTCTTTAGGTAGTTTTAACAAGCATTATAAGCTTATTTCTCCTAAGGCATTAAACCACATTGAGATAGCTTGTTTACCTCTTTTCCTCACAAATTTCTTTCTTGTTTCCTTGTAAAACCGGTAGGGCATTTGGTCCCTTTTCAACTATTAAACATTATACAAACAATAGAATGAGTATTCAAGCATTATGCTTCTCCTCATTGTAAACCCTAGTTACACATATTGTTTTAACACATTAAGGTAATTGTTTTACCTTGGAATTGGAAGAGAACTTGAACAAGTATCAAGAGAGGACTCCTCCTAGCCCTTGGAAGATTCAAATGAAGCTAGAACAAGCAAGATAAATACACCATTGTGAGGTGAATTTTCGGACAACATGTAAACATGGAGGAAACATGGATTTTCTTTGAGTTTCCTTACCTTGAAGCAAAGGAGAACAAGAATATGTGAAAAGATGAGCTCAAGCTCCTCCCATGGTGGTTTCTCTTGGCACCGAAATGGAGGTTTTGAAGTTTTGAAGAGACAAGATTGTAGAGCTTGGCTTAACTAAGAGAATGGTGGTGTTTGTTTTTGATTTGGACAAGAGAGCAAGATTTGACAAGAGTTCAAAGCTTGAGTTCTAATGGAGGTAGTGGTATTACCGAGAGAGAATGAAGAAGAGAGGTTGGTGGTGGTGTTTGAAACCGTGGGAAATGAAGGAAAGGAAGGGAGAATGAAGATAGAACTTACTTTTTGAAGATATTTAAGTCTTAAAGCAAATAGTAACTATGAGTCACATTTATTTACTTAACAAGTTAACATACTTGGTGACTCCTCACTACAAAAACCGGCCCCCTTTAATATAACAAGGGTATTTTAGTCTTTGTTTGTCAATTTAATTACTTAACATAACATATGTTATATACTAGCTTGTAAAAATTACTATTCACAAATACAAGGCACATAGAAGTGAAATTTTTGATTTCCCACTAATATGGCCACCCAAATGTGATACTATATAGTACACATGTTAATTAAAGAGTAATGATGGACATTTAGCCATTCAAAACTCATTTACAAGACAATTTTTCAAAAACGTGCTTTAAGACTCCTTAAAGCACATTTTGTGTTTTAACTTGTTTTCAAGCTTGGTTTTCTTTGGTAATTGATTTAATATGTTCATTAACATATAAATAAGGTATAGGTATGACCATTAGGTCTTTTACACATTTATCCCAAGCTTAGAGCACATTTTTGCTCATATTGACTTTAAGGTATTTTCTTATGTTTTATTTGGTTTAACTGTCCACCAAAGTTTCTTAAGGACTTATTTAGCCTTATTAAATCATAATTAAATGTTATCAAGTCTTGGTAGGCTCTTTGGGTCCTAACCAAGTTCACTCATAGCTTAGAGCATGTTTTTGCTCAAACTGTGTCTTAATGCTTTATTGCATTTATTATGGTTTAAATTGTTCACTGATGTTACTAAGGCACTTTTTAGCCTTTACATACCATAATTTGATATTTAAACCACATGTCAAGGTTTGGGGTATTTCAATCTACCCCCCTTAAAAGAACTTCGTCCTCGAAGTTCACACTTTTCACATATCATTAGATTAGAACACAGTAATCACTTGGAAATAAACTTCCTTAACCAAACACACTTTACATCACAACCTCGGACTTGATGGTCCGGGCAACACATTCACATCCACCCATAACATAACATATCCAAATGATAACCTCGGACTCTATGGTCCGGGTATCTTAACAACACTTACACATACATAACAACCCCTTTGACTCACTGGTCTTGGGTAACATAACAACATTTGGACACATAGGTCCTGGTAACATAACAGTCTTTAGACACATAGGTCTATGTAACACCACACATTTAGACTCATAGGCCTTGATAGTATACACTTTAGGAATTCCAAGTCAAAACAACATTCATTACACATACCACACAACATGTCAGAGCATGTATAGCAATCGAAAATCCTTGATATATACACTGTGATCCCGCAGAACACGGTCGCGATGGACACCTTCCGTCCCCGTGCCTTTAGGAGATTAAAACAATCACATAAGTTTAAAATTTCCTTGTGAGGTTAAGTAAGAAGACTTTAATTACGTAAAGTATCCATCAACGTTTTACAAATACCAATTTAAAATCCTTTTGAAAACACACACAACTCCAAGTCCAACTTAAGCTCTTTGCTTCTTTTATTAGTGTGGTTATTTGTGACCACTTATAGGGAGTTTCAAGAGTCATCCAACCCTGATGTGATCAGCATCAGTGTTGAACTATCCTTCCACTCCAATTTGTGTTCGGCTTCCCTTGATCACATGCAAATCAAGTTCCACCTCCCACTTCATTTTCAAGCATCAAGTAAGTCACTCATTTCCAATTTTCTATCTTTTGAATCATTCTAGTCATGATCACAACATCTCCAAAGGATAGAACTCCGTCTATCAGTTACTTCCATTCACTTTAATCCTGTTGCCTAGGGAATCTTATTCTCACTAGGTCCTATATCGGTTTCATACCCTTCCATGCATCACTATAAAGTATGTATATACACATATATTTTATCAAAATACAACACCTGGTTTTACATTTATACACTGTCGGGGCTTTTGTTCCCCCGGGAGTTTATCTACTCCCCACACTTGTACAATCACACACAACTGTTAACAAACACACAAACACACACACTTATCACAATGGTATTCGCATCTTCTGTGCGCAATTACCACAATTAAACCATGAATGAATGTGTATGTTTACGTAACACACACACCAATCATCAAAACAATAATATAATTTTGTGCTATGCACAATATAAATCACATACACTACGTACACTTGTACGGTAATATACACTAAGTGGTTTTGCGCTCTACCCCCCTTAAAAGGGATTACGCCCACGTAATCAGTCACTAAACATTAGCTTAAAATGTTTTGCCGTCGTGAAGTGTCTTAACTTCCACGCGGTCTATTACACAACGGATTCTGATTAGAGGATCTCAACCATATTGGTGGTTTAGTTCCTAAACCAAGAATTCGCATTGGAGTTATAACTCATAACCGGTTTCGGTCCTGGCCTGTGAGGCTTTTAGGCGTTAATAATTAGCCATCCACTCATATTCGTTATTCACGTTTTACATTTGAATCACTGGTTCACTAGTTTCTGCTGCGAAACTCTAATAACTGTAGAGCTTAATTGCTCCCTTTTGTTATTCTTACTGTATTGCACATCCCCAATTGTCACCTTCATCTTGGTAACAATGGTTTCTCAACCGACGCACGGTATCTTTTACCCTGAGCGGATTCGGTGAGTTTCACAATTTTCCATCCACTTCCATGACAATTTACTGTGTATACAGCTATGTATTTCACAATGATTGACTTGTTCCCTTCCGACTTACTGTCGGTTGAGATTGAGCTACTACCTAGTGTGTAGTGCTCTCTCAGCTATTTCCAATATTTGGGGTATATTCCATACCGATATTTGGTAGTTAGTGCTACTGTAGTCACTTACTGTTAATCATGTCTCCACATTCGGTTTTGTACAAGTACTCCTTATTGGTGCGGCCTTGCATTTCCTATGCATCGGCCATTATAACATTATTGTTCCACAATTAACGTGTTTCCAATTCCTAGCTATCCCACTCGATCATTACTGCACAAGTGCAATACCAAAACACTCAGTCATACAGAGTGCAGAGGCGTAAACTCTTGACAGTAAATCCCTTTTGCGATTCGCCATGGAATTCACACTGAGTTCCTCATCACACAGTACCTACCACTGGCTTATTGCTCAGTTAGTTTAACATCACTTATCTTGCATCTCCACTGAGTTTAACTCATAACTGATCTTATCTGTTACGTTTTCGTTTAACAACATTTATACAACGGTCGCTTGTTGCGCACCGTGCTCTTACTTATTGTATAACATCAACTTATATCGTATCTGCTGTCACCTCAACTTCCACACATAAACTTACATTTTTTTCATATTATGGTTCATCCCTCATTTGGATGACCACTGAATGCTCCTTGAGCATCGATCATTCGAGTCACAAGCCGACATTATTCAGCTCGGTGTTTCACTTTATACGCATACTACTAAGCTAATTGCTCTCTTCCAGTAATAACATCGTCCATCCTTAACATATTTCTTGAACTTGATTCACATAACTACTGCTCCTGCGGTTTCAGAATATCGAGAGGTGTCCCCACTCTTAATGCAGTGGTTTGTTTACCACTCTATCCACTTATATCACATAAACTTCTGCAATCAATCGAATTCATATAACATATCTTGCTTATGGCTTATACGCCTTATTTGCCTTGAGCTGGGCTCATTGTAGGCTGTCCACACACATGTACTCCCCTGTACAACATTATATGGTTTGGATATTATACTGAGCTCCATGACAAGTCGTTGCATCACGTTCTTTTCATGGGATTCCCCTTAGGTTTGTCAGTCCGTCTCCTGACAACTTATGTCTAAACTGTGTGTTAGTTTCAACCCTTGTGCTTCTGTCATGCATTTCATTCAACCATTGTTGATGTGAACACCCTTCAAGGATTGCTCCTGGGTGTTGTTAAGTTATGCTTTACATTTGTTTCACACTTATTGGTATATTCCCTTAGCCACGCCGTTTGCGTTCTTAACTGTCTTATTATCTCCTTCTGTGAAGATCAACATTTCCTGGTAGTGTAGGTACTTATTCTGGGAGTTCATCCCGTTCATTGTACATTAATGTGTCCACATTAGGCATCTGCTTGCCATGTATAGGCTGGGTCACCATTCCAGCTATAATGTTTATCCTAAGATCCTTAAGACATATGTGGTGTCTTTACATAACAGGTTTGTGCCCATCGCACTTCCTCAACCCTTTAAAATTTCCTTGAAAGGAGTTCACTAATGCCTTTTTTGTCTTGCTAACTTAACTGAATTCCTTAACTTCAACTGTTCCTTGTAATCCTTAGCTCTCGTTTGATTTATATACTGCTGACCGTAGACGGAGTCGACTACTTTCCCGTGTTTCGGACTCTACTCGTATACTATATTAGGGGTATCATACTGATTACATTGCTACTTACCCAAACTAACCATAAGTAGGTCTGTCAGGCCCACATCTCCTATCGGAGTGCGGTCGTCCCACAACACAGTTGGTACACTTGTAGTGTCCGTCACACGCCTAGGTGAAGTATTCTGTTGTCAACTCCCTTATATTGTCCCGTGACAATATTCATTCCCTGCTTCCCGAACTTAATCGAGGGAAAAGTTTATCCATTGTTGTATCCTTGTCAACTGTCCTTGGTTTTACCTGGTTGGTTTAAAAGAAAGTTGGAAAGAATGTTGGTTTGAAAGAAAATCTGGTTTTGAAAAAGAAAGGGTTTGAATAAATCTGGGTTGAAAGAAAAATTTTCATGGTTTCACAACATCTTCTTACCTTAGTCAAGTCTAGCTTCTTGCTGACTGGTGTGTTTCCAATTACAGAGGTTAGGCTATTAAGCCCTTCCATGGTTATAATGTTCACACCTAACTTCGTGGTACTTTACTAAGTACTTGTAGTAGTTATAAACTTCCCGAACAGCCCTGTTATAGCAGCACTTGCTATGGCAAGTGCGCCATGCTAAATGGCTATCGGTTTAAACACATACTGGTGTGTGGTATTGTCTTTACCTATACTGTCATCAGTGGCCTTGTTGCCCTCACTGATCTTACTGCCTTGATAATATCCTCTGGGTAACTCCTCACTGTATTCATATGGTAATTATCAATTAGGGTGTTTTTTCCCATTCTGGGAGACCCCTCTTACTTAGTATTGTATTCCTCTTTGTAGCCCGTTCCACGTATTTGTCGTGGTTGCTGAGACTTGTCTCTTGTTTGGGCACTACGTTGCAGTTCCTTTATTGGTTTGGTACACCGCTGGTGTATTATTTATCAACTGTGGTTCCGTAGACACTCGTCTCGGGTTTTTACTAATCCACTTCTTGCCTGTTGCACGGTTGGTGCGTTGCAAGTTGGTTATTCTCGACTGCTTAGCATGTCGACCCAGGTTGCCGGAAATTCTATTTCTATACACAAGATTCTTCATTCTTTACTATTAAATGCGGTTAACATTGTTCAGATGGAGGCCGTCTCCGGATTCCCAGTTTTTCGGGATCTACCGTATGACAGGTTCTCCGTACCCTAAGGGTATTTAATAACAGCCAGATCGGGTATCCCCGGTAGAGAGGACTTCCCCCTCTGGCGTTCTTTTCCCAAGTTATCAAACAGGATTGTGGAGGGCGGGATGGATATTGTAGGTTTCCCAGTAGTCACTGGTAGTTCCTAACTAGCGTATCTCTCACGCTATCACTCAACCCTTAACCCAAAGTACTTAAATCCTAACTCGGTACTTCCTAAGCTCGGTAGTTCAGTCATCAGAGCGATACTTCGCTCTGATACCACTTTTTGTAACACCCCATCCAACAATAACATACTTACAACAAACTGCAGCGGAAGAACAACCTCATCACATTACTTAACTTGTTGGTGTTACACGCGCGTTAGCCACCCACGTGGCTAACAAGGCTAATACATACACAATGTACCGGTCTGATGGGCTAAATTCCCGAGCAACTATACATTAGTATCCCATTCCATTAACAACAACAACAACAACATATACCTTATCAACTATACCGAGTATTTATAAACTGGTGCCGACAACAACATCGGTCTTACTACACCTACTGTATATACACACTTAAATGAACACCATGTACAATGACTACCCGTCCTACTCTCGAACGGCTTCAGCACTTCGTACCTGAAATAGGAAAAGAAGAGAAAGGGGTGGCCCCAAGGGGCTCAGCACCTTTGCTGGTATGGTAATCCCGCAGCCCATGCTATCGGGCCACGCACAACTACTTGTCGTCTTAGCATGCGGTTATATTTTAATCATACATGTAACAACGACACACATCTCATAACATTCGCCTCAACGGGCTCAACAAACGGATAATATCCTTACTTAATGAGTCACTCGTGGTATAAATCATCCCTAGAGTGTTCCTCCTCTGGTGGAGCTACTTCCTCAATAGACGACCACATACCCTTAATTCGGGTTGCCCTTAAACGCCTCTTATCACAAACTGGGAATCATATCCATGATCCACACACTTCACATTTTACAACATATAACATACACTACATAACAACACTTAACAACACTTTGCACGTTCCCATGTGCACAACATAACACCGCAATAGATATGCATCACAACAAAACACATAACACAACGGGAATGGTTCTCTTAGGAACTGACCCAAACATCACTAACACACTGGTGAGCCTAGAGATTGTTGCCAGTCTCATGATAAGCTCGTTACATAACTCGTTACCGTCTCGTTAAATGAACGGTTAACTTAACACAAGGTGTCTCGGATTAGTGATCCAAGCACACCGAAACAAACATAACAATGTATGCCCCTGTGGCCCGACGTGAGTCGTAATAGCCTTGGTTAAGCTAAAGGGAAGGTTGGGAACCAAATTGGAAAAAAACCATAACATACAGAGAGGATCGAACCTGCTATGACAATGACCCCCATACTCACACGCGTGGCCGGAACAGACCGGACTCCTCACTCCCCCCGTTAGCACTTATTAGAAGTTCAACTTTGAACTTTATTAAACAACACAACATTGGGTTAAGTCTTGTTAGACATACACAAGGGAAGAGAGAGTCATACATTCACATACAAACATCACGCACAAACATCACATAACCAACTCACGCATAGCCGTGGTTAGAACGTCCCTTAGGTCGGAAACGTTATTACCGGATGCCGTTCTCTTACGTTTACCTAATAGTGGTTAACTAGCCCTTCAAGCGCATTAGAGGTTACCGGTATCGGCACGTAAACATACAATAACAATAATGACTGTAAACTCGTTTCATGATTTATATCATAACGTGGCAAACATACAGAAAACACATTGGCATACAAGCCGGTGTAATCCGGTAGGACACAGGTTGCAAGAAAACCATACCTGTCACCGGAGTCCACTTATCCTGTCCATTTATGTTCCTCGAGCAATTCTCGAACAACTGTTAACATCACACGTGTTTTCATTAACATCGGGGTTTGCTTGATCATTTAATGTCAATGCTTAATTTTTCCCCGTTAACTTAGTTACATAACTTAACATTTTAACTTGTTTTTACTCTCACATTTTAATACAACTTTTAACCCATTTATTGTCACTAAAACTCACCTAACATGTCCTCAACATCCTTATAACATCATTACACCCCCAATCCCACATCATCACAAATCATTCCTTAACCTTAAACCATGTTTTTGGTCCGACCGACCCACCGACCGACCCACAGGGGTCGGTCCATTACAGAACCCTTTTACTTCCTTACAAACATGCCCGTCCGACCCACGTCCGACCCACCATTCTGGGTCGGTCCATGTGCGAACATTTTCCTTCCTTATTAACTTGACCGACCGACCCATGTCCGACCCACCCTTTGGGTCGGACCATTACCGAACACTTTCCTAACATCTAACAGAGGCTCGACCGACCCAAAAACTGGGTCGGCCCCTGGGTCGGTCGCCTCCTAATCTTACCCAAACTTTGCCAATTCTTCACCAACTTTCTCCTAAGGCCTCTTAATGTGTTCTAACATCATTTGGCATTTCAAACACACCCTTAAGATATTCTTAAACACTCACAAAAACTATTGTTTCTAATTCCTTAAACCTTTACCCATTTCCTTGTAAAATTCCTTAACACTTACAATGTTTTCCTTATGATTTCTAGGTGGCATTTCACCTATAATGACCACAATACCAAGGTGTTTCCTCTACACCTTATCATCACCTCTCAACTTCTTTCTTACTAACTAAATCTCCTTTTCACAATTTCTTAAAACTCCTTACTCAAAACCTTACCTAAACATCATTTATTCTTTGAACACCAACATTACCTAAACCTTAAACAAACTCCTCCAAGACTTAATACATCCCCAAAACACACATTGAATTCCTTGAATTTCCAAGACAACACCTAAATCCTTGGATCACTCTAAATCACCTTAATACATGTTTTCTTCTCAAGTAAACATTCATTCACCCTTAACACTTCCTAGTTCTCCAAAACCACTTAAACACTTAGAACTTCTTACACATCTTCCCAAATTTGGCCATAGCTTCTCTAGTATATACCCACATCCAAACACTTAGGTTTTTACCTTATTTCACTCAAGAACACCTAAAATCCATCAAACATTTTTATACACAAACTTCACGCATTAGGCACTACATCACAATATAGTGCATAACTTAAATTGCTTGGCACTTAGGCCCTTAAATAACATGGCTCTTAGGCCCTTAAATTGCATAAGCCATGAACACTGAATTTCCCACATAATAATGCCTTTGACCTGCAAATACATACACCATCACATATGTTCTTTTACTAATCTCTTTGAGAACACTTTACTAGCTCATTTACCATTTGCTCTTTAGGTAGTTTTAACAAGCATTATAAGCTTATTTCTCCTAAGGCATTAAACCACATTGAGATAGCTTGTTTACCTCTTTTCCTCACAAATTTCTTTCTTGTTTCCTTGTAAAACCGGTAGGGCATTTGGTCCCTTTTCAACTATTAAACATTATACAAACAATAGAATGAGTATTCAAGCATTATGCTTCTCCTCATTGTAAACCCTAGTTACACATATTGTTTTAACACATTAAGGTAATTGTTTTACCTTGGAATTGGAAGAGAACTTGAACAAGTATCAAGAGAGGACTCCTCCTAGCCCTTGGAAGATTCAAATGAAGCTAGAACAAGCAAGATAATACACCATTGTGAGGTGAATTTTCGGACAACATGTAAACATGGAGGAAACATGGATTTTCTTTGAGTTTCCTTACCTTGAAGCAAAGGAGAACAAGAATATGTGAAAAGATGAGCTCAAGCTCCTCCCATGGTGGTTTCTCTTGGCACCGAAATGGAGGTTTTGAAGTTTTGAAGAGACAAGATTGTAGAGCTTGGCTTAACTAAGAGAATGGTGGTGTTTGTTTTTGATTTGGACAAGAGAGCAAGATTTGACAGAGTTCAAAGCTTGAGTTCTAATGGAGGTAGTGGTATTACCGAGAGAGAATGAAGAAGAGAGGTTGGTGGTGGTGTTTGAAACCGTGGGAAATGAAGGAAAGGAAGGGAGAATGAAGATAGAACTTACTTTTTGAAGATATTTAAGTCTTAAAGCAAATAGTAACTATGAGTCACATTTATTTACTTAACAAGTTAACATACTTGGTGACTCCTCACTACAAAAACCGGCCCCCTTTAATATAACAAGGGTATTTTAGTCTTTGTTTGTCAATTTAATTACTTAACATAACATATGTTATATACTAGCTTGTAAAAATTACTATTCACAAATACAAGGCACATAGAAGTGAAATTTTTGATTTCCCACTAATATGGCCACCCAAATGTGATACTATATAGTACACATGTTAATTAAAGAGTAATGATGGACATTTAGCCATTCAAAACTCATTTACAAGACAATTTTTCAAAAACGTGCTTTAAGACTCCTTAAAGCACATTTTGTGTTTTAACTTGTTTTCAAGCTTGGTTTTCTTTGGTAATTGACTTAATGTGTTCATTAACATATAAATAAGGTATAGGTATGACCATTAGGTCTTTTACACATTTATCCCAAGCTTAGAGCACATTTTTGCTCATATTGACTTTAAGGTATTTTCTTATGTTTTATTTGGTTTAACTGTCCACCAAAGTTTCTTAAGGACTTATTTAGCCTTATTAAATCATAATTAAATGTTATCAAGTCTTGGTAGGCTCTTTGGGTCCTAACCAAGTTCACTCATAGCTTAGAGCATGTTTTGCTCAAACTGTGTCTTAATGCTTTATTGCATTTATTATGGTTTAAATTGTTCACTGATGTTACTAAGGCACTTTTTAGCCTTTACATACCATAATTTGATATTTAAACCACATGTCAAGGTTTGGGGTATTTCAAATATAGGATGTTTATAAATATTTTTAGGTATAAACTTTTAAGTGAGGTAAATATATATATATATATATACATATATATAAAAGAAATGAAGTAAAAACTTAGGTTAAATCAAGGAACTAAATTAATCTACATTTATATTAATTATATAAAATGGTAGTTAATATACTTAATTGAACTAAGGAAAATACTTTATTTTGTAAACCATATTTTGGATGTAGATATGGGTAAAAGTAATATAAATAATTAAATGCAATAAAACTACATAAAGAATGTCTTGAATAAATCCTAGTATACATATACGATAAATAAATAAGTAAAAGACATAAAATACCTTATAGCAAATAGAATATGAAGGAATTAATAAGTTGAACTAAACCTATACATAATACTATTAAAATAATATTATATGAGGTAGTATTGGATTGTGGTTATGAAATTAAGCTTAAAGAGTTATCTTGGATTTTTAAGATTTATATAAACCATATTAAAATACATGTGTAATATTATTTGTCAAAGACCAGAATGTAAATCTATAATTTGGTTAGGTAATTAATAAGTTGGGACTTAGGAATATTTGTAATTAGATTTTACACAAATAGAACTTATTATATAATTAATAAATAAATGTAATACTTTTACATCTAAATGTTCTTAATATATAAACAATAATAAAATACTTTTACCTCTAAATGTGAGGTGGATTAGTAAGTCTAGATTTAATCATTTCTTAGCATTTATGGTATTGAAATATAACTTAATGTTTTAAGATAAAATCATTAAAAGGATTATGATATAAAACTATATTAAGCTATGATTTGGAAATTTATCTAAATAATAATCCTTAAGTTTCTTGGCATTAGATAAGCCATATGAAATACATTTATAACATTTATTACCAATACTTAGGATGTGAGTTTTCAATTAAGTGAGGTATTTATTAGTAAGAGTTTATAAAAGGTTTATGAATAGGAATTTGATACTTAAAACCTTTGAACCTTTTATTAGATAAAACTAAGTTACATAAGATATTATATTGATATACTTTACGGTAATGGGAAATAATGACATGTTATTTGAATATAAAATATGAGAATTTTCATAATAGATTATCTTATTAAATAATTAACAATTTCACTTACGAACCAGAATTTAATTCTTTGATAAATTCTACTCTATGTAGATATATTGTCCATCCTAAATACAATAAAGGAAATTTATTTATTAAGTTATTCCTTTGGAAACCTTAGGTTTTGTAAAACAATTTAAAACATATTTAAGGCTTAAGTTTAATGAAGTTTAGTACAAAGGATTATACATAGTCTATAGAGAGAATGTGTGTAAAAATAAAACATTTAGGAAATTAAATGTAAGTAAGGATACATAAAAGGTTATACTAAACACCTAATTGTATAGGTAATAATAAAACATATAATATACCTTGTGAATACTAAATGTAAGATTAATTCGTTAAATCTAAGTTAACTATAGTATAGTTATTCAGGATGAGAAACAATTTAACATCTTATGACAAGTTTGTTAGATGGTTGTAATTAAAAGTCATTCTGAACTAAAGATGAGATAATTGAGTTTAGCAGTTCAATTAAGTTATAATAAAACACGTCTACAACACTACGATTCCAATATACAAGATGTAGATCTTAATTATGTTAAGGGAAAGACTTAATCATAATGGGTTATCTAGTAGATATTGTTTAAATACATAATCTTTACATTGTGAGATAATAGTATAGTATTCTGAGATGAGTCCATCATAGGTCATAATACAATGTTTATTCTAAATTAAGAATAAAGGTATTGAGCTTAAGATTATTATTGAAATTCTTAGATTTAATTATATAATATAAACACATTTATGTTATAAAGGTCTCAAAAGTCTTGAATGTGAGGATTGTGGTTAAATATGAATAAAGTGGATAGGAGTGGATAGTTAGCAGGTGTTAATAAAATACATTCCTTGATCCTACAACCTTGAGCTATACAACCTTCTAAATTAAGTCAAAGGTTATACATAACATTTAAGCGAGGGCTTATAAGATAATTGAGATTTGGAAATAAGAGAGAGGAATTTATTTAAGTTTTACTTAGGGTACAGGTTATTGATAGTAAGTTATCTTCAATGTTCCTCAGAGAATTGTTGAATGTTTACACAAGTTTACTAGAACTGCTACAGCGTTGACCAGGTACGATTTCTCGTACTTCGATACTTTTGCTGATTGACTTATGAGACGATTTCGAAAAACGCTAACTGAGCTTGAATGGATTTCAAAAAGAAATGGTTGTGTGACTAACTCAGCTTGTGTGGCTAACTGAGCCTTGAATGTGAAACTCACTTGGGTATTGGTTCCTTCTATTCGGTTGTTCCATTAGACATTGACTGCTTAGGGTTTACGCTTCTGCACTCTGTAGGACTGAGTGTTTTGGTATTGCTCTAGGTAGTTAGTGATCTAGTGGGAATTTGGAAAAGGTCAATTTTGGTAAATTCTTCTTTTGACTCTGGATATCATTTCATCCATGAGTTGGGTCTTGTTTGGGTGACGTGCGTGCGTCTTCATCGGTAACAGAGAGGGGTTGTATATCCCCTGTCCTTAGTGGACGTAGTTAACAGAGAGGGGCTGTATATCCCCTGTCCTTAGTGGACGTAGTTAACAGAGAGGGGTTGTATATCCCCTGTCTCTAGTGGACGTAGTAAACAGTGAGGGGCTGTATATCCCCTATCCTTGGTGGACATCGTTAACAGAGAGGGGCTGTATATCCCCTGTCCTAAAAGGACGTACTTGGCGGTGGGGGCCATCTCTCCCAGTTGAATTTATTCCACTCTTGGTTATCAGTTTTCTGAAATGGTGGGGACATTAATTGTCTACCACGGGTTATGGGTATTCATATCATTCCTAGTCCTTTGTGACTACCTGAGTCTTTCTACTCCTAACTGGAATTGGTTCTAACTTGAGCATTGGATGCTTGCTAACTATATGGTGTGACTTCTTAAGTGGTTGACTTGGTTTTTAAGTTCTTTGTCTCTATCCTTACCTTGTTCTTTTTTCTCTATGATTGATTGTTTTGAAGTGCCTCCTTTCCCTGTTTTACTTTCAAGAGTTTGATTTCAAGTTACTGTTTATTTTAAAGAGTTATGTTTTATAAGTTGTTTTTGGAGAATTGTACTAGTTCCATTCAAGGGAACTGACTCACCCCTCCCGGGGTGGGCTGCTTGGTTTCATCTTGCAGGTACGAATTGTTTATACAGATGGCCACGAAGAGCATGAGTGATTGGGATGGGAATTAGGAATTGTGGAGAGTTATTCTATTTTACTAGTAGTTATGTTTATGTTGTTTTTCTCGAGTTCAGACCGTAGCTTGTGTAATTTTATAAGTTGTAATTGGTGAGGTTGGTGCCGGGTGTTTGGAACCCGATGGTTTGTAAACAACAGTAGATATTTTATATTCCGCTGTGTTTATTGTAAGTAGGGGCGTTACAGAAAGTGGTATCAGAGCATAGTTGGGCTCTGAACCCGAGAAAAACAAGCCGAGTGAAATACTTAGAATATAGGTGCACTTAAAACTGGGGAATTGGGGTAGAATTGGGAAGTGAGGATTCCAGTAAGGCACGACTCCTAACCCTTCTTTGATTAGTGAATGATTTCTTTATACACTTTTCTTTTTATGAATGTCTGTAGAGAATGGTGTGCTGTTGTTCTGTTCGAACATTAAACTACAGTAGAAATATAGGTTGGAATATCATCTATTGAGTATGTTAAGATTTTGGTTGGGATAAATCATATATTAAGCTATTTTCAAAAGCATACTTATGGAGAATACATGGCTAAGAATACAATTCCTTAAGAGCAAGTACACATGCTCCTAGAAATTTTAAAGAATACTTTTGGTTGAAAGCAGTATACAAATAGAACTTTAAATAACTAAATTAGTATTGATATTATGTGAAAGTACTTCAACTCCTTTAAAGTTTGAAAATAAATCTCAAGAATTACTTGGTACAAATTGTTGCCTAAAGGTAATGTTTAGATAAATCTTAAGTCTAGAAAATTATTAAGTAACAAACACTAGTAGCATACACCCGAACCCATAAACCACACTAAAACTCTATGCTAACTTTAGAAAGAAAACACCTAAACCTAACACCCTACGGGAAGTGCCTGGTGCGACGAACTCCTAGGCTGAACTTGAAAGTAGTGGGGGTGCACACCCACTTCTAGAATTTTAGGGGCTAGACAAGCCTTGTCATCTAACCGTAAATAATCTTCTACGCAGGTGATGGATTGTGTTGAACTTGAGGGGAAGTGGTGGTGAGACGTTACCATCATGAAATCTTGAGCTAGGCATATTTCATTACTAGCCACAATGAACAATTCAAAACTTATATATTAAGATCCAGTACTAAATTCATACATGTAAAGAGTTTACCGAGTTGAATCCTTGGTGAAAAATACTTACCTATGGAGTGAAAACACATGAGTAATATTAAACTAAATACTATTGAGCCTTAAATACTTGGAGTCTTGAGCGTCTAGTGAAAAATTGAGAGTTACTTAAAGATTTGGAAATCCTCATGTTTATTTAGAAGTTTAAAGAGTGATATTTACAAAAGCCACCATTGTCTAAGGGAGTACTAAGATTTAATAATCAGAAGAATACTTACATAGAACAAACCTTAAGAAAAATAATTACCAAGAGTGAGTGAGTTTTCATTAGACTAGTTCATTTGACTTAAAATTTTATATAGAGTCCCTACCTTAAAAAAATAATATATAAATTTTAAGATAAAGGAATCAGATTTTGGAGCTACATTATAATTAATAAGAACTTCCTAAAACTCTGCCTTGTGTGAAATTATGTAAATATATAATCAGTAAATTTTATGAAGTAAATACCTAATGGTTCGTCTAGAATACTATAGTTAATTATAAAAACAATTGAAACTTGAAAAGTCACAGAAAATATTTATTTTATAGAGTTTTAACATATGGTTGGCTAATAAACCCTTGAAGATAATTTTGAAAGATTATCTCGGATTATTAAATGATCTGAAATATTATTTTAAACTACTCAAGTACGTTACACCTGATTTATAGCTTGTTAATATAATTGATATGATAAAATGAACATATAATGGACATATAATTCGTATCAGTCGTAAAATGAATGGATAATAATCATAAGATAAAATTTTATAACAGTTAAGAAAATACAAATACAAAACAATCAAGAGATACAAATATATATATCGATCGCAGATAAAATCAACGGTGCAATAAAATTTACAACAAGGCTGGTTAATAAGGTGTTGAATTCTTTGAATGTGGCGTTTGAAATAAACATCAAGTAATTAAAGAAAACAGAAACTAAATGTTTGGTAGTCTATTATGGTCCATGCATGTTGTTGTGATCGGTTTTTGAAACAACCTTATTGGATAGTGTGTTCTGAGTGAAGTACCCACATCTTTTCGCATGATGTTTTCCTATCCTTCTGTGGTTCTCGTTAGTAGCGGTACGAGGGCGTACCTTAGCTCTTTTAAGGGGGATATACTGGCATACTCCTCCTTCGTCACCTCATCTAGATTATGCCATGTTGCCTTATTAGCAGAATGAGAGGTGTTTGTATGTGCTTGGTTCTTACATTATGACACAGTATGTGACTGTTTATGTCTTGGTATATCTTGGTTCGTTTTGATTTTGAGTAATCTCGAGTGGAATGTTGTTATGGAAATGGATGGGAATAAAGGATTGGATTGGTATGGAATTTCATTAGAATTATTATTGTCTCAGCACACCCGAAGCGGTGTGAGTGCCTATTAGTTGATTTTTTAAACATCGAGGCGAAGTTTCTTTTAAGGGGGATATACTGAAATACCCCTAAATTAATTTAAATTAATTTAGGGGATTTCTTTTATTAAACCTTTAATAATACTATTAAGTATTAAATTATTATATAGAATTATGAATGTTAAATTAGTATAAGGAATTATGAATATTTAATTATTGTATGGAATTGTGAGTATTAATATTATATGGAATTATGGAAATTAATTTAGGGGATTCCTCCTATTTAACTCTAAAGAATACAATGTAATATTTAATTATTATATATTATTATATAGTATTATGAATTTAATAACAAGATTTATAAGTTAATAAATCTTGGAAAATTCCCAGACACTCCAATTATATTATAAAGATTTTAGAAATATTGGGAGGATTGGTTTGAAACATAAAAGTCAATATTAAATCCTAGAAACCTTAAAGCTTATTAAGCCTTGCTAGGGTTGACTTTTTGAGAATGGTCAAACCAGCCCATGAAACCTATACCAATAAATAGGTTATGGAAAACCATGAAGATCGATAAAATGAACGTCAAAAACGGATCATCCTAGCCAAAGTTAAGATAGGATAAAGTTTAGAGCTAAAATTTTAATGACTGCCACATGTCATGCTCACACGCGATTTCTATCTCCTTGAATTTCGGTAACAGATTTCAGTATTTTGCCCTAACTTTAGACGGCTATATCTCACTCATCTCTCAATATTTTTCAATGCCGTCTTTTTCATTCTCTTCTCCTTTGAATCCTCTTTGCAACCATTACTCACACATACCCTAATTGTAACACCCCTACCGGTAATCATACCATTAACCTCCTAACCCGTCTCAATTACCAACCATAATGCAGCGGAATTCAATCTACAACCGGGGGTGGTACAATGCCGCTAGTCACCCACGTGACTAGCTAGGTCAAATCCAAACTCAAATACAACAACAATTACAATATCGGTCTGATGGGCCTTTACCGAGTACACTATACAAATCATACTTCCATTACTTAATCGAATCTAAACCAAATACAACTCCAATCCCATGTCATACAATACAACTTCAAATTACGATCCATACCGAGTATCTACAATTCCCAAGTGTATCCATGACCTCTTTGGTCTTACATCCCATAATATACAAATACAATTGCTTTAATAACTACCCATATCAATAACAACCCCGTCCTACTCTCGAACGGTGTCCGTCTTAGCTGTCGGTCTCTTACAGTGATCATATTCACTTCGGGTACCTGCACACTAAAAACGTTTCCCCTAGGGGGTCAGCTTACGCTGAATATGACTTCCGCATACCCCGCGTACTAGCGAGGGTACGCCGACTAATTGGTCGAGAGCATGCGGTTCATTTTATCACAACAGCATGCATACAATATACATTATATATGTACATTCACTATCAAGTTCAACATTGAACACAAGCACTAACACACACATCAAGGGTTGGTTCAATATGTTCTCTAATTAGGCTTTAGGGTTTCTACCTCACCATGCCTTACTCAATTACTCATGTTCTACCCACTCCCTTGGGTACTCTTACTCACAATCTCAACAAGGTCTACAACACTCAACTCGATTCTCCACTCAACTCAAATTCTCAAGTCCCACAAGTCACAACTCAATTCTCAATACGCACCTACTCGATTCAATACTCAATACTCAAGTTCCCAAGTCAATACTCAACGCTCAAGGTATATGTTAAGTCAATCTCACTACGTCCGGGCAGGGTCATACACAAGACCCACCACCGGGCTCAAATATAAATAGGGCTATACTGTTAGTGAAATACCCCGAACTTAAATATTGGGATTAAGATTAATCTAATACATAATTAAAGGCCCATGACGCCTAAGTAATATTGGTAAGGAAAAATAGATCCAAAAGAAATGAAAAAAAAATGCTTAAAAAGCGAAAACCGCAAAATAAGCGTTAAATGACCGTAGGAGGTATGAAACCTCGGTTAGCGTATTGTAAGGATTCTAAAGGCTTAATTGAGTCTAAACAAATATTGGGGGACGACTCCCGAAGAAAACGGATCCTTAAAACGGATTAAAACCAATAACGAACCTTAAAGCACGTTTTTCGAGGTAACCGGGAAAACGTGTCCTTAAGCGGGTCAAATAGACTCGTAATAATTTTGGTCAACTAAATAATCATTAATAAATATTAGTGAAGCTGTAGGACCAATAAAATCAATAAAACGAGAGATTAGTAAAAACTGTCAAAAACGGGAAGTTGTGGGGTAGAAACATAATTAACACAAACTTATGTGTCCACTTTTAAAATAAAAAGGAAAATTTATGTGTGTGTGTGGGGTGCAGCCGATGGGCTTTAATTCCCCCCCCCCTCTCTCACACTCTCTCACACACTCACTCACTACTTACAAAGGACAAAAATCATAAAAGTAACCCCACTCACCTTTTTACTCTCTCTCCTCCAATTCATTCTCCTCACTCACGTAATGCCACTCACCCTCACTCTCTCTTTCCTTCTTCTTCTTCAACCCATGCGATTTCCATGGTGAAAGAAGAGAACCCACACAAACTCTATCTTCTCTCCTTTGTAACTCCCTCCACACTCTTCCAAAAATTATAAAAACTACACCATTGGAATCCTCTCACCAAGGGCTACATTTCTATCTTTCCAAAATTCGAAAACACCCATTTTCGTTTTTATGGGTATGTCCCATTTGGAGTTCCAAGACCACCATTAGAAGGCCCTTGTTCTCCTTGTTCTTTTGAGGTAAAAATCTCTTCAAAACTCCATTGTTTTTCTAGCCTCAAAGGCAAAACGAAAATCTAGCTAAAACCTTGTTCGGTTTCTTTGCACTCTAGCCGATTTTGGCTTGTTGAAGGGGTTGGAAATCTTGTTCTTGTACCACTCCAAACAGCACTTGCACCCTTGGAAGGTAATAAATTTTCTAAACCCTAAAACCTAGATTGAAACTTGATTAATGGTTAGGGTTAGTCCTTAGTATTGAATGGTGTATGTGAATGGTTGTAGTGCTAGTGGATTGAGAATTCAAAATCGGTAGAGAAAGAAGAAAGAAGAAGAGAAAGGAAAATCTAGAAGAGAAACAAGGTAAGAATGCTCTTTTGTGTAACTTGGTATATATGTATGTAACAGTTTTTGGAAGTTTGAAATGAGTAATGGAATGATAATGCATTAGTAGTATAATGTGTAAGAGAATATAAGTAATTTGAAGCTTTAAAAGATGTGTAAAACTTGTGGAAAACAGATTGGGAATTAGTGTTTGTGTGCAGGAATTTTGTAGTGTTTTTAGTGTTGTTTTAGTATTGGTATGGTATATGAGAGCTTGTATATTTTGGTTGTTGAAAACAGGTGAGATAATATAGGTATGGATGAAAAACAACGTGGTGAGTGTATAACGATACAAGGGAGACTATGGCAAAATTCACCTAGGAATGGAACACTTAGTGTGTTAGAAACTAGGTGACTAAGGTGTGTATGTGTAACAGATTTTGATTAAGGAAAATAGAGGGTAAGTTGAGAGAGATGGGTAATGTATTCTAAAGGCATTAGGAATGTTAGAAATGTCGATAGGAGAGGGAGATATAGAAGAGGAGTGTAAATGACAAAATCTGTAGCAAAAAGTATTTAAGTGCATTGCGGAAACTAGGAGGAATGAGTGTACAAGGTTTGGTAAAGTGAATGTTGGACTTGAGTATAGATGGTACTATTGCTTGGAAATGAATTGGCTTGGTAAGAGGAGGTATTTGGGATGCTAGGAGTGACATTGGTAGAGGAAGTATTGGATGTTAGAAGTTGGAACAAAAATCTGTAGCATTGGAGGATGAAAAACTGTTGTAAGTGTGGAAAGGAAGTGATGAAATTGTGTAAGTGGATTGATGGATTTAGTAAAGCATTTGGTGGATGAACTAAGGTGTATTAGGAGGTTTAAGTAGTGCTATAACATGGGGATTAAGTGTAGGAACCATGGGGAAATGTTGGGTAAAAGAGGGGACTGAAAACAGAAATTAAAATGCAAATACTGGGCCGGACCGAACTTGCGACCGGACTTGCAAGTTCGGTCGAGCCCAGATTTACAAAGACGGGTGAGCTACTGGAATCGACCGAACTTGCGACCGGACTTGCAAGTTCGGTCGGACCAGAAATTTTCCCCGTCTGTAACCTACTGGAATCGACCGAACTTGCGACCGGACTTGCAAGTTCGGTCGGCCAGAAAATTTCCGAGGATACCTACTGGAATCGACCGGACTTGCGACCGGACATGCAAGTTCGGTCGGTCCAGAAAAATTTCCCGAGGATAGCTACTGGAATCGACCGAACTTGCGACCGGACTTGCAAGTTCGGTCGGGCCAGAAATTTCCGGTGTAGATAGCTACTGGAATGGACCGGACTTGCAAGGTCGGTCGCAAGTCCGGTCCAGTCAAAAAAAAAAAAAATTATTTCAATTTATATATATATATATATATATATATATATATATATATATATATATATATATATATATGTATACCCACATATATATATAAATGTACATGTATGAAGCATGCTAATAGTAAGTAAGAAAATAAAACTTAAGGTAATGAAAATAAGTAAGTAATGTGTAAGTGTAGGAAGCTTAAGGACTTAGTAAGTATGAATTAGTAAACATAGTAAGAGCAATTGAATTAAGTAGTAATAGTTAGATTAATCGTTTGAATGTATGTATATCATAGGATTTGAATTGTGAATACCGGAGGAACATTGGGATACAAGTACAACGGTGAAAGGTATGATTTCTTCATGCCCTGTATCCTAATCTGGTTACCCCGATTTGTGTGCTTACTTGATCACCTAATAAGATAAATGCACGAATCGGTCTATATTGCACTTACTTGTGTTTGTTTATATTGTTTGGGTATATTTCTCTTGAACAATAGTTTGTATAATCATGAAATGTATGGATGATGATATGGTGCAAATGAATCTTGTATTGTACTTATGTATTGCATTATATTTCGTATGAATGTATATTGGGCCTTGTATTTGTAAATGTGGCTTGAATGTTGACTTGTGCTAATTCCTAACTAGCTAACTCCTAACTTAAGTGAGTAAATTGGAATGAGTACAAGTCCGATATAGCTTCGGCCACGCGTGAGGATGAGGTGACACAAGAGGTTGGATCCGATTCCTGGTTCGTAAGCTGGTCCATGGCCCAAATCCCTTAAGTGGGTAGCATCCTGGATTAGTGAACCAAGTAAATCCCGGTGGTGGGACGGAGTAGTCCCCGGGCCGGAGGTCCCGACGACTTAACATGAGTAAGAGTAAGAGTAAGTAAGTATGTATGAGTATGAGAATGAGTATGTATGCGTATGTATGAAGTAATGAGTAAAAGAGTAATCTCCACCCGATTAACCCGGGTGGACCAACGAAGCTAACCCGTATTGTAAATTGTGTATGTATTGGGTATATGCATTCGGAAGAAGGTAAGTATGTATTTGATGGTTATATTGTATTCCCTGTATGTAATGAAGTGTATGTGTGTATGCTTGCGTAAGTATTCATGTATTGTGTATGAGAGCATGTATGCATGTATGTTGTATGAAAATGAACCGCATGTATTCGACCAAGTGGTCGGCGTACCCTCACTAGTACGCGGGGTATGCGGTTATCATGCTCGGCGAAAGCTGACCCCTTCGGGGGACATTTTTTAGTGTGCAGGTACCCGAAGCGAATGTGGTCAAGGCACGAGGCCGGCAACTACATTGGATAGTAGTAGTAGGATGTAGAGGTGTATCAACTAGCACACCCCTTGTATTTAGAAAGTAATGTAGTAGTGAGGAATGGGTAGTAAGTAGCCTTATAGTGAGTATGTATGACTTGGAAGAAGCATTGTATTTGTATTGGGAACCTAGTAAACTCGGTATGTAGATACCTTGTATGGTACTTGGAGTATTGTATTGAATGCAGATTGTAGTAGTAATTGGTAAGTGGAGTATGTATTGTAGATGTAGTACTCGGGATTCCGGTCCATCAGACCGATGCTGTATGTAGAATCAGTAGCCTTGTTAGTCACGTGGGTGACTAACGGCATTGTATCACCCATTGTATGTAAGTATATATCCGCTGCGAGTATCTGATGAGTAAGGAGATTGGACGTTAATGACTGTAGTAATAGTAGGGGTGTTACAAAAAGTGGTATCAGAGCGAAGTATCGCTCTGATGACTGGAAATACCGAGTCTAGGAATACCGAGTTAGGAATTAGAAACTTAGGGCTAAGGGCTGAGTGTTAGCATTAGAGATATGCTAGTTAGGAACTACCGGTGAGTACCGGATGCCTACAATACCAGTCCCGCCCGCCGCAAACCCCACTGTATAACTTGGGAAAGGACGCCAGAGAGAAGGAAAGTCCTCTCATACTCGGGAAAACCCGATCTGGCGTGTAATGAGTTATTCCTACAAGAGGAAAGAACCTGACATACAGTAGATTCCAAGAACTGGAAGTCCCGGAGATGGACCCCGGTTGAACCACAACACCGCACGTAATGGCGGTGTAGAATGAGCACTCCAACCACGAGGAGGCTATAACTTGCAACAGCATGGGGCGACTGCTTAGCAGTCGCGAAACCTAGCTAGTCAACCAACAGCAGGACAAAAGCACTAACCGTGCAACGGAATGAAAAAGGGAGCAGTAACGGAACCCGAGACACAAGTCTACGGGACAGTAATACTTGAATAATACCACCAACGGTATGCTAGCCGACTGAGGACATAGTCGGAAGCGGTTAACTCCAAAACTACGATGCCATCAAGGTTGCAACACCTGGCCAATATAGCTCAGACAACTACAAGAACAACCAGGAGATGTAAACTAATAGGACTACAAGCGTAGTGCCTAAACAAGGAAGGCTCAGTAACCACCACAAATGTGCGGGAACGAGCCACAAGGAGCGACACTAAACCAAGTAGAACGGGAACCTCCAAGAAGTGGAGGAGTACCCAGATCTACGACAACCATGTCTAGACAATCAAGAAGCTACCTAAAGGAGCGAGTATATCAGTTATAGATCAATAAGATCGAGGGAAGCGCCAACAAGACTAACAAACACAAATGGGAACCCTACCAAGATTGGTATAAGATTACCCAAAAACCACCAGTACCACGCACTTGCCACGGCAAGTGCAGTAAAGACAGAGATATGTAAGGGAACACTAACACGTCACAAGTACATAGTAATGTACGGTGACAGTAACGAAACAACCACAGGATCAAACATCCTAAAACTGAAGGAATGGAACCTTGGAAAGGCCTAACAGCCCGACCACTGTATTTAGAACATACCAGTCAGCGAGAGGCTAGACTTGGTCAAGACCTCAAACGTGGCTATGCCATGAGAGACTTCTTTTAACACCGAACCACTGTTTTAAAACCCAAAATTTTCTTTTCAAAACCTCAAACCTCTTTTAAAAACCTTGGATTTTAAAACCGAACCAACATGATTATGGTGAGTATCATAGATTGATACAAGAGGAGTTGACAATAGAATACTTCACCTAGGCGTGTGACGAACGCTACGAGTGTACCCGTTACGGGATGTGGGACAACCGCACTCCGAAGGAGCTTGCGGGCCCGACATATAGTTGGGTAAGTGGCAACGTATCAACATGGTACCCCACGTATGTGCACGTGTAGTGTACGACACACGGGAAGTAGTCAGCTCCGTTCTACGGACCATCAGTGAGTTCAAACCAGAACAACTGGACACCTCAGACAATTCAGCATAAAGGAACTCAGAAGACCCATCTGAAGATAAGGAGTAAGAACTAGGAAGTGCAAAAGGCACAGACTAAACAGTATAGACATTGGATATGTCTCAAATAATCTAAGCAATTACCTGACAGCTGGATGGAATGCCCAGCCTAAACACATGAAGGCGAATGCCTAATGTGAACCTAACAATGCTCAACAAACGGGACAGAACTCCCAAGAGCAACCCCAAGATTACCACAAGTACACTCCATCATTGAAGGGGATATCAAACCTAGTCCTAAGCACTAGGAGCAAGTGTAAACAGTCTACCCAAGAACGGGAGACGTTACAACCCAAAAGGGGACGACTCAGCTACAATACCATAAGACGGTATAGAGGACGACACACGTTATAAACATTAGCCGGATGTAGCGGCACAGCCACCAACACCCAGGAGCGATCCTTGAAGGGTGTCTGCGTTAATAACAGTCGAGCAACCGTAACGACATGAGCACGGGAGCTAAAACGAACACTCGGTTAGGACACCGAAGGGATTTCACTTTACAGGAAATGCCCTAAAATACTGAGAGGCACCTATTAACACCTGATTGCATAAAGGGTCTCCTATGAACGGAAGCGTGATGCCACGACTTACCATGGAGCCCAATAATACCTCCAACCTATGACGGTATACGTGGAGTGGAAACATGTATAAGCCGCTTGCAAAGAGCATAGCTTGCAGCAATACGGCTCAGAAGTCGTAAACCAGATACGTTATATAAACTTAAACGGTTGCAAAACCGGCACCAATTGTTAACAAGACCTACAAGAGATATTGCCTCATACGACAAGAAATCAACAACTGGACCATAAATCCAACCCAACATCCTGAGTGGCTTGTAGTAATGGCCACCTCAGTGTCACTGTCACTAGAGCACCAGTCTAGTATACAGTTGACGGAGTTAAATACCCCTCATGCCTTCTGTAGCAATTGTACACAGAGGCATAAGAATCATGATAATGCCAACAATGGCCTAGTCCACACTTGGACACTACGAGAACCCAAGGGAAAGTACCCCTCGTTAACCGAAGACCACCAAGGTGGTGAAGATGTGAATCCTTAGAAAGGTTTCCATCTATTATAACAGTAAAGCCTACGCATATAGATATTGCCAAGAGGCGATGGAATCAGGAAATGAGATTTCCAAACCATTACGACTTAAGGGAGTAAGTATACTCCTCATGCACCCAAGCATGTGGTGAACCATTACATAAATACTCACATGGTAAACCTTGTCATGAGACCTATGAGTGGCAACAACCTCTCAACCAGAACTTCATTTACCAATGATAGAACGGGACCAGGAAACCCTTGGAGTTTCACGGGATGTCCTGGTAAAATACATACAAGCAAAACTACACAGCCAGAGCCTAAACCAATGCTCAGCACCGAAAGGCAATAATTAACAAAGCAGTTAATGTGAACGCACACTGAACACCATGAATGATTAACGCTCAAGAGAGCTTATGACCCGATGAGTTATCTCATCCTTGGTCAACCAAGATACTTGGTGAATTGTATCACAATAATGAAAATGATGTGAGGTAAGCCAACCTACACATGAAACCTAAACTGAAATAAAACATCCCCACTATGGGAAGATAGTAGTAGTGCGGTATGCTACGACAACCGTCATACACACGAACATGGAAACCCCAGGGTATCATACCATAAGGGAATGGTGCCAATGACAATGGAAACGAGTAAAGAGAAACTATCACAGTAACAGAAACAGTAAAACAATGTTGTACAGTGAGTAAGAACACGGTGCGCAAAGCGACGCTATGAGGGAGTAATTAAGCAATAACACGGAGTATAAGTATGAATGACACACAGAAATATTCTTTCCTATCACATAAGTGACTTACTGTCAAGCGTTTACGCCTCTGCACTCTGTAGGACTGAGTGTTTTGGTATTGCACTTGTGCAGCTAATGATCTAATGGGATGGCTAGGGATATGGAGAATGTAAACCGTAGTAAACCTCTTTTCACCAACAAACATGGCATGGAGCAGCAAGCTTGGCAACAAACCGTGTGGCCTAAGGCCAAAGAAGCACGAAGAGTGTAAACACACTAACAATCACAAAGATGTGAATTCCACTGGAATAAAAGGTGAAAGAGACTTAAGAAAGTCATTAGGACCGACGCATAAGGCAAGGTCATACAAGTAAAGACACTTGTACTGAACCAGAAGAACTGGTATTGACACCAGAGGAAGCACTACAACTAAGTAGTGACTTAACCTCGCCCGACAATAAGTCGGAGGAACTTAATGAAATCGTGGAAGCACGAATAGCATGTGCAGTAGACTACCAGAGAGCTGGTTAAATTAAACTATTAGTTCAAACACGGTAAAAGAATACCGCGATTGTTTAGTAAACCTTATTCCATAATGACGGATAAAAAGGTGATGATAGTACATTAAGGATCACGAAGGGTAATAACCCGAGTTATCAGGGTCGCGCAGCAGAAGCTAGTGGGCCCCAGCTAGTAAGTATAGCAAAATGGCTATTAATGCCTTGAAGCCTAATAGGCTGGAACCGAATTAATATGAGTTAAATAAACTCATATAAATCCTTGGTGCAAAGACTAAACCGTTGGTATGGTTAAGACCCTTTGACCGGAGCATATTCTATAGTACCGTAGTGAAGCTAAACGCTTCAGTTTGCCCAAATTGATTAAACCAATGTTTAATAATAATAACATATGGTAGATTACGTGGGCGTAATCCCTTTTAAGGGGGGTAGAGCGAAAACCGCTTAATGCAAGTTTTATAAATAAAACACATAAAACTATAATGTGCATAGCACAAATGAGAAATTATTCGATGAGTGGTACCTACGTTATATAAACATACGTATTCATTCATATTGAATTGTGGTAACTAAGCATTAGACATGCAAATACCATAGGGTGAATACCCATCTTGTAACACCAGTGTAAGAGTATTGGTAAAGAAAAGTAATGAGTAGTGGACGGAGCTCCACAAGTATTGTAACCATTGAAGAAGTAGTACGAAATGAATGAGGATAGTAGATGAATGAAGTTTATGAGTAGTGGATCGTAAGTAAAATATTGAAACAATTGAACCAACTAAATCTTATAATGTAGTATTTCGTAGTTAGAATATAGGAGATGATGGTGAGTAATGGATGGAAGTAGTGAAGGTTGATGAAATGAGCATTAGGATGAACCATGGAGTAAAGCATTTGGGAAGTAGAGTGAGGATGATTGATGGACTGATTCCATCCTTGGAGATGTATGAATTCGTAATTACGACTAGAAGAGTAAAAAGATAGAAAATGAAAACAATTAAATTATTTGTTTGATTGAATCTAATGTGGGAAGTCGAACTTGATCCTGATCAGATCAAGGGAAACCGAACACAAATTGGGGTGGAAAGATAGTTCAACACTGATGCTGATCACATCAGGGTCGAATGATTCTTGAAGCTCCCCTTAAGTGGTCACAAGAATCACATAGGATAGAAGTAAGAATATAAATTGGAATTGGAGTGTGTGTTTTAGAAAATTTAATTGGTAGTAGTGAGGATTTTAGTATGGAGAATGAGGATGTGCTAGAAGGTGTACCGGAGAAGATAGTAGTGTAGCATGTCGTATTATTCCAAAGGCACGGGACATAGAGGAGTCCTGTGTCGAGATGACCGAGTGCCTGCGGGATTGTATGTGTATTGCATTGCTTTGGGGATAGCTTTGCACTGTATGTATGTATAAAGTTGTAATGAAACCGGATAGTTAATAGTATGGATTGGAGTAATATTGTATATTGGTATGTATGGTAAGGAGAAACCTGAGATGGATTTGGGAATTGTAAGGAGGAAGGATGTATGTTTGGTTAGCAAGTATAAGTAAGTAGTATAGTAATCCCATAACCGAACAACTTTGAGGACAAAGTTCTTAAGGGGGGTAGATTGAAATACCCCGAACTTAAATATAGGGATTAAGATTAATCTAATACGTAATTAAAGGCCAATGACGCCTAAGTAATATTGGTAAGGAAAAATAAATCCAAAGAAATGAAGAAATGCTTAAAAAGCGAAAACGCTAAATAAGCGTTAAATAACCATAGGAGGTAAGACCTCGGTTAGCGTATTATAAGGATTCTAAAGGCTTAATTAAGTCTAAATAAATAGAGGGAACAAATCCCGAAGAAAACGGATCCTTAAAATGGATTAAAATCACTAACGAACCTTAAAGCGCGTTTTTCGAGGTAACCGGGAAAACGTGTCTTTAAGCGGGTCAAATAGACTCGTAACAATTTTGGTCAACTAAATATCATTAATAATATTAGTGAAGCTGTAGGACCAATAAAATCAATAAAACGAGAGATTAGTAAAAACTGTCAAAAACGGGAAGTTGTGGGGTAGAAACATAATTAACACAAACTTATGTGTCCACTTTTAAAATAAAAAGGAAAATTTATGTGTGTGTGTGGGGTGCAGCCGATGGGCTTTATTCCCCCCCCCCTCTCACACTCTCTCACACACTCACTCACTATTACAAAAGACAAAAATCATAAAATAACCCCACTCACCTTTTTACTCTCTCTCCTCCAATTCATTCTCCTCACTCACGTAATGCCACTCACCCTCACTCTCTTTCTTCTTCTTCTTCAACCCATGCGATTTCCATGGTGAAAGAAGAGAACCCACAAAACCATCTTCTCTCCTTTGTAACTCCCTCACACCTTCCAAAAATTATAAAAACTACACCATTGGAATCCTCTCCCAAGGCTACATTTCTATCTTTCCAAAATCGAAAAACACATTTTCGTTTTTATGGGTATGTCCCATTTGGAGTTCAAGACCACCATTAGAAGGCCCTTCTCCTTGTTTTTTGAGGTAAAAATATCTTCAAAACTCCATTTTTTCTAGCCAAAGGCAAAACGAAAATTAGCTAAAACCTTGTTCGGTTTCTTTGCACCAGCCGATTTTGGCTTTGAAGGTGGAAATTGTTCTTGTACCACTCCAAACAGCACTTGCACCTTGGAAGGTAATAAATTTTCTAAACCCTAAAACCTAGATTGAAACTTGATTAATGGTTAGGGTTAGTCCTTAGTATTGAATGGTGTATGTGAATGGTTGTAGTGCTAGTGGATTGAGAATTCAAAATCGGTAGAGAAAGAAGAAGAAGAAGAGAAAGGAAAATCTAGAAGAGAAAACAAGGTAAGAATGCTCTTTTGTGTAACTTGGTATATATGTATGTAACAGTTTTTGGAAGTTTGAAATGAGTAATGGAATGGTAATGCATTAGTAGTATAATGTGTAAGAGATATAAGTATTTGAAGTTTAAAAGATGTGAGAAAACTTGAAAACAGATTGGGATTAGTGTTGTGTGCAGGAATTTTTAGTGTGTTTTAGTGTTTGTATTGGTATGTATGGGAGCTTGTATATTGGTTGTTGAAACAGGTGAGATAATATAGTATGATGAAAACAAGTGGGAGAGTGTATAATATAGGGGAGACGATGGCAAAATTTGCCTAGGATGGAACACTTAGTGTGTTAGAAACTAGGTGACTAAGGTGTGTATGTGTAACAGATTTGAAAGGAAAATAGAGGGTAAGTTGAGAGAGATGGGTAATGTATTCTAAAGGCATTAGGAATGTTAGAAATGTCGATAGAAGAGGGAGATATAGAAGAGGAGTGTAATGACAAAATCTGTAGCAAAAGTATTAAGTGCATTGCGGAAACTAGAGGAATGAGTGTACAAGGTTTGGTAAAGTGAATGTTGGACTTGAGTATAGATGGTACTATTGCTTGGAAATGAATTGGCTTGGTAAGAGGAGGTATTTGGGATGCTAGGAGTGACATTGGTAGAGGAAGTATTGGATGTTAGAAGTTGGAACAAAAATCTGTAGCATTGGAGGATGAAAAACTGTTGTAAGTGTGGAAAGGAAGTGATGAAATTGTGTAAGTGGATTGATGGATTTAGTAAAGCATTTGGTGGATGAACTAAGGTGTATTAGGAGGTTTAAGTAGTGCTATAACATGGGGGATTAAGTGTAGGAACCATGGGGAAATGTTGGGTAAAAGAGGGGACTGAAAACAGAAATTAAAATGCAAATACTGGGCCGGACCGAACTTGCGACCGGACTTGCAAGTTCGGTCGAGCCCAGATTTACAAAGACGGGTGAGCTACTGGAATCGACCGAACTTGCGACCGGACTTGCAAGTTCGGTCGGACCAGAAATTTTCCCCCGTCTGTAACCTACTGGAATCGACCGAACTTGCGACCGGACTTGCAAGTTCGGTCGGCCAGAAAATTTTCCGAGGATACCTACTGGAATCGACCGGACTTGCGACCGGACATGCAAGTTCGGTCGGTCCAGAAAAATTTCCCGAGGATAGCTACTGGAATCGACCGAACTTGCGACCGGACTTGCAAGTTCGGTCGGGCCAGAAATTTCCGGTGTAGATAGCTACTGGAATGGACCGGACTTGCAAGGTCGGTCGCAAGTCCGGTCCAGTCAAAAAAAAAAAAAATTATTTCAATTAAATAATAATATATATATGTATATATATATATATATATATATATATATATATGTATACCCACATTATATATAAATGTACATGTATGAAGCATGCTAATAGTAAGTAAGAAAATAAAACTTAAGGTAATGAAAATAAGTAAGTAATGTGTAAGTGTAGGAAGCTTAAGGACTTAGTAAGTATGAATTAGTAAACATAGTAAGAGCAATTGAATTAAGTAGTAATAGTTAGATTAATCGTTTGAATGTATGTATATCATAGGATTTGAATTGTGAATACCGGAGGAACATTGGGATACAAGTACAACGGTGAAAGGTATGATTTCTTCATGCCCTGTATCCTAATCTGGTTACCCCGATTTGTGTGCTTACTTGATCACCTAATAAGATAAATGCACGAATCGGTCTATATTGCACTTACTTGTGTTTGTTTATATTGTTCTGGGTATATTTCTCTTGAACAATAGTTTGTATAATCCATGAAATGTATGGATGATGATATGGTGCAAATGAATCTTGTATTGTACTTATGTATTGCATTATATTTCGTATGAATGTATATTGGGCCTTGTATTTGTAAATGTGGCTTGAATGTTGACTTGTGCTAATTCCTAACTAGCTAACTCCTAACTTAAGTGAGTAAATTGGAATGAGTACAAGTCCGATATAGCTTCGGCCACGCGTGAGGATGAGGTGACACAAGAGGTTGGATCCGATTCCTGGTTCGTAAGCTGGTCCATGGCCCAAATCCCTTAAGTGGGTAGCATCCTGGATTAGTGAACCAAGTAAATCCCGGTGGTGGGACGGAGTAGTCCCCGGGCCGGAGGTCCCGACGACTTAACATGAGTAAGAGTAAGAGTAAGTAAGTATGTATGAGTATGAGAATGAGTATGTATGCGTATGTATGAAGTAATGAGTAAAAGAGTAATCTCCACCCGATTAACCCGGGTGGACCAACGAAGCTAACCCGTATTGTAAATTGTGTATATTGGGTATATGCATTCGGAAGAAGGTAAGTATGTATTTGATGGTTATATTGTATTCCCTGTATGTAATGAAGTGTATGTGTGTATGCTTGCGTAAGTATTCATGTATTGTGTATGAGAGCATGTATGCATGTATGTTGTATGAAAATGAACCGCATGTATTCGACCAATGGTCGGCGTACCCTCACTAGTACGCGGGGTATGCGGTTATCATGCTCGGCGAAAGCTGACCCCTTCGGGGGACATTTTTTAGTGTGCAGGTACCCGAAGCGAATGTGGTCAAGGCACGAGGCCGGCAACTACATTGGATAGTAGTAGTAGGATGTAGAGGTGTATCAACTAGCACACCCCTTGTATTTAGAAAGTAATGTAGTAGTGAGGAATGGGTAGTAAGTAGCCTTATAGTGAGTATGTATGAGCTTGGAAGAAGCATTGTATTTGTATTGGGAACCTAGTAAACTCGGTATGTAGATTACCTTGTATGGTACTTGGAGTATTGTATTGAATGCAGATTGTAGTATTAATTGGTAAGTGGAGTATGTATTGTAGATCTGTAGTACTCGGGGTTCCGGTCCATCAGACCGATGCTGTATGTAGAATCAGTAGCCTTGTTAGTCACGTGGGTGACTAACGGCATTGTATCACCCATTGTATGTAAGTATATATCCGCTGCGAGTATCTGATGAGTAAGGAGATTGGACGTTAATGACTGTAGTAATAGTAGGGGTGTTACAGTTAGCTCCTCAAATACTCAAATGTCCGGTTCACTACCGGACTACTCAAATTCCCAAAACTCCACTCTCGGAGTCAATTCACGATCTCAAGGATTAGCCTAGAAGTATCTCTCTCGATAGCATCTAATGGCTTAGGGAATTCCTCAATGTCTAGTATTCTAAGATTTAAGGTTTCAACCAACTTATTGAATACTCTCATGTTCGGGACGTTGCTCATGTTAGTCGGTTCCTCTCATTGGGGCTCGACTATATTTCTAAGGGGTATGGTGATCCCTTACCATTCATTACTTTACTCAAGGTTCGTATTTCGAACAACTTTCCAATCCTCTAGTTAGAGGTTACTCATATACTTCCACTAATATTTATCGTGTGGATTTAGTTGTTTCGGTTCTCTAACCGTTATCGGAAGGTTGCTACTCCCGTATGTATTCTCACGTTCTAGTGCATTCGTAGGTTTAGGTTACCGCGTAAGGGTTCAATAGTTGTAGTGTGTTTCCACCATTTTATTAGTTCGCATTTGACTCCTTCTACGAGTCTCTACTCACACAAGACTCAACTATGAGTCGCACTACCAAACACAATCACAATCAAGCAATTCATTCCCAATCCACATTTCATGAATTATACAAACTTTAATTAAAGGAATACAATCCAACCACAAACGATCCAATACAAACACAAGAGAGTACACACATTCCGATTCGTGCATTTATCTTGTTAGGTGATCACACGATCAAACAAGCACACAAATCGGGGTAACCAAGTTAGGATACAGAGCATGAGGAAATCATACCTTTCACCGGGGTTATCTTTACCGGGTGTTCCCTCGTTCCTTGCTTCACACTTGTTCCTCAAGTCTTACTCTTAAACCACTATTTACATGTCAAATGGTTCAATTAATATTAAGGTGCTACGGTACGTACATAAATGCTACTCCCCTACTTACCCCGTTATCCCGTTATCTCGGTTTACTTAAGTGTTCTTATTTCCTTAACTTACTCATTCACTCCCAACACTTGTTTATACTTCTTAGGACCTTTACAAGTCACCAAACAACTCCCAAACCTCATCTAAAACCAATACCATTCAAGCCCCCATCTTTTAAACCCTTAAAACACATTCTGTCGAATTCTGGGGGTGGTCCGGGACTTGGTCCCTACCTATAGTCCCGGACCAATGCATTGTGAAACTCTCGGGTGAAAATAACATGTGGTCCGGGACCTTGTACCTAGGTCAAGTCCCGGACCAAACAATGGTTCTAACTCTCGGCTACATATTCATGGGTGGTCCGGGACCTTGTCCATCCCTCAAGTCCCGGACCAAGTGCTGCAAAAACTCTCGGCCCGTTTTTAATGGATGGTCCGGGACTCTGTCCAAGGACTAGGTCCCGGACCCTGCTAAAACCTGCAACTTACATTATTTTTCAGTCCCTAACCAATCCTTAAACCACCCTTAATCTTTCCCTAGTCTTTCCACAAATTTTCTACATAATTAATCACCCTAAAACATGCTCTAAACCACCTCAAATCCTTGGTTAAATCCCTACTCCAATTCTTGTTCAAATTCAACAATCCAAGTTCTCTCATTTTGCATTTTTCACTCATTTTGCATTTCTAACTTCCTTCTTGCTTGTTTTTACCTCTCACCAACCTCACCAAATCCATCAATGACCATTGCAAACCATTCCTACATAAAAACACTTCTAAAAACCCAAGTCCAACTCTCATTTCCTAAGTCTTGCACACTTTCTCTTTTCTAGCTTTTCCAAAGCATTCCAATACTTATTTGCTATAGATTTTTACCTCTTCCAAAATTTTGCCATAACCTCCCCATAAATCTACATACTCCTGACCATCAAATCTCACCAATTTTATTCCTAATCTAGCCACACCCTTACAAGGGTCCTACCAGCACATAATATATCCTCAAAATTATCCAAACAACAATATAACTCAAATCTCAAATACCATGGCACTTAAGCCCTTAAATCAACACAAGTTCACAATTACCCTCAAGTTCAATCAACTACATTAATTCACATAGTTTGGGTTCATTGTTTTAATTTAACCCTTCCCAACTCCTAAAGCAAATTAAACAAAGTTTAAGGTAGATTTCTTACCTTAATTTACAAGTCTCTCCTTAATTCTCCTCATGCTCCTCATCTTCTCAAAATCGGTCGAGAGGGAATGGAGTTTCCAAACTCCATCCCAAAATTCAAGAAACACAAAAATGCATTGAATTAATTCTCTAAACCCTTGGGAAACTCTAAGTCAATTTAAGGCTTAAACACAAGGTTAGGGTTTACCTTTTTGGAGCCTTTTAAGAGGGGTTCTCACCCTTGAATCAAGAAGGGAATTACTCCACCATTGGAGGTTTGAAATGAAGCTCAAAAACAAGGAGAAACAAGGTATCAAAAATGGTGAAAAATCGGCTACACCAAGAGATGGAGGGAAAGTGAATTTTTCTTGGAGATTTTTACCTTGTTTGAAAGAGGAGGCTCCAAGCTACACTTTGATGCCATTTTCTCTTCAAATGGAGAAAACCCATGGAGATGAAACTCATCCTTTTTCAGTTCCGAAAAGAGAGAAAGGTAGAGGAGGATGAGGGGAGTTCAAATATGTATTTTATTTTTGATTTGGAGCTTGTATGTAGCTAGAGCATGAAGGAGGATGAGGAGAAGCCATGGAAGGAGGGGGAGAGAGCTCAAGATCGGCTGCACCAGAGGGAGGAGGGAGAAATCGCAAGGAAGGAGGAAAAGAGAGGAAATAGAAGAGGGAAAAGAAAATAAAGGAGGAGAGAGAGGAAAAAGGGGTATTTGTACCTTTTTTTACTTTTTGCTCTTTGACTTAATTAATTGGCTAACTAGTCATGTGTGAGGGGGCTGTCTACATTAACAAAACCGGCCCACTATTATAATACGAGCTGGAGCATTTTTCATCTTTTACAGAAAACGCTCGTTAATTTACCCGGTTTAGCACTATTCACTAACCGGGCCCGTTTTCCGGAATTTTCTCATTTCTTTAATTTTAATGGTTATAATATTCCCATTAATGTTCATTTATAGTTATTAATTGAACTATAATTTTTACGGGTTCGTTTGACCACTTAAAGTCACGTTTTTGGGTTTTCTCGAAAAACGTGCACTAAAGCTTTATTAGCGTTTTTAATTCGTTTTATGGATCCGTTTCCTTCGGAAGTTGTTTCCATATATTATTTAGGCATTATTAAGCCTTTTAAATTCATTTAATACCCTCTTTAAGGTTGTTTTCCTCTTACGGTCACTTAACGCTCAATTTAGCGTTTTTCGCTTTTTAAGCGTTTTTCTTGTTTCTTTTGGATTTATTCTTTCTACCAAAATTCGTTAGGCACTAGTAGGCCCTCAATATCGTATTAGAGTAATTTAATCACCCTAATTAAGTCTGGGGTATTTCAATCTACCCCCCTTAAAGAACTTTGCCCACAAAGTTAGTGAGTCTAAGATTGTTAGTCACCAAGGTACTCAATACTAGGGTTATACTCTCTCAACAACTGTCAGACTCCAATTACTGACTGATTACAAACCACACATCCACACAACATGTCAAGCATGCATAGCAACCAAAAATATCTTTTTCCCAAAACTCTCAAAGGGGGTCCATCCGCAGACAATTAGGCACTAAGTCCTCCCCCAAATCGAGTGATCCCTCAGGTACCGGTCACATTTGAACACTTATGCTCTTTGGTTCACGACCGTCATGACATTGAGCACTTACTCTTTCTGGCTCTACGGTCCTTTGGTTATGATCAAAATTCATTTGCAACTCTAGAGAATCCTCAGGCTCCAAAGTGGGTACTCTTCCCTGACCGGACTACTCATATCCGGCGGCCCTTGGACAAATACAAAACACACACTACAAACGTCCTACAGGTCACTTAGTACCCTTGCTCGTCCGTTGTAATGGTTTCAAAACTATTCAACACCTCCACCGACTCACAACTAGCTTCACCTTCATGATTCAACCGGATACCCGTGCCTAGCCATGAAAGATCCACTAGCGCCCGTGGGAGTGGTTTCAAACCAATTCTCATTCTCAAGTTTGAAGAAAATCATTTGCCAAAATCATTTTGGAAATTCATTTTGAAAACTCAATGCATGTCCAAGTTCCAATTATGTTAGTTTCACCTATTACTAGTGTGATTACTTGTGGCCACTTATACGGAGCTTCAAGAGTCATTCAACCCCAATGTGATCAACATTGGTGTTGAACTATCCATCCACCCCACTTTGGTGTTCGGCTTCCCTTGATCACTAGCAAACCAAGTTCCACCTCCCACCCCAATTCACACAATCAAATAATCAACATTAATTTCATTTTCTATCTTTTTATCTTTCTAATCATAATCATACAACCATACATTTACCAATTTCTAGAATTCATTTACTCATTACTACTCATACCATCAATTATTACTCAACTTATCTTCAGCTACTATACTCAAGAATTTCGAAAGTTAGTTATCAAATTAGTTCTTCTATCCTCAAATCATTTACAAGTCAAATCAATTCCTATCCTCAAGTTATTCACAAATACAATCAACTCAAATTACCTAGGGGACTCGCTTCCCACTAGGTTCAACATCGGTTTCATACCGATTTATCCTCTTCAAATCTCCTCAACGTACTCATCATACTCCTCAAACATACTCGTTTCCCAAAACCATTACCAATCGGGGTTCTCATTCCCCATGGAGTTTCCCTACTCCATTCACCTCAAATATCTCACAATCAATACTCCTTTCCACTTCTAATCTCTACAATCAAACTTAATTACATTATGAATGGCTACCTATGTTTATGTAACATAAGTACCAATCATAACAACAAACACTTTTGCGCTATGCGCATTGTAGTTTATGCCCTATCACGTAAAACATACATTTCGCGGTTTCGTCCTACCCCCCTTAAAAAGGGATTACACCCACGTAATCTACTATGTGTCAACATTGGGGATATGTCGAAGGCATTCAGCCGTCATGGAGTGGTTCAACTTCCATGTGGTCTATTATACAATGTATTCTGGTCAAAGGGTCTTAACTGCATTGTCGGCTAGTCCCTGTACCAAGAATTCTCATCGGAGTTTGTTTAACTCTCAACTGGGTTCGGTTCTAGCCTTAGAGGCTTCAAGGCATTGATAATCAGCTATTAATTCACTAGGTGCATCAAACCTTAGAATTTGGGCCCACTAGCTTCTGCTGCGCGACCCTGATAACTTTGGGTTTATTTACCCTTCTCGTTATCCTTAATGTGTTGTACAACATCCGTTTTCCCTTTTATCCTGGGAATACGGTTTATCAATCAAGCGTGGTATTCTTTTACCGTACGCGAATTCAATGAGCTTCTGATTTTCTATCCAGCTCCTTAGGAATCTATATACTGTTGTATATTTTCGTGGTTATTCACTTGATTCCTCCGACTTATTATCGGTTGCGGTTAAGCCACTACTTAATTGTAGTGCTTCCTCTGTTGTCAGTAGCCTCTGAATTATGACTTTGCATTTTCTATACTTCGGTCCTTATGACTTAGTACGTTTCCTTCTACCTTTTACCACAATTGTCATCTTCCTAACTTCCTAGCTATCCCACTCGATCATTACTGCACAAGCGCAATACCAAAACACTCAGTCCTACAGAGTGCAGAGGAGGAAACCCTTGGGCAGTAAATCTCTTGTGAGATTGCATTAGGAATGAATATTATTTCCTTATTTCTAGGTCTGTCTACCATCTTTACTCACCAATTCCATAACCTTATGATTTATTCACATATATTGGTCGCTTGCTGCGCACCATCTTCGTGTTTGCTTACGACCTTGGTTTCCATGGCATCCGCTATCTCATTAGCTTCCGCTCATGTATCTCTACCATTAGACAATGGTTCGCCATTTACTTGGCTGATTATAGTACCTGACATTCTTTTATATTTCTGAGCTCCTTGAGCGTTATTGGTTTTTACACTTTAGGTTCATACTCCACATATTACTTCTTAACCGATTACTTCGAGGTTCCCAACAGTTGCTATGTTAGCATATTTCCACTTTGCTTGGCAATAACTGTAAGCTTAAGCTTCACTACCGTAGTAGTTCTAAAAGAGGTACATTATCTTTTTAGAGTGTATGTGTTCACCGCTCTCGCGGTCTCACATTAACGAGGGGTATCCTTACTCATTGGTTATTAAACTATCTGACTTGTGCCGTTCTTGGCAACTCTCCACATGGTTCTTTGTAGGTCTTGCAACCGTTGAATCTATGTATAGTAATGGTTTTGTGGCATGCCAGCCCCATTGCCTAGAGCTCTGCTCATCTTAGGCTGTTCACAAGTATTGTTTCTCCGTATACCATAAAATGGTTTGGAGGTATTACTGGGCTCCTTGATAGGATCAGTGCATCACGCTTCCGTCCGTTGGAGGCCCTTTACGTGTCTTGGTATTGATTTGTACCTTTCAATAACTCAGGGTATCCCCTGGGCAAGTGGGATCCCTTCGGTGTTCCAACCGAGTGTTCATTCTAGCTCTTGTGTTTTTATCACACCTCCGATACCCTTCAAGGATCGTTCCTGAGTGTTGCTAGAGTTATGCCATTACCTTTGGCTAATATTTGAGTACGTTTAGCTCACTCCGCATTGCAGTTCGGATTTCAAATTATCCTGTTTAGTGTTATAGTGTCTCCCGTTCTTAGGGTAAACCGTGGGAACTTCTCTTATGGTTTTAATCGGTTGGTATTTCCTTCGGTGGAGAACGGCAATCCTCCGGTACCTTAGATGATCACCCTAGGTATTTCACTTTTTTCTTTGAACATTTGTGTGTTCATGACAGGTCTTGCTTCATCGTGTTTAGGCTGGGTTCTCATTTCAGCTATTATGCTTTTGTTTCCAATTATTGAGACATATAAAATATCTTTAGTCAATTACTAGTGCCTCTCGTACTTCTTAACTTAGCCATCCTCCTAGAATGAGTTTTGACCCCTCTAGCTTGAAAGCTCGTCTGGGTTTCTTCAGTCATCTGAGGTATTCAACTGTTTCGGTTTGCATTCACCTTATGGTCCGTAGAACGGAGCTGACTACTTCCCGTGTTTCGTACACTACATGTATACATACGTGGGATACCGTATTGATACGTTACCACTTACCTGACTAACTCATGAGTGGTCTATCAGGCCCGCAAGCTTCTTCGGAGTGCGGTCGTCCCACATCCCGTAATTGGGTACACTCGTAGTGCTCGTCACACGCCTAGGTGAAGTATTCTATTGTCAACTCCTCTTGTATCGTTCATTGATACTCACCGTGATTTTCCGGTTTGGTTTTAAAAATATGAGGTTTAAAAAAGAAAGCTTGTAGTTTTTTGAAAGAAAGGTTTTGTGTTTGAAATAAGATCCAGGGTTTTGAGAAGAAATCTTCATGGCGTTGCCACGTTTGAGGTCTTGACCAAGTCTAGCTCAATGCTGACTGGTTTGTTTGATAATATACTGTTCGGGCCATTAGGTCTTTCCAAGGTTTGATTCTTCATTTCCTTAGGATTAGTGATCCTTCATTCGCTTCCATTGTCATGGGGGTAACTTAGTAAGTACTTGTTGGTTTGTCAAAAGTCTCCCCATTTGCCTTGTTGTCGCTACACTTGCCTTGGCAAGTGCGCGGGTACGTCGGTTTTTAGGTTAACTTATACCGTTTACGGTATTGTTTTCCACTATATTTGGTGTTTTTATTGGATCTTCCTTTGATCCTTTGACCTTAGTGATCAATCCCCTGAGTACTCCATAGTGCTCTTGACAAATTGTTGTTAATTCGGGTACTTTCCCGATCCTTGAGGTACTCTGTGTACCTTGCTTGGCTGCTCGTTCCCACGCCTTTATGGTGGTTACCGAGGTTGTTTGATCTTCAGAAACTACATCGTAGTCCTATTGGCTTTGTAGGTTTGAAATTATCCAACCTCGACTAATTCCTTAGTCGGTTAGTATACCGTTGGTGGTATTGTCAAGTATTGCAGTTCGTAGACTCTCTTGCCTCGGGTTTGTACTTTGCTATTCTGCTCATTGTGTAGCTATACTTCCCTTCTTGTTGGCTACGCATGGTTCTCGCGACTGCGAAGCACGTCGCCCCATGGTGCCGCAAATTTTCACTATCCTATATTCGGGATCTTCAATCTTCTGTCGTTTTATACGGTTATTGTCGTCGAAACGGGAACCGTCTTCGGGATATCCAGTTCTTGGAATCTACCGTATGACAGGTTCTATCTCTATACAAAGTTTATTCTACGGCTATCAGACCGGGTTTTCCCGAGTATGAGGGATATTTCCATCTCTCTAGCATTCCTTCCCCAACTTATAACGGGGGTGGGGTTGCGGAGGCGGGACTGGTTATGTAGGTATCCAGGTCACACTGGAAGTTCCTATCTAGCGTACCTCACACGCAAACACCCAACCCTTAGCCCTAAGCCTCTATTCCTAACTCGGTATTTTCCTAACTCGGTATTCAGACCATCAGAGCGATACTTCGCACTGATACCACTTTTTGTAACACCCCTACCGGTAATCATACCCTTAACCTCCTAACCCGTCTCAATTACCAACCATAATGCAGCGGAATTCAATCTACAACCAGGGGTGGTACAATGCCGCTAGTCACCACGTGACTAGCTAGGTCAAATCCAACTCAAATACAACAATAATTACAATATCGGTCTGATGGGCCTTTACCGAGTACACTATACAAATCATACTTCCATTACTTAATCGAATCTAAACCAAATACAACTCCAATCCCATGTCATACAATACAACTTCAAATTACGATCCATACCGAGTATCTACAATTCCCAAGTGTATCCATGACCTCTTTGGTCTTACATCCCATAATATACAAATACAATTGCTTTAATAACTACCCATATCAATAACAACCCTGTCCAACTCTCGAACGGTGTCCGGCTTAGCTGTCGGTCTCTTACAGTGATCATATTCACTTCGGGTACCTAACACTAAAAATGTTCCCCCTGGGGGTCAGCTTACGCTGAATATGACTTCCGCATACCCCGCGTACTAGCGAGGGTACGCCGACTAATTGGTCGAGAGCATGCGGTTCATTTTATCACAACAGCATGCATACAATATACATTATATATGTACATTCACTATCAAGTTCAACATTGAACACAAGCACTAACACACACATCAAGGGTTGGTTCAATATGTTCTTTAATTAGGCTTTAGGGTTTCTACCTCACCATGCCTTACTCAATTACTCATGTTCTACCCACTCCCTTGGGTACTCTTACTCACAATCTCAACAAGGTCTACAACACTCAACTCGATTCTCCACTCAACTCAAATTCTCAAGTCCCACAAGTCACAACTCAATTCTCAATACGCACCTACTCGATTCAATACTCAATACTCAAGTTCCTAAGTCAATACTCAATGCTCAAGGATATGTTAAGTCAATCTCACGACCTCCGGGCAGGGTCACACACAAGACCCACCACCGGGCTCAAATACAAATAGGGCTATACTGTTAGCTCCTCAAATACTCAAAGTCCGGTTCACTACCGGACTACTCAAATTCCCCAACTCCACTCTCGGAGTCAATTCACGATCTCAAGGATTAGCCTAGAAGTATCTCTCTCGATAGCATCTAATGGCTTAGGGAATTCCTCAATGTCTAGTATTCTAAGATTTAAGGTTTCAAACAACTTATTGAATACTCTCATGTTCATGACGTTGCTCATGTTAGTTGGTTCCTCTCATTGGGGCTCGACTATATTTCTAAGGGTATGGTGATCCCTTACCATTCATTACTTTACTCAAGGTTCGTATTTCGAACAACTTTCCAATCCTCTAGTTAAAGGTTACTCATATACTTCCACTAATATTTATCGTGTGGATTTAGTTGTTTCGGTTCTCTAACCGTTATCAGAAGGTTGCTACTCCCGTATGTATTCTCACGTTCTAGTGCGTTCGTAGGTTTAGGTTACCGCGTAAGGGTTCAATAGTTGTAGTGTGTTTCCACCATTTTATTAGTTCGCATTTGACTTCTTCTACGAGTCTCTACTCACAAAGACTCAACTATGAGTCGCACTACCAAACACAATCACAATCAAGCAATTCATCCCAATCCACATTTCATGAATTATACAAACTTTAATTAAAGGAATACAATCCAACCACAAACGATCCAATACAAACACAAGAGAGTACACACATTCCGATTCGTACATTTATCTTGTTAGGTGATCACACGATCAAACAAGCACACAAATCAGGGTAACCAAGTTAGGATACAAAGCATGAGGAAATCATAACCTTTCACCGGGTGTCCCTCGTTCCTCGGTTCACACTTGTTCCTCAAGTCTTACTCTTGAACCACTATTTACATGTCAAATGGTTCAATTAATATTAAGGTGCTACGGTACGTACATAAATGCTACTCCCGTACTTACCCCGTTATCCCGTTATCTCGGTTTACTTAAGTGTTCTTATTTCCTTAACTTACTTATTCACTCCCAACACTTGTTTATACTCTTAGGACCTTTACAAGTCACCAAACAACTCCCAAACCTCATCTAAAACCAATACCATTCAAACCCCCATCTTTTAAACCCTTAAAAACACATTCTGTCGAATTTGGGGGTGGTCCGGGACTTGGTCCCTACCTATAGTCCCGGACCAATGCATTGTGAAACTCTCGGGGAAAATAACATGTGGTCTGGGACCTTGTACCTAGGTCAAGTCCCGGACCAAACAATGGTTCTAACTCTCGGCTAATATTCATGGGTGGTCCGGGACCTTGTCCATCCCTCAAGTCCCGGACCAAGTACTGCAAAAACTCTCGGCCCGTTTTTAATGGGTGGTCCAGGACTCTGTCCAAGGACTAGGTCCCGGACCCTGCTAAAACCTGCAACTTACATTATTTTTCAGCCTCTAACCAATCCTTAACCACCCTTAATCTTTCCCTAGTCTTTCCACAAATTTTCTACATAATTAATCACCCTAAAACATGCTATAAACCACCTCAAATCCTTGGTTAAATCCCTACTCCAATTCTTGTTCAAATTCAACAATCCAAGTTCTCTCATTTTGCATTTTTCACTCATTTTGCATTTCTAACTTCCTTCTTGCTTGTTTTTACCTCTCACCAACCTCACCAAATCCATCAATGATGAAATACCCTGTAATTAAAAACATTGATTAATTAGGATAATTATATTTTTAAAAGCTTAATTACACTAAAATAAATACAAGGGAACAAATCCCGAAGAAAACGGACCTTTAAAATGGATTAAAGCATAAACGAACCTTAAAGCACGTTTTTCGAGGAAACCAGGAGGAAAACGTGACTTTAAGCGGGTCAAACAGACTCGAACAATTTTGGTCAACTAAATAGTCACTAATAAATATTAGTGTGGCTTTAGAACCAATAAAATTAATTAAACGAGAAAATTCCGGAAAACGGGTACCGGTTAGTGAAAACTGTAACAACCGGTAAGTTGTGGGGTAAGAATGCAAATAAACAAACTTAGTGTGTCCACATTGCAAATAAAAAGTAAAAATCAGATTGTGTGTGTGTGTAGGGGGCGGCCAGCACTCCTCCCTCTCTCACTCTCTTTATTTCTCTCTTATTAACTAAAGGACAAGGAAATAAAGAAAGGAAAAAAAATAAAAATAAAACTCTCACCTCACTCCCCTCTTCCCTCACGATTTCCCTCCTCTCTATTCTCTCTTTTCTTCATTCTTCTTCTACCTTGCGATTTCATGGAGAAAGAAAAGAGCTCACAAAACTCCTCACTCTCTCCTCTCTTTGAGTACTCAAATCTTCTCCAAACTCAACAAAAATTACACCATTAGAATCCCCTGCAAAGGAGAACACTTTCCTCCTTTCAAAAATCCAAAAGCTCCATTTTCGATTTTATGGGTGTTCACCATTTGAAGGTTCAAGTCACCATTAGAAGCACCTTCACCTCCTTATCATCTTGAGGTAAAAAGAATTTTGAAAATCCATCATTTCTAGCCCTTGTTTGCATTATAAGAATTTCCATGTTTTGAACTCTTGGTTCTTCTTGCTCCAGCCGATTTTGGCTTCTCCATTGAGCTAGGAAATTATTCTCTTGCTAGTCAAGAACTTCATTCACCCATTGAAAGGTAATACTCTTTTCTAACCCTAAAACCTAAATTCTAGGGTTAGTATAAAATAAATGCTAAATGGTATTGTATATGTGTATGGGCTGTAGCACTTTGTGTGTGGGAACCCCATTGGGACCGAGAACAAAGGAGAAGAAAAGAGGAAAAGGAAAGGAAAGGAAAGAAAAATAGCAAGACAAGGTAAATGCTCTTACCTTGTGTTAGTTTGTGTATTGTATTGTAACAGTTTTTGAGTAGTAGTGAAATGAGTAAAGGAATTGAGTAATAAGTAGTAGTAATGTAGTAGTGTATTGGAGAAGAGAATGTAACAATTTTTGAAGTTTAAATGATGTTTGAAACTTGGGAAAACATTGGGTAGTGAATGGTATGTATGCAGGAATTTTATGTGTGTAGTAGTGTTGGATTGTGAGAATAATGTATTGTGTAAACAGGTTGTGAGAATGTGAACTTGTGAGCTGAAATAGTGTGTGGAGAATGTTAGAAATATAGGGGAGACCATGTCGAATTTTGTGTAGAAATGAGAGGACTTAAGTGTTCAAGAAGAGGAAGTACTTGGAGAGTTTCAAAGGAGTGTTTTGTAGTTTAAAACAGATGTGAAAAGAGTGTAGGTAATGTGAAGATATAGGATGCAAAGTAATGCATTTTGGATACTAGGAGTAGCATTAGTTGAGGGAGTAATGAGGGATAGAAGTTTGGAATAGAAATCTGTAGCATAAGAAGAGGAAACAAAATCTGTAGCAAAGGGAGAATGAAAGCTGATGCAAGTGTTGGAAGAAATGAGGAAATTTGGTGTAAGTTGTGTAAGAATGGAGTAGTAAGTTTGGAGGATGAATTAAGGTGATTTAGAGTGTGTAAATAGTGCTAAATCGTGTGGGGAAACATTGGTAACGATTGGGGAAACAATGGGTAAAGAAAAACCCAGAAACAGATTTTAAAACTGAAGTACTGGGCCGGACCGACCTTAGGACCGAACTTGCAAGGTCGGTCGAGCCCAGATTTACAAGACGGGAAACCTTCTGGAATCGACCGACCTTGCGACCGGACTTGCAAGTTCGGTCGGACCAGAAAAATTCTCCCGTCTGAAACCTTCTGGAATGGACCGAACTTGCGACCGGACTTGCAAGTTCGGTCGGCCAGAAAAATTCCGCAGATGAAAGCTTCTGGAATGGACCGAACTTGCGACCGGACTTGCAAGTTCGGTCGGCCAGAAAAATTTCGGTAATGCAAGCTACTGGAATGGACCGACCTTGCGACCGGACTTGCAAGGTCGGTCGGGCTAAAATTTTCAAATACGAAACCTACTGGAATGGACCGACCTTGGGACCGGACTTGCAAGGTCGGTCGGCCCTGGAATTTTACACGACGTAGCCTACTGGAATGGACCGGACTTGCAAGGTCGGTCGCAAGTCCGGTCGAGCCAAAAAAAAAAGTCTTAATTATATGATTATAGTAATCATATATATATTACATATATATATGCCTGTATACACATATGCATATATATGTAGTAATACACCATTAATGAAGTAGTAATGGTAAGAAAGTAAGTAATGAGTAAGGAAGCAAGCTTAAGAAGTAATAAGGAAAAGAATGGTTTTTAACCAAGTATGAATGTAAAGGAGTAGTAAGTAAACATTGAAAGTATCAACGAAGGAGTAAGTAGATCAATAATAGATCATTGATCATACAACTTCATGTATGTATAGGAATCCCATAGTTGAGCTCCAAAGGAAACGGTAGTACCCTACGACGGTGAACAGTATGATGATTCTTCATGCCCTGTATCCTAACTTGGTACCCCGATTTGTGTGCTTATGTGATCACCAATAAGATAAATGCACGAATCGGACTTATATTGCACTTAATTGTGTTTGAACTATATTGTTCTTGTTTTATGCTCTTGAACATTTAGTTTGTATAATTCATGAAATGTATGAATGGAAATGAAGTGTATGTGTAAGTATGAGTACTTGCGTATTGTATGTATGTATGGAAGTAAGTATGGACTTCTACTAATTCCTAACGATCTAACGCCTAACATGAGTAATGAGTATAATGGAATGAGTAGAAGCCCGATATAGTTTCGGCCACGCGTGAGGATAAGGAAACACAAGAGGTTGGATCCGAATCCTGGCTATAATCTTTTCCATGGACCAAATCCCTTGAATGGGTAGCATCCTGGATTAGTGAGCCACCCTAAAGCCCGGTGGTGGGATGTAGTATTCCCTGCCCGGAGGTCATACCGACTTAACTGGAAGTAAAGTATGTAAGAAGTAAGTATTGTATTTGTATTGGTCTTGACTATTGTAAGTCATTGACCCGGAGTAAAATTATTGAACACCCGATTAACCGGGTGTGTAATGAGGCTAACAAGACCTTTGTATGTATTGGAGAATTGTATCTCCGTGATGCGGTGAGTATGGTAGGTATGAATGGATGACTTGTATTGCACTTGCATGTATTGTATGCATGTATGCTTGGCGAAATGAATGTATTGTATTGTACTGTATAAAACATGTATGTATGTATGAATGAAACGAACCGCATGCACTTGACCAATAATTGGCGTACCCTCGCTAGTACGCGGGGTATGCGGTTATCATATGCAGCGTAAGCTGACCCCCTAGGGGGAATGTTTTTACTCCACAGGTACCCATGAGGCGTGACGGTAGGGTAAGGACGTGATGTGATTCTTTTTGGGATGTAGTAGTAGGACTGGAATAGTGTACCGAGTTGTACATGGCTAGGCCATTTTGAGTAGCCGGTGTACCATGTGGTACACCTTTTTGGATATTGAAATCTTGATTGGATAGTAAGGAGAGGATGTATAAACTCTTCATTTTTGGGAAGTAGTCATGAAATGTAATTCATATATTCAGTATACTCGGTAATCAAATGTAAGCTAAGTATTGGGTATTGTAAAGTAAGTAGTATGTATGTATTTCATTCTAATCATCAGACCGATACGGTAAGTACTAGTAGCATTGTTAACCTTGGATGGTAACGGCGTTGTATCACCCGCCGGGAGTAGGTAAGTATTCCGCTGCGAGTAAGGTAATTACGGGTATGATTAGAGGACAATGGAAGGATTAGCGGCTGTGGTGTTACAAATGACCATTGCAAACCATTCCTACATAAAAACACTTCTAAAAAACCAAGTCCAACTCTCATTTCCTAAGTCTTGCACACTTGCTCTTTCTAGCTTTTCCAATCATTCCAATACTTATTTGCTACAGATTTTTACCTCTTCCAAAACCATCCTCCATTCACCACTTCAAGGTCACTAAACATCTCTACACAACACTACAACCACCTAGGTTCTCCAATTCACTAAGTCATCTTAAAACACTTATTTTTCTACCAAATTTTGCCATAACCTCCCCATAAATCTACATACTCCAAACCATCAAATCTCACCAATTTTATTCCTAATCTAGCCACACCCTTACAAGGGTCCTACCAGCACATAATATATCCTCAAAATTATCCAAACAACAATATAACTCAAATCTCAAATACCATGGCACTTAAGCCCTTAAATCAACACAAGTTCACAATTACCCTCAAGTTCAATCAACTACATTAATTCACATAGTTTGGGTTCATTGTTTTAATTTAATCCTTCCCAACTCCTAAAGCAAATTAAACAAAGTTTAAGGTAGATTTCTTACCTTAATTTACAAGTCTCTCCTTAATTCTCCTCTTGCTCATCATCTTCTCAAAATCGGTCGAGAGGGAATGGAGTTTCCAAACTCCATCCCAAAATTAAGAAACACAAAAATGCATTGAATTAATTCTCTAAACCCTTGGGAAACTATAAGTCAATTTAAGGCTTAAACACAAGGTAAGGGTTTACCTTTTTGGAGCCTTTTAAGAGGGGTTCTGTAACACCCCAACTCAATCCAAATGTGGTCTCGCAACTTAACAGCACATATATATATATATATGTCACAGCGGAATTCTTTACACTCCAGGACCTTGCCACGGTCTGACTACAGAATATACCGAACATTAGTACATAACAACCTTAACCAAATATATATTCTTCTTACAATCCTCTCATAACCTATACATCTTACTATCTCAATTGCCATACGAGTGTACATGCACAACTCGTAGGTCACACTTAATCCTTAACACTTGTATCCTCTTCTTACTCTTGCGACGGCCGCTTCCTGATGTACCTGTGTAGTAAAAACAGCCCCCAAAGGGGGTCAGCACGAATGCTGGTACGATCCCCTCATGGCCCCCAAGCTAACGTGGCTACGACGACTAATTGTCGATAGCATGGAGGTTGATTAGATGCACAATATAATAGCAAGTGCAGTAAACAACAACTCAGAAATGAACAATCAAGTTCACACACAATGAACGACTAAAATGCGTCCCCTTAATTAGAGAGTTAATTATTTAACTCCTTTAGTAATGATCCCTCTTAATCTTAGTCCAACCTTATCTCACCTCAATCTTAGTCTTATCTTAATCTTAGAAACAACCATCCTTTAATAAGGAGTGGATGTAGCTTACCTTAATCTTAATAATACAAACCATCCTTTAAAAAGGAATGGTTGCAACTTATCTTAACCTCACCTTAATCTTAATCTTAATAATATAAGCCATCCTTTAAAAAGGTATGGTTGCAACTTATCTTAACCTTACCTTAATCTTAATCTTAATAATACAAGCCATCCTTTAAAAAGGTATGGTTGCAACTTATCTTAACCTTACCTTAATCTTAATCTTAATAATACAAGCCATCCTTTAAAAAGGTATGGTTGCAACTTATCTTAACCTTACCTTAATCTTAATCTTACTTATTCTCAGTATACAAACCGTTCCTGGAGGGGAGTGGTTGTATCCTAAGTCCAAACCTGGGATTTAGGTGATCCCACCGCACCATCTTAATGCCACCTACCCTGGACGGGAGTCCAGCGTAGCTGAGCCGGCAACCGGCCCTAGGCTACAAGTCCGAAGACAAGTCCTTAATCGGAGGTCGAATCTGCTATAGATAACGACCCCCTTTCCTTAGCATGCATGACCGGAGATCGGTCCCGGGTTTCCTCACTCAAGTTCCAGTTAGTAGTAATCTCAGGACCCTGTTTGTTGGTTAACCTCTTTCGGTTCATATCGTCCCTTATTAGGGGGGCGTTCCTTAGTCTCACTCAATTCCTTACTAAACATTGGTTAGTAAGTTCTCACGGTATGTTGTGTTAGTTTTCAAACATCACACAACAATACAAGAAATATAATATATTCCGGTTGCATGCTTTATCTTGTTTAGTGAGCACACAAAAACAAATAGCACACAAGCCGAGGGACACCTCGTTAGCAAGCAGGTCACAAGAGAACTATACCGTTCACCGTTGGTCGTTCGGCTGCTTACTCTCCTCCGGAGTCCAACTCCCAAGTCCTAAAACATTCATTCAGTTTTAGGTTGTTAATCACTTAACTCAATTCAACTTACTCATCTTACTTAACTTACTTAACCCTTAATGATCCCAACCTAACACCTCTTAAATCTTACAAATTAATCTTACGAACTTAATCTTAAACTTTAAGTTTATTCTTAACTTAATCTCTTAGGTCTTTATACCTCTAATCATCATTACCCCCTTAATAAGGTACCATTAATACCACTAAACTCTCTTAGGGTTTCTCTTTTTTTTCTTAAGGGGTCGTCCGACCCACCGTCCGACCCACCAACTGGGTCGGACCATTCCAGAGACTCTCGGGTTTGAAAACTCCACTTGTCCGACCCACGTCCGACCCAACCAACTGGGTCGGACCATTACAGAAATTTTTCCGTCTTTTAAAACTCTCCTGTCCGACCATGTCCAACCCAACCAACTGGTCGGACCATTACAGAACCCTTCACTGGCGTCTAACAGAGGCCGTCCGACCCAAACTTGGGTCGGACCCCTGGGTCGGACGCCACCAGAACATGTCCAAAAATTGTTAAATCTTCACCAAACTTCTCCTAAAGCCTTCTAATGTATTCTAACATCATTTAGACCTTTAAAGCCACCTTTAATCATCCTCCAAACTCATTAAAATAACCTCCAAAGATCATCCTAACCTTTTGCTCAATTCTTGCAAGAAATTCCTAACACTTGTTAACTAATCCCTTATTTCTCTAACATGTGCATTTTATCTAAAACTTCAACTAACCAAAGTGTTTCTTTCCTACCCATATAACCCCTCCTTAACATCATTGCACTCCATCTTTGCTTGTTAAACCTTCAAGGTCATCTTGCATGTCCATGCACAATTCCCTTCTTTTCACTTGTTACTCATCACTCTTAAACTCTTAAGCTGCTTATACATTTCTTCCATTGTCTTATACCTTGACATTGTTCTTCATTACCTTAACCATGCAACACCCTCCTAGACATTTCCACCTCTCTTATGCAACTTACTCATCATTCTCACGATCATACCCTCTTATACGTTTCTAGTCATTTTCCTTGACGACTTACAACATCCTCCTACCATTTTCACTTCCATCACCCAAGTCCACACATTACCATTCAACTAAACCTTACTAGTTCACCACTAACATCACCACCTCTTACACAAACTTCTCGAACTCTCATTGTTCTTCTCTTATTCATACCTAAATCATCTCAAGGCATTACACATCATTTCCTCCAGATTTGCACAAGTCTTACCATTCCTCATACCATGACTTTGTGTGTTCAATGCACCATCTAAACTCTAATTTCCTCATAGACATCTCTAGGTCATTCTAAACTTCAAGAATTCCTTAGTTAACTCATTTCCACTCAAATTCCTCATAGTGACTCCTAGTAAATCCTAGGTCATATTAATTCACCACCATCACCTAAACACTTATTTTCTACTCAAATTTCGCCATAGCTCTCTAGTATATTCTCATGCCCAAATGCATTGTTTTTCTCACATAATAATCTCTCACACACCAAGTCCTTTCTCATCTTATTTTCTCACCCAAATCAACTTATTCACATCATACTCAATATATTGCAGTAATCTTAAATTGCATAGCACTAAGGCTCTTAAATGACATGGCTCTTAGGCCCTTAAATGACTTAAACTTAAACACTGAATTACCCACATATAAAAGCTTTCAACCTGCAAATACACCCATCAATCCCATAGTAGTTATAATGCTCTTAAAAACTCATCTTAAACTTATTTTACTAACTCATTTCCATTGGCTCCTTAATCACAAGTTCATAAGCTTGTTTAAGTTCTTTTTCCTAGGTTATACAACCCATTACCTAATGTAAGCCCTAGGCTACATTGGTACTCATCTAAAACTCATTCCTTAAACTTAAACCACCATTAGATAAGCATTTTACCTTGTTTTCTCAAGCTCTATCTTAATCTCCTCCTTAGACCTTCCTCTTGCATAGATCTCGGCCACCACTTAAATTCCCCTTGCCAATGTTCTAATCAATATTCAATGACTCATATGTGTACTAAACAATACACTACCTCAAGGAATAAAAACCTAGGTTAGAAATATGTTCTAAGGCATAAAAGTGGATGATTACCTTTGAAGTCTCAAAGTAGACTTGGGCATTGAATGAAATAGGACATCCACTAGTCCTTGGTGAATAAATCAAGCTAGAACAAGGCATAAAAACAAGGCCCCATGAGTAGAAATTTTCGGCCATGTAGAAGGAATGATGGAAACATGGTTTTTCTTACATTTCCTTTACCTTAAGAGAATGGAGAAGCTAATGAGCTCTTCAAACTTGATTTTCCTCCATCAATGGAGTTTCCTCTTGGCACCAAAATGGAGCTTTGAAAGATTTGAAAAGATAGAAAGATAGGTCTTGGCCTAACTAAGAGAAATATGTGTTTAGTTTTTGATTTGAAGCTAAAATGAGTAAGTTATGGACAAGGCAAGGTGGTGTTTCCATGGGTGCTGCTCCTACGTGATTGAAGGGAGGAAGAAGATGGTGGAACCGTGTGAAGAAGAGAAATGAAGAGAGAGAAGAAAGGTGGCTAATATAAGATATTTGCTTTAATAAAGCAAATAGTACTCTTTTACTTATCTCTTCTTTTCTTCCTTATTCTTATTTGACTACTTATGGTGACTCATCCTCCCTTAGAAAACCGGCCCCCTCATTATAAACAAGATATTTATGGTCTTGTTTGACCAACTAATTGACTTAAGTTGATTAAAACTTAAACTAGTCACTATTTGGCACTATTCACTAATCAGTGCACATATTTCTGAAATTTTTGGTTTCCCATTGATTTAGGCTTCCTAATGCGATACTAATTAGTACACATGTTGATTAAAGAGTAATGATGGACATCTAGCCACTCAAAACTCTATCCTAAGACAATTTCTCAAAAACGTGCTTTAAGACTTCTTAAAGCACATTTTGTGTTTTAACTTGTTTTCAAGCTTGGTTTTCTTTGATAATTGATTTAAAATGACCATTAGGATATTACTAAGGTCTTATCATGATATTTGGGTACTCACCCAAGTCTCTCCAAGCTTAGAGCACATTTTTGCCCTAATTGCCCTTAAGGCATTTTCTTGTGTTTTCCTTGGTTTAAATTGTCTACCAATCTTTCTAAGGCATATTTTAGCCTTTCTACATCATGATTTGATGTTTACTTAGCATACTTAGGTTTGGGGTATTTCAATCTACCCCCCTTAAAAGAACTTTGTCCCCAAAGTTCCCATGCATCTTATCTTATTAGAATACATGTCTTACCTCATTCCTTAGATCATATAGATCATACTTATGTATACTTAATCTCATTGGATCATTAGATCCGCCATATTCTTACACTTAAATATCACACAACATGCTTAAGCATGTGTAGCACTCAAAATTCTTTTTGTTTCTTTTGGTGATTGAAACATTCACTTAATTTCCAACGTATTCTCCCATGTCACCGGTCCGTAGACAATGGCTCATTCGTCCTCGTCACCATGGGCCAGAATACAAAACACGCTGCTCTCCCCATGTCACCGGTCCGAAGACAAAGGCTCGTGCGTCCTCGACTTCATGGGCGAGACTCAGTAAAAAGGTAATCCTTTTCACGAGGTCATGTGAGGAATAATTCCTCTAATTAAAAATACAACAAACTCCAATTTCATTTTATCCTAAGGCCTCTATTCTTAGTGTGATTTAATTGTGACCACTGGTAGGGAGTTTCAGGAATCATCCAACCCTGATGTGATCAGCATCAGTGTAGAACTATCCTCCCACCCCAATTTGTGTTCGGTTTCCCTTGATCCCTAGAAAATCAAGTTCCACCTCCCACATCATTTTCAAACATCAGATAATTCACTCATGTCCAATTTTCTATCTTTTTATTTCTTCTAATCATAATCAATACATCTCCAAGGTGTGGACTCAGTCCATCGACATACCCAATTCTTACCATCTTATATCTCATTGCATTTCAATTTCCTTCCTCATACTCATGTCAAATTGTATCTCATAATGTTATCTTATTCTTATCTCACACATAGTCTCATATCGACTCATACCTCATACATTCTTATTTCTTAAGTCTCCTTAATCCTCTTCCTTAATTCTCTTAACTTGTACTCACACCGGAGTTAACAAGATAGGTACTTAATATGTATGGTATTCACATCTTCTGTGTGCGATAATCATGATTTATCTCAAAATGTTTATGTAAAACATATTCTCAAATTATTTTGTGCTATGCACACCGTAGTTTATATACTCATACGCTAAGCGGTTTTCGCTCTACCCCCCTAAAAATGGATTACGCCCACGTAATCAGCGTCACATCATCTTTGAACATAAGTTCAAGATGTCTAATTCTCACCAAGCATTCTAGCTTCCATGTCATTTATCTTACCTATAATTCGATTAGAAATGACTTAGTCTCTGTATCGAGGATTCTTAACGGTACTTATACCGTTTCCTTAACTTAGTTTGGTCTAATCTCAAAGGTAGTGGTCTGCTAGCTTCCGCTGCGCGACTCTGGTAATCTTAGGTTTAATTGTCTCAATGGACACGTGTTATCTTCATATATACACGGCCTTAATGAGTTGTAACTCGTCTATCTATTCTCCTTGAAGATCTTATGCTCATACTCTTAGTGTTTTCTCGAATGTCTAAATCGTTCTCCCCAACTGACCTTTGGTCCGAGGATGATTCTTAGTCTGAAACTACTGTTTAGTGCATATTGCGCTTTACAGTCTTAATTCCTTACATCTTAAGACATATCCAATGTTTGTACTTAACAGTCCGTGCTTTTCGCACTTCATAGTCCTTAATTATCTGTTCCCTGGTTCCTCTGTGTTGCTGGTTCAACTGAATTCTTCTCCTCGACTGTCTGTGGTAGTAGCTGCTCTTGTGATCTTGCGTCGTTGTCCGTGGTACGGAGTCGACTACCTCCCGTGTTCCTTACACCACTTGTTTACATGCATGGGGTACCTTACTGGTACATTACTACTTACCCAACTAACTCATAAATGAGCGTGTCAGGCCTGCAAGCCCCTGTGGGGTGCAGTCGTCCCACGTCTCGTTTTAGTAAACTCATAGTGTCCGTCACACGTTTAGCTATTTGCTAATTATGAAGTATTCTGTTGTCGATCTCCTCTTTCATCGTTCCATAATAACATTTATTGTTCTTCTTGAAGTCAATCAAGGGAAGTCCATTTACTGTGTTCTTGGGTATGGTATGCTCTAGCTCCTTCCTGTATTCCGTATTGATTCGGTCACTTAATATCTGAGGTCTCTTTCCGTAGAGTCTCTTATCTCGTTTCTCATATTTATGCTACTAGGAATGCACTTCCAGTTCCTTAAGGAATGGATAGTGTGCTTCCTGTGAAATCTTACCTAACGAGGTCCAGACTACGGGCATCAATGCACAGCTCGTCTACCATCTTATTTCCTTACTTATACTAGTCTTAACTCATAAATCTAATTGCCTCAGTGTCAATATTTGACGGCTCATACATAATGGTCGCCTTACCGCGCACCATGACTTAATCCACCTTTCCAACTATTGTACTCACGACCACTACTACCGTGGTAGTTGGCTCTTACTATGTTGCCCATTGATGGTGCAACCTCTTACTCATTTATTCTAATGTCTTACCTTATTGGCGGTTGTCGTACCGTGTTGTAAAATAGTTGACTCTTGATATGAAGATGTTATGCTCCAATCTCAGATTCGTAAGTAGGCTAATTTCTTTCACTTTCTTTCATCCTTAGTGATGTTATCTACCATGTAGTTTAACTGATTACTGAAGAAGTCATCCACTGAATCACAAGCTCTTCTGAGCATTGATTAATTGACGTGCCACAATGTGCAGTCACAATGTTTATCTCTGACCATTACTAATTCTTACATCCTGGGTGTTGGATATGGGGTCTATTTGTGCGACCTTCCTTATTACTCAAGTGTATCTGGTATGTTCTAAGGTGATCTCAAAGTTCATAGTTTCCATTTTCTAAATAAAGTGTATTTTATCTCTAATATGTGAAAGCCCTTTTGAGGGGTTCATTCCCACTCATGGCCTCACAACAAGGAGAGGTATCCCCACCCTACAAGGCATGGTTCGTTCTCCGCTCCTGTCCTTAGCATTATCTCAATATTCTCATTGGTACCCTTTCTTGGTAATGTTCTTCCCAATCTAAGTTATAGGTTTGGTAACCGTTCATATCTACAAATTGTAGTCCCTTCGTGGCTTAAACAAGCTCTCTTATAACTTATTGCGCCTCGGGCTCTGATGTGGTTAACATCCTTGGCTCGTAGGCTCTTAGTGCTTAATGTCTCAGTTCATTATTTGTGCTCTTACTCATCTGCAGGTCATTCTCTTAAGATTCTGGTTCTTTGAGCACTATCCACCGTTAGGTTACATACTAAATGTAGTATCGGGTTTCATGGTAAGTTGCTGCATCCTGCTTCCTGCTATGGAAGTTGTTCAGGTGATCTGAGGTTACTTAATGTCTTTGACACTACTGTCATTTTACTAGACTTATGTCTTTTAATAGTCAAGGTTAGGTTCATATTAGGCGTTTGCCTTACGGTGTCCAAGTTGGATATCATCCTGTCGTCTTATTCTTCCATCTCAACGCTTCGTTCAACTTCTGTTGATTACGCCACCCGTTGATGATCAATCCTACTTGGGTGTTAATGAGTTACACAAACAGTATCAGCTGTCATTCATCAGTTATTTGGCTCGACTATACCCGCTCTGTGTGGGTAGTCCGCTGAGCTTCCCTCTGTCGGGGTTATACATTTTTTAATCCTTAGTAGGTTATAGCTTATGTTCATTTCTTTTACCCTTATTTTCTGGGTTTTCCAACATCTTCATTGAAGAATGTTGTTATTGGTACTCTTAGTGGTCACTCTGGGAGTCTTATCCCGTTTTCGTTGTAAGTCGTTGCTTCAACAGCCTCAATGGTATCTTATAATACATCCCTTGTATATTATTGCTTATATTGTGTTTTTGCTCGCATTACCGAGCGATCCCTTAGGTTTTCCCCTTGGAGTTCGGGACTGTGTTCTTACCGTACTGCCGGTTGTCGTTGTAGTGGGTTATACCGTTGCAAATATTTATATGGTTTAGTACTTTGTCTGAGTTCCGCTCCCGGCTGACTGGTGTGTCACCTCATCTCATCATGGTCAGGCCGTCGGGCCTTTCCAAGGTCTTATTTTTCTGTTTTTATGGATTTACAATCCGGTACTAATATGTGTTACAACTGTAGCGTTCTCCTATCTTGCCATGATGGCTTTCCGTGTAGCTTAACCGTGGTAGCACTTGCTATGGCAAGTGCGCCATGCAGGATGGGTTATTGGTACAAGGTACGTCGGTAGTGATACTTCCTTCTAATTTCCATGTAATTGTTAGTCCTCGGGACTCCTTCGACAATCTCTTATTTTGGATAACCGTCCATCCGGCAGTTTCCTTGTTGTTTGATAGTACTGTCATCTACCAGGGCGTTCCTCTTTCTGAGGGAATCCCTTAATATTTTCTTATGTCTTAATCCTCGCTCCTGTCTCCACACATTTTGTTGTGGTTACTCAGTAATGATTCTCCTTTAGGCACTACATCGTAGTCCTATTTCGGTAAACAATTTATATGAGTTCCCGTTTCTTAACTGGACCTTCCAGTAATCTCAATCCTCATGCTCTGTATTATCCTACTGTTATGCTCCTTCGGACCACTGTCTGGTACTCATGTCGCTTCCCTTTTCCTTTCTATTGCACCCGTAGTGCTTTCCTTATCATTGGTATTGCGGGTTATTTCGACTGCGTAGCATGTCGACCCATGTTGCCGGTAATTACCGTTCCCTTATTGATAGAATTCCATAGGTAGCGCCTGTTCCTCTATTGCGCTCCATTAAAAACCTCCAAGTTCTCCATAACTGTTGTACAACAAATTGTTTCTCGTATTGCTTACTGTTAGCTAACTGCCAGATCGGGTTTCCCCGAGTAAGAGAAGGCTTTCTTCTCTCTGGCGTTTGTTCCACATATTCAGGGTTAGGGATGTGTAGGGCGGGTCTAGGTACTATGGATGTCCGGTAAGCACCGGGAAGTCCCGACTAACGCACCTCTCACTCCATCTCTCAACCCTTAACCCATAACTCAATCTCAACCTCAATATTCTCCTAAGTTCGGTATTTCTTGTCTTCAGAGCGTAACTACGCTCTGATACCACTTTTTATAACACCCCAACTCAATCCAAATGTGGTCTCGCAACTTAACAGCATATATATATATATGTCACAGCGGAATTCTTTACACTCCAGGACCTTGCCACGGTCTGACTACAGAATATACCGAACATTAGTACATAACAACCTTAACCAAATATATATTCTTCTTACAATCCTCTCATAACCTATACATCTTACTATCTTAATTGCCATACGAGTGTACATGCACAACTCGTAGGTCACACTTAATCCTTAACACTTGTATCCTCTTCTTACTCTTGCGACGACCGCTTCCTGATGTACCTGTGTAGTAAAAACAGCCCCCAAAGGGGGTCAGCACGAATGCTGGTACGATCCCCTCATGGCCCCCAAGCTAACGTGGCTACGACGACTAATTGTCGATAGCATGGAGGTTGATTAGATGCACAATATAATAGCAAGTGCAGTAAACAACAACTCAGAAATGAACAATCAAGTTCACACACAATGAACGACTTAAATGCGTTCCCTTAATTAGAGAGTTAATTATTTAACTCCTTTAGTAATGATCCCTCTTAATCTTAGTCCAACCTTATCTCACCTCAATCTTAGTCTTATCTTAATCTTAGAAACAACCATCCTTTAATAAGGAGTGGATGTAGCTTACCTTAATCTTAATAATACAAACCATCCTTTAAAAAGGAATGGTTGCAACTTATCTTAACCTCACCTTAATCTTAATCTTAATAATACAAGCCATCCTTTAAAAAGGTATGGTTGCAACTTATCTTAACCTTACCTTAATCTTAATCTTAATAATACAAGCCATCCTTTAAAAAGGTATGGTTGCAACTTATCTTAACCTTACCTTAATCTTAATCTTACTTATTCTCAGTATACAAACCGTTCCTGGAGGGGAGTGGTTGTATCCTAAGTCCAAACCTGGGATTTAGGTGATCCCACCGCACCATCTTAATGCCACCTACCCTGGACGGGAGTCCAGCGTAGCTGAGCCGGCAACCGGCCCTAGGCTACAAGTCCGAAGACAAGTCCTTAATCGGAGGTCGAATCTGCTATAGATAACGACCCCCTTTCCTTAGCATGCATGACCGGAGATCGGTCCCGGGTTTCCTCACTCAAGTTCCAGCTAGTAGTAATCTCAGGACCCTGTTTGTTGGTTAACCTCTTTCGGTTCATATCGTCCCTTATTAGGGGGCGTTCCTTAGTCTCACTCAATTCCTTACTAAACATTGGTTAGTAAGTTCTCACGGTATGTTGTGTTAGTTTTCAAACATCACACAACAATACAAGAAATATAATATATTCCGGTTGCATGCTTTATCTTGTTTAGTGAGCACACAAAAACAAATAACACACAAGCCGAGGGACACCTCGTTAGCAAGCAGGTCACAAGAGAACTGTACCGTTCACCGTTGGTCGTTCGGCTGCTTACTCTCCTCCGGAGTCCAAACTCCCAAGTCCTAAAACATTCATTCAGTTTTAGGTTGTTAATCACTTAACTCAATTCAACTTACTCATCTTACTTAACTTACTTAACCCTTAATGATCCCAACCTAACACCTCTTAAATCTTACAACTTAATCTTACGAACTTAATCTTAAACTTTTAAGTTTATTCTTAACTTAATCCCTTAGGTCTTTATACCTCTAATCATCATTGCCCCCTTAATGGGGTACCATTAATACCACTAAACTATCTTAGGGTTTCTCTCTTTTTTTTTTCTTAAGGGTCGTCCGACCCACCGTCCGACCCACCAACTGGGTCGGACCATTCCAGAGACTCTCGGGTTTGAAAACTCCACTTGTCCGACCCACGTCCGACCCAACCAACTGGGTCGGACCATTACAGAAATTTTTCCGTCTTTTAAAACTCTCCTGTCCGACCCATGTCCAACCCAACCAACTGGGTCGGACCATTACAGAACCCTTCACTGGCGTCTAACAGAGGCCGTCCGACCCAAACTTGGGTCGGACCCCTGGGTCGGACGCCACCAGAACATGTCCAAAAATTGTTAAATCTTCACCAAACTTCTCCTAAAGCCTTCTAATGTATTCTAACATCATTTAGACCTTTAAAGCCACCTTTAATCATCCTCCAAACTCATTAAAATAACCTCCAAAGATCATCCTAACCTTTTGCTCAATTCTTGCAAGAAATTCCTAACACTTGTTAACTAATCCCTTATTTCTCTAACATGTGCATTTTATCTAAAACTTCAACTAACCAAAGTGTTTCTTTCCTACCCATATAACCCCTCCTTAACATCATTGCACTCCATCTTTGCTTGTTAAACCTTCCAAGGTCATCTTGCATGTCCATGCACAATTCCCTTCTTTTCACTTGTTACTCATCACTCTTAAACTCTTAAGCTTGCTTATACATTTCTTTCCATTGTCTTAATACCTTGACATTGTTCTTCATTTACCTTAACCATGCAACACCCTCCTTAGACATTTCCACCTCTCTTATGCAACTTACTCATCATTCTCACGATCATACCCTCTTATACGTTTCTAGTCATTTTCCTTGACGACTTACAACATCCTCCTACCATTTTCACTTCCATCACCCAAGTCCACACATTACCATTCAACTAAACCTTACTAGTTCACCACTAACATCACCACCTCTTACACAAACTTCTCGAACTCTCATTGTTCTTCTCTTAGTTCATACCTAAATCATCTCAAGGCATTACACATCATTTCCTCCAGATTTGCACAAGTCTTACCATTCCTCATACCATGACTTTGGTGTGTTCAATGCACCCATATAAACTCTAATTTCCTCATAGACATCTCTAGGTCATTCTAAACTTCAAGAATTCCTTAGTTAACTCATTTCCACTCAAATTCCTCATAGTGACTCCTAGTAAATCCTAGGTCATATTAATTCACCACCATCACCTAAACACTTATTTTCTACTCAAATTTCGCCATAGCTTCTCTAGTATATTCTCATGCCCAAATGCATTGTTTTTCTCACACAATAATCTCTCACACACCAAGTCCTTTCTCATCTTATTTTCTCACCCAAATCAACTTATTCACATCATACTCAATATATTGTAGTAATCTTAAATTGCATAGCACTAAGGCTCTTAAATGACATGGCTCTTAGGCCCTTAAATGACTTATACTTAAACACTGAATTTCCCACATATAAAAGCTTTCAACCTGCAAATACACCCATCAATCCCATAGTAGTTATAATGCTCTTAAAACTCATCTTAAACTTATTTTACTAACTAATTTCCATTGGCTCCTTAATCACAAGTTCATAAGCTTGTTTAAGTTCTTTTTCCTAGGTTATACAACCCATTACCTAATGTAAGCCCTAGGCTACATTGGTACTCATCTAAAACTCATTCCTTAAACTTAAACCACCATTAGGTAAGCATTTTACCTTGTTTTCTCAAGCTTATCTTAATCTCCTCCTTAGACCTTCTTCTTGCATAGATCTCGGCCACCACTTAAATTCCCCTTGCCAATGTTCTAATCAATATTCAATGACTCATATGAGTACTAAACAATACACTAACCTCAAGGAATAAAAACCTAGGTTAGAAATATGTTCTAAGGCATAAAAGTGGATGATTACCTTTGAAGTCTCAAAGTAGACTTGGGCATTGAATGAAATAGGACATCCACTAGTCCTTGGTGAATAAATCAAGCTAGAACAAGGCATAAAAACAAGGCCCCATGAGTAGAAATTTTCGGCCATGTAGAAGGAATGATGGAAACATGGTTTTTCTTACATTTCCTTTACCTTAAGAGAATGGAGAAGCTAATGAGCTCTTCAAACTTGATTTTCCTCCATCAATGGAGTTTCCTCTTGGCACCAAAATGGAGCTTTGAAAGATTTGAAAAGATAGAAAGATAGGTCTTGGCCTAACTAAGAGAAATATGTGTTTAGTTTTTGATTTGGAGCTAAAATGAGTAAGTTATGGACAAGGCAAGGTGGTGTTTCCATGGGTGCTGCTCCTACGTGAATGAAGGGAGGAAGAAGATGGTGGAACCGTGTGAAGAAGAGAAATGAAGAGAGAGAAGAAGAAAGGTGGCTAATATAAGATATTTGCTTTAATAAAGCAAATAGTACTCTTTTACTTATCTCTTCTTTTCTTCCTTATTTGACTACTTATGGTGACTCATCCTCCCTTAGAAAAACCGGCCCCCTCATTATAAACAAGATATTTATGGTCTTGTTTGACCAACTAATTGACTTAAGTTGATTAAAACTTAAACTAGTCACTATTTGGCACTATTCACTAATCAGTGCACATATTTCTGAAATTTTTGGTTTCCCATTGATTTAGGCTTCCTAATGTGATACTAATTAGTACACATGTTGATTAAAGAGTAATGATGGACATCTAGCCACTCAAAACTCTATCCTAAGACAATTTCTCAAAAACGTGCTTTAAGACTTCTTAAAGCACATTTTGTGTTTTAACTTGTTTTCAAGCTTGGTTTTCTTTGCTAATTGATTTAAAATGACCATTAGGATATTACTAAGGTCTTATCATGATATTTGGGTACTCACCCAAGTCTCTCCAAGCTTAGAGCACATTTTTGCCCTAATTGCCCTTAAGGCATTTTCTTGTGTTTTCCTTGGTTTAAATTGTCTACCAATCTTTCTAAGGCATATTTTAGCCTTTCTACATCATGATTTGATGTTTACTTAGCATACTTAGGTTTGGGGTATTTCAGGTTCTCACCCTTGAATCAAGAAAGGAATTACTCCACCATTGGAGGGTTGAAATGAAGCTCAAAAACAAGGAGAAACAAGGTATCAAAAATGGTGAAAAATCGGCTACACCAAGAGATGGAGGGAAAGTGAATTTTTCTTGGAGATTTTTACCTTGATTGAAAGAGGAGGCTCCAAGCTACACTTTGATGCCATTTTCTCTTCAAATGGAGAAAACCCATGGTGATGAAACACATCCTTTTGCAGTTCCGAAAAGAGAGAAAGGTAGAGGAGGATGAGGGGAGTTCAAATATGTATTTTATTTTTGATTTGGAGCTTGTATGTAGCTAGAGCATGAAGGAGGATGAAGAGAAGCCATGGAAGGAGGGGGAGAGAGCTCAAGATCGGCTGCACCAGAGGGAGGAGGGAGAAATCGCAAGGAAGGAGGAAAAGAGAGGAAAGAGAAGAGGGAAAAGAAAATAAAGGAGGAGAGAGAGGAAAAAGGGGTATTTGTACCTTTTTTTTACTTTTTGCTCTTTGACTTAATTAATTAGCTAACTAGTCATGTGTGAGGGGGCTGTCTACATTAACAAAACCGGCCCACTATTATAGTACGAGCTGGAGTGTTTTTCATCTTTTACAGAAAACGCTCGTTAATTTACCCGGTTTTGCACTATTCACTAACCGGGCCCGTTTTCCGAAATTTTCTCGTTTCTTTAATTTTAATGGTTATGATATTCCCATTAATGTTCATTTATAGTTATTAATTGGACTATAATTTTTACGGGTTCGTTTGACCACTTAAAGTCACGTTTTTGGGTTTTCTCGAAAAACGTGCGCTAAAGCTTTATTAGCGTTTTTAATTCATTTTATGGATCCGTTTCCTTCGGAAGTTGTTTCCATATATTATTTAGGCATTATTAAGCCTTTTAAATTCATTTAATACCCTCTTTAAGGTTGTTTTCCTCTTACGGTCACTTAACGCTCAATTTAGCGTTTTTTCGCTTTTTAAGCGTTTTTCTTGTTTCTTTTGGATTTATTCTTTCTACCAAAATTTGTTAGGCACTAGTAGGCCCTCAATATTGTATTAGAGTAATTTAATCACCCTAATTAAGTCCGGGTTATTTCACTAATTCATTATACATCAGCTGCAAATTCGATCTAAAGTTGACCACTTGCGAAACTCGTACCCAGAATTCCAGCTTTTCACCGAATTCAGGTAAACTTCGTTCGATCATAACTTCTTCGTTTCTCAGCCAAATTTCATTTTCTTTAGCTCGTTTTGAAGAGCTCTAATTCCTCTAAAAGTTTTATGTTGATGACCTAAGCCAATTCCCGACCGTTTGGAAGAACAAGGTGTCTAAAGTTTCGGATTCGTCACAACATAAAATCATAGTTTTCTTTCCAGAAAACGCAAGGTAAACTCGCAACTTCCAGCTTCGATTTCTTTCTGTGTGTTGTGAGTTAGGATGATTTCTTGTTATCAATATGTAGAGCTAAGTTTATTCTTTCGATTAAGCCCACACACATAGCCTAACTCGATCTGTACTGCAAGTTATAGATCCTCAAAGCCGGCCTCGTGAACTGCTCGAAAGTTTGAACCTTTCCAGAATTCCGAATTCGAATTCCTCCGTTATTGCAATTCCGGTGAGTTATCCTTTCAATTCCTCCGATGTAGCTGATCGGTATTGTATTGTCGACCTAACCCATGTTCCAATTTAATCTGTTACGCGTTGAATTAAGAGAATTTAGCCAAATTGAATTCGAACTGGTTAGAACCCTATTCGAAGAGAACCTAGAATCGATTTTTCAGAATACTGCATTATAATTGGGGGAATCGGTGTCAATGGATTCGTTTTTCAATTTCGAGTTCAATGAAACAAGAATCACTCGATTTCATTCTGTGGATTGAGAGAATTTACGAATTTAGTACGCGGGTGTCGTTCTGGGTATGCTGAAGAACTCGACGATTTTCGGCCGTTCGATCGTAGATAAAAGGAACGGACGGCCGAGATTAAAACGTTTATGTTTAGTTATTTCAAGATTTATATTAATTCCAGAATTTAACCCTAACTTGTCAAATTTATTTAAATGCCTTCCCGAATGTATTTTGGCACGAAATTTTAACCACAAATTCCTTGTTAAATCTAGTTTATTTTGATATAAATTAATATGGGTTTGAGTTTTTAAACGTAAGTTATAATTTTTGCAAATTATGGGTATTATGGAATTTTTAGGTAAATTTAAAAAGATATTTTTATGAAATAAAAATTTTATAATATGTCTAAAATGTTATAGTTACTATATACTTAATTTGGGAATTTTTGGACAAGGGGAAATAGGTTTAAAAATTGTATTTCTAAGGTTTTTCATAAGTTACCTTATAATATAAGGTTTTTAATGTAACCAAAAATTAAAGTATAGATGATTAATAAACTTTATAGGTTGGGGAAAGTATAATAAGACTAAACTAACATTTAATACAGGATGTTTATAAATATTTTTAGGTATAAACTTTTAAGTGAGGTAAATATATATATATATACATATATATATAAAAGAAATAAAGTAGTAACTTAGGTTAAATCAAGGAACTAAATTAATCTACATTTATATTAATTATATAATATGGTAGTTAATATACTTAATTGAACTAAGGAAAATACTTTATTTTGTAAACCATATTTTGGATGTAGATATGGGTAAAAGTAATATAAATAATTAAATGCAATAAAACTACATAAAGAATGTCTTGAATAAATCCTAGTATACATATACGATAAATAAATAAATTAAAGACATAAAATACCTTATAGCAAATAGAATATGAAGGAATTAATAAGTTGAACTAAACCTATACATAATACTATTAAAAGAATATTATATGAGGTAGTATCGGATTGTGGTTATGAAATTAAGCTTAAAGAGTTATCTTGGATTTTTGAGATTTATATAAACCATATTAAAATACATGTGTAATATTATTTGTCAAAGACCAGAATGTAAATCTATAATTTGGTTAGGTAATTAATAAGTTGGGACTTAGGAATATTTGTAATTAGATTTTACACAAATAGAACTTATTATATAATTAATAAATAAATGTAATACTTTTACATCTAAATGTTCTTAATATATAAACAATAATAAAATAAATAAAATACTTTTACCTCTAAATGTGAGGTGGATTAGTAAGTCTAGATTTAATCATTTCTTAGCATTTATGGTATTGAAATATAACTTAATGTTTTAAGATAAAATCATTAAAAGGATTATGATATAAAACTATATTAAACTATGATTTGGAAATTTATCTAAATAATAATCCTTAAGTTTCTTGGCATTAGATAAGCCATATGAAATACATTTATAACATTTATTACCAATACTTTGGATGTGAGTTTACAATTAAGTGAGGTATTTAGTAGTTAGAGTTTATAGAAGGTTTATGAATAGGAATTTGATACTTAAAACCTCTGAACCTTTTATTAGATAAAACTAAGTTACATAAGATATTATATTGATATACTTTACGGTAATGGGAAATAATGACATGTTATTTGAATATAAAATATGAGAATTTTCATAATAGATTATCTTATTAAATAATTAACAATTTCACTTACAAACCAGAATTTAATTCTTTGATAAATTCTACTCTATGTAGATATATTGTCCATCCTAAATACAATAAAGGAAATTAATTTATTAAGTTATTCCTTTGGAAACCTTAGGTTTTGTAAAACAATTTAAAACGTATTTAAGGCTTAAGTTTAATGAAGTTTAGTACAAAGAATTATACATAGTCTATAGAGAGAATGTGTGTAAAAATAAAACATTTAGGAAATTAAATGTAAGTAAGGATACATAAAAGGTTATATTAAACACCTTATTGTATAGGTAATAATAAAACATATAATATACCTTGTGAATACTAAATGTAAGATTAATTTGTTAAATCTAAGTTAACTATAGTATAGTTATTCAGGATGAGAAGCAATTTAACATCTTATGACAAGTTTGTTAGATGGTTGTAATTAAAAGTCATTCTGAACTAAAGATGAGATAATTGAGTTTAGCAGTTCAATTAAGTTATAATAAAACGCGTCTACAACACTACGATTCCAATATACAAGATGTAGATCTTAATTAAGTTAAGGGAAAGACTTAATCATAATGGGTTATCTAGTAGATATTGTTTAAATACATAATCTTTACATTGTGAGATAATAGTATAGTATTCTGAGATGAGTCCATCATAGGTCATAATACAATGTTTATTCTAAATTAAGAATAAAGGTATTGAGCTTAAGATTATTATTGAAATTCTTAGATTTAATTATATAATATAAACACATTTATGTTATAAAGGTCTCAAAAGTCTTGAATGCGAGGATTGTGGTTAAATATGAATAAAGTGGATAGGAGTGGACAGTTAGCAGGTGTGAATAAAATACATTCCTTGATCCTACAACTTTGGGCTATAAAACCTTCTAAATTAAGTCAAAGGTTATACATAACATTTAAGCGAGGACTTATAAGATAATTGAGATTTGGAAATAAGAGAGAGGAATTTATTTAAGTTTTAATTAGGGTACAGGTTATTGATAGTAAGTTATCTTCAATGTTCCTCAGAGAATTTTTGAATGTTTGCACGAGTTTACTGGAACTGCTATAGCGTTGACCAGGTACGATTTCTCGTACTCTGATACTTTTGCTGATTGACTTATGAGTGAAATACCCCGTAATTAAAAATAGTGATTAATTAGGCTAATAAATAATTTAGAAGCTTAATTAAGTGTAAATAATCATAAGGGAACAAATCCCGAAGAAAACGGACCTTTAAAACGGTTTAAAAACATTAACGAACCTTAAAGCGCGTTTTTCGAGGTAACCGGGCAAACGTGTCTTTAAGCGGGTCAAATAGACTCGTAACAGTTTTGGTCAACTAAATAATCATTAATAAATATTAGTGAAGCTTTAGAACCAATAGAATCAATAAAACGAGAAATTAGTAAAAACTGTCAAAAACGGGAAGTTGTGGGGTAGAAATATAAATAGACCTAACTTATGTGTCCAATAATGTAAAAAGAATTTTCCAAAACCCTTGGTGGTCTGGTGCTGTCCGATTTTATCCCCCACCCACACACACTCTTAACTCTCTTTATTCACAAAGGACAAAGAAATTTAAAAAGGCAAAAGTAACTACTTTACTCTCACACTCACAATTCTCTCTCCTCCTCTCATTCTCTTCTCTCACGCATGCACCCTCCTCCCTCACTCTCTCTTTTCCTCTTCTTCTACCTCCATGCGATTTCCATGGTGGAAATAGAAACACCCACAAACCCCTACCTTCTCTCATTTGTAACTCTCTCCAAACTCTTCCAAAAATTATAAAAACACCACCATTGTAATCCTCTCATCAAGAGCTACATTTTCATCCTTCCAAAATCCAAAAACAACAACTTTTGATTTTATGGGTATATCCCATTTGGAGCTTCAACACCACCATTAGAAGGCCCTCCTTCTCCTTGTTCTTCCAAGGTAAAAATATTTCGAAAACTCCATCTTTTCTAGCCCTTGTGGGCAAAACGAAATTCATAAACTAAACCCTTGTTGTTCCTCTTGTTCTAGCCGATTTTGGCTTGTTGGTGGAGTTGGAAATATTGTTCTTGAGCCACTCCAAGCCCCATTTGCACCCTTGGAAGGTAAAAAAATTCTAAACCCTAGAATGTGTATTAGAACTTTCATAATGGTTAAGGTTAGATTGTGTATTAAAATAGTGTATTGAAATGTATATGTGAATGGGTTGTAGTGTTAGAGGAATTGAGATTACAAAACCGGTAGAGAGAGAAGGAAGGAAGAAACAAGAAGAAGAAGAGAAACAAGGTAAATTACACTCCCTTATGTAGCTTGTGTATACATGTATGTAACAGATTTTTAGGAAGCTAAAATGAGTATTGTAATTAGTAGTGTAGTATGGGTAATATGTGAGAGAACATAAGTATTTCGGACCTTTAAAAGACATTAAAAACTTGTTAAAACAGATTGGGGGGATGTGTTGAGTGCAGGAATTTTTATGAGTGTTTTAGTATTGTATTGTGTATGGGAGCTAGCATATTGTTGTTGTGTACAACAGGTGAGATGTTTATAATGTGAGCAAAACAATGTGGTGAGAGTGTAAAAATATAGGGGAGGTTATGTCAAAATTTGCCTAGGATTAGAACACTTAGAGAATTAAAACTAGGTGACTAATGTGAGTGTGTAACAGATTTGATGAAGGAAAATAGAGGGTAAGTTGAGAGAGCTAGATAATGTATTCTAAGGCATTGAGAGTACTAGAAATGACATTAGAAGAGAGAGCTATTGTTGGGAGAGGGTTAGAATAAAATCTGTAGCAAAACACAACTAGGAAACAACTAGTGAAAGTGTGAGTTGAAACTTAGAAAATTAGGTGAGTAAATGAGTATAAAATTGTGTAAGGAGTTAGGAAATGAACTAGGGTGTATTAGGAGGTTTAAATAGTGTTAAAACATGTGGGATTAAGTGTAGGAACAATGGGGAAGTATTGAGTAAAAGAGAGGACTGAAAACAGAAAGTAAAATGCAAATACTGGGCCGGACCGAACTTGCGACCGGACTTGCAAGTTCGGTCGAGCCCAGACATACAAGACGGGTGAGCTACTGGAATGACCGAACTTGCGACCGGACTTGCAAGTTCGGTCGGACCAGAAATTTTCCCCGTCTGTAACCTACTGGAATCGACCGAACTTGCGACCGGACTTGCAAGTTCGGTCGGCCAGAAAATTTCCATCATGTAACCTACTGGAATCGACCGGACTTGCGACCGGACATGCAAGTTCGGTCGGTCCAGAAAAATTTCCCGGATATACTGGAATGGACCGAACTTGCGACCGGACTTGCAAGTTCGGTCGGCCAGAAGGATTTCGGTAATCTGAGCTACTGGAATGGACCGGACTTGCAAGGTCGGTCGCAAGTCCGGTCCGGTCAAAAAAAAAATATTATTTAAATTAAATAATATATATGTATATAGTATATACCTACATATATATAGTATGTACATGTATGAAAGTATGCCAAGTTAAGTAAGAAGTAAAACTTAAGTAATGAAAAAAGTAAGTAAAGTGTAAGTGTAAGAATGTAAGGACATAGTAAGTAGGAGTTAAGTTGATGATAGGTAAATTAATCATTCAATTGTATGTATATAATAGGACTTGATTTGTGACACCGGAGGACGTTTGGAAACACGTGCAACGGTGAACGGTATGGATTCCTCATGCCCCGTATGCTATCTTGGTTACTCTGATTTGTGTGTTGTGTGCTAATTGATCACCAAATAAGATAAATGCACGAATCGGAGTTAATATGCATACTTGGAATATGTAGTGTTGTATGATGTGTATATCTTCTTAATTCTTAGTTTGTATAATTCATGAAATGTTTGGATGAATATGAATGTGTGTATGTATGTTGTATTGTACTGTGACCGTTATTTATTGTGTTTGGACTTCTAACTTATTCCTAACAAGCTAACCATCTAACTTAAATGGTAATTAAATTGGAATGAGTAGAAGTCCGATATAGTTTCGGCCACGCGTGAGGATGCGGAGTCACGAGAGGTTGGCTCCAATTCCTGACTCTTAAACTGGTCCGCGGCCCAAATCCCTTAAGTGGGTAGCATCCCGGATTGGTGAGTCAAGTAAATCCCGGAGGTGGGACGGTGTAGTCCCCAGGGCCGGAGGTCCCGACGACTTAACTTGAGTATAAGTAAGTAAGTAAGAATGAGTAAGTAAAGTAATTGAAAGTAAGTAATTGTAAGTAAGAAAAAGTAAGTAATGAGTAAAAGAGTAAAGCATTCCGATTAACCCGGATGCATAATTTGGCTAACCTTGTGAAGGTAAGTGAGATGTATGCTATGATATTGTTGCCTTGAATTGTGTAATGAATTGTATAGCATGTATGATGTATGAAAAGCATGTATGTATGAAATAAATGAAATGCATGTTTAGTGGACGTCAAATAGTCGGCGTGCCCTAGCTAGCACGCGGTATATGCGGAGTCCATATGCAGCGTTTGCTGAGCCCCTTGGGGCACCATTTTTACTACACGCAGGTACTCGAGAGGATGAAGATGTGAAGAACTTATTTCTTTATCTTTTTTTGGATGTAAACATGAATTTATGATGGGTGTACTGAGTAGTACATGGCTGTACTTTTGATAGCCGGTGTACCATGGGGTACACCTTTTTGGATATGATGGAAGGGAATTGGTATAGATGAGTAGTAGTGAAACTCATTCTTTTGGAAGTGGTAAAGGATGTAATGTAATACTTTAATACTCGGTGATCCATTGATGTAAGTATTGGTATATGGTTTTGGTAAGTAATTAGTAGCTCGGTACATTATGTTCATCAGACCGTTACTGTAAGTATTAGTAGCCTAGCTAGCCGTATGGGCGGTTAGCGGCATTGTTTCACCCGCCGTAGTAAGTATGTAATAATTCCGCTGCGAACTCGTAGGATTAGTAGGACGATTAGACGGTAAGCATAGGATTAGCGGTTGGGGTGTTACAAAAAGTGGTATCAGAGCGTAGTAACGCTCTGATGTCCTTAGTACCGAGCATAGGGGATTACCGAGTTAGGATTTCAACCGTCTTAAGACGGATACTTAGAAACCTAACTAGGAACTACCGTGTTAACAACGGATACCCTTAACGTTCTTATGAACGATACCTTGCTTAAATTCCAAGACCTTTGAGTCATATCTTGCAAAGCCTAACGTAACTGTTAAATATTCAGATGTCAGGCAGAGGTCCAGGTCGCCCCAGAGGAGGGGGCAATGACGGACCCGGCGCGCAGACGATAGCTGAGATCGTCGCCGCCACGGTAGCGCAGATGCTACCTCAAGTAATCCAAGCTGTACAACAATCCCAACAAAACCAACAAACTCAAACGGGGCCAATCCCTCCCCCGCCACCCAGAGAAGCGAACTGGGTAAAAGCTGTAGCGGAGCTCCGCCTCCCTGCTTTAGGGGCGAGAGTGATCCGGCTAAGCTCGAGGCCTACATCTCCGAGATGGAGACGGCTTCGAAACCTCGAAGCCTGCTGGAGTTCGAGTCAGAGTGCAGCCTACTACCTCAAAGGATGCTGCGATGGATTGGTGGAAGCTGGTCAAGCATGAGCATGTCAGCGACCCCACATTCGACTGGGATTCCTTCGCCTCACTCCTCCGTTCCAAATACTACCCTGAGCACGTGAAAACCAAGAAAAGGCTAGAGCTAGACGCCTTAAAAATGACAGACAAGATGTCTGTCGATGAGTACTACCGCACCTTCACCTCCATCCTCCGTCTTCTACCTGATCTAGGGTACACCGGCCAGGTGTTGGTCGATCGCTTCTATGGCGGTCTGAGCCATCGCCTTCGGTACGGTATGGGCTATACCAGGTTTACCTCCCTTCAGGTAAATAACGGTTAACCCTTAGTATCATTTCAATTCCTTAAATTCCTTGAATTCTTGAATCTTTTCCCTTATCCTTTCCTTAAATGAGAATCCCGGCTAATACCTGAAATTTCAGGAGTGTTATCATGCGGCTTCTCGCGTTGAGATCACTTGCCAGTTAAGGGATGAAGAGACTGCGCTGAAGCGCAAGGCTAACAACAAAAACACCAGCACTAAGGAGCAGAACCAGGGGAAGAGCTGGAAAAAGAAGAAAGGGAATTTCTTTCAGCAATCCCAAAAGAAATCCCAGGGTGAGAGCAGTGCCCATGCTGAGTAGGGCAAACCAGCTGAGCTTCTTCAGCTTGGTTATTCTGCACCGGTGGCAGCTAAGCCACTGAGATCACACCCACCAAAGGGTAAATTCCTAATCCAATTTGTATTCGTATAAGTAATGTATCTAGTATATCCACGCACACATGTGTAACCCTCTAACCTCAGGTTCTAGCTCCGGTGCCGCCAAAACCTTCTCCGATGGCCGCACCTATGTGTGCAGAAAGTGCAACCAGGACCATCCTGGTAAGGACTGCTTTGGGAGAGACATCAAATGCTACAACTGTTAGAAGCTGGGACACATAACTAATAGATGCCCAGAGAGCACCAAGCCGAAGGGAAACTTTCAGAACTATAAGCAGAGAGAGGGCAAGGAGGTGGCATCTGGCGATGCACCGGCCCAGCAGGCACCTCAGGGACAGGGATCCCGGGGCCCTCAGAGAGGCGCACCTCAGAGGCAGCCTGTTCTGCATGTTATTGACCGTGATGGGCCCGGTTCGAAATCCGGCCAAGGTAATCATCTAAACCTTTAATCCTTGAAATAGCATGCATAGTAGTAGAGTAACTGTATGAGTGAATGCATGAGTAAATAAATGAAGTGTATATTAAGCATGAAATGAAGTAGTTGAAACTAGTACTCACCGTAGATGAAATTTGTAACCATAGGAAGCTTTAGTATCTGCTACCCAATACCGGTGAACTTGAATCAAGAAGAGATCGACATCACCAACCACGACTACACCAACAAACAGTGTCAGGTCATCCGACCAGGTATGATCTTATTAAAGGGATACCTGACACCCGAAGCGCAAATCTCAATCATTCGACGATGCAACGAGCTAGGAACGGGTCAAGGTGGATTTTACACACCCGAATTCCCCGGTGGAGCGAAGATGAAGCTGAAGATGATGTGCTTGGGAAAGGACTGGAATCCTTATACCAAGACATACCAGGAGACACGAACACAAGATGGAGCGACGCCACCGACAATACCACCAGAGTTTCAGACACTCATCACTCAAGCAGTAGAACTTGCACAACAATGTGAACCTGAACCGATCCCCGCACTTGAAGCGGATCTCTGTATCGTCAACTTCTACGAGAAAGAAGGACGACTTGGGTTACACCAAGACAAGGACGAGACAGCGGAATCTCTTGAACAAGGAGTGCCCGTAGTGTCTTGGTCCATTGGTGATGACGCCGTATTCCTGTATAGCGAGCATAAGCGTGTGGACCTCGCACAGAAACTGGTATTGAGATCAGGAGATGTCCTAATCATGGGTGGAAACTCTAGGTTGCTGTATCACGGGATCAATAAGATCAAGTTGAATACGGCACCGCCGGCAATAATCAATGCCACACACATGAAACCAGGACGCCTGAACCTTACCTTTAGAAAATATTAAATTCTTAGTATCATGTAATCTATTAGTAACGTGTATTAGAGACACGGTATGTATGATGGTTGGTTTATCAATAAAGAGCAGTGTTGATTTAATTCCACTTGTGTCCACCATCAATACTTATCCAATTGTGAATCCAATAGGTTGTGGACTCGGTACCGAAGGTAACCTGAGCATCCTCACCGAAGCACAAGCCGGCAGAAGCGGCACCATCTTAACGGGAACCTTCCCAGTAAATGGCATTGATGCCAATGTGTTATTCGACTCCGGCGCCTCTCACACTTTCGTATCACCATCCTTTGTGAAGAGGTTGAAGCTAGATGCGGATGAGCTACCGAACTTTATGGTTACTCTCCCATCGAAGGAGCGAGTAAAGTGCACCAAGTATTATCAATCAGCCACAATCCAAATCAAAGGCGAATCGTTTCCCATTTCCTTCATCGAATTCAATGGATTGGGATTCGACGTAATCATTGGGATGAATTGGTTGGAGCGGCACAAGGGTAGAATCCTCTGCGCCGAGCATCGTTTGCTGCTCAAGAGTCCTTCTGGGGTTACCGTATCTTACCGCCAGAGTCCGAGAGAGCCTTCGACCACACTCATATCTGCCATGGCTATGTACCGGGAGCTTAGAAAGGGCCAAGAAGTGTATCTTTGTTATGTACAAGACCTGGAACAAGATCCAGATTTCAGTGATGAAGTACCCATTGTATCCGAGTATCCCGATGTATTCCCTAAGGAGCTACCCGGCATGCCACCACCGAGAGCAGTGGAATTTGAGATTGATCTACTGCCAGGTACCGGTCCCATTGCCAGGGCACCGTACCGCATGGCACCAGCAGAGATGACCGAATTGAAAGAACAGTTGAGAGACCTTCTAGACAAAGGGTTTATACGCCTGAGCGTATCACCCTGGGGAGCACCGGTCCTCTTCGTGAAGAAGAAGGATGGTAGTCTCCGACTATGCATTGACTACCGCGAGCTGAATGCGGTCACAGTCAAAAATAAATACCAACTACCACGTATCGACGACCTATTCGACCAGTTGAAAGGAGCCTCAGTCTTCTCCAAGATCGACCTCCGTTCAGGGTATCATCAGATTGCAATCAAAGAGCAAGACATTGAGAAAATGGCATTCCGTACCAGATATGGCCACTACGAATTCACGGTGATGCCATTCGGTTTGTCAAATGCACCAGCTAAATTCATGGACCTCATGAACCGTTTATTCAGTGGGCAGTTGGACACTTCGGTTGTTGTCTTCATCGACGACATCCTTATATACTCAAAATCACCAGAGGAACATGAAATTCATTTGAGGAAAGTGCTTGAGACACTGCGCGAGAACCAGCTGTATGCGAAGTTCTCCAAATGCGAGTTTTGGCTTGATCAGGTATCATTCCTTGGACATGTCATCTCGAGCGCAGGTATCTCGGTTGACCCTTCTAAGGTAGAAGCTGTACGATCATGGCCTAGACCCAAGACTGTTACCGACATTAGGAGCTTTCTTGGTCTAGCCGGTTACTACCGGAGATTTGTAAGGGACTTCTCAAAAGTCGCCAAGCCCATGACTACACTGATGAAGAAAGATGCACCGTTTGTATGGACACACGAGTGCGAGCTATCATTTCAGAAACTGAAAGACTCATTGACCTCAGCGCCCGTCCTTACTCTTCCAGAGGGCACATAGGGATTTGAGGTGTACTGTGATGCATCAGGCAAAGGAATGGGATGCGTACTCATGCAGCATGGCAAGGTGGTTGCTTATGCCTCCCGCCAGCTGAAGAAACATGAGGAGAATTACCCGACTCACGACTTAGAGTTAGGAGCCATTGTCTTCGCCTTGAAGATATGGCGACACTATCTCTATGGGGTAAGCATCACCATCTACTCCGACCATAAGAGCTTACAGTATGTATTCACTCAGAAAGAACTCAACTTGAGACAGAGAAGATGGATGGAATTTCTTTCAGACTATGACATCAATCTGCAGTATAAGGAAGGGAAGGCAAACATCGTAGCCGACGCCCTGAGCCGTCGAGCACACTCGCTCCATTCGCTACTCGCTTCTTCTAGCTTGGTTGACGAGGTGCGAGACGCTCAGTTGAGCGACCCTTACCTAACCGAAATCAGACACAAGATCGAGAATGGTACATTTGAGAAGAAGAAGTATGACTTCAAGCTACATGAAGATGGTTTGATTCGGTTGAATGGCAGGCTATGCGTCCCCCGAAGCAATGCGGAGCTAAGGGATCGCATCCTGCGAGAGTCACATAGTTCTACATTATCAGTCCATCCGGGAGCCTCCAAGATGTACAAAGACATGAAGAGGTACTTCTGGTGGTCTGGAATGAAGTCAGATGTGACAGAATTCGTATTGAGATGCTTGACATGCCAGAAGGTAAAATTTGAACACCGTAGACCGGGCGGAATGGTACAATCTATGCCAGTTCCGGAGTGGAAATTTCATGATGTCTCCATGGATTTTGTTGTAGGACTCCCACCTGCTAGGGGAGGACTCAACATGATCTGGGTTGTAGTAGATCGCCTTACCAAGGTTGCCAGATTCATACCGATGAAGGACACCTGGAAGGTAGTAAAGCTAGCTGAGCTTTTTGATAAGGAGATTATCAGACACCACGGAGTCCCTAAGACCATAGTATCTGACCGCGACACCAGATTTCTTTCGAGATACTGGAGAGCTACAAGGGAAGCGTTGGGTACAGAATTGAAGTTAAGTACCGCCTTCCATCCTCAGACCGACGGTCAGACAGAAAGGACCATCCAGACACTGGAGGACATGATTCGGGCATGTGCCTTGGACTTTCAGGGGAGTTGGTTAGATAAGCTTCATCTTATCGAGTTCTCGTATAATAATAGTTATCACGCCTCGATTAAGATGTCGCCTTTCCAAGCTCTATACGGTAGACCTTTCCGTACACCCTTGTGTTGGGATGAGTCAAGCGAAGCGGTCATAATAGGACCGGAGTATCTTGAGCAAGTACAAGCCGAAGTGCAACAAATCCGAGCTAACATGAAGGCAGCCCAAGATAGACAGAAATCCTATGCGGATGTGAGACGACGTGACCTTGAGTTCGCCGTGGGCGACCAAGTGTTCTTGCGAGTTTCACCTATGAAGGGTGTCTTCAGATTTGGTAAGAAGGGCAAGCTAAGCCCAAAGTTTGTAGGGCCGTACACTATCACCGAAAGAGTTGGATCCGTAGCCTACAGGTTAGCACTACCTGAGGACTTGGGGCGTGTCCATGATGTATTTCATGTGTCACAACTCAAGAAGTATATTGCTGATCCTTCTCATGTGTTAGAGCCCGAGCACTTATCCATCGAGCCGACTATGCGATATGTTGAAACCCAGTGAGAATCCTGGATAGGAAGACCAGAGACACTCGCCATAAGTCTATACGAATGGTGAAGGTCCTATGGTCAAACCATGATGTCGAAGAAGCGACATGGGAGTTGGAAGATGTCATGAAGGCTAAATACCCACAGTTATTCATAGACTAGAGAGTCTAGTATTTAGTATACGGGTACGGGTCGTACCCCTTTTAAGGGGGGTAGAGCCCTTTTGCTTTTGCATTGCTTCAGGGTAAGCATTGCATTTTGTATGGCACATGTAGTGCAAGTGAATTTAGTATGGATGTGTATGTATGTGTAATGTGTAATGAATGATGTGTATGTGCAATGTATGGTGTATTGGTGTAATGTGTATTGTGAATGGTAATGGTGTATTGTGTATTGTGGTATGGTATGAATGGAAATGATGTATTGTATATGTGAATTGTGTATGATGTTGAAATGTGTATGCTTGCAATGTGGAATGAAGTAAACACCTCATAGGTGTAGGAAGATACATTATGGCAATTGGTTTGCATAATGAGTAGATTTGCAATAAACCATTAACCTTGAGCACCTTTGAGGGCAAAGTTTCTTAAGAGGGGTAGATTGAAATATCCCGTAATTAAAAATAGTGATTAATTAGGCTAATAAATAATTTAGAAGCTTAATTAAGTGTAAATAATCATAAGGGAACAAATCCCGAAGAAAACGGACCTTTAAAACGGTTTAAAAACATTAACGAACCTTAAAGCGCGTTTTTCGAGGTAACCGGGAAAACGTGTCTTTAAGCGGGTCAAATAGACTCGTAACAGTTTTGGTCAACTAAATAATCATTAATAAATATTAGTGAAGCTTTAGAACCAATAGAATCAATAAAACGAGAAATTAGTAAAACTGTCAAAAACGGGAAGTTGTGGGGTAGAAATATAAATAGACCTAACTTATGTGTCCAATAATGTAAAAAGAATTTTCCAAAACCCTTGTGGGTCTGGTGCTGTCCGATTTTATCCCCCACCCACACACACTCTTAACTCTCTTTATTCACAAAGGACAAAGAAATTTAAAAAGGCAAAAGTAACTACTTTACTCTCACACTCACAATTCTCTCTCCTCCTCTCATTCTCTTCTCTCACGCATGCACCCTCCTCCTCTCTCTCTCTCTTTTCTCTCTTCTACCTCCATGCGATTTCCATGGTGGAAATAGAAACACCCACAAACCCCTACCTTCTCTTATTTGTAACTCTCTCCAAACTCTTCCAAAAATTATAAAAACACCACCATTGTAATCCTCTCATCAAGAGCTACATTTTCATCCTTCCAAAATCCAAAAACAACAACTTTTGATTTTATGGGTATATCCCATTTGGAGCTTCAACACCACCATTAGAAGGCCCTCCTTCTCCTTGTTCTTCCAAGGTAAAAATATTTTGAAAACTCCATCTTGTTCTAGCCCTTGTGGGCAAAACGAAATTCATAAACTAAACCCTTGTTGTTCCTCTTGTTCTAGCCGATTTTGGCTTGTTGGTGGAGTTGGAAATATTGTTCTTGAGCCACTCCAAGCCCCATTTGCACCCTTGGAAGGTAAAATAAATTCTAAACCCTAGAATGTGTATTAGAACTTTCATAATGGTTAAGGTTAGATTGTGTATTAAAATAGTGTATTGAAATGTATATGTGAATGGGTTGTAGTGTTAGAGGAATTGAGATTACAAAACCGGTAGAGAGAAAGGAAGGAAGAAACAAAGAAGAAAGAACAAGGTAAATTACACTCCCTTATGTAGCCTTGTGTATACATGTATGTAACAGATTTTTAGGAAGCTAAAATGAGTATTGTAATTAGTAGTGTAGTAATGGTGTAATATGTGAGAGAACATAAGTATTTCGGACCTTTAAAAGACATTAAAAACTTGTTAAAACAGATTGGGGAGGATGTGTTTGAGTGCAGGAATTTTTATGAGTGTTTTAGTATTGGTATTGTGTATGGGAGCTAGCATATTGTTGTTGTGTACAACAGGTGAGATGTTGATAATAATGTGAGCAAAACAATGTGGTGAGAGTGTAAAAATATAGGGGAGGTTATGTCAAAATTTGCCTAGGATTAGAACACTTAGAGAATTAAAACTAGGTGACTAATGTGAGTGTGTAACAGATTTTGATGAAGGAAAATAGAGGGTAAGTTGAGAGAGCTAGATAATGTATTCTAAGGCATTGAGAGTACTAGAAATGACATTAGAAGAGAGAGCTATTGTTGGGAGAGGGTTAGAATAAAATCTGTAGCAAAACACAACTAGGAAACAACTAGTGAAAGTGTGAGTTGAAACTTAGAAAATTAGGTGAGTAAATGAGTATAAAATTGTGTAAGGAGTTAGGAAATGAACTAGGGTGTATTAGGAGGTTTAAATAGTGTTAAAACATGTGGGATTAAGTGTAGGAACAATGGGGAAGTATTGAGTAAAAGAGAGGACTGAAAACAGAAAGTAAAATGCAAATACTGGGCCGGACCGAACTTGCGACCGGACTTGCAAGTTCGGTCGAGCCCAGACTTACAAGACGGGTGAGCTACTGGAATTGACCGAACTTGCGACCGGACTTGCAAGTTCGGTCGGACCAGAAAATTTCCCCGTCTGTAACCTACTGGAATCGACCGAACTTGCGACCGGACTTGCAAGTTCGGTCGGCCAGAAAAATTTCCATCATGTAACCTACTGGAATCGACCGGACTTGCGACCGGACATGCAAGTTCGGTCGGTCCAGAAAAATTTCCCCAGGATAGCTACTGGAATGGACCGAACTTGCGACCGGACTTGCAAGTTCGGTCGGCCAGAATGATTTCGGTAATCTGAGCTACTAGAATGGACCGGACTTGCAAGGTCGGTCGCAAGTCCGGTCCGGTCAAAAAAAAAATATTAAATTAAATAATATATATGTATATATGTATATACCTACATATATATAGGTATGTACATGTATGAAAGTATGCCAAGGTTAAGTAAGGAAGTAAAACTTAAGTAATGAAAAACAAGTAAGTAAAGTGTAAGTGTAAGAAATGTAAGGACATAGTAAGTAGGAGTTAAGTTGATGATAGGTAAATTAATCATTCAATTGTATGTATATAATAGGACTTGATTTGTGACACCGGAGGACGTTTGGAAACACGTGCGACGGTGAACGGTATGGATTCCTCATGCCCCGTATGCTATCTTGGTTACTCTGATTTGTGTGTTGTGTGCTAATTGATCACCAAATAAGATAAGTGCACAAATCGGAGTTAATATGCATACTTGGGGATATGTAGTGTTGTATGATGCTGTATATCTTCTTTAATTCTTAGTTTGTATAATTCATGAAATGTTTGGATGAATATGAATGTGTGTATGTATGTTGTATTGTACTGTGACCGTTATTTATTGTGTTTGGACTTCTAACTTATTCCTAACAAGCTAACCAATCTAACTTAAATTGGTAATTAAATTGGAATGAGTAGAAGTCCGATATAGTTTCGGCCACGCGTGAGGATGCGGAGTCACGAGAGGTTGGCTCCAATTCCTGACTCTTAAACTGGTCCGCGGCCCAAATCCCTTAAGTGGGTAGCATCCCGGATTGGTGAGTCAAGTAAATCCCGGAGGTGGGACGGTGTAGTCCCCAGGGCCGGAGGTCCCGACGACTTAACTTGAGTATAAGTAAGTAAGTAAGAATGAGTAAGTAAAGTAATTGAAAGTAAGTAATTGTAAGTAAGAAAAAAAGTAAGTAATGAGTAAAAGAGTAAAGCATTCCGATTAACCCGGATGCATAATTTGGCTAACCTTGTGAAGGTAAGTGAGATGTATGCTATGATATTGTTGCCTTGAATTGTGTAATGAATTGTATAGCATGTATGATGTATGAAAAGCATGTATGTATGAAATAAATGAAATGCATGTTTAGTGGACGTCAAATAGTCGGCGTGCCCTAGCTAGCACGCGGTATATGCGGAGTCCATATGCAGCGTTTGCTGAGCCCCTTAGGGCACCATTTTTACTACACGCAGGTACTCGAGAGTGATGAAGATGTGAAGGCTCAACTCTATTTCTTTATCTTCTTTTTGGGATGTAAACACTGAATTTATGATTGGTGTACTGAGTAGTACATGGCTGTAACTTTTGATTAGCCGGTGTACCATGGGGTACACCTTTTTGGATATTGATGGAAGGGAATTGGTATAGATGAGTAGTAGGTAGAAACTCATTCTTTTGGGAAATGTGGTAAAGGATGTAATGTAATACTTTAATACTCGGTGATCCATTGATGTAAGTATTCAGTATATAGTATTTTGGTAAGTAATTAGTAGCTCGGTACATTATGTTCATCAGACCGTTACTGTAAGTATTAGTAGCCTAGTTAGCCGTATAGGCGGTTAGCGGCATTGTTTCACCCACCGTAGTAAGTATGTAATAATTCCGCTGCGAACTCGTAGGATTAGTAGGACGATTAGACGGTAAGCATAGGATTAGCGGTTGGGGTGTTACAATGAGACGATTTCGAAAAACGCTAACTGAGCTTGAATGGATTTCAAAAAGAAATGGTTGTGTGACTAACTCAGCTTGTGTGGCTAACTGAGCCTTGAATGTGAAACTCACTTGGGTATTGGTTCCTTCTATTCGGTTGTTCCATTAGACACTGACTGCTTAGGGTTTACGCTTCTGCACTCTGTAGGACTGAGTGTTTTGGTATTGCTCTGGGTAGTTAGTAATCTAGTGGGAATTTGGAAAAGGTCAATTTTGGTAAATTCTTCTTTTGACTCTGGATATCGTTTCATCCATGAGCTGGGTCTTGTTTGGGTGACGTGCCCGCGTCTTCATCGGTAACAGAGAGGGGCTGTATATCCCCTGTCCTTAGTGGACGTAGTTAACAGAGAGGGGCTGTATATCCCCTGTCCTTAGTGGACATAGTTAATAGAGAGGGGTTGTATATCCCTTGTCCCTAGTGGACGTAGTAAACAGTGAGGGGCTGTATATCCCCTGTCGTTGGTGGACGTCGTTAACAGAGAGGGGCTGTATATCCCCTATCCTAAAAGGACGTACTTGGCGGTGGGGGCCATCTCTCCCAGTTGAATTTATTCCACTCTTGGGTATATTTTGTCTATGGGAATCAGCTTTCTGAAATGGTGGGGACATTAACTATCTACCACGGGTTATGGGTATTCATATCATTCCTAGTCCTTTGTGACTACCTGAGTCTTTCTACTCCTAACTGGAATTGGTTCTAACTTGAGCATTGGATGCTTGCTAACTATATGGTGTGACTTCTTAAGTGGTTGACTTGGTTTTTAAGTTCTTTGTCTCTATCCTTACCTTGTTCTCTTTTCTCTATGATTGATTGTTTTGAAGTGCCTCCTTTCCCTGTTTTACTTTCAAGAGTTTGATTTCAAGTTACTGTTTATTTTGAAGAGTTATGTTTAATAAGTTGTTTTTGGAGAATTGTACCAGTTCCATTCCAGGGAACTGACTCACCCCTCCTGGGGTGGGCTGCTTGGTTTCATATTGCAGTTACGAATTGTTTATACAGATGGCCACGAAGAGCATGAGTGATTGGGATAAGAATTAGGAATTGTGGAGAGTTATTCTATTTTACTAGTAGTTATGTTTATGTTGTTTTTCTCGAGTTCAGATTGTAGCTTGTGTAATTTTATAAGTTATAATTTGGTGAGGTTGGTGCCGGGTGTTTGGAACCCGATGGTCTGTAAACGCCAGCAGAGATTTTATATTTCACTGTGTTTATTGTAAGTAGGGGCGTTACAGAAAGTGGTATCAGAGCGTAGTTGGGCTATGAACCCGAGAAAAACAAGCCGAGTGAAATACTTAGAATATAGGTGCACTTAAAACTGGGGAATTGGGGTAGAATTGGGAAGTGAGGATTCCAGTAAGGCACGACTCCTAACCCTTCTTAGATTAGTGAATGATTTCTTTATACACTTTTCTTTTTATGAATGTCTGTAGAGAATGGTGTGCTGTTGTTCTGTTCGAACATTAAACTACAGTAGAAATATAGGTTGGAATATCATCTATTGAGTATGTTAAGATTTTGGTTGGGATAAATCATATATTAAGCTATTTTCAAAAGCGTACTTATGGAGAATACATGGCTAAGAATACAATTCCTTAAGAGCAAGTACACATGCTCCTAGAAATTTTAAAGAATACTTTTGGTTGAAAGCAGTATACAAATAGAACTTTAAATAACTAAATTAGTATTGATATTATGTGAAAGTACTTCAACTCCTTTAAAGTTTGAAAATAAATCTCAAGAATTACTTGGTACAAATTGTTGCCTAAAGGTAATGTTTGGATAAATCTTAAGTCTAGAAAATTATTAAGTAACAAACACTAGTAGCATACACCCGAACCCATAAACCACACTAAAACTCTATGCTAACTTTAGAAAGAAAACACCTAAACCTAACACCCTACGGGAAGTGCCTGGTGCGACGAACTCCTAGGCTGAAAGTAGTGGGGGTGCACACCCACTTCTAGAATTTTAGGGGCTAGACAAGCCTTGTCATCTAACCGTAAATAATCTTCTACGCAGGTGATGGATTGTGTTGAACTTGAGGGGAAGTGGTGGTGAGACGTTACCATCATGAAATCTTGAGCTAGGCATATTTCATTACTAGCCACAATGAACAATTCAAAACTTATATATTAAGATCCAGTACTAAATTCATACATGTAAAGAGTTTACCGAGTTAAATCCTTGGTGAAAAATACTTACCTATGGAGTGAAAACACATGAGTAATATTAAACTAAATACTATTGAGCCTTAAATACTTGGAGTATTGAGCGTCTAGTGAAAAATTGAGAGTTACTTAAAGATTTGGAAATCCTCATGTTTATTTAGAAGTTTAAAGAGTGATATTTACAAAAGCCACCATTGTCTAAGGGAGTACTAAGATTTAATAATCAGAAGAATACTTACATAGAACAAACCTTAAGAAAAATAATTACCAAGAGTGAGTGAGTTTTCATTAGACTAGTTCATTTGACTTAAAATTTTATATAGAGTCCCTACCTTAAAAATAATATATAAATTTTAAGATAAAGGAATCAGATTTTGGAGCTACATTATAATTAATAAGAACTTCCTAAAACTCTGCCTTGTGTGAAATTATGTAAATATATAATAAGTAAATTTTATGAGTAAATACCTAATGGTTTCGTCTAATACTATAGTTAATTATAAAAACAATTGAAACTTGAAAAGTCACAGAAAAATTTATTTTATAGAGTTTTTAACATATGATAAACCCTTGAAGAAATTTTGAAGATTATCTCGGATTATTAAATGATCTGAAATTTATTTTAACTACTCAAGTACGTTACCTGATTATAGCTTGTTAATAATTGATATGATAAATGAACATAAGGACATATAATTCGTATCAGTCATAAAATGAATGGATAATAATCATAAGATAAAATTTTATAACAGTTAAGAAAATACAAATACAAACAATCAAGAGATACAAATATATATATCGATCGCAGATAAAATCAACGGTGCAATAAAATTTACAACAAGGCTGGTTAATAAGTTTTGATTCTTTGAATGTGGCGTTTGAAATAAACATCAAGTAATTAAAGAAAACAGAAACTAAATGTTTGGTATTCTATTATGGTCCATGCATGTTGTTGTGATCGGTTTTTGAAACAACCTTATTGGATAGTGTGTTCTGAGTGAAGTACCCACATCTTTTCGTATGATGTTTTCCTATCCTTCTGTGGTTCTCGTTAGTAGCGGTACGAGGGCGTACCTTAGCTCTTTTAAGGGGGATATATTGGCATACTTCTCCTTCGTCACCTCATCTAGATTATGCCATGTTGCCTTATTAGCAGAATGAGAGGTGTTTGTATGTGCTTGGTTCTTACATTATGACACAGTATGTGACTGTTTATGTCTTGGTATATCTTGGTTCGTTTTGATTTTGAGTAATCTCGAGTGGAATGTTGTTATGGAAATGGATGGGAATAAAGGATTGGATTGGTATGGAATTTCATTAGAATTATTATTGTCTCAGCACACCCGAAGCGGTGTGAGTGCCTATTAGTTGATTTTTTAAACTTCAAGGCGAAGTTTCTTTTAAGGGGGATATACTGAAATACCCCTAAATTAATTTAAATTAATTTAAATTAATTTAGGGGATTTCTTTTATTAAACCTTTAATAATACTATTAAGTATTAAATTATTATGAATTATGGATTTAAATTAGTATAAGGAATTATGAATATTAAATTATTGTATGGAATTATGAGTATTAATATTATATAGAATTATGGAAATTAATTTAGGGGATTCCTCCTATTTAACTCTAAGAATACAATGTATATTTAATTATTATATATTATTATATAGTATTATGAATTTAATAACAAGATTTATAAGTCAATAAATCTTAGAAAATTCCTAGACACTCCAATTATATTATAAAGATTTTAGAAATATTGGGTGGATTGGTTTGAAACATAAAAGTCAATATTAAATCCTAGAAACCTTAAAGCTTATTAAGCCTTGCTAGGGTTGACTTTTTGAGAATGGTCAAACCAGCACATGAAACCTATACCAATAAATAGGTTATGGAAAACCATGAAGATCGATAAAAATAACGTAAAAAACGGATCATCCTAGCCAAAGTTATGATATGATAAAGTTTAGAGCCAAAATTTTAATGACTGCCACGTGTCAAGCTCACACGCGCCAGGACTTAGGCGATTTCTATCTCCTTGAATTTCGGTAACAAATTTCAGTATTTTGCCCTAACTTTAGATGGCTATATCTCACTCATCTCTCAATATTTTTCAATGTCGTCTTTTTCATTCTCTTCTCCTTTGAATCCTCTTTCCAACCATTACTCACACATACCCTAATTCATTATACATCACCCGAAAATTCGATCTAAAGTTGACCACTTGCAAAACTCGTACCCAGAATTCCAGCTTTTCACCGAATTCAAGTAAACTTCGTTCGATCATAACTTCTTCGTTTCTCAGCCAAATTTCATGTTCTTTAGCTCGTTTTGAAGATCTCTAATCCCTCTAAAACTTTCATGTTGATGACCTAAGCCAATTCCCAATAGTTTGGAAGAACGAGGTGTCTAAAGTTTCGGATTCGTCACAACATAAAATCATAGTTTTCTTTCCAAAAACGCAAGGTAAAACTCGCAACTTCCAACTTCCAGCTTCAATTTTCTTTCTGTGTGTTGCGAGTTAGGATGAGTTCTTGTTATCAATATGTAGAGCTAAGTTTATTCTTTCGATTAAGCCCACACACATAGCCTAACTCGATCTGTACTGCAAGTTATAGATCCTCAAAGTCGGCCTCGTGAACTGCTCGAACGTTTGAACCTTTCCAGAATTCCGAATTCGAATTCCTCCGTTATTGCAATTCCGGTGAGTTATCCTTTCAATTCCTCCGATGTAGCTGATCGGTATTGTATTGTCGACCTAACCCATGTTCCAATTTAATCTGTTACGCGTTGAATTAAGAGAATTTAGCCAAATTGAATTCGAACTGGTTAGAACCCTATTCGAAGAGAACCCAGAATCGATTTTTCAGAATACTGCATTATAATTGGGGAAATCAGTGTCAATGGATTCGTTTTTCAATTTCGAGTTCAATGAAACAAGAATCACTCGATTTCGTTCTGTGGATTGAGAGAATTTGCGAATTTAGTACGCGGGTGTCGTTCTGGGTATGCTGAAGAACTCGACGATTTTCGGCCGTCCGATCGTTGTTAAAAGGAACGGACGACCGAGATTAAAACGTTTAAGTTTAGTTATTTCAAGAATTATATTAATTCCAGAATTTAACCCTAACTTGTCGAATTTATTTAAATGCCTTCCCGAATGTATTTTGGCACAAAATTCTAACCACAAATTCCTTGTTAAATCTAGTTTATTTTGATATAAATTAATATGGGTTTTGAGTTTTTAAACATAAGTTATAAGTTTTGCAATTTATGGGTATTATGGAATTATTTGGAAAATTTAAAAAGATATTTTTATGAAATAACAATTTTATAATATGTCTAAAATGTTATAGTTACTATATACTTAATTTGGGAATTTTTGGACAAGGGGAAATAGGTTTAAAAATTGTATTTCTAAGGTTTTTCATAAGTTACCTTCTAATATAAGGTTTTTAATGTAACCAAAAATTAAAGTATAGATGATTAATATACTTTATAGGTTGGGGAAAGTATAATAAGACTAAACTAACATTTAATACAGGATGTTTATAAATATTTTGAAATACCCCAAACCTTGATATGTGGTTTGAATATCAAACTATGGTATGTAAAGGCTAAAAAGTGCCTTAGAAACATCAGTGAACAATTTAAACCGTAGTAAAATGCAATAAAACACTAAGACACAGTTTGAGCAAAAACATGCTCTAAGCTATGAGCGAACTTGGTTAGGACCCAAAGAGCCTACCAAGACTTAATAATATTCAAGTATGATTTAATAAGGCTAACTAAGTCCTTAGGAAATTTTGGTAGACATTGGAACCAAACAAAACACAAATAAATACCTTAAAGTCAATAAGAGCAAAAATGTGCTCTAAGCTTGGGATAAATTTGTAAAAGACCTAATGGTCATACCTATACCTTATAAATATGTTAATGAACATATTAATCAATTACCAAAGAAAACCAAGCTTGAAAACAAGTTAAAACACAAAATGTGCTTTAAGGAGTCTTAAAGCACGTTTTGAAAATTGTCTTGTAAATGAGTTTTGAATGGCTAATGTCCATCATTACTCTTTAATTAACATGTGTACTATATAGTATCACATTTGGAAGTCTATATCAATGGGAAATCAAAAATTTCACTTCTATGTGCCTTGTTTTGATGAATAGTAACTTTTATAAGCTAGTTTGTAACATATGTTGTTATAATTAATTAAATTGGTCAACAAAGACCATTATACCCTTCTATTAAATGGGGGCCGGTTTTCAAGGTGTGAGTCACCACACATGTAAGTTTATTAAGTAATAAGTGATGACTAATGGTTACTATTTGCTTTAGATATAAATATCTTCAAAAAGCAAAACCAATCTCATTTCTCTCATTTCTCTCATTCCACACGTCTTCAACCTCTCTTCTATCTCTTCTTGCTCTCCATTCACGGCCTGCTACAGCAACACCAACATCACCATTATTTTCCACCTTTGACCACTTGTATCTCCTAGCTCATTTGGCCAAATTAAATTCTAAGACCACCATTTCTCTTCCTCTCATCAAGCTCTTCAATTCTATCCTTTCAAAATCCCAAAAGCTCCATTTCGGTGTGCCAAGAGGATTCACCATTGAAGGAGCTTGAGCTCACCTTTACACATATTATTGTTCTCATTTGCTTCAAGGTAAGGAAACTCAAAGAAATCCATGTTTCCTCTATGTTTATGTGATGTCCGAAAATTCACTCACAATGGTGTTTTCACCTTGCTTATTTTAGCTTCATTTGAATCTTCCAAGGGCTAAGAGGAGTCCTCTCTTGATACTTATTCAAGTTCTCTTCTTCCAAGGTAAAACAATTACCTTAATGTGTTAAAACAATATGTGTAACTAGGGTTTACAATGAGATGAAGCATAATGCTTGAATACTCATTCTATTATTTGTACATTGTTTAGAAGTTGACAAACAACCAAACACCCCACCGGTTTTACAAGGAAACAAGAAAGAAGTTTGTGAGGAAAAAGAGGTAAACAAGCTATCTCAATGTAGTTTAAATGCCTTAGGAAAATGAGCTTGAATTGCTTATCAAAATACCTAAGGAGCCAATGGTGAATGACCTAGAGAAATGCTCTCAAGGAGTTTATTAAGGGCATATGTATTGTTGGGTGTATTTGCAGGTCAAAGGCATTACTTATGTGGGAAATTCAGTGTTTAAGGTTCATGCAATTTAAGGGCCTAAGAGCCAAGCAATTTAAGTTTATGCACTATATTGTGTTGTAGTGTAGTTAAAGGCTTAGTTGTGTGTAAAGGGCATTTCTTGTAAAGATGAATGTCTTGAATGGTTAAAGGATGAAAAACAATATGTTTGTGTGTAAGGAATGTGTATTAAGTGATTAAGTGTTCTTGGTTGTCTAAAGGTGAAAACCTAAGTGTTTGGGTGTGAGAGTTACAAGAGAAGCTATGGCAAAATTTAGTTGATAAACAAAGGAGTTTATGTGATGAAATGAGATTTTAAGACCTAGAAGGTACTAGGAACTTGTTAAGTGTTTGATGGTGGGAGAAGGTGAATCATGGTGTTCTTAGGTGTTAAGGTGCCACGGGCATTGCCTTGGAGGATTTAGAACTCAAATGGGTGTTTTGAACACACCAAGGAATTGTTATGTGAAGTGTTAAGTCTTGTTCAAGATTTGGTAAACAAAGGAAAAGAAATGCCTAGTGAAGGTTCAAGTGAAAAACTTGTGGAAATTATAAGCAATTGTGCAAAGGAGGTGTGTATGAGAAATATTGCTTTTGGAGTGGTGGTAATGTTTGTGAGACAACACTTTGGTTAGTTGAGGTAGTCATGATATACCACTTAGAAATCTAAGAAAAATGTTATAAGTGCTAGGAATTGTTGTAAGGAATTGAGTAACCAGTTAGTGATGATTTAGGAAAGTTTAGTGCTTGTTTTAAGGTGTTTAAACATGTAGGAAACATGTGGAAAGTTTATGGATGATTAGGTAAGGTTTAAGGTTGGTTTAGGGGTTGAAAAATGATGTTTTGACAAGTAACATGGTCCGGGACCTAGCCCTTGTATAGGTACCCGGACCACCCCTTAAAAGAGCCGAGAGTGAAGTTTAGAAGTGGTCCGGGTCCTTAGTCCAGGACCAAGACGCGGACCAAGGGTAAAATAAGGCCGAGAGTACATTCTACAAGTGGTCCGGGACCTTGGGTCCGGACCAAGTCCCGGACCAGGTCAAAAGTGTTGCAAAATCTGTTTTAAAGGCTTCTAATCATGGGGAATTGATAGGTAATGATGTTATAAGGTTGTTGAGGACATGTTAGGTGAGTTTAAATGGCAATTAAGTGGGGTGAAGTTGTATCAAAATGTAAAGTAAAACAAGTTAAAATGTAAAGTTATGTAACTAAGTTAACGGGGAAAGTTAAGCATTAGACAGTAAATAATCAAGCAAACCCCGATGTTAATAAAAACACATGTGATGTTAACAGTTGATCGAGAATTGCTCGAGGAACATAAGTGGACGTGGTAAAGTGGACTCCGGTGACAGGTATGGTTTTCTTGCAACCTGTGTCCTACCGGATTACACCGGCTTGTATGCCAATGGTGTTTTCTGTATGTTTGCCACGTTATGAGATAAATCATGAAACGAGTTTACAGTCGTTATTGTTATTGTATGTTTTCGTGCCGATACCGGTAACCTCGAATGCGCTTGAAGGGCTAGTTAACCACTATTAGGTAAACGTAGGAGAACGGTATCCGTAACAACGTTTCCGACTTAAGGAACGTTCTAACCACGGCTATGCGTGAGTTGGTTATGTGATGTTTGTGTGATGTTTGTATGTGAATGTATGACTCTCTCTTCCCTTGTGTATGTCTAACAAGACCTAACCCAATGTTTGTGATTGTTTAATAAAGTTCAAAGTTGAACTTCTAACAAGTGCTAACGGGGGAGTGAGGAGTCCGGTCTGTTCCGGCCACGCGTGGAGTATGGGGGTCGTGTCATAGCAGGTTCGATCCTCTCCGTATGTTATGGTTGTTTCCAATTTGGTTCCCACCTTCCCTTTAGCTTAACCCAGGCTATTAACTGACTCACGTCGGGCCACAGGGGCATACTATTGTTGATGTTTGTTCGGTGTGCTTGGATCACTATATCCGAGACACCTTGTGTTAAGTTAACCGTTCATTTAACGAGACGGTAACGAGTTATGTAACGAGCTTATCATGAGACTGGCAACATTCTCTAGGCTCACCAGTGTATTAACAATGTTTGGTCGGTTCCTAAGAGGACCATTCCCGTTATGTAGTATCTTGTGTGTGAGCCATATCTATTGCGGTGGTATGTTGTGCACGTGGAAACGTGCAAGGTGTGTTAAGTGTTGTTATGTAGGTATGTTAAATTTGAAAATGTGGAGTGTGTGGATCATGATATGAATCCAGTTTGAGAAAAGAGGCGTCTAAGGTTAACCCGATTTAAGGGTAAAGTGTCGCCGTTAAGGAAGTAGCTCCATAGAGGAGGAACACTCTAGGGATATGCATACCTGAGTGCTTATTAAGTAAGGATTATTATCCGATTGTTGAGCCCATTGGCGAAATGTTAAGTGTGTGTGTTACTGTTACATGCATGATTTAAATATAATCAACCGCATGCTAAGCGACAATAGTTGTGCGTTGGCCCGGTAGCATGTGGGCTGCGGGATTGGGATTACCATACCAGCAAAGGTGCTGAGCCCCTTGGGGGCACCCTTTCTCTCTTTTCCATTTCAGGTACAGAGAGCTGGAAGCCGTCCGAGAGTAGGACGGGGTAGACAGACAGGTTACATGGGTAAACATTTAAGTGTATATATACAGTAGGTGTAGTAAGACCGAAATTGTTGTCGGCACCAGTTTATTTATACTCGGTATAGTTGGAAGGTGTACGCTGTTGTTGTTGTAATGGAAAGGGATAGTAATGTGTAGTCGCGCGGGAATTTAGCCCATCAGACCGGTACAATGTATGTGTATTAGCCTTGTTAGCCACGTGGGTGGCTAACGGCGTGTAACACCAACGAGTTAAGTAATGTGACGAGGTTGTTTTCCGCTGCAGTTTATTGTAAGTGTGTTAATGTTGGATGGGGTGTTACATATTTGTAGGTATAAACTTTTAATATATATATATGCATATATATAAAGAAATAAAGTAGTAACTTAGTTTAAAATCAAGGAACTAAATTAATCTACATTTAATTAATTATATAATATGGTAGTTAATATACTTAATTGAACTAAGGAAAATACTTTATTTGTAAACCATATTTTGGATGTTGATATGGGAAAAGAATATAAATAATTAAATGCAATAAAACTACATAAAGAATGTCTTGAATAAATCCTAGTACATATACGATAAATAAATAAATAAAAGACATAAAATACCTTATAGCAAATAGAATATGAAGGAATTAAAAGTTGAACTAAACCTATACATAATACTATTAAAAGAATATTATATGAGGTAGTATGGATTGTGGTTATGAAATTAAGCTTAAAGAGTTATCTTGGATTTTTAAGATTTATAAACCATATTAAAATACATGTGTAATATTATTTGTCAAAGACCGGAATGTAAATCTATATTGGTTAGGTAATTAATAAGTGGGACTTAGGAATATTTGTAATTAGATTTTACACAATAGAACTTATTATATAATTAATAAATAAATGTAATACTTTTACATCTAAATGTTCTTAATATATAAACAATAATAAAATACTTTTACCTCTAAATGTGAGGTGGATTAGTAAGTCTAGATTTAATCATTTCTTAGCATTATGGTATTGAAATATAACTTAATGTTTAAGAAAATCATTAAAAGGATTATGATATAAAACTATATTAAACTATGATTTGGAAATTTATCTAAATAATAATCCTTAAGTTTCTTGGCATTAGATAAGCCATATGAAATACATTTAAACATTTATTACCAATACTTAGGATGTGAGTTTACAATTAAGTGGATTTAGTAGTTAGAGTTATAGAAGGTTATGAATAGGAATTTGATACTTAAAACCTTTGAACCTTTTATTAGATAAAACTAAGTTACATAAGATATTATATTGATATACTTTACGGTAATGGGAAATAATGACATGTTATTTGAATATAAAATATGAGAATTTTCATAATAGATCATCTTATTAAATAATTAACAATTTCACTTACGAACCAGAATTTAATTCTTTGATAAATTCTACTCTATGTAGATATATTGTCCATCCTAAATACAATAAAGGAAATTAATTTATTAAGTTATTCATTTGGAAACCTTAGGCTTTGTAAAACAGTTTAAAACGTATTTAAGGCTTAAGTTTAATGAAGTTTAGTACAAAGGATTATACATAGTCTATAGAAAGAATGTGTGTAAAAATAAAACATTTAGGAAATGAAATGTAAGTAAGGATACATAAAAGGTTATACTAAACACCTTATTGTATAGGTAATAATAAAACATATAATATACCTTGTGAATACTAAATGTAAGATTAATTGGTTAAATCTAAGTTAACTATAGTATTGAAATACCCCAAACCCATGTATGCTAAGTAAACATCAAATTATGATGTAGTAAGGCTAGAATATGCCTTAGAAAGATTGGTAGACAATTTAAACCAAGGAAAACACAAAAAGTGCCTTAAGGGCAATTAGGGCAAAAATGTGCTCTAAGCTTGGAGAGACTTGGGTGAGTACCCAAATATCATGACAAGACCTTAGTAATATTCTAATGGTCATTTTAAACCAATTACCAAAGAAAACCAAGCTTGAAAACAAGTTAAAACACAAAATGTGCTTTAAGAAGTCTTAAAGCACATTTTTGAGAAATTGTCTTAGAATTGAGTTTTGAGTGGCTAGATATCCATCATTACTCTTTAATCGACATGTGTACTAATTAGTATCACATTAGGAAGTCTAAATCAATGGGAAATCAAAAATTTCATAAATATGTGCACTAATTAGTGAATAGTGCCAAATAGTAACTAGTTTAAGTTTTAATCAATATAAGCTAATTAGTTGGTCAACAAAGACCATGACTAGCCTTATTTATAATGGGGGCTGGTTTCTAAGGGATGAGTCATTAAAGACTTCATCAAATTAAGAAAAAAAGGGAAGGAAAGTAAAAGCAAAGACTATTCACCTTTTTATAACAAATATCTTCACTTAAGTTACCTTTCTTCCTCTCTCTCTTCATTTCTCCTTCCTTCCACAATTTCTCTTTCTCCTCTCCTGCTCCAAACCGAGAGAGAGCTCCATTCATGGCTCCTCACCTTCATTCACTTGCCAAGTGCAACTCCAAGCTCCAAATCCAAAACAAATTGCATATTTGTCTTAGTTAAGTCAAGGCCCTCCTTTCTATCTTTTCAAATCTTTCAAAGCTCAAGTTTGGTGCCATGAGAAAACTCCATTGATGGAGGAAAATCAAGTTTGAAGAGCTCATTAGCTTCTCCATTCTCTTAAGGTAAAGAAAATGTAAGAAAAACCAAGTTTCCATCACTTCCTTACATGGCCGAAAATTTACTACTCATGGGGCTATGTTTTTATGCCTTGTTCTAGCTTGTTTTATTCACCAAGGACTAGTGGAGGTCCTCTTTCATTCAATGCCCAAGTCTACCTTGAGAATTCAAAGGTAATCATCCACTTTTATGCCTTAGAACACATTTCTAACCTAGGTTTTCATTCCTTGAGGTTAGTGTATTGTTTAGTACTCATGTGAGTCATTGAATATTGGTTAGAACATTGGCAAAGGGAGTTTAAGTGGTGGCGATATTCATTCAAGAAGAAGGTCTAAGGAGGAAGATAAGATAAGCTTGAGAAAACAAGGTGAATTACTTACCTAATGGTGGTTTAAGGTTTAAGGAATGAGAGTTTTAGATGGGTACCAATGTAGCCTAGGGCTTACATTAGGTAATGGGTTATGTAACCTAAGAAAAAGAACTTAAAAGCTTGTGAACTTGTGACTAAGGAGCCAATGGGAATGAGTTAGTAATATAAGTTTAAGATGGATTTTAAGAGCATTATAATTACTATGAGATTGATGGGTGTATTGCAGGTTGTGAAAGCTTTTATATGTGGGAAATTCAGTGTTTAAGTTTAAGTCATTTAAGGGCCTAAGAGTCATGTCATTTAAGAGCCTTGGTGCTATGCAATTTAAGATTATTGCAATATAATGAGTTGTTGTGAATGAGGGTTGGTGGGTGAGATGTGATGAGAAAGAATTGATGTGTGTGAGATGGATGAATGAGGAAAACAATGCATTTGGGCATGATAAGATGCTAGAGAAGCTATGGCGAAATTTGAGTAGAAAACAAAGTGTTTAAGTGGTAGTGGTGAGTTAATATGCCCTAGGGTTTACTAGGGAGCATGAAAAGAAAATTGGGTGGAAATGGAGAATTAACTAAGGAGTTCTTGAGGTTTAGAATGACCTAGAGATGTCTAGGAGGAATTAGAGGATTGGTGAGTGTATTAAACACACCAAAATCATGATATGAGGAATGTAAGACTTGTGCATAAGTTTTAAGGAGAAGGTGTATAATGCAAGGTGATTTAGGTATGAACTTGGGAATATATCAATGAAAGTCTTGGGAAGCTTGTCTAAGTAGTGATGATGCTAGTAGTGGAACAATAAGGTTTTAGTTTAGATGGTAATGAGTGGACTTAGGTGATGGGAGTGAAGATTGAAGGAGAAGGTTATAGATTGGCTAGGAACGTATAGGAGGGTATGATCATGAGAATAGTGGGTAAGCTGCATAAAAGAAGTGGGAAAAGTCTAAGGAGGGTGTTGCATGGTTAAGGTAAATGAAGAACAAGGTCAATGTGATAAGGTGATGAAAAGAAATGTATGGGTAAGCTCAAGAGTTTAAGAGTGATGTAACCAAAGGAAAGGAAGGAGAGGAATTTGTGCATGGATATGCAAGGTGACTTGAGGAAGTCTTGGTAAATGAATTGAAGATGGAAGATGATGTTTATGAAGTGCTCAAACTGTTAAGGAGGGAACACTTGGGTTGGTTGAAGTTTTGGTAAGGTTACAAGTTGGAAATGTAAGGAATCATATGACAGTGTTAGGAGTGTTTGTAAGAATTTAGTAAATGTTTGAGAAGATCTTTGGAAGTTGTTTTGGAGAGTTTGGTGGAGTTCTAAGGTGAGTTTAAGTGCCTAAATGGTATTAGGACACATGGGGGAACTTGTGGAGAAGTTTGGAGTCAAATGGGAATTTAGAAACAGGTTCTGGAGCCGACCGACCTTGGGACCGGACCTGCAAGGTCGGTCGAGCTCAGTTTACACACCCGGAAGGGGGTTTCTGGAACCGACCGAACTTGGGGGACCGGACTTACAAGTTCGGTCGGGCTTGTATTTTGTGTACGAATTGAGTCTCTGGAATCGACCGAACATGGGACCGAACTTGGCAAGTTCGGTCGGGCTTAAATATCCCACGGGGAAACTCTCGGGAATGGACCGACCTTGGGACCGGACTTGCAAGGTCGGTCGGGGTGAATTTTCAACCGGTAATGAGTTCTGGAAGGACCGACCTTGGGTAAGGTCGGTCGACCTAAAATGAAAAAAAAAAAAGAAGAAACCCTAAGGAAGTTTAGTGGTATTAATGGTACCCCTTTAAGAGGCATTGATGATTAGAGGTGTAAAGACCTAAGAGATTAAGATAAGTATAAACTTAAAAGTTTAAGGTTAAGTGTAAGATTAAGTTGTAAGACTTAAGAGGTGTTAGGTGGAATCATTAAGGGTAAGTAAGTTAAGTAAGATAAATAAGTTGAATTGAGTTAGTGATTAACAACCTAAAACTGAATGAATGTTTTAGGACTTGGAATTTGGACTCCGAAGAGAGTAAGCAACCGAACGGACCAACGGTGAACGGTACAGTTCTTCTGTGACCTGCTTGCTAACGAGGTGTCCCTCGGCTTGTGTGCTATCTGTTTTTGTGTGCTCACTAAACAAGATAAAGCATGCAACCGAATATTATATTATTTGTATTGTTGTGTGATGTTTGAAAACTAACACAACATACCGTGAGAACTTACTAACCAACGTTTAGTAAGGAAATGAGTGAGACTAAGGAACTCCCTAATATGGGCGAGATAAACCGAAAGAGGTTAACCAACAAACATGGTCTTGAGACTACTACTAACTGGAACTTGAGTGAGGAAACCCGGGACCGATCTCCGGTCATGCATGCTAAGGAAAGGGGGTCGGTATCTATAGCAGATTCGACTTCCGATTAAGGACTAGTCCTCGGACTAGTAGCCTTGGGTCGGTTGGCCGGCTCGGCTACATTGGACATCCAGTCCAAGGTAGGTGGCTTTAAGATGGCGTGGGGGGATCAAGCCTACATCCCCAACAATTTAAGAATGTTGTTTATTGCCGGTAAGTGTCCTGCTGCTGGCTAGGGTTAACCAAGCCCTACAAAAATAAACAACGAACTAAGGGCTAACCTGTTCCCAATGAGAGAACGGTTGGCATACAAGGTAAGGTTAAGATAAGTTGCAACCATTCCTTTTTAAGGATGGTTTGTATTTTAAGGCTAAGATAAGCTACATCCACTCCTTATTAAAGGGTGGTTGTTTCTAAGATTAAGATAAGATTAAGATTGAGGTGAGGTAAGGATGGACTAAGATTAAGAGGAAATATAACTTAAGGAGTTAAACAATTAACTCTCTAATTGAGGGAACGCATTTAAGTCGTTCATTGTGTGTGAACTTTAATTGTTCATATTGGATTGTTGTTTACAGCATTTACTATTATGTTGTGCATCTAATCAACCTCCATGCTATCGACAATTAGTCGTCGTAGCCACGTTAGCTTGGGGGCCATGAGAGGATCGTACCAGCATTCGTGCTGACCCCCTTTGGGGGCTGTTTTTACTACACAGGTGTACATCAGGAGGCGGCCGTCGCGAGAGTAAGAAGAGGATACAAGTGTTAAGGATTAAGTGTGACCTACGAGTTGTGCATGTACACTCGTATGGCAATTGAGTTAGTAAGATGTATAGGTTGTGAGAGGATTGTAAGAACAATATGTTTTTGGTTGAGGTTGTTATGTACTAATGTTCGGTATATTCTGTAGTCAGACCGTGGCAAGGTCCTGGAGTGTAAAGAATTCCGCTGTGACATGTATATATATATGCTGTTAAGTTGCGAGACCACATTTGGATTGAGTTGGGGTGTTACAAAAAGTGGTATCAGAGCGTAGTTACGCTCTGAAGACAAGAAATACCGAACTTAGGAGAATATTGAGGTTGAGATTGAGTTATGGGTTAAGGGTTAAGAGGTAGAGTGAGAGGTGCGTTAGTCGGGACTTCCCGGTGTCTACCGGATATCCATAGTACCTAGACCCGCCCTCCACATCCCTAACCCTGGACATGTGGAACAAACGCCAGAGAGAAGAAAGCCTTCTCTTACTGGGGAAACCCGATCTGGCAGTTAGCTAACAGTGAGCAATACGAGAAAAAACATCTTGTTGCGCAACAGTTATGGAGAACTTGGAGGTTTTTGATGGAGCACAGCAGAGAAACAGGCGCTACCTATGGAATTCTATTAAAAAGGGAACGGTAATTACCGGCAACATGGGTCGACATGCTACGCAGTCGAAATAACTCGCAATACCAATGGTAAGGAAAGCACTACGGGTGCAATAGAAAGGAAAAGGGGAAGTGACATGAGTACCGGACAGTGGTCCGAAGGAGCATAACAGTAGGATAATACAAGCATGAGGACTGAGACTACTGGAAAGTCCAGTTAGAAACGGGAACTCCAAACCCCATACAATGAGGAAGGTTACAAAACCTGGCCAACATAACGCGGACGACGGTAGAAACTTATACAAATTGTATACCGGAATAGGACTACGATATAGTGCCTAAAGAAGAATCATTACTTAGTAACCACAACAAGATGTGTGGAGACAAGAGCGAGGATTAAGATATAAGGAAATACTAAGGGGTTCCCTCAGAAAGAGGAACGCCCTGATAAATGACAGTACTGTCAAACAACAAGGAAACTGCCGGAAGGTCAGTTATCCAAAATAAGATATTATCGAAGGAGTTCCGAGGACTACCAATTACATGGAAATTAGAAAGAAGTATCGCTACCAACGTACCTTGTACCAATAGCCATCCTGCATGGCGCACTTGCCATAGCAAGTGCTACCACGGTTAAGCTACACGGAAAGCCACCATGGCAAGATAGGAGAACGCTACAGTTGTAACACATATTAATACCGGATTGTAAATCCATAGGAATGGAAAAATAAGACCTTGGAAAGGCCCGACGGCCTGACCATAATGAGATGAGGTGACACACCAGTCAGCCAGGAGCGGAACTTGGACATAATATTAGACCATATGGATGTTAGCAACAGTACAACGTACTACGACAACAATAACCGATAGTGCGGTAAGAACACCAAACCCGGATCTCAAAGAGGAACCTAAGAGATCGCTCAATAGTTCGAGCAAAAACACTACGTAAGTAACAACATACATGGAATTTATCAAGACATACAATAAAGGCAGTCGACAGAACGACTCCCAACAGGGATGGGATAAAACTCCCAGTTTGAACACTAAGAATACCAATAACAAACATTCTACAATGAAGATGTTGGGAAGCCCAGAAAACAAAGATAAAAGAAATAAACTTAAGATATAACCTACCAAGGGTTAAGGACATACGAATCCCACGGAGGAAAGCTCAGAGGACTACCCCCACAGAGCGGGCATAGTCGAGCCGAACAAACTGATGAATGACAGCTAATACTGTTCGTCTAACTCATTAACACCCAAGAATGATTGATCATCAACGGGTGGCGTGGTCAACGGAAGTTGAACGAAGCGTTGAGATGAAGTATAAGATGACCGGATGATATCCAACTTGGACACCGTAAGGCAAAAGCCTAATACCAACTTGTCCTTATTTGCTAAAAGACATAAGTCTAATAAAGCGACAGTATTGTCAAAGACACTAAGTAACCTAGAATACCTGAATAAACTTCCATAGCAGGAAGCAGGATGCAGCGACTTACCATGGAACCCAATACTACATTTAGTATGTAACCTAACGGTAGATAGTGTTCAAGGAAACGAAAACCTTTAGGAATAACCTACAGATGAGTAAGAGTACAAATAATGAACTGAGACATTAAGCACTAAGAGCCTACGAGCCAAGGATGATAACCACATCAGAGCCCGAGGCGCAATAAGTTATAAGAGAGCTTGTTTAAGCCACGAAGGAACTACAATTCGTAGATATGAACGGTTACCAAACCCATAACTTAAATTGTGGAAAATATTGCCGGGGAAAAAGCACCAATGAGAATATTGAAATAATGCTAAGGACAGGGGCGGAGAACGAACCATGCCTTTAGGGTGGGGATACCTCTCCTTGTTGTGAGGCCATGAGTGGGAATGAACCCCTCAAAAGGGCTTTCACTTATTAGAGATGCAATACGCTTTTGTTAGAGAATGGAAACTGTAAAATTGAGATTACTTTAGAACATATCAGATACACTTGAGTAATAAGAAAGGCTGCAGAGACAGACCTCATATCCAATACCCAGGATTTAAGAATCAGTAATCGTCAGAGATAAACGTTGTGAGTGCACAACATGGCACGTCAAATGACCAATGCTCCGAAGAGCTTGTGATTCAGTGGATGACTTCTTCAGTAACCGGTAGAATTACATGGTAGATAACGTCATAAGGAAGAAAGAATGTGAGGGAAATCAGCCTACTTACGAATCTGAGATTGAAGCAGAACACCTTCGTATTAAGAGTCAACTATTTTACAGCACGGTAACACAACCGCTATACACCGGAATGAGAGAACTCCCAGTGTGTTTACACCAAGAAGGGATTGAGTATAAGGTAAGACATTAGATAAGTGAATAAGAGGTTGCACCATTAATGGGCAACATGGTAAGGGCCAACTACCACGGTACTGGTGGTCGTAAGTACAATAGTTAGATAAGTGGATTAAGTCATGGTGCGCGGTAAAAGCGACGTTAGGTATGAGCCGTCAAATGTTGACACTGAGGCAATTAGATTTATGAGTTAAGACCAGTATAAGTAAGGAAATAAGATGGTAGGAACTGAGCATTGATGCCAGTAGTCTGGACCTGGTTAGGTAAGATTTCACAGGAAGCACACTACCCATTCCTTAAGGAACTGGAAGTGCATTCCTAGTAGCATAAATATGAGAAACAAGATAAGAGGCTCTACGGAAAGAGACCTCAATTATTAAGAGAGACCGAATCAGTACGGGATACAGAAAGAGCTAGACATACATCCCAAGAACACAGTAAATGGACTTCCCTTGATTAACTTCAAGAAGAACAATAAATGTTATTATGGAACGATGAAAGAGGAGATCGACAACAGAATACTTCATAATTAGTAATAGCTAAACGTGTGACGGACACTATGAGTTTACTAAAACGAGACGTGGGACGACTGCACCCCACAGGGGCTTGCAGGCCTGACACGCTCATTTATGAGTTAGTTGGGTAAGTAGTAATGTACCAGTAAGGTACCCCATGCATGTAAACAAGTGGTGTAAGGAACACGGGAGGTAGTCGACTCGTACCACGGACAACGACACAAGATCAGACAAGAGCAGCCATTACCACAAACAGTCGAAGAGAAGAATTCAGTTGAACCAGCAACGCAAGGGAATCAGAGAACAAATAATTAAGGACTATGAAGTGCGAGAAGCACGGATTGTTAAGTATAGACATAGGACATGTCTTAAGATGAATAAGATTAAACTGTAAAGTGCAATAAGCACTAAACAGTAGTTTCAGATTAGGAATCATCCTCAGACCAAAGGTCAGTTGGAGAGAACGATTTAGACATTCGAGAAAATACTAAGAGTATGAGCATAAGACCTTCAAGGAGAATGGATAGACGAGTTACAACTCATTAAGGCCGTGTATATATAAAGATAACACGTGTCCATTGAGAGACCAATATTCCTAAACTGTAAGGAGGCAGAAGGATATACAATACTATGGACGATTAGAAAGGCAGTTAAGCCTAAGATTATCAGTCGCGCAGCGGAAGCTAGCAGACCACTACCTTTGAGATTAGACCAAACTAAGTTAAGGAAACGGTATAAGTACCGTTAAGAATCCTCGATACAGTGACTAAGTCATTTCTGATCGAATTATAAGTAAGATAGATGACGTGGAAGCTAGAATGCTTGGTGAGAATTAGACATCTTGAACTTATGTCCAAGAATGTGATGGTTTGATTACATGGGCGTAATCCATTTTAAGGGGGGTAGAGCGAAAACCGCTTATCGTATGTTTGAGTACTTAGTACATAAATTACGGTGTGCATAGCACATAAAAGAATATGAGAATATGTTTTACACAAACATTTTGAGATAAATCATGGTTATTGCACACAGAAGATGTGAATGCCATACATATTAAGTACCTGTCTTGTTAACTCCGGTGTGAGTACAAGTTAAGAGAATTAAGGAAAAAGGATTAAGGAGACTTAAGAAATAAGGAATATATGAGGTATGAGTCGATATGAGACTAGGTGTGAGATAAGAATAAGATAACATTATGAGATACAATTTGACATGAGTATAAGGGAGAAGATAGTAATGCTATGATATAAGATGGTGAGAATTGGTATGGCTGATATAGAACTTAGTAAGAATGGGTGCCTTGAGGTAATTACTAAGAGATGAATTGGGAATGTTTGATGGACTGAGTCCACACCTTGGAGATGTATTGATTATGATTAGAAGAACTAAAAAGATAGAAAATTGGACATGAGTGAATTATTTGGATGTTTGAAAATGACGTGGGAGGTGGAACTTGATTTTCTAGGGATCAAGGGAAACCAAACACAAATTAGGGTGGAAGGATGGTTCTACACTGATGCTGATCACGTCAGGGTAGGATGACTCCTGAAACTCCCTATCAGTGGTCACAATTAATCACGCTAAGGATAGAGGCGTTAGTATAAAACGAAATTGGAGTTGCTTGTATTTTTAATTAGAGGATTATTATCACATGACCTCGTAAAAAGGATTACCTTTTACTGAGTCTCGCCCATGAAGTCGAGGACGCACGAGCCTTTGTCTTCGGACCGGTGACATGGGGAGAGCAGAGTGTTTTGTATTCTGGCCCATGGTGACGAGGACGAATGAGCCATTTTCTACAGACCGGTGACATGGGAGAATACGTTGGAAGTTATGTGAATGTTTTTAATCGTCAAAAGGAACAAAGGGAATTTTGAGAGCTATACATGCGTAAGCATGTTGTGTGATATTTAAGAATAAGAATATGGTGGACCTAAGGATTCAAGGAGTTTAAGTATACATAAGTATGATCTATATGATCTAAGGAATGAGGTAATACATGTATTCTAATGAGATAAGATGCATGGGAACTTTAGGGACAAAGTTCTTTTAAGGGGGGTAGATTGAAATACCCCAAACCCAAGTATGCTAAGTAAACATCAAATTATGATGTAGTAAGGCTAGAATATGCCTTAGAAAGATTGGTAGACAATTTAAACCAAGGAAAACACAAAAAGTGCCTTAAGGGCAATTAGGGCAAAAATGTGCTCTAAGCTTGGAGAGACTTGGGTGAGTACCCAAATATCATGAAAAGACCTTAGTAATATTCTAATGGTCATTTTAAACCAATTACCAAAGAAAACCAAGCTTGAAAACAAGTTAAAACACAAAATGTGCTTTAAGAAGTCTTAAAGCACATTTTTGAGAAATTGTCTTAGAATTGAGTTTTGAGTGGCTAGATGTCCATCATTACTCTTTAATCGACATGTGTACTAATTAGTATCACATTAGGAAGTCTAAATCAATGGGAAATCAAAAATTTCAGAAATATGTGCACTAATTAGTGAATAGTGCCAAATAGTAACTAGTTTAAGTTTTAATCAATATAAGCTAATTAGTTGGTCAACAAAGACCATGACTAGCCTTATTTATGATGGGGGCCGGTTTCTAAGGGATGATTCATTAAAGACTTCATCAAATTAAGAAAGAAAAAGGGAAGGAAAGTAAAAGCAAAGACTATTCACCTTTTTATAACAAATATATCTTCACTTAAGTTACCTTTCTTCCTCTCTCTCTTCATTTCTCCTTCCTTCCACGATTTCTCTTTCTCCTCTCCTGCTCCAAACCGAGAGAGAGCTCCATTCATGGCTCCTCACCTTCATTCACTTGCCAAGTGCAACTCTAAGCTCCAAATCCAAAACAAATTGCATATTTGACTTAGTTAAGTCAAGGCCCTCCTTTCTATCTTTTCAAATCCTTCAAAGCTCAAGTTTGGTGCCATGAGAAAACTCCATTGATGGAGGAAAATCAAGTTTGAAGAGCTCATTAGCTTCTCCATTCTCTTAAGGTAAAGAAAATGTAAGAAAAACCAAGTTTCCATCACTTCCTTACATGGCCGAAAATTTACTACTCATGGGGCTATGTTTTTATGCCTTGTTCTAGCTTGTTTTATTCACCAAGGACTAGTGGAGGTCCTCTTTCATTCAATGCCCAAGTCTACCTTGAGACTTCAAAGGTAATCATCCACTTTTATGCCTTAGAACACATTTCTAACCTAGGTTTTCATTCCTTGAGGTTAGTGTATTGTTTAGTACTCATGTGAGTCATTGAATATTGGTTAGAACATTGGCAAAGGGAGTTTAAGTGGTGGCCGATATTCATTCAAGAAGAAGGTCTAAGGAGGAAGATAAGATAAGCTTGAGAAAACAAGGTGAATTACTTACCTAATGGTGGTTTAAGGTTTAAGGAATGAGTTTTAGATGGGTACCAATGTAGCCTAGGGCTTACATTAGGTAATGGGTTATGTAACCTAAGAAAAAGAACTTAAATAAGCTTGTGAACTTGTGACTAAGGAGCCAATGGGAATGAGTTAGTAATATAAGTTTAAGATGGATTTTAAGAGCATTATAATTACTATGAGATTGATGGGTGTATTTGCAGGTTGAAAGCTTTTATATGTGGGAAATTCAGTGTTTAAGTTTAAGTCATTTAAGGGCCTAAGAGTCATGTCATTTAAGAGCCTTGGTGCTATGCAATTTAAGATTATTGCAATATAATGAGTTGTTGTGAATGAGTTGGTTTGGTGGTGAGATGTGATGAGAAAGAACTTGATGTGTGTGAGATGGATGAATGAGGAAAACAATGCATTTGGGCATGATAAGATGCTAGAGAAGCTATGGCGAAATTTGAGTAGAAAACAAAGTGTTTAAGTGGTAGTGGTGAGTTAATATGCCCTAGGGTTTACTAGGGAGCATGAAAAGAAAATTGGGTGGAAATGAATTAACTAAGGAGTTCTTGAGGTTTAGAATGACCTAGAGATGTCTAGGAGGAATTAGAGGATTGGTGAGTGTATTAAACACACCAAAATCATGATATGAGGAATGTAAGACTTGTGCATAAGTTTTAAGGAGAAGGTGTTAATGCTTAAGGTGATTTAGGTATGAACTTGGGAATATATCAATGAAAGTCTTGGGAAGCTTGTCTAAGTAGTGATGATGCTAGTAGTGGAACAATAAGGTTTTAGTTTAGATGGTAATGAGTGGACTTAGGTGATGGGAGTGAAGATTGAAGGAGAAGGTTATAGATTGGCTAGGAACGTATAGGAGGGTATGATCATGAGAATAGTGGGTAAGCTGCATAAAAGAAGTGGGAAAAGTCTAAGGAGGGTGTTGCATGGTTAAGGTAAATGAAGAACAAGGTCAATGTGATAAGGTGATGAAAAGAAATGTATGGGTAAGCTCAAGAGTTTAAGAGTGATGAGTAACCAAAGGAAAGGAGAGGAATTTGTGCATGGATATGCAAGGTGACTTGAGGAAGTCTTGGTATATGAATTGAAGATGGAAGATGATGTTTATGAAGTGCTCAAACTATTAAGGAGGGAACACTTGGGTTGGTTGAAGTTTTGGTAAGGTTACAAGTTGGAAATGTAAGGAATCATATGACAAGGTTAGGAGTGTTTGTAAGAATTTAGTAAATGTTTGAAGATCTTTGGAAGTTGTTTTGGAGAGTTTGGTGGAAGTTCTAAGGTGAGTTTAAGTGCCTAAATGGTATTAGGACACATGGGGTAACTTGTGGAGAAGTTTGGAGTCAAATGGGAATTTAGAAACAAGGTTCTGGAGCCGACCGACCTTGGGACCGGACCTGCAAGGTCGGTCGAGCTCAGTTTACACCACCGGAAGGGGGTTTCTGGAACCGACCGAACTTGGGGACCGGACTTACAAGTTCGGTCGGGCTTGTATTTTGTGTACGAATTGAGTCTCTGGAATCGACCGAACATGGGACCGAACTTGGCAAGTTCGGTCGGGCTTAAATATCCCACAGGGAAACTCTCGGGAATGGACCGACCTTGGGACCGGACTTGCAAGGTCGGTCGGGGTGAAATTTTCAACCGGTAATGAGTTCTGGAACGGACCGACCTTGGGTAAGGTCGGTCGGTAAGGTCGGGCGACCCTAAAATGAGAAAAAAAAGAAGAAACCCTAAGGAAGTTTAGTAGTATTAATGGTACCCCTTTAAGAGGGCATTGATGATTAGAGGTGTAAAGACCTAAGAGATTAAGATAAGTATAAACTTAAAAGTTTAAGGTTAAGTTGTAAGATTAAGTTGTAAGACTTCAGAGGTGTTAGGTGGGAATCATTAAGGGTTAAGTAAGTTAAGTAAGATAAGTAAGTTGAATTGAGTTAAGTGATTAACAACCTAAAACTGAATGAATGTTTTAGGACTTGGAATTTGGACTCCGGAAGAGAGTAAGCAACCGAACGGCCAACGGTGAACGTTACAGTTCTTCTTGTGACCTGCTTGCTAACGAGGTGTCCCTCGGCTTGTGTGCTATCAGTTTTTGTGTGCTCACTAAACAAGATAAAGCATGCAACCGTAATATTATATTATTTGTATTGTTGTGTGATGTTTGAAAACCAACACAACATACCGTGAGAACTTACTAACCAACGTTTAGTAAGGAATTGAGTGAGACTAAGGAACGCTCCCTAATAGGGCTGATATAAACCGAAAGAGGTTAACCAACAAACATGGTCTTGAGACTACTACTAACTGGAACTTGAGTGAGGAAACCCGGGACCGATCTCCGGTCATGCATGCTAAGGAAAGGGGGTCGGTATCTATAGCAGATTCGACTTCCGATTAAGGACTAGTCCTCGGACTAGTAGCCTTGGGTCGGTTGGCCGGCTTGGCTACATTGGACATCCAGTCCAAGGTAGGTGGCTTTAAGATGGCGTGGGGGGATCAAGCCTACATCCCCAACAATTTAAGAATGTTGTTTATTGCCGGTAAGTGTCCTGCTGCTGGCTAGGGTTAACCAAGCCCTACAAAAATAAACAACGAACTAAGGGCTAACCTGTTCCCAATGAGAGAACGGTTGGCATACATAAGATAAATTTAAGATAAGTTGCAACCATTCCTTTTTAAAGGATGGTTTGTATTTTTAAGGCTAAGATAAGCTACATCCACTCCTTATTAAAGGGTGGTTGTTTCTAAGATTAAGATAAGATTAAGATTGAGGTGAGGTAAGGATGGGCTGAGATTAAGAGGAAATATAACTTAGGGAGTTAAACAATTAACTCTCTAATTGAGGGAACGCATTTAAGTCGTTCATTGTGTGTGAACTTTAATTGTTCATATTGGATTGTTGTTTACAACATTTACTATTATGTTGTGCATCTAATCAACCTCCATGCTATCGACAATTAGTCGTCGTAGCCACGTTAGCTTGGGGGCCATGAGAGGATCGTACCAGCATTTGTGCTGTCCCCCTTTGGGGGCTGTTTTTACTACACAGGTGTACATCAGGAGGCGGCCGTCGCGAGAGTAAGGAGAGGATACAAGTGTTAAGGATTAAGTGTGACCTACGAGTTGTGCATGTACACTCGTATGGCAATTGAGTTAGTAAGATGTATAGGTTGTGAGAGGATTGTAAGAAGAATATGTAATTGGTTGAGGTTGTTATGTACTAATGTTCGGTATATTCTGTAGTCAGACCGTGGCAAGGTCCTGGAGTGAAAGAATTCCGCTGTGACATCTATATATATATGCTGTTAAGTTGCGAGACCACATTTGGATTGAGTTGGGGTGTTACAAGTATAGTTATTCAGGATGAGAAGCAATTTAACATCTTATGACAAGTTTGTTAGATGGTTGTAATTAAAAGTCATTCTGAACTAAAGATGAGATAATTGAGTTTAGCAGTTCAATTAAGTTATAATAAAACGCGTCTACAACACTACAATTCCAATATACTAGATGTAGATCTTAATTAAGTTAAGGGAACGACTTAATCATAATGGGTTATCTAGTAGATATTGTTTAAATACATAATCTTTACATTGTGAGATAATAGTATAGTATTCTGAGATGAGTCCATCATAGGTCATAATACAATGTTTATTCTAAATTAAGAATAAAGGTATTGAACTTAAGATTATTATTGAAATTCTTAGATTTAATTATATAATACAAACACATTTATGTTATAAAGGTCTCAAAAGTCTTGAATGTGAGGATTGTGGTTAAATATGAATAAAGTGGATAGGAGTGGACAGTTAGCAGGTGTTAATAAAATACATTCCTTGATCCTACAACCTTGGGCTATACAACCTTCTAAATTAAGTCAAAGATTATACATAACATTTAAGCGAGGGCTTATAAGATAATTGAGATTTGGAAATAAGAGAGAGGAATTTATTTAAGTTTTACTTAGGGTACAGGTTATTGATAGTAAGTTATCTTCAATGTTCCTCAGAGAATTGTTGAATGTTTGCACGAGTTTACTAGAACTGCTATAGCGTTGACCAGGTATGATTTCTCGTACTCCGATACTTTTGCTGATTGACTTATGAGACGATTTCGAAAAACGCTAACTGAGCTTGAATGGATTTCAAAAATAAATGGTTGTGTGACTAATTCAGCTTGTGTGGCTAACTGAGCCTTGAATGTGAAACTCACTTGGGTATTGGTTCCTTCTATTCGGTTGTTCCATTAGACATTGACTGCTTAGGGTTTACGCTTCTGCACTCTGTAGGACTGAGTGTTTTGGTATTGCTCTGGGTAGTTAGTGATCTAGTGGGAATTTGGAAAAGGTCCATTTTGGTAAATTCTTCTTTTGACTCTGGATATCGTTTCATCCATGAGCTGGGTCTTGTTTGGGTGACGTGCGCGCGTCTTCATCGGTAACAGAGAGGGGCTGTATATCCCCTGTCCTTAGTGGACGTAGTTAACAGAGAGGGGTTGTATATCCCCTGTCCTTAGTGGACGTAGTTAACAGAGAGGGGCTGTATATCCCCTGTCCCTAGTGGACGTAGTAAACAGTGAAGGGCTGTATATCCCCTGTCCTTGGTGGACGTCGTTAACAGAGAGGGGATGTATATCCCCTGTCCTAAAAGGACGTACTTGGCGATGGAGGCCATCTCTCCCAATTGAATTTATTCCACTCTTGGGTATATTTTGTCTATGGGAATCAACTTTTTGAAATGGTGGGGACATTAACTGTCTGCCACGGGTTATGGGTATTCATATCATTCCTAGTCCTTTGTGACTACCTGAGTCTTTCTACTCCTAACTGGAATTGGTTCTAACTTGAGCATTGGATGCTTGCTAACTATATGGTGTGACTTCTTAAGTGGTTGACTTGGTTTTTAAGTTCTTTGTCTCTATCCTTACCTTGTTCTCTTTTCTCTATGATTGATTGTTTTGATGTGCCTCCTTTCTCTGTTTTACTTTCAAGAGTTTGATTTCAAGTTACTGTTTATTTTGAAGAGTTATGTTTTATAACTTGTTTTGGGAGAATTGTACCAGTTCCATTCCAGGGAACTAACTCACCCCTCCCGGGGTGGGCTGCTTGGTTTCATCTTGCAGGTACGAATTGTTTATACAGGTGGCCACGAAGAGCATGAGTGATTGGGATGGGAATTAGGAATTGTGGAGAGTTATTCTATTTTACTAGTAGTTATGTTTATGTTGTTTTTCTCGAGTTCAGACCGTAGCTTGTGTAATTTTATAAGTTGTAATTGGTGAGGTTGGTGCCGGGTGTTTGGAACCCGATGGTCTGTAAACACCAGTAGAGATTTTATATTCCGCTGTGTTTATTGTAAGTAGGGGCGTTACATAGAGAAACAAACATTTGAGTATTTGAGGAGCTAAGCGTATAGTTCCGTTTGTATTTAAAAGCCCAGTGGTGAGTCTTGTGTATGACTCTACCTGGAGGTCATGGGTAATGACTTAAAAGATACCTTTGAGTATTTGCTTTGAGTATTTGATTTGAGAATTCGTTTGAGAATTTTAGTATTGAGAATTGAGTTGAAACTTGAGAAGTTGAGATTGAGTAGAGAATTGAGTTGAGCATTGTAGAACTTGATAGAGGTTTAGAGTAAGAGAATTTGAGTAAAAGTAACCCAAGAGAGTGGGTAAGACAATGAGGAATTAAGTAAGGCATAGTGAGGTAGAAACCCTCGAGGCCTATGTGTAGGATAATATAAACTAACCCCTTGATGTGTGAGTTAGTGTTTGTATTCGATGTCGAATATTGTTTGTGCTAATGTACATATATAATGTGTTGTGCCTTGCATGTTGATTGAATTAAAAAAAATGAATACCATGTTCTCGACCAAATAGTCGGCGTACCCCCGTTAGCACGCGGGGTATGCGAATTTCATATGCAACAATTTGCTGGGCCCCTAGGGGCACCGTTTTTATTCTCCAGCGTCATTGAAGCCGATCACCGTCCGAGAGTATAAGACGAGGTTGCTGTATAAGCATGGGTAGTTGGTTAGGAATGTTGAATTTATTGAAATGTTGTATTGTGAGTCCGATTTGTTATCGGCAGACTTTAGAATTGTAGATACTCGGTATAGAACGGAATTTAGGTTGTATTTGTATAATATGGGATTGAAGCATGTATTTGATTTGAGATTTGATTAAGGAATAGAATTTATGTTATGAATAGAGTACTCGGTATAATAATCCGTTAGACCGATATTGTATTTGAGTTGTTGTATTGGATTGGCCTTGTTAGTCACGTGGGTGACTAATGGCATTGTAATACCCACCGTTGGTGGTTTGATTTCCGCTACTTTGAAGTTGGTAATTGAGACGGGTTAGGAGTTAACGATTGGATTAGCGGTAGGTGTGTTACAAAAAGTGGTATCAGAGTGAAGTATCACTTTGATGGTTGATATACCGAGTTGAGGAAAATACCGAGCTAGGAATTAGAGACTTAGGGCGAAGGGTTGAGTGTTAGCGTGTGAGGTACGCTAGTTAGGAACTTCTAGTGTGATCAGGACACCTACATAACCATACCCGCCCTCCACATCCCCCGTTGTAAAGTTGAGGAGAGAACACCAGAGAGATGGAAAGACCTCTCACACTCAGGTAAAACCCGATCTGGCAGTAACAAATAAGCCTTGTAAGAGGAAGAATCTGTCATACGGTAGTTTCCAAGAACTGGAAATCCCAGAGACGGTTCCCGTTGGAACAACAACAGCCACATTTAACGGTAGAAGATTGAAGATCCTAAATATAGGATAATGAAATTTGCTGCACCATGGGGCGACGTGCTTCACAGTCGCGAGAACCATGCGTAGCCGGTAAGGAAGGAAAACACAGCCGCACAACCAAGCGAAAAAGGTGGAATAACAAAACCCGAGACAAGAGAGTCTGCGGACTGCAAACGCTTGCTAATACCATCAACGGTATACCAAACGACTAAGGAATTGGTCAAGGTTGGATAACTCCAAACCTATGACGCCCAAAGGCAGTAATACCCAAATGACATAGTCCAGATGACTACGAGAGTATTCATGAAACTCACACCAACGGGACTACGACGTAGCTCCTAAGGATTAGTCAAGCCTCGGTAACCACCGTAAGGGTGTGGGAACAGGCAACGAAGCAAGGTACATGGGGAACCTCAAGGATCTGGAAAGCACCTGAGTTAAAGACAACCATGGCTAGAATACTGAGAGACTACTCAGGAAATTGATCACTAAGATCAAGAGATCAAAGGAAGATCCAATAAAACCACCAAATTCGGATGGAAACGATACCGTAACTGGTATAAGTAAACCTGAAAAACAACCTACCCGTGCACTTGCCAAGGCAAGTGCAGCTATAGGAGGACTATTTGGAAACTTATAACGACCAACAAGTACTTACTAAAGTACCACCATGTAAATCGAAGCAAATATAGGATCACCAATCCTAAGAGTTTGAAACAACACAACCTTGGAAAGGCCAAAAAGGTCTGACCATTGTATTTAGAACATACTAGTCAACGAGAATCTAGACTTGGTCAAGACCTCAGACATGGCAACCCAGGGAAATGTTCTTTCAAACCGGAGATTTTTCTTTCAGACATAAAACCTTTTCTTTCAAACCCAAACCTTTCCTTTTAAACCTCAGATTTTTAAAACCAAACCAGAAGAATCAGTACAAGAGGAGTTGACAATAGAATACTTCACCTAGGCGTGTGACGAGAATTACGAGTGTACCCAAATACGGGATGTGGGACGACCGCACTCCAAAGGAGCTTGTGGGCCAGACAGACCCTTTTTGTGAGTTAGTCAGGTAAGTGGTAATGTGCAAATAAGGTACCCCACGTATGTATACAAGTGGTGTACGAAACACGGGAAGTAGTTGACTCCGTTCTACGGACCATAAAGTAAATTCAAACCAGAACAGTTGGATACCTCGGACGATCGAAGAACTCAGATAAGCTTACAAGCTAATGGAGACAAGAACCCACTCCAGGAGGATGATTAAGAGTTAAGAAGTGCGTGAAGCATTGACAATTGAGTAAAGACATTGGATATGTCTCCAACAATCTTGAAATAAATGCATGAAATAGCCGGAGTGAATACCCGGTAAGGCAAATGCCTAACATGAACACGCCAATGTTCAATGGTCTAGATAAAAACCCAGAGTGATTGCATAAGGTACTAGACAATACCATTTATCACCGAAGAGGATTTATATCGGTCAAAATATAAGAGAAGTACCCATGGTCTACCCTAGGAACGGGAGATGTGATAACCCTAAACGGGACAACTTAAAATCTAGAACCTCAATGTGGAGTAGACTAAACATACTCATAAATTAGCCAAAGGTAATGGTATAACATGATAGCACCCAAGAGAAATCCTTGAAGGGTGTCGAACTAAATGTCGTGATAAAAACATAAGTGTTAGAACGAACAATCGGTAAGGATACCGAAGGGATCCCACTTGACAGGGGATACCCTAAATTGACAATTGGAACCGACATTATCAAGACACCTGAAGGGCCATTAATAAACGAAAGTGTGATGTGATGACCTTAACATGGAGCCCAATAATACCTCCAAGCCATTTGATGGCATATGGGGAAGCAATGCTTGTGAACAGCCTAAGATGAGCAGAGCTCTAGGCAACGTGGCTAGTAAGCCATGAACCCACTATAATACATAGATCCGATGGTTACAAAACCTACCGTGAACCATATGGAGAGTTTCCATGAACGGCGCCAGTGAAATTGTTAATAACAAACGAACGGGAATACCAGTCGTCATCGTAGGACCGCAAGAGCGGTGGACAAATAGATTCCAAAGAAGAGGATGCCATCATGTAACATCCCTACAATAACTTTAAACAATAATTTGAACTGCAGCGGAAATATATATAACTTGACGACAGCTAAACGGCTTGGTGTTACACGCCGTTAGCCACCCACGTGGCTAACAAGGCAGAATACATACAAAACATATCGGTATGGTGCACAAACTCCCGAGCATAGTACTAAAACCATAAATACAACCAACAATACCGAGTATTAATATTTACATCCATAACTGTATAACTGTCAAACCATAATATACCCCCACGGGAGCACAGGCACATTCCGGGTCCAACATCCAAAAATTATCAAAAGTACTTCATAAAGCCTAAGATCTAGAGCCAATCCGCCTCCTCGATCCTCATCCTGCAACATAAAAATATGGTGCCCAAAAGGGGCTCAGCAACCCATGGCTGGTATGGCTAACGTGCAGCCCGCCAGCTACCGGGATACACGCAACCAATTGTCATGATAACATGACATTCATTTTAACATACAACATATAAGCACATCAATCAATATAGCATAGCAACATCACATATAATATAACGGGAACGGTACTCTTCGGGTACTGAGCCAACATAGTTAGTCAACTTGGAGAGCCTAGAGAATGATATCAAACTTATGTCAAGCCCGTTACATAACTCGTTACCGTTCTGTTGGATGAACAAATAACTTAACCCAAAGGTGTGTCGGATGTAGTGATTCAAACACACCGTACATATTTCCCCCTAGCCCGATCAACAGTCAGGTAGGTAAGCTTTGGTTAAGCTTGTGGGTGATTGTAATCCAAGAAGGAAAACAACCACAACATAAAGAGAGGCGAATCTGATTTAGATATCAACTCCCGTACATACAAGCGTGACCGTAACGACCGGATTCCTCACTCCCCGGTTAACCACTTGTTAGAAGTCCCATTGATGGAACTTGACACATTCAATCACAAGTAAAGGTTTAGGTCCAGTTAGGCACACAAGGGAGATGAGATATAGTTCAGTAACAAAAACCACAACTAGTTCATACATAGCCGTAGTTAGAACGTTCCTTAGGTCAAAAACGTTAAACCGAGTACCGCTCTCTTACGTGACCTAGTTTAGTTAACTACGGGTTAGTACGTATTCGAGGTTAACGGTACCGGTACACTCATGCCACAATACTAACAACGACTGTAAAATCATTTCATGATTTAAGTCTTACAAAATCATGAACATACAGAAAAACAAACAACACACAAGCCGGTGTAAACCGGTAGGCAACAGACTACAAGAAAACCATACCTGATGTGATTGTTTTCCACCGTAGGCAACTCCTATACACATTTAGTAATGTTGGTTAATTATTGTACTCGACCTTGATTAACTTATTACTTCACATTTCTAGCTTGTTTTATTTCCACACTTTTTTATAACTTTTCACCCTCTTAATTGTCATTATAACACACCTAACATGTCTTAAACAACCTTATAACATCATTACTTACCAATCACCATCATTAGACATCATTTACTAACCTTAAACAATGTTTTTTAAGTGGTCTGGGACTTGGTCCTTACCTAAAGTCCCGGACCTATTCTTGGCATGACTCTCGGGTGATTTTGTGTTGTGGTCCGGGACTTTATACGGGACCTAAGTCCCGGACCAATCTAGGCTGATAACTCTCGGGGGTTAAATAAGGGGTGGTATGGGTCTTAGTACAAGACCTAAGTCCCGGATTAAGGTAGTAAATGTATTCTCGGCCTCTTTTTATGCATGGTCCGGGACTTTACCCAGAACCTAGGTCCCGGACCACTGCTACAGATTTTAGATAGTGTCATTTTCAAGCATTGTTTCATCTATTCTCTTGATCCATTGTTTACCCAAGCTTCCCATATGATCTTAGGTATATTCTAATGCTAAAATAACACCTCAAACTTGTCTAATTCCTTGTCCAACTTGTTATTCAATTTCTTACAAAATTTACCAACACTTGTGATATTTTTCCTTTAGTTCCTAAGTGGTAGTTTTATGCCTACAACACCAACTAACCAAATTGTTACCTTATCTACACTACCACTACTCCTTAAGCATTATTTCTTCCTAGCACCTCCATTACTCAAGCTCTTTCTATTTTTCCTCCAATTCACACTTAAACCTTCACAAACATAATTCTTCCCTTGTTCACTAAATTTCTCTAGACTTAACCACTTTCCCACCATGACCTTGATGTATCATTATCACCTAATGAACACAAAATCCTCCAAGACAATGCCTATACATTTTTAACACCTAAGAACACCTTAATTTCCTTTCTTTCACAAGCTTAAGCCTTAGCAATTCCTAGTACAACCTAGGTCACTAAACTTCTTTTAAACACATAAACTTCTTGTTTTCTACTCAAATTTTGACATAGCTTTGCTAGTACTTTCTTACACCTAAAACACAAGGTTTTTCACCTTTAGACAATCAAGAACATTTATCCACACAAAAATGTTTTTTTACACATACCTAAGCCTTAAACTACACTACATCACAATATAGTGCATAACTTAAATTGCTTGGCACTTAGGCCCTTAAATAACATGGCTCTTAGGCCCTTAAATTGCATAAACATTAAACACTGAATTTCTCACATAATATTTGCCTTTGACCTGCAAATACATACAACAACACATATGCCTTTAATAAACTCTTTGAGGATAGTTTTCTAGCTCATTTACCATTGGCTCCTTAGGTAGTTTATTAAGCATTTTAAAGCTCAATTTTTCTAAGACACATAAGACTTCATTAAGGTAGTTCATTTACCTCTTTTTCTTCAAAACTTCCTCACTTGTTTTTCCTTGCTCTTTCTTGATTAGAAATTGGCAAGGAGCTTTTGATTACTTGTCAAGCTTCTAATCAATACACAATTAAAGATAATGAGCCTTAAGCTTCATGCTTAAACTCATTAATAAACCTTAGGTTATATGATGTCTTAAAACACAAAAATGAATGTTTTACCTTAGAATTGAATGGGAATTGGATTAAGTAGCAAGAGAAGACTCCACCTAGCCCTTTGAAGATTGGAATGAAGCTAAGAATGAGCAAAAGAAAACACCATGAAGAGGTGATTTTCTGTCACATATAAAAACAAGGGGAAATGAAGTTTTTCTTTGGTTTTCCTTACCTTGAAGCAAAGGTTCTCAACAAGGCATGAAAAGATGACCTCAAGCTCCTTCAATGGTGAATCTCCATGGCACCAAAATGGTGGTTTAAGGATTTGAAAAGACAAAGTTGAAGAGCTTGATCAAACTAAGAGAATGGTGGTCTTGGAATTAATTTTGGTACATAGAGCTAAGAGATATAAGCAATGGAAGATGGAGAAGTGTGTGATGCTGTAGCAAAATCGATTTGGAGCTGGGATAGAATGAAGAAGACGGTGGGAAATGAGAAAAGAAGAAGAGAATGAAGAGAGAGGTAAGCTTTGTAAGATATTTAAACATAAAGTAAATAGTTCTTTTGGCTTTATCAATCTTCCCTCTTTATTTAACTAGCTAAGTGTGGTGAGTCACACTTAAAAACTGGCCCCCTTTAGTGTTTAGGCTGTTTTGTGGTCTTTGTTGACCAACCAATTGACTTATATTGACTTATGTTTTAAACTAGTACTATTTGAGCACTATTCACAAATTAGTGCACATAATTGTGAAATTTTTGATTTCCCATTGATTTAGACTTCCTAATGTGATACTAAGTAGTACATATGTTGATTAAAGAGTAATGATGGGCATTTAGCCACTCAAAACCCATTTACAAGCCAATTTTTCAAAAATGTGCTTTAAGACTTCTTAAAGCACATTTTGTGTTTTAACTTGTTTTCAAGCTTGGTTTTCTTTGGTAATTGATTTAACATGTTTGTTAACGTGTAAATAAGGTCTTGGTAGGCTCTTAGAGTCTTAACCAAGGTTATCCCAAGCTTAGAGCACATTTTTGCTCTAATTGCCTTTATGGTACTTTGTTGTGTTTTCTATGGTTTAAATTGTTCACTAATGATTCGAAGGCATTTTTTAGCCTTAATATAGCATAATTTAATATTTAAACAACATATAAAGGTTTGGGGTATTTCACATCAGCAAACGTCTGAAAATACATCTCTTGTAGAACTACTAATGTAGTTAAGCTTGAGCATACAATCATCGCCAAGCAACGTGAAACAAGCTTTATAGAAATTGTTGAAAACTGAGGAGTAATCGGTCAAGAAGAAACACCGTAGGTGTATAACATAAAGGGTAAAGCCAATAACGCTCACAGAGCTCAGAAACAGAAGGAATAATATATTCTGTAAGTAGCCAAGTAAACTGTGAACCATAGTATATATGGTAGAAATAAATGAGCAGAAGCTAATGAATACGAACATGGTGCACAACAAGCGACCAACGTATGTCAATAATTACGCAATGACATGGAGACGCTAAATAAGAGATGGTAGACAGACCAGGCAATGAGCCAGAAGTCTGTACCATTTTATGAAACACCTCACAAAGGAGGCAATGTTCATTCCTATTCTAATCACATAAGGAACTGGTAGTGTATCCTAAAAGGATCAAATTGATAAGTGAAGTAATAACTTCGGACAAGAATACCCAACTGATAGATAATCAACTATACTGGATACATAAGTGTTGTAAACACACCAAAGAACATGGCATAAGCCAGCTAAGCAAAAGTTTAGAAATGAACCGTGCGGCCTTGGGCCAAAGAAGCATGAAGGGTATGGAACACACCAACAATTATAGGATATGAATTCCACTAGAATAAAGCGGAAGGAAACCTATGAACATTAGAAGACTGATGCATAGAAAATGCAAGGTCATTCAAGTAAAGAACACTTGTACAGAATCAAATGAAACAGCATAATTCAGAGCCACTAACAATAGAAGAAACACTACAACTAAGTAGTGGATCAACCTCAACCGACAACATGTCGGAAGAATCAGTGAATGATCACTAAAATACACAACCGTATGCATATAGATGGCCTAAGAGCTGGAAAGAAAATCCGAGGTTCATTGAATTCACGTACGGTAAGAAATACCACACTTGATCGATAAACCTTCATCCCAAGAAAGGGATAAAAAGGTTATGTCTAACACAATAAGAATAACGGGAAGAGCGAACAAACCCTAAGTTATCAGGGTCGCACAGCAGAAGCTAGTGGGCCCAAATTCTAAGGTTTAATACCCCTAGTGAATAAATGACTAATTATCAATGCCTTGAATCCTCTAAGGTTAGAATCGAACCTGGTTAAGATCCTTTGATCAAGAAACATTGTATAATAGACCGCATGGAAGTTCGAACACTCCATGACGACGGAACGCCTTAGACCAATGTCCAATGTTGACACATGGTAGATTATGTGGGCGTAATCCCTTTTTAAGGGGGGTAGAGCGAAAACCGCGAAGTGTAAGTTCTACGTGATAAGTGCGTAAAGTACAATGCGCATAGCGCAAAAGAATTTGTTTTGATGATTGGTACTTATGCTACATAAACATATGTATCCATTTAGAGTGTAATTGTGATTATTTGTGAGATTAGAAGTGGAAAGGAGTAGAGAAACTCCATGGGAATGAAAATCCCGATAGAGGATAGTATTAGATATCAGCCGGTATGAAACCGGAGTTGAGAAATGAGTACGTTTGGGAGATTTGTTGAGAATAAATTGGTATGAAACCGATGTTGAGCCTAGAGGGAATTGAGTCCCCTAGGTGAATTGATTTGATTGACTTGACTCGTGAACGATTGGAGGATAGGAAATTATTTGATGATACACTATTGAATAGCTTAGGTAAATTAATTGGAGTTATATTCTCGAATTTCTTAAGTAAGTATTTGGAGATAAATGGAGTAACAATTAATGAGATGATTAGTAAGTGAGTAAATGAATTCTAGAAACTGAAAAATGTATTGATGGGTGATTATGACCAGAAAGATTAAGAAGATAGAAAATGACTATTTGATTGGGTGAATTGAGGTGGGAGGTGGAACTTGATTTGCTAGCGATCAAGGGAAACCGAATACAAATTGGAGTGGATGGATAGTTCAACACCGATGCTGATCACATTGGGGTTGAATGACTCTTGAAGCTCCCTATAAGTGGTCATAAGTAATAACACTAGTAATAGGTGTAATTATCATAAATTGGAATTTGGAGTTGTATTGAGCTTTCAAAATGAATTTCCAAACTGATTTCGGCACAAATGACTTTCTTCAAACTTGAGAATGAGGAGCGGCTTTGAAACCGCTCCCATGGGCGCTAGTTGGACCTTCCTTTGGCTAGGCATCGGTATCGGGTTGAACCCGGCAAGTAAGTCTAGTGGGTGAGCTGGTGGGAGTGATGATTAGTTTTAAAACTATTACAACAGACGAGCAACGGTACTAAGTGACCGGTAAGACGTTGTAGTGTGTGTTTTGTATTTTACCAAGGGCAACCGGATATGAGTAGTCCGGTCAGGGAAGAGTACCCGATTTGTAGCCTGAGGATCTCTAGATGTGCAAATGAATTTGATTAGAACCAAAGGACCGTAGGGCCAGAGAGCGTAAGTGCCCGAAGTCATGACGGTCGTGAACCAGAAAGTGTAAGTGTTCAAGCGTGACCGGTATCTGAGGGATCACTCGATATGGGAGAGGACTATGTGCCTTCTTTATCTACGGATGGACCCCATTTGGAAAAAGAATATTTTTTATTGCTATGCATGCAGTGACATGCTGTTTGGATGTGTGGTATACATCGAGTCAGACCTTTGGGAGTCTGACAGGTTATATTGAGATTATAACCTTAGCATTGAGTACTTAGGTGACTAGCGATATTAGATTCATGAACTTTGAGGGCAAAGTTCTTAAAGAGGGGTAGATTGAAATACCCCGAACTTAATTAGGGTGATTACATTACTATAATATGATATTTGAAGGCCTATTAGTGCCTACAGAATTTTGGTAAAGAAAATAAATCCAAAGAAATGAGAAAATGCTTAAAAAGCGAAAAACGCTAAAATGAGCGTTATGTGACCATAGGAGGAATATGACCTCGACAAGGGTCCTAGATGAATTCCTAAGGATTAGTCAGGCCTAATTAATATACGGGAATGATTCCCGAAGAAAACGGATACATAAAATGAATTAGAAATGCTAATACAGCTTTAGTGCATGTTTTTCGAGGAAACCCGAAAACGTGACTTTGAGTGGTCAAATGAACCCATAGAAATTATAGTCAACCAAATAACTATAATTAAACATTAATGGAAGTGTAAGAACCATTAAAATTAAAGAAACAAGAAAAATCCGGAAAACGGGCCCGGTTAGCGAATAGTGCTAAATCGGGTAAATTAACGAGCGTTTTCTGTAAAAAGATGAAAAACGCTCCCAGCTCATGTTAACTAGTGGGCCGTTTTTAAGAGGAAAATAACCCTCTCTCACACACTTAACTAGCTAGAATAATTAAGTGGGTCAGAAAAGCAAAAAGTAAAAAGGGGTTACTTATCCCTGTTCCCTCTCTCTCCTCCCTTATTTTGTTTTCCCTCTTCTCTTTCCTCCTCTTCCTCTTCTTATCTGCCGGTTCCTTCTCCTCCCCTCTACTGGACGATTTCTCCTCCTCCTTCTCCCACGGCTACTCAAGCTTTCTTTGCTTGCCTAAGCTCCATTAAAGCTCCAAATGCAAAACAAAATACATATTCTTCTTCCTCTCACCAAGCTCTATCTTTCCCTCTTTTCAAAAGCCAAAAATGATGAACTTCATCTCCATGGGTTTATCCCATTTGAAGAGAAAATGGCATCAACTTGAAGCTTGGAGTCTCCTCTTTCATTCAAGGTAAAAATCTCCAAGAAAAACTCACTTTCCCCTCATCTTTAAGTGTGGCCTATTTTTCCCCCCTTTGCGATGCCTTGTTTTTCTCTCCTTGTTGAGATTTGTTTCAATCTTTCGATGGTGGTGGGAACCCTCTTTTGATTCAAGGCTTGAAGCCCCTCTTGGAACTCCAAAGGTAAAACCCTAACTTATGATGTTTAAGCTCCTCCATTGAATTTGAGTTATTCCAAGGGTTTAGAATTTTAATTACATTCATTTTGTGTCCCTTGAATGTTGGGTTGGGGTTGGACAACCCCATTGCCCAATTTGACCAAAAAAGAAGAGAGGAGAAGGAAGGGAGCAAAAGAGGAACTTAAGAGAATTTAAGGTAAGAAAATCTCCTTAATGCTAATTTAAATGCATTAGGATGTTGGGAATGGGTAAATTAATGACTGAACCCATAATGTTGTACTTGTAATGTGTTTGGTTGTTTGATAGAATTGTGAAGTTGATGTTTAAATTAAGGGCCTTGGAGCCAAGTGTTTTACGTTTGTGAGCTATATTGTTGTTTGACGAGTTTTAATGGAACTATGTGTGCTGGTAGGACCCTTATGTGTGTGGCTAGTTTAGGATTGAAAAGGTGATGATGAATTTGGGTATGTTAGGTTTGTAGGCAAACTATGACAAAATTTTAGTAGAAAATACGCATTTTTAGATGACTTGGTGAGTGGGAGAACCTAGGTGTTTATTGAGTTGAGTTAAGTAGATTGATAACCATGGAATGGTAAATGGAGAATGGATTGCAGAGAGACAAAAATCTATAGCAAAATGGTTTGTGAAGGCCTTAGAATTTCAAGAAAAAGAGTTAGTGATTATAATCTTGGAAATGGAGGTTAGACTTGGGTATAGTTAGTGTAATTGTCTAGGATGAATTGAGAATGGTCAAAATAGGTGAGATCAAGTGGTAAACCACCAAGGGGAAGTTAGAAATGCACAAGTGTGCAAAATGTAAAAGTGAGAATGGAAATTTGTTGAAATTGAGCAAGGGTTAAACCAATGATTTGAAGAGGTTTAGAGCATGTTTTAAGGTGTTTAAATATGTAGGAAACTTGTGGAAAGATTAGGGAGAGAATGAGTGAGAATTAAGGGTTGAATTGGAGTTAAATTTACCTTAGTAGCAGGTTTTAGCAGGGTCCGGGACTTGTACCTAGGACAAAGTCCCGGACCACCCTTAAATTCATGCCGATAGTACAACCTGCCTTTTGTCCGGGACTTGGCCTAGGTACAAGGTCCCGAACCACATGTTTTTTTTTGGAGGAGAGTTAGCAAATGAATTGGTCCAGGACCTTGGGTCCGGACCAAGTCCCGGACCACCCCCATAAATTGACCGTGAGTGTTTTAAAGGGGTCTAAACATGGGGGATTGATTGGTATTGGTTTTAGATGATGTTTAGGAGTTGTTTGGTGACTTGTAAAGGTCCTAAGAAGTATAAACATGTGCTAGAAGTGAGTAAGAAGTAAGAGCTTAGATTGACAAGAGTAAAACCGCGATAACGGGATAACAGGGTAAGTACATGAGTAGTAATTGTTTACGTACCGTATGAACTTTGTATTAATAGCAATGTTTGAAACATTATAAAAGGATCGTATGTGAACCGAGCAATGTGAGGTGACACGGTAAAAGTTAAACCAATGTGTAAGGTATGATTTTCTCATGTCCTGTATGCTACCTTGGCACTCTGATTTATGTGCTTGTGTGCTTTGTGATCACATAAACAAGATAAATGCACGAATAGGATTGGTCAAACTTCCTTGTGGTTGTAATGTATTGTTCTTTGTTGGACTATATATTGAAGTTTGTATAATTCATGAAATGTGTGATTGTGGATGAGGTGCTTGAATGTTGAATGTGTATTATAGTTTGACTCATAGTTGAGTCTTGTTGATTAGTGACTCAAAGAAAGAGTCATGTTGTGAATTAATGAAAACGTGGTAACACACTAAAACTATTGAACCAAGAAACGATAACGCAAACCTATGGAGTCACTAGAATGTGAGAGAGTGCACAGGATTAGTAAGCTCCCGGTAATGGTTAGGGAACCGAATTGATTTAATCCACAAAACAATTAACAGTGGAAGTATCTAAGGAACCTCCATTGAGAGGATTGATGATTGTTCAAGACATGAACCTTGAGAGAAGTAAAGAATGGTAAGGGATCACCAAACCCCTTAGAAAGATAGTCGACCCACAATGAGAGGATCCGACTAACATAAACAATGTCCCAAACATGAGAGTATTCGATACGTTGGGGGAACCCTTAAATCTGAGAATACTAGACATTGGAATTTCCCTAAGCTATTAGAGGATATCGAGAGAGATACTTCTAGGCTAATCCATGAGATTGTATTATAACTCTGAGAGAGGAGTTGGAAATTTGAGAAGTCTGGTAGAGAAACGGACATTTGAGTATTTGAGGAGCTAAGCGTATAGTTCCGTTTGTATTTGAAAGCCCGGAGGTGAGTCTTGTGTATGACTCTACCCGGAGGTCATGGGTAATGACGTAAAAGATACCTTTGAGTATTTGCTTTGAGTATTTGATTTGAGAATTCGTTTGAGAATTTGAGTATTGGGAATTGAGTTGAAACTTGAGAAGTTAAGTTTGAGTAGAGAATTGAGTTGAGCATTGTACAACTTGATAGAGGTTGAGAGTAAGAGAATTTGAGTAAAAGTAACCCAAGAGAGTGGGTAAGACAATGAGGAATTGAGCAAGACATAGTGAGGTAGAAACCCTCGAGGCCTATGTGTAGGATAATATAAACTGACCCCTTGATGTGTAAGTTAGTGTTTGTATTCGATGTCGAATATTGTTTGTGCTAATGTACATATATAATTTGTTGTGCCTTGCACGTTGATTGAATTAAAAAAAATGAATCGCATGTTCTCGACGAAATAGTTGGCGTACCCCTGTTAGCACGCGGGGTATGCGAATTTCATATGCAGCAATTTGCTGAGCCCCTAGGGGCACCATTTTTATTTTCCAGGTACATTGAAGCCGACACCGTCGTCGAGAGTATAAGACGGGGTTGCTGTATAAGCATGGGTAGTTGGTTAGGAATGTTGTATTTATTGAAATGTTGTATTGTGAGTCCGATTTGTTATCGGCAGACTTGAGAATTGTAGATACTCGGTATAGAACAGAATTGAGGTTGTATTTGTATAATATGGGATTGAAGCATGTATTTGATTTGAGATTTGATTAAGGAATGGAATGTATGGTGTGAATAGAGTACTCGGTATAATAATCCATCAGACCGATATTGTATTTGAGTTCTTGTATTGGATTGGCCTTGTTAGTTACGTGGGTGACTAACGACATTGTAATACCCACCGTTGGTAGTTTGATTTCCGCTACTTTGAAGTTGGTAATTGAGACGGGTTAGAGGAGTTAACCATTGGATTAGCGGTAGGGGTGTTACAAAAAGTGGTATCAGAGCGAAGTATCGCTCTGATGGTTGATATACAGAGTTTAGGAAAATACCGAGTTAGGAATTAGAGACTTAGGGCTAAGGGTTGAGTGGTAGCGTGTGAGGTACGCTAGTCTGGAACTTCCAGTGTGATCTGGATACCTACATAACCATACCCGCCCTCCACATCCCCCGTTGTAAAGTTGGGGAGAGAACGCCAGAGAGATATAAAGACCTCTCACACTCAGGTAAAACCCGATATGGTAGTTACAAATAAGCCTTGTAAGAAGAAGAATATGCCATACGGTAGTTTCCAAGAACTGGAAATCCCTGAGACGATTCCAGTTGGAACAACAACAACCACATTTAACGGTAGAAGATTGAAGATCCCAAATATAGGATAATGAAACCTGCGGCACCATGGGGCGACGTGCTTCACAGTCGCGAGAACCATGTGTTGCCGGTAAGGAAGGAAAACACAACCTCGCAACCAAGCGAAAAGGGCGGAATAACAAAACCCGAGACAAGAGAGTCTGAGGACTGCAAACACTTGCTAATACCATCAACGATATACCAAACGACTAAGGAATTAGTCAAGGTTGGATAACTCCAAACCTACGACACTCAAAGGTAGTAATACCCAAATGACATAGTCCAGATCACTACGAGAGTATTCATGAAACTCACACCAACGGGACTACGACGTAGCTCCTAAGGATTAGTCAAGCCTCGGTAACCACCGTAAGGGCGTGGGAACAAGCAACGAAGAAAGGTACATGGGGAACCTCAAGGATCGGGAAAGCACCTGAGTTGATGACAACCATGGCTAGAATACTGAGAGACTACTCAGGATATTGATCACTAAGATCAAGAGATCAAAGGAAGATCCAATAAAACCACCAAATTCGGATGGAAACGTTACCGTAACCGGTATACGTTAACCTGAAAAACAACTTACCCACACACTTGCCATGGCAAGTGTAGCAAAGGCAGGACTATTTGGAAACTTATAACGACCAACAAGTACTTACTAAAGTACCACCATGTAAATCGAAGCAAATATAGGATCAACAATCCTAAGAATTTGAAACAACACAACCTTGGAAAGGCCGAACGGCCTGACCATTGTATTTAGAACATACCAGTCAACGAGAATCTAGACTTGGTCAAGACCTCAGACATGGCAACCCAGGGAAATGTTCTTTCAAACCGGAGATTTTTCTTTCAGACACAAACCTTTTCTTTCAAACCCAAACCTTTCCTTTTAAACCTCAGATTTTTTAAAACCAAACCAGAAGAATCAGTACAAGAGGAGTTGACAATAGAATACTTCTCCTAGGCGTGTGACGAGCACTACGAGTGTACCCAAATATGGGATGTGGGACGACCGCACTTCGAAGGAGCTTGCGGGCCTGACAGACCCTTTTTATGAGTTAGTCAGGTACAAGTGGTGTACGAAACACGGGAAGTAGTCGAATCTGTTCTATGAACCATAAAGTAAATTCAAACCAGAACAGTTGGATACCTCGGACGATCGAAGAACTCAGATAAACTTACAAGCTAATGGATACAAGAACCCACTCCAGGATGATGATTAAGAGTTAAGAAGTGCGTGAAGCATTGACAATTGAGTAAAGACATTGGATATGTCTCCAACAATCTTGAAATAAATGCATGAAATAGCCGGAGTGAATACCCGGTAAGGCAAATGCCTAACATGAACACGCCAATGTTCAATGGTCAAGATAAAAACCCAGAGTGATCGCATAAGGTACCAGAAAATACCATTTATCACCGAAGAGGATTTATATCAGTCAAAATATAAGAGAAATACCCATGGTCTACCCTAGGAACGGGAGACGTGATAACCCTAAACGGGACAACTTGAAATCCAGAACCGCAATGCGGAGTAGACTGAACATACTCATAAATTAGCCAAAGGTAATGGTATAACCTGATAACACCCAGGAGCAATCCTTGAAGGGTGTCGAACTAAATGTCGCGATAAAAACACAAGTGTTAGAACGATTACTCGGTAAGGATACCGAAGGGATCCCAATTGACAGGGGATACCCTAAATTGACAATTGGCACCGACACTATCAAGACACCTGAAGGGTAATTAATAAACGGAAGCTATATGTGATGACCTTAACATGGAGCCCAATAATAGCTCCAAGCCATTTGATGGCATACGGGGAAGCAATGCTTGTGAACAGCCTAAGATGAGCAGAGCTCTAGGCAACGTGGATATTAAGCCATGAACCCACTGTAATACATAGATCCGACGGTTACAAAACCTACCGTGAACCATATGGAGAGTTGCCATGAACGGCGCCAGTGAAATTGTTAATAACCAATGAACGGGAATACCACTCGTTATCGTAGGACTGCAAGAGCTGTGGATAAATAGATTCCAAAGAAGAGGATGCAATAAGTAAACATTTAAAAAATACATCTCTTTCAGAACTACTAATGTAGTTCAGATTGAGCATACAATCATCGCCAAGCAACGTGAAACAAGCTGTATAGAAATTGTTGAAAACCGAGGAGTAATCGGCTAAGAAGAAACACCGTAGGTGTATAACGTAAAGGGTAAAGCCAATAACGCTCAAGGAGCTCAAAAACAGAAGGAATAATATATTCTGTAAGCAGCCAAGTAAACGGCGAACCATAGTATATATGGTAGAAAATAAAAGAACAGAAACAAATGAATACGAACATGGTGCGCAACAAGCGACCAACGTATGTCAATAATCACGCAATGACATGGAGACGCTAAATAAGAGATGGTAGACAGACCGGGCAACGAGCCATAACTCTGTACCATTTTATGAAACACCTCACAAAGGAGGCAATGTTCATTCCTATTGTAGTCGCATAAGGAACTGGTAGTGTATCCTAAAAGGATCAAATTTATAAGTGAAGTAATAACTTCAGACAAGAATACCCAATTGATAGATAATCAACCGTACTGGATACGGAAGTGTTGTAAACACACCAAAGAACATGGCATAAGCCAGTTAAGCAAAAGTTTAGAAATGAACTGTGCGGCCTTGGGCCAAAGAAGCACGAAGGGTGTGGAACACACCAACAATCACAGGATATGAATTCCACTGGAATAAAGTGGAAAACCTATGAACATTCGAAGACCGATGCATAGAAAATGCAAGGTCATTCAAGTAAAAACACTTGTACATAATAAAATGAAACGGCATAATTCAGAGCCACTAACAATAGAGGAAACACTACAACTAAGTAATGGCTCAACCTTAACCGACAACATGTCGGAAGAATCAATGAATGATCACTAAAATACACAGTAGTATGCATATAGATTGCCTAAGAGCTGGTAAGAAAATCCGAGACTCATTGAATTCGCGTACGGTAAGAAATACCATGCTTGATCGATAAACCTTCATCCCAATAAAGGGATAAAAATGTGATGTCTAACATAATAAGAATAACAGAAAGGGCGAACAAACCCAAAGTTATCAGGGTCGCGTAGTAGAAGCTAGTGGGCCCAAATTCTAAGGTTTTGATACACCTAGTGAATAAATGACTAATTATCAATGCCTTGAAGCCTCTAAGGTTAGAACCGAACCTGGTTAAGATCCTTTGATCAAGAAACATTGTATAATAGACCGCATGGAAGTTAGAACACTCCATGATGATGGAACGTCTTAGACCAATGTCCAATGTTGACACATGGTAGATTACGTGGGCGTAATCCCTTTTTAAGGGGGGTAGACGAAAACCGTGAAGTGTAAGTTCTACGTGATAAGTGCGTAACTATAATGCGCATAACGCAAAAGAATTTGTTTTGATGATTGGTACTTATGCTACATAAACATATGTATCCATTCAGAGTGTAATTGTGGTTATTTTTGAGATTAGAAGTGGAAAGGAGTAGAGAAACTCCATGGGAATGAGAATCCCGATAGAGGATAGTATTAGATATGAGCCGGTATGAAACCGGTGTTGAGAAATGAGTACGTTTGGGAGATTTGTTGAGAATAAATCGGTATGAAACCAATGTTGAGCCTAGAGGGAATTGAGTCCCCTAGGAGAATTGATTTGATCTGACTCGTGAACGATTGGAGGATAGGAAATTATTTGATGATACACTATTGAATAGCTTAGGTAAATTAATTGGAGTTATATTCTCGAATTTCTTGAGTAAGTATTTGGAGATAAATGGAGTAACAATTAATGAGATGATTAGTAAGTGAGTAAATGAATTCTAGAAACTGAAAAATGTATTGATGGGTGATTATGACCAGAAAGATTAAGAAGATAGAAAATGAATTAATGTTTGACTATTTCATTGGGTGAATTGAGGTGGGAGGTGGAACTTGATTTACTAGCGATCAAGGGAAACCGAACACAAATTGGAGTGGATGGATAGTTCAACACCGATGCTGATCACATTGGGGTTGAATGACTCTTGAAGCTCCCTATAAGTGGTCACGAGTAATAACACTAGTAATAGGTGTAATTATCATAAATTGGAATTTGGAGTTGTATTGAGCTTTCAAAATGAATTTCCAAACTGATTTCGGCACAAATGACTTTCTTCAATCTTGACAATGAGGAACGGTTTTGAAACCGCTCCCACGGGCGCTAGTTGGACCTTCCTTTGGCTAGGCATCGGTATCGGGTTGAACTCGGCAAGTAAGTCTAGTGTGTGAGCCGGTGGGAGTGATGATTAGTTTTAAAACTATTACAACAGACAAGCGACGGTACTAAGTGACCGGTAAGACGTTGTAGTGTGTGTTTTGTATTTTTCCAAGGGCAGCCGGATATGAGTAGTCCGGTCAGGGAAGAGTACCCGATTTGTAGCTTGAGGATCTCTAGGTGTGCAAATGAATTTGATCAGAACCAAAGGACCGTAGGGCCAGAGAGCGTAAGTGCCCGAAGTCATGACGGTCGTGAACCAGAAAGCGTAAGTGTTCAAATGTGACCGGTATCTGAGGGATCACTCGATATGGGAGAGGACTGTGTGCCTTCTTTATCTGCGGATGGACCCCATTTGGAAAAAGAATATTTTTGATTGTTATGCATGCAGTGACATGCTGTTTAGATGTGTGGTATACATCGAGTCAGACCTTTGGGAGTCTGACAGGTTATATTGAGATTATAACCTTAGCATTGAGTACTTAGGTGACCAGCGATATTAGATTCACGAACTTTGAGGGCAATGTTCTTTAAGGGGGGTAGATTGAAATACCCCGAACTTAATTAGGGTGATTACATTACTATAATATGATATTTGAAGGCCTATTAGTGCCTAAAGAATTTTGGTAAAGAAAATAAATCCAAAAGAAATGAGAAATTGCTTAAAAAGTGAAAAACCCTAAAACGAGCGTTATGTGGCAATAGGAGGAATACGACCTCGACAAGGGTCCTAGATGAATTCCTAAGGCATAGTTAGGCCTAATTAATATACGAGAATGATTCCCGAAGAAAACGGATACATAAAATGAATTAGAAATGCTAATACAGCTTTAGTGCATGTTTTTCGAGGAAACCTGAAAACGTGACTTTGAGTGGTCAAATGAACCCGTAGAAATTATAGTCAACCAAATAACTATAATTAAACATTAATGGAAGTGTAAGAACCATTAAAATTAAAGAAACGAGAAAAATCCGGAAAACTGGCCCGATTGTAAATAGTGCTAAACCGGGTAAATTAACGAGCGTTTTCTGTAAAAGATGAAAAACGCTCCCAGCTCATGTTAACTAGTGGGCCGGTTTTTAAGAGGAAAATAACCCTCTCTCACACACTTAACTAGCTAGAATAATTAAGTGGGTCAAAAAAAGAAAAAAGAAAAAAGGGGTTACTTATCCCCCTTTCCCTCTCTCTCCTCCCTTATTTCTTTTTCCCTCTTCTCTTTCCTCCTCTTCTTCTTCTTCTCTGCCGGTTCCTTCTCCTCCCTTCTACTGGACGATTTCTCCTCCTCCTCCCATGGCTACTCAAGCTTTCTTTTTTTGCCTAAGCTCCATTGAAGCTCCAAATGCAAAAACAAAATATATATTCTTCTTCCTCACACCAAGCTCTATCTTTCCCTCTTTTTAAAATACAAAAATAATGAACTTCATCTCCATGGGTTTATCCCATTTGAAGAGAAAATGGTATCAACTTGAAGCTTGGAGTCTCCTCTTTCATTCAAGGTAAAAATCTCCAAGAAAAACTCACTTTTCCATCATCTTTAAGTGTGGCCGATTTTTCCCCCTTTATGATGCCTTGTTTTTCTCTCCTTGTTGAGATTGTTTCAACCTTTCAATGGTGGTGGGAACCCTCTTTTGATTCAAGGCTTGAAACCCCTCCTGGAACTCGAAAGGTAAAACCCTAACTTATGGTGTTTATGCTCCTCCATTGAATTTGAGTTATTCCAAGGGTTTAGAATTTTAATTACATTCATTTTGTGTTCCTTTAATGTTGCCCAATTTGACCTAAAAAGAATAGAGGAGAAGGAAGGGAGCAAAAGAGGAACTTAAGAGAATTTAAGGTAAGAAAATCTCCTTAATGCTAATTTAAATGCATTAGGATGTTGGGAATGGGTAAATTAATGACTGAACCCATAATGTTGTACTTGTAATGTGTTTGGTTGAAATTTGATAGAATTGTGAAGTTGATGTTTGAATTAAGGGCCTTAGAGCCAAGTGTTTTGAGTTTGTGAGCTCTATTGTTGTTTGATGAGTTTTGATGGAACTATGTGTTCTGGTAGGACCCATTATGGGTGTGGCTAGTTTAGGATTGAAAAGGTGAGAATTGATGAATTTGGGTATGTTAGGTTTGTAGGCAAACTATGGCAAAATTTTAGTAGAAAATAAGCATTTTTAGATGACTTGGTGAGTGGGAGTACCTAGGTGTTTATTGAGTTGAGCTGAGTTGATTGATATCCATGGAATGGTAAATGGAGAATGGATTGGAGAGAGACAAAAATCTGTAGCAAAATGGTTTGTGAAGGCCTTAGAATTTCAAGAAAAAGAGTTAGTGTTTATAATCTTGGAAATGGAGGTTGGACTTGGGTATAGTTAGTGTAATTGTCTAGGATGAATTGAGAATGGTCAAAATAGGTGAGATCAAGTGGTAAACCACCAAGGGGAAGTTAGAAATGCACAAGTGTGCAAAATGTAAAAGTGAGAACAGAAATTTGTTGAAAATGAGCAAGAAGTTGAGCAAGGGTTAAACCAATGATTTGAAGAGGTTTAGAGCATGTTTTAAGGTGTTTAAATATGTAGGAAACTTGTGGAAAGATTAGGGAGATTGAGTGTGAATTAAGGGTTGAATTGGAGTTAAATTTACCTTAGTAGCAGGTTAGAGCAGGGTCCGGGACTTGGTGCTAGGACAAAGTCCCGGACCGCCCTTAAATTCATGCCGAGAGTACAACCTGCCTTTGGACCGGGACTTGGCCTAGGTACAAGGTCCCGGACCACATGTTTTTTTTGGCTGAGAGTTAGCAAATGAATTAGTCCGGGACCTTGTGTAACGCCCCTATTTAAAGTAAATACATCGGAAACATAACTTAAAATAAACAAAGCAACTCTCCACAATTCCTAATTCCCATCCCAATCACTCATTCTCTTCGTGGCCACCTATATGAACAATTTCTTACCTGTAAGATGAAACCAAGCAGCCCACCCCGGGAGGGGTGAGTCAGTTCCCTAGAATGGAACTGGTACAATTCTCTAAAACAATAAATTAAAACATAATTCTTTAAACAAAACGGTAACATGAAAGCAAACTCTTAAAAGTAAAACAGAGGAAAAACACTTCAAAACAATCTAGTTATAGAGAAAAGAGAACAGGGCAAAGATAGAGACAAAGAACTTTAAAACCAAGTCAACCACTTAAGAAGTCACGCCATATAGTTAGTAAGCATCCATTGTTGATGATAGAACTAATTCTGGTTAAGAAGAGAAAGACTCAGGTAGTCACAAAGGACTAGGAATGATGTGAATATCCATAACCCGTGGTAGACAGTTTAAGTCTCGACCATTCAGAAAGTTGATTCCCATAGACAAACATACTCAAGAGTGGAATAAAACCAATTGGGAGAGATGGCCCCCACCGTCAGTCAGTTGTCCACAAGGACGAGGTAAGCAGGCCTCCGCTGTTAGTTGTCCACTTGGACGAGGTATAGCAGACCTCCGCTGCCATCGACCCGTTCTCAGTCATCGGTGAAAAGTGTGTGCACCACTTAATAGAAATAATCCATTCCCAATAAGGCTGATCAAACTCGACTCATGGATGAAACAATACCCATAGTCCAAAGGAAGAATTTACCAATATCAGATGTTTTCCTATATTCCCAGTTACCCCACTAGATCATTAATTGCACAAGTGCAATACCAAAACACTCAGTTCTACAGAGTGTAGAGGCGTAAACCCTGGGCAGTTAATATCTAAAGAAACAACTAGATAGGAGGAACCAATAACCTTGTAAGTTATTCATTCAAGGCTCAATTAGTCACATCAAGCTGAGTTAGTCACACAAGTAGTTTCCTTTTGAAATCCATCCAAGATCAGTTGGTGCTTTCCCAAAACATCCCATAATGTCTGTTAGCAAAAGTATCTGAGTACGAGAAATCGTACCTGATAAATGTTGTAGTAGTTCTAGTAGACTCGTGCAAACATTCAACAACACTCTGAGGAACATTAAAGATAGTCTATTATCAATAACCTATATCCTAATTAAACTTAAACAAATCCCTCACTTTTAACCCTAAATCTCAATTAATAAATCTTAAGCTCAGTACCTTAATTCTTACTTTAGGATGAACATCGTATTATGACCTATGATGGGTTTACTTTAGAATACTATACTACTATTTCACAATGTAATGATTACGCATTTTACTAATATCTACTAGATAATCCATTATGATTAAGTCTTCCCCTAAATTAAGATCTGCATCCTGTATATTGGAATCATAGTATTGTAGATGCATTTTTACTATAACTCAATTATTTTACCTTTAGTTCAGAATGACTTTTATTACAACCATCTAATAATCTTGTCATAATATGTTCAATTACTTTTCATCTCGAAATAACTATATTTTTAGTTAACTTAGACTTTTAGACTCTTACATTTAGTATTCACAAGGTATATTATTCGCTTAATTATTACTTATATAATAAGGTGTTTTAAGATAACCTTTTGTGTATCCTTACTTACATTTAATTTCCCGAATATTTTATTTTTATACACATTCTCTCTATAGACTATGTATAATCCTTTTATACTAAATTTTAATAAACTTATCTCTTAAATATCTTCTAGATTGTTTACAAAACCTAAGGTTTCAAAGGAATAACTTAATAAATTAATTTCCTTTATTATGTTTTAGGATGAACATTATATCTTAAAACAAGGTAAATTTACCTAAGAATTAAATTCTCATTCATGAGTCAAATTGTCGATTATTTAATAAGATCATCTATCATGAAAAATTCTCATATTTTATATTCAAATAACATATTAATATTTCTAGTGTCGTAAAGTATAGCAATATAATATCTTATGTAACTTAGTTCCATCTAATTAAAGGTTCAAAGTTTTAAATATCTAATTTCTATTTACAAACCTTTTATAAGTTCTAATTACTAAATACATTACTTAATTATAAACCCACATTCTGAATATTGGTAATCAATGTTATAAATGTATTTTATATGGCTTATCTAGTTCTAAGAAACTTAAGGATTATTATTTAGATTAATTTCCTAATCATAGTTTAATATAGTTTTATATCATAATCCTTTTAATGATCTTATCATAAAACATTAAGTTATTATTCAATACTATGAATGTTATGAAATGATAAAATCTAGGCTTATTAATCCACTTCACAATTAGATGTACAATGTGTCTCATTTATCTTATTATTAATTATATAATAAGATCTATTTGTGTAACATTTTATGTAATCTACTTACAAATTTTCCTAAGTCTTAACTTATTAATCACTTAACCCATTTATCGATGTACATTCTAGTCCTTAACAAATAATGTTATATATGTATTTTAATATGGTTTATATACGTCTTAGAAATTCAAAGGTAACTCTTTATGTAACACCCATACTTTAAACTTAACGATAAACTGAAACTGCAGTAGAAAATATATAACTTAAACGATAACTGAACGAGTTGGTGTTACACGCCGTTAGCCACCCACGTGGCTAACAAGGCAGAATACATACGTTTGTACCGGTCTGATGCACAGACTCCCAAGCATAGTACTAAAAACCATAAATACAACCAACTATAACGAGTATCAATATTTACAACCATCACTGTACAACTGTCATTCTAAAATATATCACCACGAGAGCACAGGCACATCCCGGGTCCAACACCCAAAAACTACCAAAAGTATTTCATATCACCTACGATCTAGAGCCACTCCGCTTCCTCGATCCTCATCCTGTAAAATAAAATATGGTGCCCCAAAGGGGCTCAGCAACCCATGGCTGGTATGGTAATGTGCAACCCGTCGGCTACCGGGATACACATAACCATTTGTCATGATAACATGGCATTGATTTTACCACACAACGTACATAACATAGAAAAAAGCATTGCATCACAAACATCAACACATAACATAACAGGAACGGTTCTCTTTAAGAACTGAACCGAACATAGTTAGTCCACTTGGAGAGCCTAGAGAATGATGTCAAACTCATGTTAAGCAAGTTACATAACTCATTACCGTCCTGTTAGATGAACTAATAACTTAACCCCAAGGTGCGTCGGATATAGTGATCCAAGCACACCGTACATATAATTCCCCTTAGTCCGACGTGAGTCAGATAAATAGCCGTGGTTAAGCTTGAGGGTGATTGAAGACCAAGAAGGAAAACAACCATAACATACAGAGAGAGACGAACCTGATACAGATATCGACCCCCATACTTACACGCGTGGTCGGAACGACTGGACTCCTCACTCCCCGGTTAACACTTGTTAGAAGTCCCATTGTTGGAACTTGACACATTAATTCACAAGTAGGTGTATAGGTCCAGTTAGACACACAAGGGAGATGAGATCTATTTTAACAACACAAACCACAACTAGTTCATACATAGCCATAGTTAGAACGTTCCTTAAGTTGAAACGTTAAAACCGGGTACCGCTCTCTTATGTATCCTAGTTTAGTTAACTAACAGGTTAACACGTATTCGAGGTTAACGGTACTGGTACACTCACGTCACAATAATAACAATGACTGTAAACTCATTTCATGATTTAAGTCTTACAAAGTCATAAACACACAGAAAACAAACAACACACAAGCCGGTGTAAACCGGTAGCAAACAGACTGCAAGAAAACCATACCTTGGTCCTTGCTGTGTACGAGTTCCACCGAACGTAGTTCCTATACATGAGTTATAATGTCAGTTAATTAACTTATTTAACTCTCAGTTTACTAAGTGTTTTACATGTTTACACAACAAGTTTTCACACTATAACTTACACTTAATTTTCCATAATTCACACTAGCGTTTACTACATAAGTCATATTTCTTTTCTGTTTTTTTTAAACAAGTATGGGCCGACCGACCCAACCCCTGGGTCAGTCCGTTTCAGAAACATTTTGGTTCAGTGTTTTTATCCCGACCGACTGACCCAACCCCCTGGGTCGGTCGATTCCAGAAACTTTCTCCATTGCCTTATTACAGTCCGACCGACCCGGCCAGGGTCGGCCCCCTGGGTCGGTCGACTGCAGAAACTTCCCAAACATTGTCAAACTTTCTCCAAACTTTTCCTCAAGCCTCCTAATGTGTTTTAACACCATTTAGCACACTTAAACCTTCATGTAACATCCACCACACTCATTTTCCAACTCACTTCTAAACTCCTCAAACACTTACTCATTTCCTTACAAAATTCCTAACACTTGTAATGTTTTTCCTTAAGTTCCTAAATGGTATACCATACCTAAAATCTCAACTAACCAAACTGTTTCCTTATCACCACTACAACTCCTCCAAAAGCATTATTCCTCACTAAGACCTCCTTACACAAACTTCTCAAGACTTTTCCACAAGTTCATAATTAAACCTTCACTAGGCATTACACTTCCATTATTCACCAAACTTTGCACAAGATTAAACCACACTCTTATCATTACTTTGGTATACCAAAAATCACTCCTTTAAACCCTAAATTTCCATGAACAATGCCTAAGTCATTCTAATGCATATGAACACTTAAATTCCCTTTCTTTCACCATTTTAACACTTAATCTCTCCTAACACTTTCTTGATCACCAAACTTCACAAAACACCTTAAAACTTCTTATTTCCTACTCAAATTTTGATATGGCCTTACTAGCACTTTCTTTCACCAAAACACATAGTTTTACACCTTAAACAATCAAGAACATTCATCCACACAAGAAATGTTCTTTACACACAACTAAACCTTAAACTACACTACATCACAATATAGTGCATAATTTAAATTTCTGGGCACTTAGGCCCTTAAATTGCATGACTCTTATGCCCTTAAATTGCATAAACCTTAAACACTGAATTTCCCACATAATATTTGCCTTTGACCTGCAAATACATACAATAACACATATGTCTTTAATAACCTCTTTGAGGATAGTTTTCTAGCTCATTTACCATTGGATCCTTTGATAGTTTATTAAGCATTTTAAAGTTCAATTTCCTAAGACACATTAAACCACATTAAGTTAGGTTATTTACCTTTTTTCTTCAAGTTTTCTTTTCTTGTTTTCTTGGATTGAAGCTTAGCAAGGAACTTGATCACTTGTCAACATTCTATACATACACACATATAAGGGTAATGAGCTTTAAGATTCATACTTAAACTCATATATAAACCCTAAATTCACATAAGTGTTTTAAAACATAAAAATTGAAGTTTACCTTGGAATTGAATGAGAATTGGATTTAGTAGCAAGAGAGGACTCCACCTAGTCCTTTGAGGTTTGAAATGAACCTATGAAAGATAAAAAAACACACCAATAAATGGTGATTCTCGGCCATATACAAAATAAGAGGAAATGTAGATTTTCTTTGGTTTTTCTTACCTTGAAGCAAAGGAGAACAATGGGGTGTAAAAATATGAGTTCTTGATCCTTCAATGGTGAATCTCCATGGCACCAAAATGGAGCTTTTGAAGATTTGAAAAGACAAAGTTGTAGAGCTTGATCAAACTAAGATAATGGTGGTCTTGGAATTAATTTTGGAGCATGGAGCTAGGAGTTACAAGCATTCAAAGATGGAGAATGGTATATTGCTGTAGCAAAACCAGTTTGGAGAAGGGAGGAAAGGATGAAGACGGTGGGAAACAAGAGGGAAATGAGAAAGTGAGGTGAGAGGTTACTTTTGAAAGATATTTAAGTGTAAAGGTAAATAGTGAATTTACTTTATCAATTTCTTTCCCTTATTAAACTAGCTAAGTGTGGTGAGTCACACTTAAAAACCGGCCCCCTTAGTCAAATGGGATATTTTGTGGTCTTTGTTGACCAATTAAACAACTTATATTGACTTATGACTTAAACTAGTACTATTTGAGCACTATTCACAAATTAGTGCACATAATTGTGAAATTTTTGATTTCCCATTGATTTAGACTTACCAATGTGATACTAAGTAGTACACATGTTTATTAAAGAGTAATGATGGACATTTAGCCACTCAAAACCCCTTTCCAAGACAATTTTTCAAAAATGTGCTTTAAGGCTCCTTAAAGCACATTATGTGTTTAAACTTGTTATCAAGCTTGGTTTTATTTATTAATTGGTTTAACATGTTCATTAACGTGTAAATAAAGTCTTGGTAAGCCCTTTAGGCCTTAACCAAGGTCATCCCAAGCTTAGAGCACATTTTTGCTCTAACTGCCTTTATAGTATTTTATTATGTTTTCTATGGTTCAAATTGTTCACTAACATTTATAAGGCACTTTTTAGCCTTAATATACCATAGTTTAATATTTAAACAACATATAAAGGTTTGGGGTATTTCAATCTACCCCCCTTAAAAGAACTTTGTCCCCAAAGTTCATACTTCCCATGCATCTTATAAATTAGAACACGGGGATTACTTGTAAAACAATACTTCCATAACAAACATACTTTACATAACATCAGACTCAAGGTCCCGGTAACATAACATCATTTATACTCAAAGGTCTATAACATAACAACATAGGCAATGTATTTCAATACATGTCGTACATACATAACCGAAACGGCTCTACCCCCCTTAAAATAGGGGTACGCCCCGTACCCTATACATACAAAAACTAAGGAGTAAACAACGACGGGTACTTTGCCCTCATTTTATCTTCTAGCTCCCAAGTGGCCTCCTCGACTTCCTGGTTAGACCAGAGGACCTTCACCAGTCTTACAGACTTATGGCGAGTGTCTCGAGTCTTAGTGTCCAGAATCCGTACGGGAGTCTCCACTGATCGCATGGTCGGCTCTAAAGTTATCCTTTCGGGCTAGAGCACATGAGACGGATGAGATATATACTTCTTCAACTGAGACACATGAAATACATCACGTACCTTGCCCAGCTCAGCAGGAAAATCTAGCTTGTAAGCTACCGGGCCTATCCGCTCCGTCACAACATATGGCCCCACATACTTCGGGCTCAACTTGCCCTTCTGGCCAAAACGAAATACTCCCTTCATGGGGGAAACTCTAAGAAATACCTGGTTACCCACAGCGAACTCCAGGTCACGTCGTCGCACATCCGCGTATGATTTCTGCCTGTCCTGAGCTGCCTTCATGTTAGCTCGGATCCGGTGTACTTCTGCTTGTACTTGCTCCAGATATTCGGGTCCTATAATGACCGTCTCACTCGACTCATCCCAGCATAATGGCGTGCGGCATGGTCTACCGTACAAAGCCTGGAAAGGAGACATCTTGATCGAAGCATGGTAACTCTTGTTGTAGCTAAACTCGATCAAATGTAACTTATCAATCCAGCTGGTCTGAAAGTCAAGTGCACATGCATGTAACATATCCTCGAGCGTCTGGATGGTGCGCTCACTCTAACCATCTGTCTGAGGGTGGAACGCCGTACTCAACTTCAGTTCGGTACCAAGCGCTTCCCGTGTAGTTCTCCAGTACCTCGAGAGGAATCTGGTATCCCTATCAGACACGACAGTCTTTGGTACCCCATGGTGTCGTACAATCTCTCGGTCGAAGAGCTCTACTAGCTTTGCCACTTTCCAAGTGTCCTTCATCGGTATGAATCGGGCCACCTTGGTCAGTCGGTCAACAACGACCCATATCATGTTCAGACCTCCCCTTGTAGGCGGAAACCCTACTGCGAAGTCCATGAAAATGTCATGGAACTTCCACTCTGGCACTGGCATCTGCTGCACCATACCATCAGGCCGTCAGTGCTCAAACTTGACTTTCTGACAAGTGAGACACCTTACCACATAATCATTAACATCCTTTTTCATTCCAGTCCACCAAAAATACCATTTCATGCCCTTATACATCTTTGAAGCTCCGGGGTGAATCGAAGTAGTAGAACAATAGGATTTACTCAGTATGCGCTCCTTCAGCTCGGCGCTACTCCTCGGAATACACATTCGGCCTTTCAGCCTAATCAGGTCATCATCATGGAGTCGGAAATCATACTTCTGACCCTCGAATGTGCCATCAATAAGCTTCTGCCTGATCTCTTGCATGTACTGATCCGACATCTGAGCACTCCGCACCTCTTCAACCAAGCTAGAATGAGAGACTAGAAAATGGAGAGAGTTTGCTCGGCGACTCAATGCGTCAGCTACCACATTTGCTTTACCCTCTTTGTACTGTAGGTTGATATCGTAGTCGTTTGAGAACTCGACCCACCTTCTTTGTCTCATGTTCAACTCCTTCTGAGTCAAAAAGTACTTCAAACTCTTGTGGTCAGAATAAATTGTCACGTTTACCCCATACAAATGATGTCGCCATATCTTCAAGGCGAAGACAATGGCACCCAATTCTAAGTCGTGGGTAGGGTAGTTCTCTTCATGCTTCTTCAGCTGTTGGGAGGCGTAAGCCACGACCTTCCCATGTTGCATCAACACACAACCCATACCTCTTCTAGATGCGTCGCAGTAGACCTCAAAACCATCTGTACCGTCTGGTATTGTCAGGACTGGTGTAGAGGTAAGAGCATCCTTGAGACTCTGGAAGGAACTCTCACAGTCGTCTGTCCACTCGAATGGTGCATCCTTCTTCATTAAGGAAGTCATCGGCTTCGAGACACTGGAGAAGTCCTTCACAAACCTCCTATAGTATCCTGCCAGACCGAGGAAGCTCCGAATATCGGTAACCGTCTTCGGTCTTGGCCAGGTGCGCACTGCATCTATCTTGGCCGGATCAACAGCGATCCCAGCCTCGGAAATAACATGACCAAGGAATGAGACATGGCTCAACCAGAATTCACACTTAGAGAATTTTGCATACAACTGATTTTCTCTCAACGTTTGCAACACACTTCTCAGGTGGCTTTCATGCTCACCCTTCGATTTCAAATATACAAGAATATCGTCGATGAAGACTACCACTGACTTATCTAAATGATCTCGGAACAAGCAGTTCATTAATTCCATAAACTTGGCTGGTGCATTGGATAAACCGAACGGCATAACCGTGAACTCGTAGTGACCGTATTTGGTTCGGAATGCGGTCTTCTCAATGTCACCCTCTCGAATAGCAATCTGGTGGTAACCGGATCGTAAGTCGATCTTGGAGAATACTGATGCTCCTTCTAACTGGTCAAATAAATCATCAATGCGTGGTAAAGGATAACGGTTCTTCACCATAACTGCATTCAGCTCTCTGTAGTTGATGCAGAGGTGGAGGCTACCGTCCTTCTTCTTCACAAAGAGGACCGGCGCTCCCCATGGTGAAACGCTCGGGCGTATGAATACCTTGTCGAGTAGGTCTCTCAGCTGCTCCTTGAGCTCAGTCATCTTAGCTGGAGCCATACGGTAGGGCGCCTTCACTATTGGTCCGGTTCCCGGCACCAATTCAATTTCAAACTCCACTTCCCGTGCTGGTGGCATGCCCGACAGTTCCTTAGGAAAGACATCAGGAAACTCCGACACTACTAGCACATCTGGGCTAAACTTTGGATCTCTCTCTATGTCCTGTACATAGTAGAGGTACACATCACTCTTTCTTCACAACTCACGATACATAGACATAGTGGAGATAATCTGAGTCGAAGGCTCCCTGGGCCTCTGGTGGTATGAAATGGTAACCCCAGTCGGACTCCGAAGAAGCATTCGATGCTCGGCACATAGGATTCGACCATTGTACCGCTCTAACCAGTTCATCCCCACAATCACATCAAATCCAATTCCCTCGAACTCTATCATGTCGATCGGAAACTCTTCATCCTTGATTTGTACGGTAGCATCTCGGTGATAGCGGGTACACTTGATCCGCTCTTTCGACGGGAGAGTGACTAGGAAGTCAGGCATCTCTTCACCGTCTAACCCCAGCCTCCTCGCAAATGAAAGCGAGATAAATGTGTGTGAGGCTCCAGAGTCGAACAAGATCGATGCGTCCACGCCATTGACTGGAAAGGTACCGGTGAGGATAGTGCCGCTTCTGTCGACTTCTGTCTCATTACATACACCCAATATACCTCCCGTTCCGAGTGCACAACCTAATTCAGTTCACAAACTTATAAGTACACAGTAACAACACGGCTGACATACTCCAAAAAAACGTTGTTTTATTCATTAACATACTCCTTACACCACAAGCAGGTTTACATTGTCACATAGCTAATATATAGCATCCTTAACATAAAACTGGTTTCACCCATTACATGGTTACACAAGGCTTTAGAATTGCTGAAATGTCAAATTTAAACATCCGGGTTTCATGTGTGTGGCATTGATTACTGTCGAAGGTGTGGTATTCAGTTTGATCTTCTTGATACCGTGGTATAGCATCCTCGACTGCCCACCCATGATTAGTACATCTCTCGACTTCAGCACCAACTTCTTTGCGAGGTCAACACACTTTTGCTCGCCATACACAAATACTGCGGTATCACCTATGGACCAAGACACCACGGGTACTCCCTTACTCAGAGACTCGGGTGTTTCGTCCTTATCTTGGTGTAAACCCAATCGTCCACCTTTCTGGTAGAAGTTCACAATACATAAATCTGCCTTAACACTCGGAATTGGATCCGATTCAACTCGCTGAGCAATTCCCACGGCGTGGTTAACAACCGCTAGGAATTTCTCAGGTATCCTCGTTACCGTTGCTCCGACTTCCGCTCGTTTGCCCTGATATGTCTTGGTGTAAGGATTCCAGTCCTTACCCATGCACATCATCTTCAACTTCATCTTCGATCCACTCGGGTATTCGGGTGTGTAGAAACCTCCGGTGCTGCTCCCAGTTTGTCACATCATCGTATGATGTGGATTTGTGCTTCGGGTGTTTGGTATCGATTTAATAATATCATACCTAGCTGGATAACCTGACATTGCTCTATCAGGAATTCGGTGACGCTGATGGTGGTTTCTTCGGGGTTTGGTGTGGGAGGGATTGGATAACAAATATTGAAGGTTCCTAAGGTTTAGAAGTATCTAACTTAGGTAAATTATACTTTATACTTTAACTTTTTACTTATATAATTGTACATTTGGGATTGCTAACACTCATGCATGAAATGCGGTAAGCAGTCAATTACTTCACTCAGTGGTTTAAGTAGTACCTGGTCCAGTAGAGGGTCCAGCAGCCTCTGACCGGTCTAGCACATTTAGGGCGGCCTTGCCACCTCCCGACCCTTTCCCCTTCTGGGAGTTTGTGTTCCCCTGATCTGAGGGCGACTGATTAATCGCCTTCGGGCCTTTAGTGGTCACGGAAGCCTTACCCTTCCATTGCCCCATAGGCCTGAAACTTCTGCCGTTGGGGTTCTGGAAGCACTCGTAGTCACGATGCCCCATCTTCTTGCAGTAGCAACACTGCACATCATTTCCTTTGTAGTCCTTGCCGGGGTGGTCTCCGTAACACCACTTGCAGTAGTAGTGGCGCTCGGATCCAGAACCCGCGCTAGCTGTTATCACATTACACATTCAGTACACACTCACAACTTAACAATACACACCTTAACTTGATATTCGGAATTAAGTACTTACCCTTGGGCGGGTGAGAACGTATGGGCTTAGCCGCATAGGCGTAAGTGAGCTACAGTGGCTCCTCAGCCGTGGTGGTCTGGGCTTGGCCTTTGCCACCCTGGTGCTGGCCTTTTTAGGACTGGGGGTAAGGTTTCTTCTTCTTTCCTCCCCCATACCCTTGCGTGCTTTGGCCCTCGTTCCAAGCCTTGCGCTTGAGCGCACTCTCTTCGTCCCTCAGACGGACGGTGATCTCAACCTTCGCAGCGGCATGATAACACTCCTATTATTTAGGGTGTTAGTTATGCCCCGTAAACCAATCTCACATTCACATTCACACATCGTACATACTTATTCACATCACACTATAGTTTAATTACCTGCAAGGTAGTATATCCAGCTGGCCCCATCCCGTAGCGTAGGCGGTAGCTGAGTCCGTTGTAAAAATGGTTTACCAGAATCCAGTTCGAGTAACCCAGGTCTGGTAGCAGGTGGATAAGGTCGGTGAAGGCGGTATAGTACTAGTCTACCGACATCTTGTCCCCTTGTCTTAGACTGTCCAGCTCAAGGCGCTTAGCCTCTTATACATGCACCGGGTAGTACTTGGCTCGCAGCAGAGCCGTGTACTCCTTCCATTCAAAGGTAGGATCAGCAACTCTGCCTTCCCGCACAAGCTTCCACCAACTCCTTGCCGAATCCTTCAGATAGTAAGCGGCAAGACGAACCTTGGCTCCAGCACGCACATCCAAGGTCTCGTAGGTGGTCTCCAGCTCGGAGATATACGCCTCCAGCTGACCCGGGTCGGTCTCCCCGTGAAATGATGGTGGTCTCAAATCTGCCAATGCTTTGACCCAGTTGGTCTCGCGCGGCTATGGTTGCGGTTGTGGGCCTTGTTGGTCCGCACCACCCTGCTGCTGCTACCCTTGTTGCATCGCAGCCACCAACAGTGGGACCATCTGGGCTACGGCGGCTGCTACAGCGTCAGCCATAACTTGTGTCGTAGTGTTCTCCTCTGGGTCACCAATACCGTGCCCGCAGCCTCTACCACGTGGTCTACCTGCCATCTGATTTCGCACGAACATGTATTAGCATTGTGCTTACAAACTTAACGGTTCCAACGGTTGTAACTAGAGCCGATCATAATCAGGATAGCCCAACCGCCCAACCCGGCCCGGCCCGTAAATTAGACCAATGGACATGGGTAGAAAAAATAACTGGGCGAGTTTAGACAAAAAAAGTAGCCCGAATATTTTTTCAGGTCGGGTTATGGCTAAATATTTTGCCCAGTTGATGGTCCGGCCCGGCCCGAATGTCATAGTACATCTTACATTAGTATATGTTATTGTAAATATGTAAACAAAAGTAATAAAATACTTACAATAATACAGTAGTAGTTATTCAACTAAATGGACCTCATACACTTTGTCTTATAAAATTTATTTTGTGTCGTGCACACTCTTCAAAATCTATACTACGTATCTATACTTTAAGATCTATGTTACTAAATAGATAAATTTGAGTTAAAAGCGGGCTGGGCGGGCCGGGCTATGGCATGAGCATTTTTTTAGGTGGGCGGGTTGGGCTTAGGTGATTGGCCCGATTGGGCGGGTTTGGGCTAAACCCTTGGCCCTATTGGGCTGCAAATTTATGTCTAGCCCGGTCTGAACCCGGCCTGTCTGCCCAGTTGATCAGCTCTAGTTGTAACGCTTTTCCAACAATAAGGTAAATCCACACTTAGTTAGTGGTTAACCTTTCCTTAACTGTTCACTCAGGTAACTATGGTTAAATTTCCTAACTCGGTATGTTCCTAAGCTCGGTATTCCGGTCATCAGAGCGATACTTTGCTCTGATACCACTTTTGTAACACCCCTACTTTAAACTTAACGATAAACTGAAACTATAGAGGAAAATATATAACTTAAACGATAACTGAATGAGTTGGTGTTACACGCCGTTAGCCACCCACGTGGCTAACAAGGCAGAATACATACGTTTGTACCGGTCTGATGCACAGACTCCCGAGCATAGTACTAAACACCATAAATACAACCAACTATACCGAGTATCAATATTTACATCCATCACTGTACAACTGTCATTCTAAAATATATCACCACGGGAGCACAGGCGGATCCCGGGGCCAACACCCAAAAACTACCAAAAGTATTTCATATCACCTAGGATCTAGAGCCACTCTGCTTCCTCGATCCTCATCCTGCAAAATAAAATATGGTGCCCCAAAGGGGCTCAGCAACCGATGGCTTGTATGGCTAACGTACAGCCCGTCGGCTACCGGGATACACGCAACCATTTGTCATGATAACATGACATTGATTTTAACACACAACTTACATAACATAGCAAAAAGCATTGCATCACAACATTAACACATAACATAACAGGAACGGTTCTCTTTAGGAACTGAACCAAACATAGTTAGTCCACTTGGAGAGCCTATAGAATGATGTCAAACTCATGTTAAGCACGTTACATAACTCGTTACCGTCCTGTTAGATGAACGAATAACTTAACCCCAAGGTGCGTCGGATATAATGATCCAAGCACACCGTACATATAATTCCCCCTAGTCCGACGTGAGTCAGATAAATAGCCTTGGTTAAGCTTGAGGGTGGTTGAAGACCAAGAAGGAAAATAACCATAACATACAGAGAGAGATGAACCTGATACAGATATCGACCCCCATACTTACACGCGTGGCCGGAACGACCGGACTCCTTACTCCCCGTTTAACACTTGTTAGAAGTCCCATTGTTGGAACTTGACACATTAATTTACAAGTAGGTGTTTAGGTCCAGTTAGACACACGAGAGAGATGAGATATATTTTAACAACACAAAACACAACTAGTTCATACATAGCCGTAGTTAGGACGTTCCTTAAGTTGAAACGTTAAAACCGGGTACCGCTCTCTTACGTTCCTTAACAGGTATTCGAGGTTAACGGTACCGGTACACTCACGTCACAATAATAACAATGACTGTAAACTCATTTCATGATTTAAGTCTTACAAAGTCATAAACACATAGAAAACAAACAACACACAAACCGGTGTAAACCGGTAGCAAACAGACTGCAAGAAAACCATACCTTGGTCCTTGCTGCGTACGAGTTCAACCGAACGTAGTTCCTATACATGATTAATAATGTCGGTTAATTAACTTATTTAACTCTCGGTTTACTAAGTGTTTTACATGTTTACACAACAAGTTTTCACACTAAAACTTACACTTAATTTTTCTCATAATTCACACTAGGGTTTACTACATAAGTCACATTTCTTTTCTGTTTTTTTTAACAAGTATGGGCCGACCGACCCACCAACCGACCCAACCCCTGGGTCGGTCCGTTCCAGAAACATTTTGGTTCAGTGTTTTTAGCCCGACCGACCCACCGACCGATCCAACCCTCTGGGTCGGTCGATTCCAGAAACTTTCTCTATTGCCTTATTACAGTCCAACCGACCCAGCCACGGTCGGTCCCCTGGGTCGGTCGACTGCAGAAACTTCCCAAACATTGTCAAACTTTCTCCAAACTTCTCCTCAAGCCTCCTAATGTGTTTTAGCACCATTTAGCACACCTAAACCTTCATGTAACATCCACCACACTCATTTTCCAACTCACTTCTAAACTCCTCAAACACTTACTCATTTCCTTACAAAATTCCTAACACTTGTAATGTTTTTCCTTAAGTTTCTAAATGGTATACCATACCTAAAATCTCAACTTACCAAACTATTTCCTTATCACCACTACAACTCCTCCAGAAGCATTATTCCTCACTAAGACCTCCTTACACAAACTTCTCAAGACTTTTCCACAAGTTCATAATTAAACCTTCACTAGACATTACACTTCCATTATTCACCAAACTTTGTACAAGATTAAACCACACTCTTATCATTACTTTGGTATACCAAAAATCACTCCTTTAGACCCTAAATTTCCATGAACAATGCCTAAGTCATTCTAATGCTTATGAACACTTAAATTCCCTTTCTTTCACCATGTTAACACTTAATCTCTCCTAACACTTTCTTGATCACCAAACGTCACAAAACACCTTAAAACTTCTTGTTTCCTACTCAAATTTTGACATGGCCTTACTAGCACTTTCTTACACCAAAACACATAGTTTTACACCTTAAACAATCAAGAACATTCATCCACACAAGAAATGCTCTTTACACACAACTAAACCTTAAACTACACTACATCACAATATATGGATTTATGTAGTTTATTGTATTTAATTACCTCTATTAACTTTTTCACATGTCAACATCTAATATATGGTTTATAAAATAAAGTAGTTTCCTTAGTTTCAATTAAGTATATTAACTTCCGTATTATATAGTAAATATAAATGTAGATTAATTTTGATTCCGTGATTTAACCTAAGTTATTATTTGTTTCTTTTATATATAAATATATGTATATATTTTTTTCTCACTTAAAAGTTTATACCCAAAATACTTATTAACATTATGTAACAATGTTAGTTTATCCTTCTTATGTTATTCCCAACCTATAAAGTTCATTAATCAACTATACTTTAATTTTTGGTTACATTAAAAACCATATATTATAAGATAACTTATGAAAAATTCATAAACATAATTTATTTTGACCCATTTACTCTTGTCTAAAAATTCCCAAATTTAATATATAGTCTCTATGATAATTTAGACATATTAGAAAATTTTTATTTCATAAAAATATCTTTTATAATTATCTAAATAATTTCATACTACTCAGAACTTCCAAAAGTTATAACTTGCGTTTAAAAACTCATATTAATTTACATCAAAATAAACTAGAATTTATAAGGAATCTATGGTTAAAATTTCGTGTCAAAATACATTAAGGAAGGTCATTAAAAAAATCTAACAATTTATATTATTCTGGGTTTATTATTAACTTAAAACTTCTACGTTTTAATCTCGGCCGTCCGTTCCTCTTAACTACGATCGGACGGCCCTAAATTCTCGAGTTCTTCAGATTAAACCCCAAACACACCGATTGGAAATTCCTTGATTTCTCACAACCTACAGAACTAAATTCATTGATTCTTGTTCCATTAGTTTTGAAATTAAATTACGATTCCAGAGGTACCAATTTTACGATCTATGGTGCACAAAATCGAGAAAACGATTCTGGGTTCGAAGAAGCTAGGGTTCATGTTGTTTCGAGATGAATTCGACAAAATTCTCTCAATATAGTACGTAAAAGATTAAATTGATAGGTGGGTTTGACTGGTAATGCAATAGCGAATGACAAGAATGGAGCAATTTGATCGGAAACCTACCAGAGAAGCGCCGGTGAGGGAAATTCTAAATCGGTTTCCAGAAAAATGTTATTTCATGTGCAGTTCGAGTAGCCTACTTCACAGACCAACTCGCGCTAATTGAGAAGGATTCAATCCATGAAACCTACCAAATTTTAAAGTAGACATGTAACTCTAAACATTGGTGGAAGAATCATTGAAACGAAGAACTAAGGAGAAAGTTATGGATCCCAAAAGATCCGAGTTTACCACTTTGTTTCTGGAAAAATCCGGGCAGAAATTCCACCGTGATCGTGTAAGGAACTCTAGACGACTCTATCTTCCGCTCTATTGAGAATCATCCTTGGGTGTAAAAACAAAAGTTGGAGAGGGATTAAAGATCTACAAAATGAGCTATTGAACTCAAATTTTCATTGACGGATGAAGAAGTTATGATACAATGAAGTTTACCTGGTTAACTCGTTTTCTGGAAATTTTGGGTTATAGTTTTTCGAGGAGACAACTTGAGATCGATGTAGAATGAATTAGGTTGAGTATGAGTAATGTTTAGAAAAAGGGTTTGTAGTAGAAGAGAATGAAGAAAACGGTGTTCAAAATTACCAAGAGACGGCGGAGATAGGCAATGATCGGGTGAAGGCTGAGAAAACTTAGCCATTTTTTGTGGAAACTGGCAAGTCTGGCGTTGCACGAAAACCGAGGCGCGTGGATGAGTCAACAGGACTTGGACACGTCAGCTTTCTTCAAAATTTTGGCTCTAAACTTCATTTCATCATAACTTTGGCTAGGATGATCCGTTTTTAACGTTCTTATTATCAATCTTCTTCGTTTTCCATAACCTTTTTATTCGTATAGGTTTCATGGGTTGGTTTGACCATTCTCAAAAAGTCAACCCTAGCAAGGCTTAAGAAGCTTTAAGGTTTCTATGATTTTATATTGACTCTTATGATTCAAATCAATGCTCCAAATATTTCTAAAATCTTTATAATATACTTGGAGTGTCTCAAAAATTTTCCAAGATTTATTGAGTGATAAATCTTATTATTAAATTCATAATACTATGTAATAATGTAGTATTTAATAGTATTTTAAGGGTTTTAATAGAAGAAATCCCCTAAATTAATTTAAATTATTTTATGGGGTATTTCGCCTTGGGTCCGGACCAAGTCCCGGACCACCCCCAGAAATTGACCGTGAGTGTTTTAAAGGGGTCTGAACATGTGAGATTGATTGGTATTGGTTTTAGATGATGTTTAGGAGTTGTTTGGTGACTTATAAAGGTCCTAAGAAGTATAAACATGTGCTAGAAGTGAGTGAGAAGTAAGAGCTTAGATTGACAAGAGTAAAATCGAGATAACGGGATAACGGGGTAAGTACGGGAGTAGTAATTTTTTACGTACTGATAAGCCGCAGACTTATCATATTTTATGCACTAGATTTAGTATTATATTTATCAAAATAAAGTTATATTTATGTTATTTATGCTTATTATGTGTTAAAATATATTATTTGTACAGATTAATGTTTTTATGAGTTTTATGTGCAAGGAATGATTTTCTAGGCAAAAGTTCAGTTGAAGCCGGACTCCATGCCGGGTAGTTTCTGCACGGCAGTACAGAACAGAAAGAAGCCTTGCCGGATGTGATACCGGGTAAATGCTATCCGGCATGAGTGTAAAATCGCCTCGATTGACCATACGACAGCACATGTGATCCACGTGTTTTCCAACCGCTGCCGGGAGTGATGCCGGGTAATTCCTACCCGGCATAAGCACTGTTTCGCACGGACATCGACGGTTTCGACCGTTAACAGTTGGGCGCATTTAACACGTGTGCCGGCTATTGGGGACCCGGCACGATGCCCGGCATTGACACAATTAATGCTTATAAATAGGCCGAGGAAGGCTACAACTCAAAACACTTCAACACCCCTATACACTCCATTCACATCTCTATTTACGCCCCATTCCATTGTTGGTGTCCAAGGAAGTTTCTACAGTTCCATCCACGCGAAGAAGAAGAAGAAGATCCTGTCGGGTTAAGGCTATGACCATTCCCTTCTCCCCTTTGTATTCTCTTCTTGTAGTTGTGTGGATGGAGATGTAGAACTCCTTGCTTATTCTTGGTTAGGGATGAATTCCTTCTTGTAAACAATATGATTTCTTTAATATAATTTTCAAGTTTATTAAGAGTATGGTTCTTATTGAAAGAGAATAAGTTGATCTCTTTTTCTCTTCATGCAATTCTTACTTGTGGAAGACAAGTCCCAAGTAAGATAGGTTAGACTTCTTAATGGTCTTCCTACTCTCTTCTTATGATTTAAGGGTTAGTGGTAAGAGTGAGAATTAATCCATTTTCCCCCATTTCCTTGTTCATTTCGTGGCATGATATATGCTCGATTTGTTAATAGGGATGAGTCTTCTGTTTTCTACTCGGAAACTGGAGAGAATAATATGCAATATGGCTATGCCGGATGCACTGTCGGGTGGCCAATGTCCGGCATATTCAATGTCTTTGAATATGCCGTGCAAGTGGTATCCGGCAGGACACCCGGCACGTTCAGTTGTTGGTTAATTCGAAGGCCTGTGTTTATGTTGAGAGTTCATATTGATGCTTAGATGGTTTCACACCCTGGATCAAGGATAATTTCATTGTAATTACCACATAGTTTAGTTAGTTTTATTTAGATTAGAAAACATTTCAATTTCCCCCCTTGTCTTAGAATAGGTATTACCGGATTAGGACTAATTTTCTATAAGTCCCTTGGGTTCGATACTCTCGGTCGTAATATATTTACACTATACTCCGACCGGGTTTTATTTTGCTACCTGCAGTAGAGTTGTAGGATTAGTTTAGTATTTTATTCATTTTGTATATTTTTTATCTTACAATTTCTCTGTTAGCAAATTGGCGCCGTTGCCGGGGACTTGGAATTAGTCCAAGTCCTAAATTCGGTAAAACGCCCTATTCTTTATTCTTTGATTCTTTGATTCCTTGATTCTTTAATTTATTTTCGCACTTAGTTTGCAGATTTGAATGTGCTGTGCAAAGTGCCGGGCATCTGTCACCCGGCAAACCCGGAGGAAGTCCGATGCCGGACAGGATTTGCCCGGCATCATGTCCGGCATGTTCAAATTGTTTTCAAAATTTCATACGCTGTTGAGTTTAACAAATCTTAATGTATTCTTGTCTACTCCTTTCATTATTTTTCTCTTATATGAGTCCCTATACTATGTTTCTTTATTTTTGAATTTCGATTTTTGCGCATGCCGTGTATTGTGCCGGGTTTGCTACACACGGCATTAGTGGAGGAAGTCCTATGCCGGACGGGTTTGATCCGGCATGTCACCCGGCATGCTCAATTTCTCTGTTAGCACGTACCGTATGAACTTGGTATTAATAGCAATGTTTGAAACATTATAGGAGGATCGTATGTGAACCGAGCAATGTGGGATGACACGGTAAAAGTTAAACCAAGGTGTAAGGTATGATTTTCTCACATCCTGTATGCTACATTGGCTACTCTGATTTGTGTGCTTGTGTGCTTTGTGACCACCTAAACAAGATAAATGCACGAATCGGATTGGTCGCACTTCCTTATGCTTGTAATGTATTGTTCTTTGTTGGACTGTATATTGAATTGAAGTTTGTATAATTCATGAAATGTGTGACTGTGGATGAGGTGCTTGAATGTTTAATGTGTACTATAGTTCGACTCATAGTTGAGTCTTGTTGATTAGTGACTCGAAGAAAGAGTCATGTTGAGTGCACGAGGATAATTCTTGTAATCCTGTGTCACCCGGTTTTTTTGTTCCGGAATAAGGTATTTAATTGAAATATATGTTATGTACTTCTCACTTATGTATATTGTGCTTTCCGTGTGTCGGTTTCCCAACATTCTTTGTATGGTTCGCTCCGTTTATTAGGAGAGTCCATTGTTATAAACATATTGTTTTCTGCATTTCTTGACATCCCATGCGGGTAAGTTCTTTGCAGTTGAGGTATTTCCCTCTGGTATATTTTCTATTGGCATACTCCTCCTTCGTTATCTCATCCGGATTATGCCTCGTTGCATTGTTAGTAAATGGAGAACAGTATTAGCAGAATGAGAGGTGTTTGTATGTGCTTGGTTTTTACAATATGACACAGTATGTGACTGTTGTTTTTCATCGTGATATGTCTTGGTATATCTTGGTTCGTTGTGAGTTTGAGTAATCTCGAGTGGAATGTTGTTATGGAAATGGATGGAAATAAAGGATTGGTTTGGTATGGAACTTCATTGGAACTTTTATTGTCTCAGTACACCCGAAGCGGTGTGAGTGCTTATTAGTTGATTTTTAAACTTCGAGGCGAAGTTTCTTTTAAGGGGGATATGCTGAAATACCCCTAAATTAATTTAAATTAATTTAGGGGATTTCTTTTATTAAACCTTTAATAATATTATTAAGTATTAAATTATTATATGGAATGAGGAATATTAAATTATTATATGGAATTATGAATATTAAATTATTATATGGGGTTGTGAAATTTATTTAGGGGTTTTCTCCTAATTATTATATATATTATATAGTATTATGAATTTAATAATAAGATTTATAAGTCAATAAATCTTGGGAAAATTATTAAACACTCCAAATATTATAAAGATTTTAGGAAGTGTTGGAACATTGTTTTGAAATATAAAAGTCAATATAAAATTCTAGAAACCTTAAAGCTTATTAAGCCTTGCTAGAGTTGACTTTTTGAGAATGGTCAAACCAGGCCATGAAACCTATACCAATAAATAGGTTATGAAAAACCATGAAGATCGATAAAAAGAACGTCAAAAACGGATCATCCTAGCCAAAGTTATGTTAGATTGAAGTTTTGAATCAAAATTTTAAGAAGTGCCACGTGTCACTCTGTAGTAGGTCGCCCACACTTAGCCGATTTCCTTCCCTGATTTTCGTAACCGATTTCACTTCCTAGCCCTAACTTTAGACGGCTATAACTTTCACATTACTCAATATTTTTCCATGCCGCCTTCACCAATCTCTTCTCCTTAATTTCCTCTTTACAACCGTAACTCATACAAGCCCTAACTCATTCTACATCGACGGGAAAGTTGATCCAAAGTTGCCAGCTTTCGAGTTCGTAACCCAGATTCCAGTTTTCATTCGATTTCAGGTAAAGTTCGTCTTGCCATAACTTCCTCTTCTTTCAACCAAAATTCGATTTCTTTAGCTCGTTGTAAAGATCTCTAATCCCTCTACAATTTTCGTGTTTATGCCCAAGTCTGATTCGTAACCAGTTGGGAGATATAGAGGTCTAAAGTTTCGGTTTCAACAGCTCATAAAATAACACCGAAACAGAGAGGTAAACTCGTGTTTTGCGACTTCAATATCTTTCTGTATGGTGCGAGTTAGGTTTAGTTCTTGCTACCAATACGTAGATCTACATTTCTTCTTTCCAATGAGCCCTTACTCATAATCTAACTCGTTTTGTACTGATAGTTATAGATCCTCAAAGTTGGCATCATGAACTGTCTAAAGTTCGAGTCTTTCCCAGTTTTCCGAATCGGAATTCACGCAATTCGCACAATCCGGTGAGTCTCCGATCAAATTTCTCCGTTGTTGCTGCTCGTAGTTGTATTTCTGGCCTAACCCATGTTTTAATTGAATCAATTACGTGCCATATTAGGGGAATTCGTCGGATTTATTTTCGAATTGAGCTCTGCGACTGATAAACCCTAACCTTCGAATTCAAAATCGAAACTGGATGAACTCTGCATTATAATTGGGGAAATTAGTATCAATAGAACCGCAATTAAATTTCGGATTCAATGGAACAAGAATCACTCGATTTGGTTCTGTGGATTGTGAGAAATTGGTGAATTAGTACTCGAATCGAATTGGGGATTTGCTGAAGAACTGGGCGTTCAGTGTCCGTCCGATCGGGCTTAAAAGATTTGGACGGCCGAGATTAGATCGTGGGTTATAAAGATTGTTTAAGTTTTATAATATTTCAGAATTTAACCCTAACTTGTTGAATTTAGTTAATGGTCTTCCCGAATGTATTTTGACTTGAAATTTTAAACATAGATTCCTTATAAAATCTAGTTTATTTTGATGTAAATTAATATGGTTTTGGAGTTTTTAAACATAAGTTACGATTTTTGCAAGTTACGGGTTTTCTGGAATTATTTGGATAAATTAAAAAGATATTTTTATGAAATAAAAATTTTATAATATGTCTAAAATGTTATAGTTACTGTATATTAAGTTTGGGAATTTTTGGGCAACGGGAAAAGGTTTTAAAAATTGTGTTTGTGAGTTTTTCATAAGAATAACTTATAATATATAGTTTTTAATGTAACCAAAAATTAAAGTATAGTTGATTAATGAACTTTATAGGTTGGGGAAAATATAATAAGACTAATTAACATTTAATACAGTATGTTTATAAATATTTTGGGTATTAACTTTAAGTGAAGTAAAAATTGTTACATATATTTATATATATTTATATGAGAGAAATAAATAGAAACTTATATTAAATCAAGGAATTTAACTAAACTACATTTTATTTATTATATATAATATGGAAGCTAATATGTTTAACTAAAACTAAGGGAAATACTTTATTTTATAAACCATAAATCAGTTTTGGATATGTCTAAAAGATATTAGATATAATTAAATACAATAGAATTTCTTAAAGAATGTTCTGGATAAATCTTGATATATGTGGATATATATATATATATATATATGTATATAAATACAATAAAAATAGATAAAGGAAATAACATTCCTTGTGAGAAATGTAATAGGAAGGATATATATATATAATATATATATATATATATACGATAAATAAATAAATAAAAGGAATAAAATACCTTATAGAAAATATAATATGAAGGAATTAATGAGTTAAACTAAACCTCTACATGATACTAATAAAAGAATATTATATGAGGTGGTATTAATTTATGGTTATAGGTTGAGTTTTTAGTTATCTTTGAGTTCCTAAGATTTATATAAACCGTATTTAAACACATGTATTTATTTAGTCAATAACCACAATGTAAATTTATAATTTGGTTAAGAAATTAATAAGTTGAAATTTAGGAGTATTTGGAATTAGTTTACATAAAGTGCTACACAAATAGATCTTATTATATAATTAATAATAAAATGAATGAAATACTTTTACATTTAAATGTTCTTATTATATAAACAATAATAAAATAAATGAGTTACTTTTACATCTAAATGTGAAGAGGATAAATAAGTCTAGATTTAATTATTTCTTAATATTTATAGTATTGAGTAATAGCTTAATATTTTAAGATAAAATCATTAAAAAGGATTATGATATAAAACTATATTAAACTATGATTAGGAGATTAATCTAAATAATAATCCTTAAGTTTCTTGGAATTAGTTAAGCCATATAAAATACATTTAATACCAATGTTCAGGATGTGAGTTTATAATTAAGTAGTGTATTTAGTAGTTAGACTTTATAAGAAGGTTTATAAATAGAAATTAGATACTTAAAATCTTTAAACCTTTAATTAGATGAAACTGGGTTACGTAAGAGATTATATTGATTTACCTTGTTGACACTGGAAATATTAATGTGTCATTTGAATATAAGGTATGGGGATTTTTCAGAACAGATTATCTTGATACATAATTAACAATTTCACTTATGAATCAGAATTTAGTTCTTAGATAGATTTTACCTTATGTCGAGATATAATGTTTATCCTAAAATACAATAAAGGAAATTAATTTATTAAGTTATTCCTTTGAAACCTTTGGTCTTGTAAGTAATATAAATATATTTAAGACATAAGTTTATTAAAATTTAGTACAAGAGGATTATACATACTCTATGGAGAGAATGTGTGTAAAAATCAAATACTTGGGAAATTAAAATGTAAGTAAGGATACATAAAAAGGGTTATCTTAAAACACCTTATTATATAGGTAATAATTAAGCGAATAATATACTTTGTGGATACTAGATAAAAGAGTTGGAAGGGTTTGAGTTAATTAAATATAGTTGTTCCGGGATGAAGAGTAATTGAACATCTTAAGACAAGATAATTAAATGGCTATAATATTAAGTCATTCTAAAGTAAAGATAAAATAATTGAGTCTAGTAGTTGTCTCTAAATTCTAAGATCAATGAAGTTGTAATGAAATGCATCTACGACACTATGATTTCGATATACAGGTTGTAGGTCTTAATTAAGTTAAGGGGAAGACTTAATCATAAAGGATTATCTAGTAAATATTGATAAAATACCTAATCATTACCTTATGGAATAATAGTATAGTATTCTAGGATAAATCCATCATAGGTTATAATACGATTTGTCCTAAAGTAAGAATAAAGGTATTGAGCTTAAGGGTTATTATCGAGATTCTAAGACTAATTGAGTAATATAAATGCACTTAAGATATACAGGTATTAATGTGAGAACTACGGTTAAGTATTAGTAAAGTGGATAAGAGTGGAACAATTGATAAGTGTTAAAGGAATACATCCCTTGATCTTACACCCTTGGGCTATACAACATTCTAAAACAAGTCGAAGGCTATACTTAACAATTAAGCGAAGGGCTTACAAGATGATCGAGGTTTAGAAATAAGAGTGAGGAATCTATTTAAGTTTGACTTAGGGTATGAGTTATTGATGATAGATTACCTTTAATATTCTTCAGAGTACTGTTGATTGTTTACGCAAGTTGATTAGAACTGCTACAGCGTTACCCAGGTACGATTTCTCGTACTCAGCTTGTTGTGTTATGGACTTTATGGAATGTTTTGGAACACCAACTGATCTTGAATGGGTTTCAGAATGAGACTGTTGTGTGACTAACTGAGCTTGATGTGACTAACTGAGCCTGTATGTGAAACTTCCTTGGTTATTGGTTCCTCCTATCTAGTTGTTTCACTAGATATTAACTGCCTAGGGTTTACGCTTCTACACTCTGTAGGACTGAGTGTTTTGGTATTGCTCTGGTGCAGTTAATGATCTAGTGGGGTAACTGGGAATATAGGAAAATATCTGGTATTGGTAAATTCTTCCTTTGGACTATGGGTATTGTTTCATCCATGAGTCGAGTTTGATCAGCCTTATTTGGAATGGATTCTTTCTATTGGAAATTAATTGTTGAGGGTTTACGCCTCTGCACTCTGTAGGACTGAGTGTTTTGGTATTGCTCTTGTGCAGTTAATAATCTAATGGGAATATGGGAAAATGTTAATCTTGGTACTGAGTATGGATTCTTTTATTAAGTGGTGCACACACTTTTCACCGATGACCGAGAACGGGTCGGTGGCAGCGGAGGTCTGCTATACCTCGCCCTTTGTGGCAACTGACAGCGGAGGTCTGTTTACCTCGCCCTTTGTGGCAACTGACAGCGGAGGTCTGTTTACCTCGCCCTTGTGGCAACTGACTGGCGGTGGGGGCCATCTCTCCCAATTGGTTTATTCCACTCTTGAGTATATTTGGTCTATGGGAATCATCTTCTGAAATGGTGGAGACATAAACTGTCTACCACGGGTTATGGATATTAATGTCACTCCTAGTCCTTTGTGACTACTTAAGTCTTTCTCTTCTTAACCAGAATTGGTTCTAACATCAGCAATGGATGCTTACTAACTATGTGGTGTGACTGCTTAAGTGGATGACTTGGTTTGGAAGTTCTCTATCTTTATCTTTGTCTTGTTTTCCTTTCTCTTTAAACTTGATTGTTTTGAAGTGCTCTATCTCTGTTTTACTTTTAAGAGTTTGTTTTCATGTTACTGTTTATTTTGAAGAGTTATGTTTTATAAGTTTATTTTTGGAGAATTGTACCAGTTCCATTCCAGGGAACTGACCCGCCCCTTTCGGGGTGGGCTGCTTGGTTTCATCTTGCAGGTACGAATTGATTTACAGGTGGCCACGAAGAGAATGAGCGTTTGGGATGGGACTAGGTTTTGTGGAGAGTTAATGTGTTTAATTTCTATTATGTTGTGTTAAGTTTTTCTCGAGTTCAGACCGTAGCTTTTGTAGATTGTAATGGTTGTACTTGGTGAGGTTTGGTGCCGGGTGTTTGGAACCCGATGGTCTGTAATCGCCTTAGAGTTTTATTTCCGCTGTATTTATGGTTAATAGGGGCGTTACATCTATCTTTGTATTCTCACATTGTTTACAAGGATTGTAATTGTACATTTATAAGTTCCTGAGTGAGTTATAGTTTTGAACTCAGTATTTATTTTGGAACGTGTCCTTGACGGTCTAGGCTGTTGTATAGCCCGACATCCATTTTATTTATCATCATTGTGTTTCATGCGAGTTTTACTCGTCTGTGTTTGTGAATGTATTCATTCTAACAGTTGTTTGTAATGGTCGCTTCCGCGCGCACCATATTTTAGTCGATTCAACGGTTGTATATTTATTGTGGTATTTACCTTAAAGTTTAGGGCATCCGCTAGTGTACTAGCTTTGCCTTTATTATATATTAGATAATAGTGTACTTGTGTTCAACATCTTAATTTGGACATACGTGATTGTCATACCATTCAGTATTGTTGTACATATATTTTATATTTGGAGAGTAGTTCTCTCTTTTCCCCTTTTTACGGGAAATGACCGTAATCATTAAATAGTTTCTTCTAAATATTGCGAATTGTTAGTATAAACAGCTATTGAGCCTCTTAGGGTACCATATTTTCATTCGCCCATTCATTGGGTCTTCTTGCTTGTCATTAAGTCGACTTTTAATTTTCTCCATGTCGGGAGGTTTTTCCTTTAAAGGTTAGCGTACGTCAGTCATTCCTTTGCGGAGTTATGACTTGGTTCCATTAATTTTGTTAGTTAAACTGGGGTTTTACTCGTTAATTCATTCTGAATGGTTATTTATACTGATCTGGGTTTACATCTCTGACCTTCGTATAGAGTTGACTACTTCTTGTGTTCCTTCCACCACTTGACCTTCGTATGGAGTTGACTACTTCTTGAGTCCCATAACTCATTTATAGACTCGTAGTGTCTGTCATACATTCATGAAGTATTCTGTTGTCAATCTCCCTTCTTTTTAGTATTGGGGGTCTCCCGTGGGAATGTTTGGTTCCCTGGGTTTACTTCTCAATGGTATGGTTTCATGCATTTGATTCTAACGGGTGTTTGTTATAATATATTGTAGTGATACGGTTTGCGTTGTCGTAGCAGAAGATGGTTTTTCCCCTTTGTTATTGAGTATGTTGTTGATAATGGTTCGTTGATTCTTTTAAGAGAATCCATGAGTTCTCGTATTTGTGATTTTGTTGTTGTTTCTTGTTTAGTAATTTCTTTATTGAAGTTATTCGTATACTGGGTCTAACTATTGTTATTTCGAATCCATGTGCATGGTTTGGCGCCTGTTAGTTAATTAACATGTTATTCACCTTGCTTATGTATGTACCGTAGTTCTATTAACTTCATTATATTTCCTGGGTCATATCTTTTAGCGTAGAACCGGACTCCATGGCGAGGATGTGTATATCATACCTTTATGGAAGTCCTTATGGTAGTTTGCTTCTTGTTATTTGTTATGTTAATTTAGATATTGTTAACTTTGTAACATACATTGAAAGGTAATCAGAGGTGGTTTTTCCATCCTCCTGGGCTCATGCCCGGTCATCTTACTTAGGCTTGTGCCTTGTTTCATTGATTACACTTTGGTGTTTATATTATTTTGTAGGCGGTTTGCCATTGTTTAATTCACGTATTCATTCATCACTGACAGTCGTCGTATTCATTCATCACTGACAGTCGTCTTAATAGTAGATGACATGTCTTTTACATGTACACATAATTATCACTTTTACATGGCGGACGCCTATGGCGGTAGCCGCTCTTTACTTGAAACTTGTTCTATGATCAGTATGATCAATAGTAATACACATAGAACTTAATCTTGACTTTTGTTCGTTCATAATCATTCATGGCACTCCTTAGTAAAGGTAGTGCCCAAGGGTGGTAATTATTCATGTGTTCAACATAGATTCGCGTTTATTGTTGCGAATGGTATAGGTAGTGACCGTGTTACGGTATAATTTTTCTTTTCAATCATGGTCCTACTATGGACTGATACGTTTTACAACTTTTCTGATGTTCATGACATGTTGGCGTAAGCCGTTATGGTTTAGTATTTTATTGATCGTTGTTGGATCATACTTTTTTTTTTTTACATTTCACTATATATATATTGTATGGGACTCACAAGTATTCTTAACATTTTATTGTTAAATTCCTGCTAGCTGTTTGTAGCTAGAATACTACGGATCTGGTTTATTCTTAATGTAATTAATTGTGGCAACTTGTGCAGAGTCTCAGGAATCATCTGACCCTGATGTGATCAGCACCAGTGTCGAATTATCCCTCCACCCCAATTTGTGTTCAGCTTCCCTTGACCTGTACCGGATGAAGTTCCACCTCCCACGTCCATTTCAAGCCATTAAAGAATTTTATAAGTCTGTTATTGTAACACCCCAACCCGAAACTCCACAATCTGAACGATGATAGCTTCCAATTTTAACTGGATATGCAGCGGAATAAATACACAAAAACGGGTGGTGCTACAATGCCGTTAGTCACCCATGTGACTAACAAGGCTAACTCCAATACAATTCTGAGCCCTGAAAACAAACCGCTATACAATGAAATCTCAAAAGTAAAAGTACAATAACTTTGTAATAACACCAAGGGTAATAATCCCATGTCTTAATTCTACCCCACCTACACTCGGTCGGGTAATATCTTCTTTCTTTAGGTACCTGAAAGGAAATGGGGGACCCCGAAGGGCTTAACAAACAACTATGCTGGTATGAAGACCGTGCAGGCTGTAAGCTAGCAGGCAACACAAGCTATTTTGTCGAATACATGCAGTTCAATTTTTTTGTACAACAGTAAACACACAATGTGCATTATTCACGACAAGTAGTCATAGCAAGGACAATAATGTCACACACAACAAGACTCCAGAAGGTCTAGTTAGATGTTCAGTTACTGATTGGTAGTAGTCATGCCCACACAAGGGACCAACAATAGCACAAAGGTACGTGAGTATAAGGGAGGTATAGTGACCTCGTTAAACTCTATCTTCATAGTGTAAATTGATCGGGTATGATAAACCCTTAGACGAGATGGGACTCTCGTATGGGTATTTAGCCCAACGGGAGAACGTGTTGTTCTCCCACCACAAGTAAAAGCGGGTATTTAGCCTAAAGGGAGAATGTAGTATTCTCCTACCACAAGATATTACGGGTATTTAGCCCAACGGGAGAAACGTAGCCTTCCTCCCAACTTCAAGAATGTTCCGGTACTAACCCGGTGAGTGGACATAGAGTGAACCCAAAACTTCCGTCGCGACGTATATTTGAATAGGAGACGACCTGAGACAGGTACAGCTCCAATAGTTGCATGCATGGCCAGACACATCTGGGCTCTCGCTTCTCGTAGCATAGAATATGTTAGGTGTCACACAAGGACGTTAAACCAGCATACTGTTGTGTATTGTCAGTTATCGCGTTTAGGGATAACGATGTTTATTTATAAGGGAAGTTAGTGAGAAACTTGAGTACAAGTTCTCTGTATAACAACACATAGGTATTTAATCCACTGGTAATGTAGTGTTGTATGCGTGGCACATACACGTTATAGTCAGAAACATTGATAAGCCGTAGACTTATCATATTTTATAAACTAGATTTGTAGTATTATTAGTTAAAATAAGGTTAGAATAGTTAGTATTTGCATTAATTTATATAAGAAGTCAATTTATATGTTCAGACTAATGCTCTTGGTGTTTTTCATGCAAGGAGCAAGTTTTTCATCAAAAACCGGACCTTGCCGGATATGAAGCCGGATCTCTCATGCACGGCACAAGTACACAGCAGAAATGGGACGTCGCCGGACATGGTGTCGGGTATGTTGTATCCGGCATAAGCAAAAGGCGCCTGTCTACCAATAGATGTCGGTTTTTACCGTTATCCAAACATTAGATCGGGTATGATGCCGGATGGAATATGTCCGGCATAAGTGACTTTTCGCGCCAGGGCGGTTTCGACCGTTACGGAAATAGCACGTGTTTAATCCCGATGCCGGATGACTTAGACCCGGCATGAGACCCGGCAGCCGAAGAACTTTTGTCTATAAAAGGCGCAAGAGGCTGAACATTTTGGGTGTTCATTTCCACCATATTTCCACACACTTACTCCACAGAATAGACTACTTTCGACTGAAGAACTGCTGCACAACCATTCAAGAGGAGAAGAAGAAGATTTGGAAGAAGATTTAGAGGGGAAGGCTATGTCAAAACTCTCCCTTCTTCTTGTATTTCCTTCTTCAATTCATGGGTGATTGAGTAGTAGTTCCTTCTGTTCTTGGTTGGGATGAAACTCTTCTTGTAAACAATATGATTTCTTTAATATAATTTTCAAGTTTATTAAGAGTAAGGTTCTTATTGAAAGAGAATAGGTTGATCTCTTTTTCTCTTCATGCAATTCTTACTTGTGGAAGACAAGTCCCAAGTAAGATAGGTTAGACTCTCTTAATGGTCTTCCTACTCTCTTCTTATGAATTAAGGGTTAGTGTAAGAGTGAGAATTAATCCATTTTCCCCCATTTCCTTGTTCATTTCGCGGCATGATATATGCTCGATTTGTTAATAGGGATGAGTCTTCTGTTTTCTACCGGAAACTGGAGAAAGAATATGCATTATGACTATGCCGGACGCACTGCCGGGTGGCCAATGTCCGGCATATTCAATGTCTTTGAATATGCCGTGCAAGTGGTATCCGGCAGGACACCCGGCGTGTTCAGTTGTTGGTTAATTCGAAGGCTTGTGTTTATGTTTAGAGTTCATATTGATGCTTAGATGGTTTCACACCCTGGATCAAGGATAATTTCATTGTAATTACCACTTAGTTTAGTTAGTTTTGATTAGGATTAGAAAACATTTCAATTTCCCCCCTTGTCTTAGAATAGGTTTTCCGGATTAGGACTAATTTTCTATAAGTCCCTTGGGTTCGATACTCTCGGTCAATATATTTACACTATACTCCGACCGGGTTTTATTTTGCTACCCGTAGTAGAGTTGTAGGTTAGTTATTATTTTATTCTTTTTATGTATATAGTTTTCCTACAATTTTCAGTTAGCAAATTGGCGCCGTTGCCGGGGACTTGGAATTAGTCCAAGTCCTTAAATTCGGTAAAACGCCCTATTCTTTATTTGTTTGATTCTTTGATTCTTTAATTTATTTTCACCCTTAGTTTTGTAGACTTGAATGTGCCGTGCGGGGTGCCGGGCGTCTGTCACCCGGCAAACTCGGAGGAAGTCTGATGCCGGATACGTTTTACCCGGCATTGCGTCCGGCATGTTCAAAGTTTTTCAAAATTCTTACAGTATTGAGTTCTTGGCAATTTAAATTTGTTCTTGCTTACTCCCATTCGTTATTTCTCTCTCCTAAGAGTCCTTATACTATATTCTTTAATTTAAATTTCGAGTTTGAACTTGCCGTGTATTGTGCCGGGTTTCTACATCCGGCATTTTGGAGGAAGTCCTATGCCGGACGGGTTTTATCCGGCATGTCACCCGGCATGCTCAATTTCTCTGAATATTTTTGTCGCAAATTGTAGGGACAATTAGGAGTAATCTCCTTCAATCTCTTATTTACTCTTACATTTATTTTGATTATCCTTTACTGTATCTTTTAATTAAGTTATGTTCGATTTTTGGTCACGCCGGGCAACATGCCGGTTTGTACACCCGGCACAGTGGAGGAAGTCCACTGCCGGGTAGGAGTCACCCGGCCCGCTGTCCGGCATAACCAAAAATTTGTTCATTCGTGTATTTTCATAATTTTAATTATGTAATTATATTATTTATTTTATTTTTACGAATATTATAACATTTTCTTTTGCTCCTCCTGAATTATCCAAGTGAATGCTTCTTCGGTCAACGAATTCTCCTGAAAATTTAGCCAACTTTGATCCGGAGATCGAGAGAACCCTGCTTCAAACTTTAAGGCAGCGACAAACCCTACAAGAAGCAGATCCTACACCAATGGCAGCACCTACCGTCCGAAATATAAACCGGCCTTCTAACCAAGGCCAAAAGCCCGCAATCGACCTCCCTCTCCTTCCACAAAACGAATACGATGAATGGCAAAAACTTAAGCCATATCATCAAATACGATGCATAAAGGAATTGGGTATGTTCGATGGTACAAACCCGGACGATGCCTTGCTCCACATCACCAAATTCTTGCAACACACAAACAGCCTAACTCCACAAATAATGTCCTCCAATACGCCAGACTTGCTCTCTTCCCCCATAGCCTTACGGGGAACGCCAGCAAGTGGTACCACAGTCTAACCCCCAGTACCATCACCACATGGGAGGACATGGCAACCAAATTTTATGACAAATTCATGCCCCCTAGTCGCACCCTGGAGATGATCGCCGACATTTACAACTTCAGACAACCTAGCTCGGAGAACATCTGTGAGACTTGGGACAGATTCAAAGGGTTGCTTCGCACATGTCCACACCACGGCCTCACCAAGGAGCAACTATCTCAGTTGTTTTACAAAGGATTGGTCAATCAAAGCAAGACGATGATCTTATCCTCCCTTGGTGCAGATATATTAAAGAAGCCTGGAGATCAATTCCTTAGTGGGGTTGAATCTCTTTGCGAAGAGATTAGGGAATGGGCCACCGGTGGAACAAGGGGCAGTACCGCTGGTCTATATCAGGTGGATGAGGGTGACTCCAAATTGGCCAAATTATTGCAAAGTCATGAGCAGTTGTTGGAGAGCAATGCTCAAACGTCCACAAGGTTAGCGCTCTACAGAAAGTGGTGGAGCAAATAGCGATGAATCAACTTCCTCAACAGGCGAACGTGGTTAGTGCACGACCACACGCTCCAAGCCCTGACATGCCCAACTTTCAGAATGTTGAGGAAGTCAATTATGTGAGTAACCAAGGGTATCGGCAGCCATGGCAACAGGGGAACCAACCCCCTCAACACTTCCAGAACAAGCCGGCTACCAGGGAGGTCCAAGACAATTCAGACCATCCCATCCTGCATCATCATCAGAGGCTGAAATGGCTGAACTTCGTGACATGATGTCAGCCCTGATGAACAAGACCCAGGATACTCAAACGAGATCTCGACCATTCGCAAGGAGCACAAATCGTTGCAGTTGCAATTACAGCAACTTTTGACGCAACCAAGACAGCAAGGTCAACTCCCGTCCCAAACGCAAACAAATCCACGGGAGCATGCGAATTCGGTCACTATCCTGCCAAGGATCTCAAATGATGCCAAATAGCCTAAAAGGCTAAGTGTAGGGCGTTCCTCCTCACGCCTTCACTAATCAACCAGGGGAGCCTTTCCCAATTTAATTTTTCTCCTTTAATTTTATGTTATTGTTTTTAAATTGCTTTCATTATGTTGTTTCAAGTTTTTTAAAAAAAAAGAGTTTTACTTATTCGTTTTCTTTCGAACACTGGGGACAGTGTTCCTGCCAAGTGTAGGGCAGGGACCCCCCTTAAAAAAATAAGTTTTTTTTATAAAATGCATAAGTTTTGCGTTTTATTCAATGTTTTACTAAACTTTTTGCATGTTTTTGATTGAGATAAGATTAGGAATGACTAAAAGCTTGTTCTCTCAAGAGGTAAGCTCTATATGACTTATAGATTCCTGTTTTTAACTTTTTGATTCTCTTTATTAACATGAGTACATGATCTTTCTCCTAATTCTTTCCTTTATGTACTTATGGGTGTTATTCTTTTCTTTCCAAATTGTGAAAAATCTTTTGGGTGAAAATCTTAAAAAGGGTTTTTGTGAAAGAAAAGAAGAAAAGAAAAAAGAAAGAAAAAATCTTCTTCCAAAGGAAAAGCATTATATTCCTAGAGGTTGCAAAAGTGCCTCTGAATAAAAGCAAGAAAAGAGTTTTTCCTTTTATTTTTCTCCTAAATTCCCCGTTCTTCAATGCAAAAAAGATCATGGTTGATTCAGAAACTCTTGCAAAATAGGGCTGATTCATAAACCATTGATGAGAGTCTTGGCCACATTCAGAAACTCTTGAAAAATAGAGCTGAATGATGGAAACCGGAAAAAGGAGAGATTACAAATCCCTTATGCAAAATAGCCCAAAAGTTTTTGATCGGTTTTGAAATTCCTTGTTTTATACCCATTAGTATGTTTCGATAGAATAAGGTAGATAAGTGATACTTATGAATTAGAGTCACATAGTTGGAAATATTTATCTACATTTCATTCTAGAGTTTATCTGTTTTGTGCATAAGTAATTACTCCTTTCTAATCTTGTTTTGCTCGAGGACTAGCAAAAGGTAAGTGTAGGGCCTTGATAAGCCGTAGACTTATCATATTTTATAAGCTAGATTTGTAGTATTATTAGTTAAAATAAGGTTAGAATAGTTAGTATTTGCATTAATTTATATAAGAAGTCAATTTATATGTTCAGACTAATGCTCTTGGTGTTTTTCATGCAAGGAGCAAGTTTTTCATCAAAAACCGGACCTTGCCGGATATGAAGCCGGATCTCTCATGCACGGCACAAGTACAACAGCAGAAATGGGACGTCGCCGGACATGGTGCCGGGTATGTTGTATCCGGCATAAGCAAAAGACGCGCCTGTCTACCAATAGATGTCGGTTGTTTACCGTTATCCAAACATTAGATGCCGGGTATGATGCCGGATGGAATATGTCCGGCATAAGTGACTTTTCGCGCCAGGGCGGTTTTCGACCATTACGGAAATAGCACGTGTTTAATCCCGATGCCGGATGACTTAGACCCGGCATGAGACCCGGCAGCCGAAGAACTTTTGTCTATAAAAGGTGCAAGAGGCTGAACATTTTGGGTGTTCATTTCACCATATTTCCACACACTTACTCCACAGAATAGACATACTTTCGACTGAAGAACTGCTGCACAACCATTCAAGAGGAGAAGAAGAAGATTTGGAAGAAGATTTAGAGGGTGAAGGCTATGTCAAAACTCTCCCTCTTCTTGTATTTCCTTCTTCAATTCATGGGTGATTGAGTAGTAGTTCCTCTGTTCTTGGTTGGGATGAAACTCTTCTTGTAAACAATATGATTTCTTTAATATAATTTTCAAGTTTATTAAGAGTAAGGTTCTTATTGAAAGAGAATAGGTTGATCTCTTTTTCTCTTCATGCAATTCTTACTTGTGGAAGACAAGTCCCAAGTAAGATAGGTTAGACTCTCTTAATGGTCTTCCTACTCTCTTCTTATGAATTAAGGGTTAGTGATAAGAGTGAGAATTAATCCATTTTCCCCCATTTCCTTGTTCATTTCGCGGCATGATATATGCTCGATTTGTTAATAGGGATGAGTCTTCTGTTTTCTACCCGGAAACTGGAGAAAGATATGCATTATGACTATGCCGGACGCACTGCCGGTGGCCAATGTCCGCATATTCAATGTCTTTGAATATGCCGTGCAAGTGGTATCCGGCAGGACACCCGGCGTGTTCAGTTGTTGGTTAATTCGAAGGCCTGTGTTTATGTTTAGAGTTCATATTGATGCTTAGATGGTTTCACACCCTGGATCAAGGATAATTTCATTGTAATTAACCGCTTAGTTAGTTAGTTTTGATTAGGATTAGAAAACATTTCAATTTCCCCCCTTGTCTTAGAATAGGCTTTTGCCCGGATTAGGACTGATTTTCTATAAGTCCCTTGGGTTCGATACTCTCGGTCATAATATATTTACACTATACTCCGACCGGGTTTTATTTTGCTACCCGTAGTAGAGTTGTAGGTCTAGTTTTATTTTATTCTTTTTATGTATATAGTTTTCCTACAATTTTCAGTTAGCAAATTGGCGCCGTTGCCGGGGACTTGGAATTAGTCCAAGTCCTTAAATTCGGTAAAACGCCTATTCTTTATTTGTTTGATTCTTTGATTCTTTGATTCTTTAATTTATTTTCACCCTTAGTTTTGCAGACTTGAATGTGCCGTGCGGGTGCCGGGCGTCTGTCACCCGGCAAACTCGGAGGAAGTCTGATGCCGGATACGTTTTACCCGGCATTGCGTCCGGCATGTTCAAAGTTTTTCAAAATTCTTACAGTATTGAGTTCTTGGCAATTTAAATTTGTCCTTGCTTACTCCCATTCGTTATTTCTCTCTCCTAAGAGTCCTATACTATAATTCTTTAATTTAATTTCGAGTTTGAACTTGCCGTGTATTGTGCCGGGTTCCTACATCCGGCATTTTGGAGGAAGTCCTATGCCGGACGGTTTTTATCCGGCATGTCACCCGGCATGCTCAATTTCTCTCTGATATTTTTGTCGCAAATTGTAGGGACAATTAGGAGTAATCTCCTTCAATCTCTTATTTACTCTTACATTTATTTTGATTATCCTTTACTGTATCTTTTAATTAAGTTATGTTCGATTTTTGGTCACGCCGGGCAACATGCCGGTTTGTACACACCCGGCACTAGTGGAGGAAGTCCACTGCCGGTAGGAGTCACCCGGCCCGCTGTCCGGCATAACCAAAAATTTGTTCATTCGTGTATTTTCATAATTTTAATTATGTAATTATATTATTTATTTTTTTTTACGAAATATTATAACATTTTCTTTTGCTCCTCCTGAAGTTATCCAAGTGAATGCTTCTTCGGTCAACGAATTCTCCTGAAAATTAAGCCAACTTTGATCCGGAGATTCGAGAACCCTGCTTCAAACTTTAAGGCAGCGACAAACCCTACAAGAAGCAGATCCTACACCAATGGCAGCACCTACCGTCCGAAATATAAACCGGCCTTCTAACCAAGGCCAAAAGCCCGCAATCGACCTCCCTCTCCTTCCACAAAACGAATACGATGAATGGCAAAAACTTAAGCCATATCATCAAATACGATGCATAAAGGAATTGGGTATGTTCGATGGTTCAAACCCGGACGATGCCTTGCTCCACATCACCAAATTCTTGCAACACACAAACAGCCTAACTTCCACAAATAATGTCCTCCAATACGCCAGACTTGCTCTCTTCCCCCATAGTCTTACGGGGAACGCCAGCAAGTGGTACCACAGTCTAACCCCCAGTACCATCACCACATGGGAGGACATGGCAACAAATTTTATGACAAGTTCATGCCCCCTAGTCGCACCCTGGAGATGATCGCCGACATTTACAACTTCAGACAACCTAGCTCGGAGAACATCTGTGAGACTTGGGACAGATTCAAAGGGTTGCTTCGCACATGTCCACACCACGGCCTCACCAAGGAGCAACTATCTCAGTTGTTTACAAAGGATTGGTCAATCAAAGCAAGACGATGATCTTATCCTCCCTTGGTGCAGATATATTAAAGAAGCCTGGAGATCAATTCCTTAGTGGGGTTGAATCTTTTGCGAAGAGATTAGGGAATGGGCCACCGGTGGAACAAACCGCTGGTCTATATCAGGTGGATGAGGGTGACTCCAAATTGGCCAAAATTATTGCAAAGTCATGAGCAGTTGTTGGAGAGCAATGCTCAAACGTCCACAAAGGTTAGCGCTCTACAGAAAGTGGTGGAGCAAATAGCGATGAATCAACTTCCTCAACAGGCGAACGTGGTTAGTGCACGACCACACGCTCCAAGCCCTGACATGCCCAACTTTCAGAATGTTGAGGAAGTCAATTATGTGAGTAACCAAGGGTATCGGCAGCCATGGCAACAGGGGAACCAACCCCCTCACACTTCCAGAACCAAGCCGGCTACCAGGGAGGTCCAAGACAATTCAGACCATCCCATCCTGCATCATCATCAGAGGCTGAAATGGCTGAACTTCGTGACATGATGTCAGCCCTGATGAACAAGACCCAGGATACTCAAAATGAGATCTCGACCATTCGCAAGGAGCACAAAAATCGTTGCAGTTGCAATTACAGCAACTTCTGACGCAACCAAGACAGCAAGGTCAACTCCCGTCCCAAACGCAAACAAATCCACGGGAGCATGCGAATTCGGTCACTATCCTGCCAAGGATCTCAAATGATGCCAAATAGCCTAAAAGGCTAAGTGTAGGGCAGTTCCTCCTCACGCCTTCACTAATCAACCAGGGGAGCCTTTCCTCCAATTTAATTTTTCTCCTTTAATTTTATGTTATTGTTTTTAAATTGCTTTCCTTATAGTTGTTTCAAGTTTCTTTTTTTTTTTTAAAAAAAGAGTTTTACTTATTCGTTTTCTTTCGAACACTGGGGACAGTGTTCCTGCCAAGTGTAGGGCAGGGACCCCCTTAAAAAAATAAGTTTTTTATAAAATGCATAAGTTTTGCGTTTTATTCAATGTCTTACTAAACTTTTTGCATGTTTTTGATTGAGATAAGATTAGGAATGACTAAAAGCTTGTTCTCTCAAGAGGTAAGCTCTATAATGACTTATAGATTCCTGTTTTTAACTTTTTGATTCTCTTTATTAACATGAGTACATGATCTTTCTCCTAATTCTTTCCTTTATGTACTTATGGGTGTTATTCTTTTCTTTCCAAATTGTGAAAAATCTTTTGGGTGAAAATCTTAAAAGGGTTTTTGTGAAAGAAAGAAGAAGAAAAGAAAAAAAGAAAGAAAAAATCTTCTTCCAAAGGAAAAGCATATATTCCTAGAGGTTGCAAAAAGTGCCTCTGAATAAAAAGCAAGAAAAGAGAGTTTTTCCTTTTATTTTTCTCCTAAATTCCCCGTTCTTCAATGCAAAAAAGATCATGGTTGATTCAGAAACTCTTGCAAAATAGGGCTGATTCATAAAACCATTGATGAGAGTCTTGGCCACATTCAGAAACTCTTGAAAAATAGAGCTGAATGATGGAAACCGGAAAAAGGAGAGATTACAAATCCCTTATGCAAAATAGCCCAAAAGTTTTTGATCGGTTTTGAAATTCCTTGTTTTATACCCATTAGTATGTTTCGATAGAATAAGGTAGATAAGTGATACTTATGAATTAGAGTCACATAGTTGGAAATATTTATCTACATTTCATTCTAGAGTTTATCTGTTTTGTGCATAAGTAATTACTCCTTTCTAATCTTGTTTTGCTCGAGGACTAGCAAAAGGTAAGTGTAGGGCCTTGATAAGCCGTAGACTTATCATATTTTATAAGCTAGATTTGTAGTATTATTAGTTAAAATAAGGTTAGAATAGTTAGTATTTGCATTAATTTATATAAGAAGTCAATTTATATGTTCAGACTAATGCTCTTGGTGTTTTTCATGCAAGGAGCAAGTTTTTCATCAAAAACCGTACCTTGCCGGATATAAGCCGGATCTCTCATGCACGGCACAAGTACACAGCAGAAATGGGACGTCGCCGGACATGGTGCCGGGTATGTTGTATCCGGCATAAGCAAAAGACGCGTCTGTCTACCAATAGATGTCGGTTGTTTACCGTTATCCAAACATTAGATGCCGGTATGATGCCGGATGGAATATGTCCGGCATAAGTGACTTTTCGCGCCAGGGCGGTTTCGACCGTTACGGAAATAGCACGTGTTTAAATCCCGATGCCGGATGACTTAGACCCGGCATGAGACCCGGCAGCCGAAGAACTTTTGTCTATAAAAGGCGCAAGAGGCTGAACATTTTGGGTGTTCATTTCACCATATTTCCACACACTTACTCCACAGAATAGACATACTTTCGACTGACTGAACTACTGCACAACCATTCAAGAGGAGAAGAAGAAGATTTGGAAGAAGATTTAGAGGGTGAAGGCTATGTCAAAAACTCTCCCTTCTTCTTGTATTTCCTTCTTCAATTCATGGGTGATTGAGTAGTAGTTCCTTCTGTTCTTGGTTGGGATGAAACTCTTCTTGTAAACAATATGATTTCTTTAATATAATTTTCAAGTTTATTAAGAGTAAGGTTCTTATTGAAAGAGAATAGGTTGAACTCTTTTTCTCTTCATGCAATTCTTACTTGTGGAAGACAAGTCCCAAGTAAGATAGGTTAGACTCTCTTAATGGTCTTCCTACTCTCTTCTTATGAATTAAGGGTTAGTGGTAAGAGTGAGAATTAATCCATTTTCCCCCATTTCCTTGTTCATTTCGCGGCATGATATATGCTCGATTTGTTAATAGGGATGAGTCTTCTGTTTTCTACCCGGAAACTGGAGAAAGAATATGCATTATGACTATGCCGGACGCACTGCCGGGTGGCCAATGTCCGGCATATTCAATGTCTTTGAATATGCCGTGCAAGTGGTATCCGGCAGGACACCCGGCGTGTTCAGTTGTTGGTTAATTCGAAGGCCTGTGTTTATGTTTAGAGTTCATATTGATGCTTAGATGGTTTCACCCTGGATCAAGGATAATTTCATTGTAATTACCGCTTAGTTTAGTTAGTTTTGATTAGGATTAGAAAACATTTCAATTTCCCCCCTTGTCTTAGAATAGGCTTTTGCCCGGATTAGGACTGATTTTCTATAAGTCCCTTGGGTTCGATACTCTCGGTCGTAATATATTTACACTATACTCCGACCGGGTTTTATTTTGCTACCCGTAGTAGAGTTGTAGGTCTAGTTATTATTTTATTCTTTTTATGTATATAGTTTTCCTACAATTTTTCAGTTAGCAAACATTCACGCACATAAAACAACACAACACAACGCATATCGTTCGCGCACATTAAATAACACAATAGTGCATATCATTCATGCACATAAAATAACACAACAGTGTACAGAGCAGTACAACATTTTACATGTAATTATCTTGGTCGTTAATTCACACAATAGGTAGCACACAAACTGGTATAATCTGATAGCAAACAGGCTGCAAGAATCCCATACCGTTCACCGTAGTTTGTACTCGATTAATTCTCGGTCAACGCCTGGTCAACAAGGTCCTAGAATAGGATTAACTAAGAGTGTTAATTTATGTTACTCTCGTATATGATTTTTACTGTAACGTAAAGTGATTTCGAAATCCCTCGTCATTTTATGTGAGGTTAATTTACCATAGTAATTATTCCTTTAATTTCTTAACTTTACTTATAAGTAAGGAATTATTATATACCTTAAATCTTATAGTCTTTATTTATAAGACTATTATTTCATGGTAGTATACTTTTATTTATTCCCATGATTTTAAGTATGCCACATTGACTATTCTCCGTAGTTTATTTAATCCCCTTGGATATATTTTTATATTATATATTTATACATGTATGTATACAAGTATTGTTTTATATGACATGTTATATTTATCCAAATGACAAAACAACTTATAAATCCGTCAATGACATTTATTGGTCACGTTTACTCAATTCTCCTCATAACTTTAAATATAATATACTATAATCCCAAATATTGTTTGGTGGTTATATACTCTCATTATTCATGTGAGGTTTTAACATAACGCTTAGTTAATTTCCTTAACCTCCTAACCTTATTATAATCAAGGTTTTGTTCATATATTTTAAAATATGTAGTATTAAATTATAAGACTTATATTGAGTGGCAATTCCTTTAAATTACCTTATGATTTTATGTACATCTTATTATATTATTTTCTTTGATTTACTTTAAAATCCTTTGAGGTATTTATTTACACATGTAATATTATATAATACATGTTTATATTTGTCTAAGTAATATTTCAACTTAATAAATTCCTTATATTCAGATAGTCACTCAAGGACTTAGGAATTTCTAAAACTTCTAATAATTACAAACTAACCCCAAATAATATTATTTCTTTACAAATAAATTACTTATACCTTTATAACATATAGTTTTAATTTCATAATTCCTTAAATCACAATTTCTTTTCTAATCCCACCAAATATCCACATAGGACTTAATAACATTTTTAATTCCAATGAACACCCTTATATTCTCGGTTATTACAATATAACCCCAAATAATTTTAAACTTTACATTATACTCCAAAATACATTATATTACTTAGTTTTATTTTCTTAATTAATTGTAACACCCCTACCGCTAATTCCTTACTTACCGTCTAATTGTCCCATTACTCCTACTACTCGTAGCGGAAATATTACTACTACGGCGGGTGATACAACGCCGCTAACCGCCCATACGGCTAGCAAGGCTTACACTACATACAGTCGCGGTCTGATGTCAAGAGAATACCGAGCTACTAACATTACTTACCAAATACAAAATACCATTTACTTACAATAGTGATTACCGAGTATCCAAAAGTATAGTTAATTACATCCTTTCTCAAGTTTACAAAAATTATGAGTTTAACAAGCTACTCATCTATACCAATTCATAATCCCCACAATATCCAAAAGGGTGTACCCCATGGTACACCGGCTAATAAAAAAGGCTTCCAGTCGTGTACAACTTGGTACACCATTCACAATCTATTAATTACACAAAAAAGAAATCATCTTGATCTCATTACCATCTTCACCCTTCACGAGCACCTGTAAGATAACAAACAGTGCCCCAAGGGGCTCAGCAAAACGCTGCATATAAACGTCGCATATACTGCGTGCTAACTAGGGTACGCCGACTAATTTGGTCGACTATACAAGGAGTTCATTTGTACATGCATACATGCTAGTACATACAACAATTCATCCATACAAATACATACACACCACCGAAGGCAATACACAAGCCAAACAGTAATACCATACATACACAATACTTACCTCTTCAATGGTTAGCCAGTTACCCATCCGGGTTAATCGGATGTTCATTACTCTTTTACTCATTACACAATACTTACACAATCATACTCATACATTACTTACTTACGTTTCCATACTTACTTACTTACTCTTACTTACTTACTTACTTATACTCATGTTAAGTCGGTATGACCTTCGGGCAGGGACTACACCGTCCCACCACCGGGCTTTAGGGTGGCTCACTAATCCAGGATGCTACCCATTTAAGGGGTTTGGGCCATGGAAAAGATTAAAGCCAGGATTTGGATCCAACCTCTTGTGTCTTCTCCTCCTCACGCGTGGTCGAAACTATATCGGACTTCTACTCATTCCAATTTACCAATTTCTTAAGTTAGATTGGTTAGCTTGTTAGGAATCAGTTAGAAGTCCATCACAATATCATTCGGTCACCACAATGTACATCAAAGCACACACACTTCATTATCATCCATACATTTCATGAATTATACAAACTAGAGTTCAAGATAATATCCAACAAGGAACAATATCATATAAGCACAAGTAAGTGCAATAATCCCGATTCGTGTGTTTATCTTATTTAGGTGATTAATTAGTACACAAACACACAAATCAGAGTAGCCAAGGTATCATACAGGGCATAAGAAGTTCATACCGTTCACCGTTGACATGGACTCACCGACTTCCCTTCGGTGTTCGACTATTTGGATCCTACCACATACATGCGATCGAGCGGTTAATTAACTATAATTAACTTAACTCGTTTATCTTTTACGTGTCCCGACTTATACTTACTATGTCTTTACAATTCTTATACTTACACATTGTTTACTTACTCTCTTCATTACTTTTAAAACTTGTTTATACCCTTAATAACCTTTAAACATCATTAATTAAGTACTAATTACCTTATACCATCATTACCATCCTTTACCTTTTCTGAAAAGCCACTTTTTAAACTTATTTTTCATTTTCTGGGTTGGTCCGAGACCTTGTGGTCCGGGTCCTTATACATAAGGTAAGTCCCGGACCAATGGCCTTGCAACTCTCAAACAAAATATCAATATGGTCTGGGTCCTCTAACATAAGGTAAGTCCCGGACCTGGAGTTTTGCATTCTTTCGCAGGTTTGATTGGGATGATCCGGGTCCTTGTATGGGACCTAAGTCCCGGACCACCCTATACTTCTAACTCTCGGACGCTTTTAACATATTGGTCCGGGACATAGTCCTGGACTTAAGTCCCGGACCCTGCTACATTTTCTACAGTTTTGACATTTTCAAAATCTGTTACATTCCTCTTTGCCTAATTAATTCCCCAATTTTCCTACACTTAATCCCACATATTTAAGCACCTAATTAACCTCCTAAAAATGTCAAAATCCATTACTAACTCACTACTTCTTTTCACTCTAATTCACACACATTATTTTCCAAGTTTCATTCTAACACTTTATAAATTCTTCCTAGTTTTGTTTTGCTATAGATTTTAGTTCTTACTTCCTCCATTCATAGTTTCCCTTCCTAATGCCATTTCTAAGGTTTATAATGCATTATCTATCTCTCTTAACCTACCCACAACTTACCTCCATTTAAAATCTGTTTTCAAGGTATTTTTCTACCTAGTTTAAGCTCTTAAGTGTTCTAATTTCTAAGTAAAATTTGACATAGTCTCCCATAAATTTTTACATTCTCACCACATGTTTTGTTCACACAATACCACTCATTATACTTGTTTATCAACAACACCAATATACAATTTTCCAAGACAATTACTAGACATTAAACACCCATTAAATTTCCTACACACATCTATTTCCATCTAGGTTTATACAAGTTTTTAATCATCTTTTGAAGCTTTAAAACAGTTTGGTTCTTTCCTACATTATACTACTACTCAACACTGTTTACTATACCCATTTCAAGCTACAAAAATCTGTTACAATATGCATTCAAAAACTACACAAGATGAGTGTAATTTATCTTGTTCTTTCTAGCTTCTCTTTCTTTCTTCTTTCTTCCTTCCTTCTTCCTTCCTTTCCTTTCCTCTTGACCAACCGGTTATGGAAGCTCAATATTCTAAAGCTACAGCTCATTAACACACCACCATTTTAATTCATCTAACCCTTAAATCATCTTAAGGCTTTAAAGTATATTTAGGGTTTAGAAAATGCATTACCTTGCAAGTATATGGATGGAGTGTTGGATAGCAACAAGAACAAGATTCCCACTCTCCAAGAGAAGCCAAAATCGGCTGAGCAAACAAGGAATAGAAGTTCAAGACTTGGAAATTTATATTTACAAATGAAAGCCAAAATGCTAGTTTTTTCGAATTTCTTTTTACCTTTGACCAACAAGGTGAAGAAGAGGCTTCTAATGGTGGTCTTCATCTTCAAAAGCAAGAACACCCATGGAGATGAAAGTGGGTATTTTCGAATTTGGAAAAGAGAGAAATGTTGTCCTTGATGAGATGAATACAATGGTACAAATTTTGTAATTTTTGGTAGAGGTTTGAGTGCTCAACAAGATGAGAGGGAGAGTGCTGGAGGGGTTATGCAAATCGCCATTGTTGGCGTCCAAGGAGGAAGAAAATTCAGAGAGGGAGAAGAGTGATACGTGAAGAGAGTGGGGGAAATGAGGGGGAGTAGGAGAGAGAGGGTAAAAGTATGATTTTTACTTTTTGCTTTACTTTTTGTCTTTTGTAAATAAGGGAGAATTAAGAGAGTGAGAGGGGGAGTACAAATCGGCTCACACACTGCACACACTCACATTTTTAATTTCTATTTGTAATAGTGGACACACTAGTTTAGTTTAGAGTAAATTACTCAGAACCCCCTTGAGGATTTGAGATATTACAGTTAACCCCCTTGTGTTTACCATAATTATTGGTAACCACCTCAAGGTTAAGGTATCTTTGACTACAAGCCCCCAAACTATAACTCTGTTATTAGAAAGTTAACTACGTGTTGATCTATCAACTTAATCACATTAATAATCCAGGCTGGACAACAAAACTGCTTAATCAACATCGTCTAACTCTCTCTCATCCCACTTTAGATGCATTTTTTAGGCCAGGTTGACATTTTTAGGAAAATAACAATACAGATTAAGTAGTACTTTCTGTCCATTATGACATTATTAATGTGATTAAGCTGATAGGTCAGCACGTAGTTAACTTTCTACTAACAAAGATATAGTTTGGGGGCTCGTAGTCAAAGATACCTTAACCTTGAGGTGGTTACCAGTAATTATGATAAACACAAGGGGGTTAACTGTAATATCCTAAATCCTCAAGGGGGTTCTGAGTAATTTACTCTTTAGTTTATTTACACTCTCACCCCACAACTTCCCAGTTTTTACAGTTTTTACTGTTTTCTCGTTTAATTGATTTTATTGGTTATAGACCTTCATTGATGTTATTAATGACTATTTGGTTGACCAAAATTATTACGAGTCTATTTGACCCACTTAAAATCATGTTTTCCCTGTTTGCTCGAAAAACGCGCTTTAAGGTTCTTTTGTGCTTTTAATCCCTTTTAAGGATCCGTTTTCTTCGGGATTTGTTCCCTCGATTATTTAGGCGTAATTAAGCTTCTAAAACCTTCATTAGCCTAATTAATCACTATTTTTAATTTCGGGGTATTTCAATCTACCCCCCTTAAGGAACTTTGCCCTCAAAGTTGCTCAAGGTTAAAGGTTTAATAATTCTACTCATCTGGCAAACCAATTGCCATAATGTATCTTACTACCACCTGCGAGGTGTTTACTTCCTCCACATTACAAGCATACACAAATCGAGCACCATACGCAATTACCATACACAATACACCACCATTTCCAATACACATCATCACACGATACACATTACCATCGAGTCAATACCATACAACCGATACATCACACATTGTACATACACACCAATACATTACACATTACACATTACACATACATACTAAATACACTTCGCACTACATGTGCCATCAAAACATACTACAATACATATACACTATGCAATGCTAACCCGAAGCAATGCAAAAGCAAAATGGCTCTACCCCCCTTAAAAAGGGGTATGCCCTGTACCCGTTAAGTACTAGACTCTCTAGTCTATGAATAACTATGGGTACTTCTCCTTCATGGCGTCTTCTAACTCACATGTCGCTTCTTCGACATCATGGTTGGACCATAAGACCTTCACCATTCGCACTGACTTATGGTGAGTGTCTCTGGTGTTCGTATCAAGAATTCTAACAGGGGTCTCGACATATCTCATGGTCGGTTCAATGGATAGTCGCTCGGGCTCTAGGACATGAGAAGGATCGGCGATGTACTTCTTGATTTGTGACACATGAAAACATCATGGACACGCCCCAAGTCCTCAGGTAAAGCTAACCTGTAGGCTACATCTCCAACTCTCTCGGTAATAGTGTACGGCTCTACAAACTTTGGGCTCAGCTTGCCCTTCTGGGCAAATCGGAACACTCCCTTCATAGGTGAAACGCGCAAGAACACTTGCTCACCCACGGCAAACTCAAGGTCGCGTTGTCGCACATCCGCATAGGATTTCTGTCTATCTTCTTGGGCTGCTTTCATATTAACTCGAATTTGTTGCACTTCCACTTGGACTTGTTCAAGGTACTCCGGTCCTATGATGACCGCTTCCCTTGACTCATCCCAACACAAGGGGTACGGCAAGGTCTACCGTATAGAGCTTGGAAAGGCGACATCTTAATCGAGGCGTGATAACTGTTATTGTATGAGAACTCGATAAGGTGAAGCTTATCTATCTAACTCCCCTGAAAGTCTAAGGCACATGCTCTAAGCATTTCCTCCAGTGTCTGGATGGTGCTTTCTGTCTGACCGTCGGTCTGTGGATGGAAGGCGTGTTAAACCCAAAATTTCAACCCCCCGGGAGAGAGTCTCTACTAATAAGCTAGTAGCGAGGGTTCCCAGTTCGATCGGCACATTTTAGAGTACTAGGAACAGCTTAGTCATCTCCAGGGGCATTTTCGTAATTTTTCAAGGCTCCTAAGCCCCCTATAGGCTTTCTCTCTCCTCCAAATAAGGGTCAAATCAATTCAAAATGCTTTGAAATTTTAACCCATGGTAGAGGATGGCATTCTAAGCTTAATGGCATTGGAATTTTGATTTTTTCGAGTTTCCAATAATTTTCTAGCAATTTCTGACTGAATCTGACGGGAAATTCAATTTAAAATATTCCAACATTTAAAAAATTCGGTTCCACCTCAGAAATTTCAGAAATATCATCCTTTACCCATGTGTAAAATTTCATAATCAAATTCCTCTTGGAAGCCCTTGAGCTAAAACGTCGGTAAATCTCGGTTTTTACCGGATTTTTCTATCTTTAAGGAAGCCTATATAAGGAACCTTATCCCATGATCAAAGGAGAACCTCAAGAACCCTAGACTCTCAAAAAAGGCAGCCGTCTCCTTCTCTTCACGTTTTGAACTCCAGAGCCACAATCAAACAACGAAATCTCACCAAAATCGACACCAAAACACATTTTTCAACTCCCACAACATCATCCATCATCAAACCCTCACCAAAACAGCACCAAAACGTGAAGAACATCAAGAACAACAAGGAGTCAGAAGCTGGGTTTGAAGTTCTTCCGAATCCGCAATCAACGAGGCCTCCGAAGAATCCCGACGTGAAAACACCACGAATCCGAAGGTAAAACAGGTAGAAACTCCACTTCCCTAATTCTCTGCGGTATTATCTGTCTTACCTCAAAATTTGGGCTCAAACTAACCCTTCTACGCTTCTGTATTGCTGTTTGTTTAAGCTTCTGTTGAATAACTTGTTTACCAAGTTTCGTGCTTAATTCGAATTCAAATTGAAAACTTTCAATCACTAACGTCTGGTACATCTTTCAGGCTACACACCCATAAAATTTGAGCCAAAAACACCTTCGGGAACAGCCTCAAAGCCGCCGTCCGAGGGCGGTCCGCACCCACGGACGTCATGTCCGGGGTCCCGGACTCCCTGTCCGTAAGCCCGGACGCCCACAGACGGCGGCGGGATTTTAAAAATTCAAAATTTAGGTTTTCTAATAATGTCTGGGCCCACGGACAGCCTGTCCGTGGCCCCGGACTTTGCAATTTTTTGTTTTCCTTTAATTTCGACTCTTCTGTATAATTAGGTTAACTGGGGTCCGTGGTCTCGGACATGGGGTCCGTGGCTACGGACATAAGCAAAATTCGACCTAATTCTGCCTCTGAAACCCTAGTTTAGGTATCTTTCAATTTCACTTTAATTTTCTGTCAAAAAATGCTAAAAACACAAAAAAAACATAAGCTCGCGCACTTAGGTTAAAACGACTCGTAACAAGCCGTAATTAACTAAGTAGAGGAAAACGACTTCTAGGGGTAATCAAAGTAATTGAACCCTAATTAAGTCGAATATCAAGCCCCCGAACCCGAACTCTCCTTTCCTAATTTGATCTAGGTTAAAATTAGGTGGCGACTCATAATAGGTTCCAGTGAGCTAGCTTAGGTTTTAATAATTATTGTTATATGACACAGTTGTTAATCTTAGGTTATAAGTGGACCTAGAACCCGATTAGATCCTAATAAACTTTAATCAACATAGGATAGGGTTTAAAATCGAGGCTCACAGACTGGCGACTCTGCTGGGGACAAACTTCTTAATTTTAACTTGTTTAATTTTAAGAAAGAGGGCTTAACTCGAAATTGTTTATTTATGGCTTTATTACTTTGTTTGTTTACTCTTGTGCGCACTTTAATTTCTGTACCTTTGCATCATATGAGAGCGAGGGTCCACACAAACCGATTTCACCCCCGGACCCATTTGAGGGTCCCCTGTCAGGGACTCACACCTTTTAGGTGATGTGAATAAGCGGGGGAAAAGAGGAGGATGTCGTCTAACTAACCACATCCCTTTAATACCTGGGTTTTAGCCCCAAGCGTTTTCCTGGCAGTGTCCTTACCTAGCCCATTGTTTGGTCAGTCAAAGACCCGGCCGCAGACGCACACCTTCAGGTGATGTGAAAAAAGTGGGGAAGCCCAAAGAGAATAGCGTGCAAGCCCTATTCCTTTGTGGCGACCTGGGCCCAAGCCCCATGCACCTCTCCGGATCGATCCATACCCAAATTGATTTAACCGTCAAGTGAGGACATGTTGAATTTGTGTGGGCCTTGTTTGCTTGTATGATCGGCCCATTACCCAGCCTAGAGATTGATAGGAACTTCTCCTACATTAACCTAGCCCAGCCTAATTGGCGGCTCTACTTGTTTGTGGCCCAGAGGTCCTGTTTGGTTTAATATGTGAGTCATTCAGGCTTCGGCCCAAAAGCTTAGACTTAGCTGATTTCTCTTCTGGCCCAATTTGAATTATCCAATTAGTTCTAGGCCCCAAAAAAAAGAAATCCACCTGAACTTGAAATAACCCACAAGTTCTGAAAATAAAATCTGTTTCTGCTTAGCAACCATCTTCTCTGGCCCAAAGAAAGTTAGGCCCATTTGTGAGTTAGAGACCATTCCACCAGCCCATGTGCTTTACTCCAGGCCCAAACACATTCCGGCCCAAGGGCTCATTCTAGACTAGGTAGACTTCTTATTCGGGCCCTAGCCCCAAACCCTAGATCTAGGTGTCACCTCTCAGGCCCAATCAAAGCCATCTGTCTAGATTTCAGCCCAAGTGCCAGTTCGTAGTCTGAAAGATACTCCAGCCCAAACACCTCATTCTCTGGGTATCCTGGCCCACTTGCTTTCAGCCTAAGTCTGTTTCGATCTATCTTGTGAAGCGTCATGTTTCAGCCCACTTCCTTTTGTTAGCTAATAATGGACACCTTGGACATAGGTAGACTCAAGTCCTAAGTGCGGTCCAATCGACATGGAAGCCCAGCTCGCAATTTTGGAACAAAAGCACATGGCCACCATTGAAGCCATGGAGCAGAGGCATAGTTCTGCCATGGACGCCGTGGAATCTAACTACGTTGCTTGTTATCGAAGAGTTGAAAGCAAAGGCTCTTTCCCTCGAGTCCGAACGTCAAACTCGGGATGAGTTAGTGGGCAGGCTTCTCAACACCCTTTATGACTGCATTGAAGTTGGCTCCATTAGGGTCCGAGGATTGGAGGGAAATGTCAAAGAAATTGCTACAGAACTCAGGAAAGTGATCAGACAACCAGGAGCAGCAACTTGCATCCAAAGCTGCACCCGTAAGAGAACCAGGCAACATGAGGAAGACAGTGATCGACAGTCAAGAGGACCTGGTTGAGCGTTGGGACAGTAGAACCATCCCGATGGAGTCTCGACAGAGAGAGTTTACAGACATCGGCTGAACACCAAGACAAGCACTTGAAGAGCTTCGAGGAAGATATCCGATGCAACCGCTCGCCCTGAGGCCAGGAACTACTCATTTGGGGAAGGATCTTAATCAATTTTGTCACTTTCATCAGCTGCCCGTCACGACACTGACCACTGCAGAGCCCTACAACACAGAATCCAGGATCTGATTGACCAAGGGCTTCAATTCTAAGAACATGGTGGGGAGCGCAGAGCACGCGTGCCCAGGCATCATCAGAAATGTTGTTTTTTAGTGTTTTTCTCATTAAATGCATTTCTTTTCCTGACTAGTTGTCTTTCAACTTTTGTAGTAGTTAGTTCCCTTGAATCATTTTCGGTAGTTTTCCTGAGTTTGTAATTTCCAACATTATTCTTTTTGTTGAATAAAACATAGTTCCTTTTTTATTTATTCGAAAAAACTTAAAAAAAAGAGCACTCACGTCTTTCAAGGATCACGAAGTAATCATTTTCTGACTATGCAATGGAACGACTTGTCTCTTGTTTCTAAAAATTTGAACATGCCTAACCAAACACCACAACTCACCCCATAATATCCAAACAACCCACAATGAGGTTCAAGGCCCACATCTATCAAACTGTTGTCACAAACCCCAAATCAATACTGGGGGCAATCCGAGTTTAGGATCATTGTCTTCGAATCTTTCGTTTAAGCGTGTGAACTAGTCTCTCAGTGAAATTCATGAGAGTGTCTTGAGCGGAAAAACCATGAGTGAACGAGCGTGTCATTTTTACACGAGTCCGGGGAGGCCACGTTCAAAGGTGAGGTAAACGGCATAACTCTGACCGAAGGAGATAGTTTGTAAATTTATTCTTAGACCTGCGAAAAGTAACAAAGAACGGATACACAACTATCAGGAATGACGAAGCACCTAGGTACACACACCACATAGCCAAAAGCTTGTGAACCCCGATGTTAACCCTAGGCACCCCCGCTGAGCCTTTCATATATCCCTTTTTGATATTGTGAACTCCACAAAATAACCCAGCCAGTGATGAATGTCCGACCCGGTGACCAAAGGAAGCGAGAAGCTCGAGTCTCAGATAACATCTTCATTAGTTCAAAAAAGCAACACCGCTATCGACATGACGAAGCGATCCGTAAATGGTCCCAGAGTGACACAGGATCCAAAGAGCACACATCAAAATAGCTCTCGAAGCCCAAAGCCGGGAAACACAAGAACCCCGAAGGCAAAGGCAAGAAAGGATCAAACAAAGAGGCAAAACCGAAGTGCCTCGAAGAAATCCAAAAGACGAAAAGAGAAATGGTGTAAAGGACAACTTCAAAAGTCCAAGTCCAGATGCTCAAAAACAACGTCAACATGAAGCAGTTAGACGACTTCAAGACAAGGAAGATGAATCTGAGGGAAGACGCAAGTTGCAGCTTTGGTCACCCACTTAAGCTCCACATACCTCAAATATCCCTCCATGGTCCCGTTGTCCTTCATCACACCCCGTGGCCACGTTATAAGCTTTAAAGACTTCCGACTTGATAGTTGTGCGTCCAATCACGTGAAAGTAACAGATCAAATGCGTAAATCCATCAAATATCGAATTCAATGGTCTAGAAGTTGTGACTGTAGGTGAGGAACGAGTGCAAGCACCAAACACGCCGAGTGTAGGTTAGGAAGCACCACATAAAACATAAGCCTAAGCCCTGACCCTGTGAGGACGAGACTCGTTCGCACGTTTAATAAAGGTAAATACTGGGGGCAATCGATCGGAACGATCGATTGCCACGAACTCTAGCTCAGATTGTCTTAAGGGAAAAATACTGGGGGCAATTGTTGGTTCCAACAATTGCTATGACAACACCAATTGGAACCCAGAGCTTAACATCACCACCACCATCACGCACCACCGGCCCGCATAAGCCCTTACCTCCACATCAAACACCACAGGCCTACATAAGCCCTTACCTTTACATCATACACCATACCCCACCGATGGCATGTTCATCTCCTAGGAGATAAATTACAAGTCCGAAGTCTATGGTTAGGAAATGATAATTTCGCTTTCCTTTTCATTAAACAGATTATTCTTCAAACACTACCACGTTTGGCACCTCTTTCAGCAATTTCTTGTTTTGGACAAATTTCCTACATACACTTTGATCGTTTTTTGACGTGCACATCCTCATTGCCACGTTTGGCACTTTCATAATTAACTTTCATCATGACCATTGCATCTATTCGTATGAGACTCCTCGTCATAATTCAGGGATACAGATTCTCAGCTGAAGATACAGATTCTTCAAGGATTCAGATTCTCAGCTGAAGATACAGATTCTTCAGGGATACAGATTCTCAGCCGAAGATACAGATTCTTCAGGGATACAGATTCTCAGCCGAAGATACAGATTCTTCAGGGATACAGATTCTCAGCCGAAGGTACAGATTCTTCTGGGATACAGATTCTCAGCCGAAGGTACAGATTCTTCAGGGATACAGATTCTCAGCCGAAGATACAGATTCTTCAGGGATACAGATTCTCAGCCGAGGATACAGATTCTTCAGGGATACAGATTCTCAGCCGAAGGTACAGATTCTTCAGGGATACAGATTCTCAGTTGAAGATACAGATTCTTCGGGGATACAGATTCTCAGCCGAAGGTACAGATTCTTCAGGGATACAGATTCTCAGCCGAAGGTACAGACTCTTCAGAGATATAGATTCTCAGCCAAAGATTCAGATCCACCAGAGCAGCAGAACTCACTAGATCAGCAGAACTCACCCGAATAGAAGAACTCGACCCAACACCAATTTTCAATCACTGATAGGTAGTCAACGCCTTAGAATAGCTTGACATCATCTCATTCATTATAGGTAGTCAATGCCTTAGAATAGCTTGACATCATATCGTCCTTATAGGTAGTCGGCGCCTTAGGATAGTCTGACATTACTTCATTATTACCTTTAGGTGGTCGACGCCTTAGAACCGCTCGACACCCTTCCACTTTATTCATAGGTAGTCAGCGCCTTAGAATAGCTCAACACAACTTGTCGGATTGCACGTGTGGTCTTTTAAGATCCAAAATTTTGGGGTATCACTCAAGCATCAACTAGCCTTTTCATTTCCATTACAAAGTCAAGTTGACGGGGGGCAATCTGTTATACCCAAAATTTCAACCCCCCCCGGAAGAGAGTCTCTACTAATAGGCTAGTAGCGAGGGTTCCCAGTTCGATCGGCACATTTCAGAGTACTAGGGACAGCTTAGTCATCTCCAGGGGCATTTTCATAATTTTTCAAGGCTCCTAAGCCCCCTATAGGCTTTCTCTCTCCTCCAAATAAGGGTCAAATCAATTCAAAATGCTTTGAAATTTTAACCCATGGTAGAGGATGACATTCTATTCTAAGCTAATGGCGTTGGAATTTTGATTTTTCGAGTTTCCAATAATTTTCTAGCAATTTCTGACTGAATCTGACGGGAAATTCAATTTAAAAATATTCCAACATTTAAAAAATTCGGTTCTACCTCAGAAAATTCAGAAATATCATCCTTTACCCATGTGTAAAATTTCATAATCAAATTCCTCTTGGAAGCCTTTGAGCTAAAACGTCGGTAAATCTCGGTTTTTACCGGATTTTTCTATCTTTAAGGAAGCCTATATAAGGAACCTTATCCCATGATCAAAGGAGAACCTCAAGAACCTTAGACTCTCAAAAAAGGCAGCCGTCTCCTTCTCTTCACGTTATGAACTCCAGAGCCACAATCAAACACCGAAATCTCACCAAAATCGACACAAAACACATTTTTCAACTCCCACAACATCATCCATCATCAAACCCTCACCAAAACAGCACAAAACGTGAAGAACATCAAGAACAACAAGGAGTCAGAAGCTGGGTTCGAAGTTCTTCCGAATCCGCCATCAACGAGGCCTCCGAAGAATCCCGACGTGAAGAAACACCACAAATCCAAAGGTAAAACAGTAGAAACTACACCCCTTCCAATTCTCTACGGTATTATCTGTCTTACCTCAAAATTTGGGCTCAAACTAACCCTTCTACGCTTCTGTATTGCTGTTTGTTTAAGCTTCTGTCCAATAACTTGTTTACCAAGTTTCGTGCTTAATTCGAATTCAAATTGAAAACTTTCAATCACTAACGTCTTGTACATCTTTCAGGCTACACACCCATAAAATTTGAGCCAAAAACACCTTCGGGAACAGCCTCAAAGCCGCCGTCCGAGGGCGGTCCGCACCCACGGACGTCATGTCCGGGGTCCCGGACTCCCTGTCCGTAAGCCCGGACGCCCACGGACAGCGGCGGGATTTTAAAAATTCAAATTTTAGGTTTTCTAATAATGTCCGGGCCCATGGACAGCCTGTCCGTGGCCCCGGACTTTGCAATTTTTTGTTTTCCTTTAATTTCGACTCTTCTGTATAATTAGGTTAACTGGGGTCCGTGGTCTCGGACATGGGGTCCGTGGCTACGGACATAAGCAAAATTCGACCTAATTCTGCCTCTGAAACCCTAGTTTAGGTATCTTTCAATTTCACTTTAATTTTCTGTCAAAAAATGCTAAAAAACACAAAAAAAACAGAAGCTCGCGCACTTAGGTTAAAACGACTCGTAACAAGCCGTAATTAAACTAAGAAGAGGAAAAACAACTTCTAGGGGTAATGAAAGTAATTGAACCCTAATTAAGTCGAATATCAAGCCCTCGAACCCGAACTCTTCTTTCCTAATTTGATCTAGGTAAAAATTAGGTGGCGACTCATAATAGGTTCCAGTGAGCTATCTTAGGTTTTAATAATTATTGTTATATGACACAGTTGTTAATCTTAGGTTATAAGTGGACCTAGAACCCGATTAGATCCTAATCAACTTTAATCAACATAGGATAGGGTTTAAAATCGAGGCTCACAAGGCGGTACTCAGCTTCAACTCTGTACCCAGCGCTTCCTGTGTAGCTCTTCAGTATCTTGAAAGAAATCTAGTGTCGCGGTCAGATACTATAGTCTTCGGGACTCCGTGGTGTCGGATAATCTCCCTGTCGAATAGCTCCACGAGCTTTGCTACCTTCCAGGTGTCCTTCATCTGTATGAATTGGGCAACCTTGGTGAAGCGATCGACTACAACCTAGATCATGTTGAGCCCTCCCCTGGCAGGTGGGAGTCCTACAACAAAATCCATGGAGATATCGTGGAATTTCCATTCCAGAATTGGCATAGATTGTACCATTCTGCCCGGTTTACGATGTTCAAACTTTACTTTCTGGCACGTAAGGCATCTCAAAACATACTCTGTCACATCGGATTTCATTCCAGACCACCAGAAATACCTCTTCATGTCTTTGTACATCTTGGAGGCTCCTGGATGGACGGATAAGGTAGAACTGTGTGACTCTCGCAGGATGCGATCCCTCAGCTCAGCATTGCTTCGGGGGACGCATAGCCTGCCATTCAGCCGAATCAGACCATCTTCATGTAACTTGAAGTCATACTTCTTCTTCTCAAATGTGCCATCTGTGATCTTCTATCTGATCTCGGTCATATAAGGGTCGCTCAACTGAGCGTCTCGCACTTCGTCAACCAAGCTAGAAGAAGCGAGTAGCAAATGGAGCGAGTGTGCTCGACAACTCAGGGCGTCGGCTACAACGTTTTCCTTCCCTTCCTTATACTGCAGGTCGATGTCGTAGTCTGAGAGAAACTCCATCCACCTTCTCTGTCTCAAGTTCAATTCTTTATGCGTGAATACATACTGTAGACTTTTGTGATCGTAGTAGATGGTGATGCTTACCCCATAGAGATAGTGTCGCCATATCTTCAAGGCGAAGACAATGGCTCCTAACTCTAAGTCGTGAGTCTGGTAATTCTCCTCATGCTTTTTCAGCTGGCGGGAGTCATAAGCTACAACCTTGCCATGCTGCATGAGTACGCATCCCATTCCCTTGCCTGATGTATCACAATATACCTCAAATCCCTCTGTGCCTTCTGGAAGAGTAAGAATGGGCGCTGAGGTCAATGAGTCATTTAGGCTCTGGAAGGATACCTTGCACTTGTCTGTCCACACAAACGGTGCATCTTTCTTCATCAATGTAGTCATGGGCTTAGCGACTTTTGAGAAGTCCTTTACAAACCTCCGGTAATAACCGGCTAGACCAAGAAAGCTCCGGATGTCAGTAACAGTCTTAGGTCTAGGCCATGATCGTACTGCTTCAATCTTAGATGGATCAAGTGAAATGCCTGTGCTCGAGATGACATGACCGAGGAATGATACCTGATCTAGCCAGAACTCGCATTTCGAGAACTTCGCATAAAGCTGGTTCTCACGTAGTGTCTCAAGTACTTTTCTGAGGTGAATTTCATGTTCTTCTGCTAACTTTAAGTACACAAGGATGTCGTCGATGAAAACAACAACAGAAGTGTCTAACTACTCACTGAATAGTCGATTCATTAAATCCATGAACTTTGCTGGTGCGTTTGACAAACCGAATGGCATGACTGTGAATTCGTAGCGGCCATATCTGGTACGAAATGCCCTTTTCTCGATGTCTTACTCTCTAATAGCGATCTGGTGATACCCGGATCGGAGGTCAATCTTGGAGAAGACTGAAGCTCCTTTCAGCTGGTTGAATAGGTCGTCGATGCATGGCAATGGGTATTTATTCTTGATTGTGACTGCATTCAATTTGCGGCAGTCAATACAAAGTCGGAGGCTACCGTCCTTCTTCTTCACGAAGAGGACCGGTGCTCCCCAGGGTGATACGCTCGGGCGTATAAACCCTTTGTCGAGTAAATCGCGTAACTGCTTCTTGAGCTCTGTCATTTCTGCAGGTGTCATACGGTACGGTGCCCTAGCAATGGGACCAGTACCAGGCAGGAGATCGATTTCAAATTCAACAGCTCTCTAAGGTGGCATACCAGGTAGCTCCTTCGGGAATACATCAGGGAATTCAGATACAATCGGTACATCGGTATTGAACTCTGGATCTCTCTCCAGGTCTTGTACATAGCAAAGATACACATCATTGCCCTTTCTAAGCTCTCGGTACATAACCATAGCGGAGATGACTGTAGTCGAAGGCTCTCTCGGTCTCTAGCGGTATGAAACGGTAACCCCAGAAGGACTCTTGAGCAGCAATCTATGCTCGGCGCAGAGGATTCGCCCCTTGTGCCGCTCCAACCAGTTCATCCCGACTATTACATCGAATCCCAACCCATTAAATTCAATGAAGGAGATGGGAAACTCTTCGCCTTTGATTCGGATCGTGGCTGATTTGTAATACTTGGTACATCGTACTCGCTCCTTCGACAGGAGAGTAACCAAGAAATTCGGTAGCTCATCCGCATCTAGCCCCAACCTCTTCGCGAATGATGGCGATACAAAGGTACAAGAGGTGCCAGAGTCAAATAATACTGAGGCTTCAATGCCGTTCACTAGGAAGGTTCCCGTTAAGATGGTGCCGCTCTTACCGGCTTGTGCTTCGGTGAGGATACTCAGGTTACCTTCAGTACCGAGTCCACAACCTATGGATTCACAAGTTCGTAAGTAATGATGGTGGACACAAGTGGAATTTAATAATCAATACTGCTCTTTATTGATAAACCAACCATCGTACATACCGCGTCTCTAATACACGTTACTAATACATTACATGATACTACAAATTTAATACTTTCTAAAGGTAGGGTTCAGGCGTCCTGGTTTCATGTGTGTGGCATTGATTATTGCCGATGGTGCCGTATTCAACTTGATCTTGTTGATCCCGTGATACAGCAACCTTGATTTTCCACCCATGATTAGGACATCTCATGATCTCAATACCAGTTTCTCTGCAAGGTCCAATCACTCATACTCTTATAAGTTGTAAATGGTGAGGTTTGGTGCCGGGTGTTTGGAACCCGATGCTCTGTTAACGTCTTTAGTATTTTATTTCCGCTGTAATTATGTTAAATAGGGGCATTACAGAAATTGGTATCGGAGCGTAGTTACGCTCTGAACTCAAGAAAACAAGCCGAGTGAAATACTTATAATATAGGTGCACTTAAAACTGGGGAATTGGGGTAGAATTGGGAAGTGAGAATTCCAGAAAGGCGCGTGACCTTTACCCCATACTTACTTTACTACTTACACTTTACTTCACGTACCTACGAACCGTCCCTAGGACATTATAAATAATCCATACTTTACTACGTAAAATATCTAGACTTGACAACACACCGCCTGAGTAACACAAAAACCGTCATTATCAGCTAAAATGTCATGAAGAGGAGGAAGAGGAGCAGGTCCCTCAGGAGGCTATGGACCTGACGCTGTCACCCCAGAGGTCATAGCGCAGATTGTGACGGCTGCACTGGCTCAGCAGCAGGCTCAAGTTGAACAACCACCACCGCCACCACCTAATGGTCCCCGAGAGTTCAACTGGCTAAAGGCAATCAACGACCTTTGTCCCCCAGTCTACGAAGGCCAGCCAGAACCGAAGGCCTTGGAGGAGTACATCGATGAGATGCAGAAAGCGTTCACTCTACAAATTCCAGTGAATCACCAAATGGACATAGCGGCCTACTTTCTCCAGGGACCCGCGCATTGATGGTGGCAGACCACAAGAGCAGAGCTGACTGCCCAAGCGAACTTCGATTTCCCAGCCTTCCTGGTGGCCCTGAGAGCCAAGTTCTATCCATCCTACCTATAGAAGAGGATGAGGAGTGAGTTCGAGCAGCTGAAGCAAGGGACTTCCTCTGTTGCTAAATATTATAATAAATTTGTGGAGTTACTTGCTGTTATTGGAGAGGGAGCTTACGCTCCAAGGTATCTGGTGGACAAATTCCATACCGGCTTGAACTTCAGGATCATGACTATGATCGGTTCCACCAGATGGATGACCTTACAGGTATGGAACATGATTTAGAATTTCTGGTACGCAAAGATTTCCCCACTAACACATATTGTCATGACAGGAGCTAGCGGATGACACGAATGACTACGAGACCACCATTGCCTACCAGGACTCTGTGCTAGGCAAGAGGAAGGGAGATGGTGGAAGAGGGAATGGAGGAAACTCTTCCCAGAACAACGAGAGGAAGAGAAAATTCTTGAAGGGGAGGAATGAGAAGGCCATGGTCCCCTCATATACTGATGCTGAGCCACTCCGCTCCCAGCCAGCTAGGGGTGAGATAAATTAGAATCTATATTGTAGCTACAATGCGCTATCATGTTACTAACCTTGAACTGAAACAGGAGATAACGCGGTGAGAAGGTATGACTGCAGGAGGTGCCAGAAGGACCACCTGGGCAAGGATTGTAAGGGAAACCGAGTGGATTGCCACCACTGCGGCAAGAAGGGGCACAGATCGTTTGAATGCTTCTTGAACCCGAATTCCAGGAACTACAAGCCACGCACCGGGTCAACGACTAGAGCCCCAGCTACTAATACTAATGGAGGAGGAGGTAGAGGTGGCACAGGAGGTGCTGCACATCTACAAACCGCCCTGCCCAGAACTATTCTCAGAGGCCGGGACAGAACTACCCTCAAAGGTCGGACAAGGCGCCGACTCTCAACCTGATAGACCGTGTCGAGGCAGCCAGTGATGACCCGAGTTCACCTGGTGAGGAATACCTTCCTATTGGAGAAGCTTAGATCTTCATTCCGCACATTTCTTTAATAAATTTTCTTCGCATTGTACAGGGATGAACTATAAATCCCTCTTTCCTTTACATTTTTCATTTCAAAACTGGTTGTGAACCTTGATTTATCCATTTAATAGCAATTGTTGTTTTTCATTCAGCTTTCGATATTTGCTTTCCTATGTTGCCATTTTCCACACCCAACATTCCCTTTGAAGCCAAACCACACCCACCAGAGAAGTGTGAGGTATTGAGACCCAGGATGATCCTACTACGAGAGTACCTGACCCCAGTAGTCCAATATGCATTGATCCTCAAGATCAGGGAGTTAGGTGTGAAGGAAGGAAATTTTTACACCTCTACCTTCAAGAATGGTTCAACCATGAAGGTGAAGATCATGTGCCTAGGTAAGAAGTGGAACCACACCACCAAGAGCTATGAAGAGGTGGAGGTGCCACCAATCCCGGAAGAATTGCAAACCATCATTGGAGTTGCAGTTAAGGCAGCACAAGAATTGGAGGATGAGCTCGTCCCAGGCCTAACCTCAGACGTGTGCATCATCAACTTTTATGGAAAAGAAGGTAAGCTAGGGATGCACCAAGACAAGGACGAATCGTCAGAGTCCATCACCAGAGGAGTTCCAGTGGTGTCCATATCACTTGGAGACGACGCGGAGTTCCTATTTGGTGACCAGAGGAGGATGGACCTTGCTACTAAGATCCTCCTGAAGTCGGGTGATGTACTGATTTTTGGTGGGGCAGCTAGACTTATCTACCATGGGGTGAAGAGAATCAAGCCCAACACAGCTCCCACACCCATCATTAACCAGACCCACATGAAACCGGGCCGTCTAAACCTAACCTTTAGACAGACCTAGCCTTGTACTTTACAATTTCAGCATTGTAAATTTTAAGTTGCTCATGAAGCTTTCAATAAGAATGGAAATTATAAGAATTTTATTGCTTCATTGTAGGGGTTGGAAACTCAGAGATCAGGTTGAATGTGTTGAACCAGGCTCAAGCAAAGAGCAATGGAATGGTCATCACAGGTATAAAAAATTCATCCTGATTAGCCACCTTGGGAAAATTGCCTAGTAATCTTAAAATATACTCTATAATTTCAGGCACGTTCCTAATTAATGGAGTGGAGGCCACCATCATATTCGATTCTGGAGCCTCCCATTCCTTCATATCCCAAGCGTTTCATGCTAAGATCAATGCTCCCACAGAGGATATCCATGACTGCTCAGTCTTGCTGCCGTATAGAGAGTTGATCAAGTGCAGTAAGCAGTGCAAGAATCTGAGCATACACATCAAGGGAGCAGACTTCCTTATTGATGCCATTGTCTTCCCTAGCATGGGATTCGACATAATTGTGGGCATGGACATGCTACAGCGGTACAGAGGCAGACTACACTATGCAGAGCATCACCTCCTCCTGAAGTCAGCTACAGGGATCACAGTGTCATACCGAATGCAGCCTAAGCAGCCGACTATTAAAGTTGTATCGGCTTTATCCCTGATGAAGGAGGTGTCCAAGGGCGCTACCGCCTATTACTGTTATGCCCAAGATCTGAGGACGGATCCAAAGTTCAGAAGTGATGTACCCATTGTGTCGGAGTACCCCCGACATTTTTCCAGAGGAGTTACCTGGACTACCACCGCTAAGAGAGGTTGAATTCAACATCGACCTCATACCTGGCACGGGACCGATTGCCAAGGCTCCCTACCGAATGGGCCCTGCAGAGATGGTTAAGTTGAAGAAACAACTGCATGAGCTACTATATAAAGAGCTACTAAATAAGGGTTTCATCAGACCCAGTGTCTCACCGTGGGGTGCTCCAGTGCTGTTTGTCAAGAAGAAGGACGGGAGCATGAGACTCTGTATCGACTACAGAGAGCTGAACAACGTCACGATCAAGAACAAGTACCCACTGTCCAGGATCGATGACTTGTTCGACCAGCTGAGGGGAGTAAAGGTGTTCTCTAAGATTGATCTGCGTTCTGGATATCATCAGATAGCTGTAGCTGAGTCAGATATAGAGAAGACAGCCTTCCGGACCAGATACGACCACTACGAGTTCACAGTGATGCCATTTGGACTAACCAATGCACCAACGAGATTTATGGACCTGATGTAGAGAGTCTTCCAAGCCTAGTTAGATAAGTCAGTGGCCGTATTCATAGATGTCATGTTGACCTTCTCCAAAAGCAGAGAAGAACAAGAGTAGCATTTGAGGACAGTCTTGGAGACTCTAAGAGAGAAGAAACTATATGCCAAGTTTAGCAAGTGTGAATTCTGGCTGGACAAGGTGTCTTTCCTTGGTCATGTGATCTCAGCTGAGGAAGTTTCAGTGGACCCAGCTAAGATCGAGGCGGTGAAGAGCTGGCATAGACCCCGCACTATGACAGAGATTCGGAGTTTCCTTGGGTTGGCTGGCTACTATAGACGCTTTGTGAAGGACTTCTCCAGGCTAGCCAAACCCTTAACCTCTCTGATAAAGAAGGATAGCCCATTTGTATGGACAGAGGCTTGTGAGGTCTCCTTTCAGGTGCTGAAGGACGCCCTGACCACAGCTCCAGTGTTAGTAATCCCTGAAGGAAACGAGGTGTATTGTGATGCCTCATGCAGAGGTATCGGTGGAGTACTGATGCAGAATGGTAGGGTGGTAGCATATGCTTCTCGACAGCTGAAGAACCACAATGAAAATTACCCCACACACGACCTTGAGCTCCTCGCTATAGCCTTCACCTTGAATCTGGCGACACTACTTGTATGGAGCCACAGTCCGAATTATGATATACCATAAGAGTCTGAAGTACATCTAGACTCAGAAGGAGCTGAACCTGAGACAGTGACGATGGGTAGAGCTATTAGCCGATTATGACATCAATCTCCAGTATACGGAAGGGAAAGGAAATGTTGTGGCAGACGCTCTAAGCAGGAGAGCTTATTCACTTCTTGCCTTGATAGAGACGACCACCATAGCTGAGGAGGTATATGCAGCCCAGGACAGTGATGTATATCTACAGGGCATCAGGCGGAAGTTAGCAGATGGTTTGACCAATGGTCTGAAGTATGACTACGAGCTAGACAGCGAGGGACACCTTCGAGTCAGAGGCAGACTCTGCGTTCCCCAGGATGCGACAGAACTTCAGACCAGGATCCTCTCTGAAGCACATTCCTCTACATTATCAGTACACCCTGGAGCCACCAAGATGTATAAAGATTTGAAGCAGTTATTCTGGTGGAGCGGGATGAAGAGGGATGTTGCAGATTTTGTCTCCCGATGCCTCACCTGCCAGAAGGTGAAGTTTGAGCATCATCGACCAGGAGGTCAGATTCAATCACTACCAGTACCTTGCTAGAAGTTTGACGATATCAGTATGGATTTTGTGGTCGGTCTCCCTCCAGCTAGAGGCGGACTGAATGCTATATGGGTGATAGTCGATAGGTTGACTAAGACAGCGAGGTTTATACCTATCAAAGACACATGAAAGGTGCCCAAACTAGATGAGGTTTTCACCACAGAGCACATCCGGTACCATGGGGTACCGAAGACGATCGTCTCCGATCGTGACACACGTTTCCTCAACAGGTTTTGGTGTCAGGTGCAGGAGGCGTTTGGTACTCAGTTACGCCTTAGCACAGCCTTTCACCCTTAGATTGATGGGCAGACCGAGAGGACGATTCAGACGCTGGAGGATATGTTGCGAGCGGTCGCTCTGGACTATAACTTCTACCACTCATCCATCGGCATGGCACCGTTCCAGGCTCTATATGGCAGGCCATGCCGGACTCCCTTATCATGGAGTGACCCTACTGAGGCAGTCTTGATTGGGCCGGAGTACATTCAGACACTGTAGGATGACGTTAGAGTTATTCAGCAGCACATGAGGGCAGCGCAGTCTAGACAAAAATCTTATGGGGACCAGCGTACCAGAGAGCTCGAGTTTCAAATCAGCGATATGGTCTTCCTATGAGTGTCTCCTATGAGAGGCATCTTCAGATTTGGGATGAGAGGGAAGCTAAGCCCTAAGTATGTCTGTCCGTACAAGATTACAGAGTGAGTGGGCCCAGCAGCATACAAACTAGATTTACTAGCGGAGTTGGGGAAGGTACATGACGTGTTTCATGTATCTCAGCTAAAGAAGTATATACCTGGCCCTTCTCACGTGCTGCAGCCAGAGAGATTGGAGATTGAGCCCACACTGAGATATGAGGAGACTCCTGTTCAGATCTTGGACATGAAGGTCATAGAAACGAGAGACAGATCGGTTAAACTAGTGAAAGTTCTTTGGGAGCATCATGGGGTTGAGGAAGCTACTTGGGAGGCTGAGGACTCCATGAGAGTGAAGTACCCACATCTATTAGCATGATGTTTCCCTACCCTTTTGTGGTTCACGTTAGTAGCGGTACGAGGGCGTACCTTAGCTCTTTTAAGGGGGATATACTGGCATACTCTTTCTTCATCACCTCATCCAGGTTATGCCTGTTGCGTTATTGGTAGAGTGAGAGGTGTATGTATGTACTTAGTTTTTACGTTATGACACAGTATGTGACTTTTGATTTTCATCATGAAATATCTTGGTATATTTTGATTCAGTTTGATTTTAATTTTGAGTAATCTCGAGTGGAATGTTAAAATGGAAATGGATGGCAATTAAGGATTGGATTGGTATGGAATTTCGTTGGAATTATTATTGTCTCTAGTTGATTTTTAAACTTCGAGGCAAAGTTTTTTTTGAGGGGGATATACTGAAATACCCCTAAATTAATTTAAATTCATTTAGGGGATTTCTTTTATTAAACCATAAATAATACTATTAAATATTAAATTATTGTATGGAATTATGAATAATAAATTATTATATTATTATATGGAATTATGAAAATTAAATTAGGGGATTTCTTATATTTAATCCTAAAGAATACTATTCAATATTAGAGACTATATATTATTATATAGTATTATGAATTTAATAATAAGATTTATAAGTCAATAAATCTTGGAAAAATTTCTAAACACTCCAAGTATATTATAAAGATTTTAGAAATAATTGGAACATTAATTTGAATCATAAAAGCCAATATAAAATCATGGAAACCATAAAGCTTCTTAAGCCTTGCTAGGGTTGACTTTTTGAGAATGGTCAAGCCAGCCCATGAAACCTATACCAGTAAAAAGGTTATGGAAAACCAAGAAGATTGATAAAAAGAACGTCAAAAACAGATCATCCTAGCCAAAGTTATGATAAAATGAAGTTTAGAGCCAAAATTTTGAGGGCTACTGACGTGGCAAGGGTCCGCTGACTCAGCCACGCACGCCTCGGGAAACGTGCCACGCCAGGGCGCCAGAACTCTCCAGATTTTGGCTAACTCTTCTCAGCCAACCTCAGTTATTGCCTCATTTTCAGACTTCATTATCTCAGTCGTCCTTGGGTATTTTTGTATGTTGTTTCTTTCATTCTCTTCTCCTTCAAACCCTCTTTCTAACCATTACTCATACATGACCTAACTCCTTCTACATCCGCCGCAAACTTGATCTGAAGTTGCCTCCTCGAACACTTGTAACCCAGATTTCCAGAAAAACCGAATTGGTAAGGTAACTTCTCTGAGTCCTATCACCTTCATCTCTCAATGAAAATCAGAGTTCTATAGTTCATTTTGTAGATCTCTAATCCCTATACAACTATACTTTTTATGCCCAAGGCTGATTCTCAATCGAGTGGAAGTTAAAGGCGTCTAAAGTTCGCTAGTCGATCACGGTGGATTTCCTGCCCAGATTTTTCCAGAAATCGATAGGTAAACCCAGATCTTGTGAGATCTGTAACTTTCTCTCTAATCTATCAAATTCAATGATTCTTCCACTAGTATTTAGAGTTACATTCCTACTTTAAATGTGGTAGGTTTCGTGGACTGAATCCTTCTCAGTTAGCGCGAGTTGGTCTGTGAAGTAGCCAACTTGAACTGCACATAAAATCATAGAGAAAACGCAGGTATAAACTCGTAACTTTCGGTTTCGATTTCTTTCTGTATATTGCATATTAGATTAAGATGTTGCTATCAATTTGTAGAGCTACATCTAATCTTTCGATTAAGCCCAAAAACATAGCCTAATTCGATCTAGAACGTATTTTATAGATCTACAAAGTTAGCTACTCGAACAGTTTGAAGTTTTGAACTTTTCCAGAAATCAATTTCGATTTCTCCTTACCGGTGCCTCTCTGGTGAGTTTCTGACCAATTCCTCCGGTATTGCTATTCGGTTTTTCATTACCGACCTAACCCAACTTTCAATTCCACTTATTATGCATCGTGTTGACAGAATTTGGCAAAATTCAAATTTGTAGTGTTAAACCCTAAACCGGAACGAACCCAGAATCGAAAACCCAGATTCTTGCATGTTAGCTAGCAAAATCGGTATCATTAGAACCGAAATTAAATTTTGAATTCAATGGAACAAGAAGCAACGAATTTAGTTCTGTGAGCTGAGAGAAATCATCAAATTCGTACTCGGGTTTTGGTTTGGGTTTGCTGATGAACTCGCGAGTCTCAGGCCGTTCGATCGTAGGTTATACAAATGGACGGCCGAGATTAAAACGTGGGAAGATTAAGTTGTTTTAAGTTTTATAAATTTCAGAATAAAACCCTAACTTGTTGAATTTATTTAATGGCTTTCCCGAATGTATTTTGACCATGGTTGTAAAAAACGGTACGGTACGCCCGTTTATACGGCGTATCGCCCGTTTTTGTAATTAAACGTATTGATACGGCCGTATGAAATCCGTTTCATTGAACACCCCGTCTCGTGGTGGCGTATGGCCGTATAATCATCTGTATTTCCGTATTTACTGTATTTTTAAAGAATACGGTATAAATTTGAAATACCCCAAACCTTAGTATGTTGTTTAAACATTAAAATATGGTATATTAAGACTAAAAAGAGTCTTAGAAACTTTAGTAAACAATTTAAACCATAGAAAACACGAATAAATACCTTAAAGTCAATAAGGGCCAAAATGTGCTCTAAGCTTGGGATAAGCTTGGTTAAGACCTAATGAGCTTACCAAGACCTTAATTATATATTAATGAACATATTAAACCAATTACCAAAGAAAACCAAACTTGAAAACAAGTTAAAACACAAAATGTGCTTTAAGGAGTCTTAAAGCACATTTTTAAAAAATTGTCTTGTAAATGAGTTTTGAATGGCTAAATGTCCATCATTACTCTTTAATTAACATGTGTACTACTTAGTATCACATTAGGAAGTCTAAATCAATGGGAAATCAAAAATTTCACAACTATGTGCCTTGTTTTTGTGAATAGTAACTAAAATAAGCTAGTTTATAACATATGTCATTATAAGTGAGACAATTGGTCAACAAAGACTAAAATACCCCTTGATATAATATGGGGGCCGGTTTTCTTGATGACTCACCATATTTAAACAAAAAAATAAGCTAAGTAAAGTAGTAAAGTAGAAAGTACTATTTGCTTTACTACTTAAATATCCAAAACTTGCAAACTTATCTTCATTCTCTCATTTCCCTTACATTCCCACGCCTCCAACCTCTCTTCTTCCTTCCCCCATCGGTTTTGCTATAGTACCACACACAACACCATCTTCAATCTCTTATATCTCCTAGCTTACTTTGCCAAATCAAAAACAAAGACCACCATTCTTCTAGTCTCATCAAGCTCTTCAACCTTGTCTTCTCAAGATTCAAAGAGCTCCATTTCGGTGCCAAGAGGAATCTACATGGGAGGAGTTTGAGCTCATCTTTTCACATATTATTGTTCTCCTTTGCTTCTAGGTAAGGAAACTCAAAGAAAAATAACATCTCCTTCATGTTTGTATGTTGTCCGAAAAAAACACCATTAATGGTGCCCTTTACCTTGCTTGTTCTAGCTTCATTTGAATCTTCCAAGGGCTTGGTGGAGTCCTCTCTTGCTACATATCCAAACTCTCTTTCATATCCAAGGTAAAACAATCATCTAAATGTTCTAAGACAATATATGTATCTAGGGTTTACAATGAGATGAAGCATAAAGCTTGTATACTCATTTCATTATTTGTATATTTTTTAGAAGTTGACAAGCAATCAAACATCCTTACCGATTTTAATCAAGGAAACAAGAAAGAAGTTTGTGAGGAAAAGTGGTGAATATGCTAACCTAATGTAGCTTAATGTCTTAGGATAAATGAGCTTATATTGCTTATTAAAACTACCTAAGGAGCCAATGGTGAATGACTTAGTAAAATGTTCTCAAGGAGACTAGTAAAAGGACATATGTGTTGTTGTATGTATTTGCAGGTCAAGGCAAATATAATGCGGGAAATTCAGTGTTTATGGTTTATGCAATTTAAGGGCCTAAGTGCCAAGCAATTTAAATTATGCACTATATTGTGATGTAGTGTAGTTTGGGTGAAATTTGTGTATAAGAATGTTGTTGATGGATTTTAGTGTTCTTGGATGTTTAATGGTGAAAACAATGTGTTTTGGTGTAACAAGATGTTAGTAGAACCCATGTCAAAAATTAGGTAATGTATAAGAAGTTTAGGGTGTTTAAATAAGCTTTGGTGAACTAGGAAGTGTTAGAAATGAATAAGTATTTTACTAAAGGAAAAATCAAGTATTAAGGTGTTCAAAATGCAAAAGAAAGACTTAGGCATTATCTTAGAGGATTTAGAAACAAATGGGTGTTTCGGAATACACCAAAGTTATTTTGGAGTGTGTTGAGACTTATGCAAACTTTGGTAAACTAGGAGAAAGTATGAACTTGTAAAGGGATTTCAAGAATGACATAAGGAAATGTGGTTTGTAAGAAAAGATGCTTGAAAGATGATGTTAATGGAGAGGAAAATACTTTGGCATAATGGTTATTATAGGCATGAAACACCACTTGCAAATATAAGGAGAAAACATTATAAGTGTTAGGAGTTTTGGTAAGAAATGAACAAGTGTTTAAGAGTGTAGAAAATGAACTTTCCTACACGTCCGAACTTCCGTCCGAATTTGGAAGTCCGGACGTGCCCTGTTGCGTTAAGTTTTCTGAGTCTCGGCCACTGTCCGAACTTCTGTCCGACCCTTGAAGTTCGGACACCGCCATCTCTTTTCCCTGATTTTTCCTCGACCTATGTCCGAACTTAGGAAGATCGGACACAAGTTCGGACATACGTCTGGGTTCACCCTTTGAGTCTCAACTTGCGTCCGAACTTGGGAAGCTCGGACACAAGTTCGGACAGGCCACTGTGTTGGCCAAAAATGTTGTTTAAGACTAGAAAACGTTGTCTAAAAATGGTGATTAGTTAGTAATGATGATATGAGGTTGTCTAAGACATGTTAGGTGAGTTATAATGACAAATAAAAGGGTGAAAGGTTATAACAAGTGTGAAAATAAAATAACTAGTTATGTGAAGTAATAAGTTAACAACGAACTAGTGCGTTAATTAACCGACGTTACTAAATGTGTATAGGATTCCCCAACGGTGGAAACCAGTCGAAGCAAGGACCAAGGTATGGTTTTCTTGCAGTCGGTTGCCTACCGGTTTACACCGGCTTGTGTGTTATTTGTTTTTCTATGTGTTTATGACCTTGTAAGACTTAAGTCATGTAATGAGTTTACAGTTGTTAAATATTATTGTGTTGTTAAGTGTGACTCATTTCCCTTGTGTGTGTCTAACAAGACTTAACCACTTGTATGTGATTGTTTGTTGAGTCGATGTTGAACTTCTAACAAGTGCTAACTGGGGAGTGAGGAGTCCGGTAGTTCCGGCCACGCGTGTGAGTATGGGAGTCGATGTCATAACCGGTTCGATTCTCTTTGTATGTTATGGTTGTTTTCCATTTTGGTTTTCAACTTTCCCTTTAGCTTATCCAAGGCTATTTTACTGACTCACGTCGGGCCACAGGGGCATACTATGTTTTGTTCGGTGTGCTTGGATCACTATATCCGAGGCACCTTGTGTTAAGTTATTCGTTCAATCTAACAGGACGGTAATGAGTTATGTAACGAGCTTAGCATGAGTTTGGCAACATTCTCTTGGCTCTCCATGGGAACTAATTGTGTTGGTTCGTTTCCTAGAAGGAATTGTTCTTGTGTGTTATGTGTGATGTTGTTATGCAATATTCTTGCTATGATATATATGTTGTATGTTTAAAATGAATGCCATGTCATCATGACAATTAGTTGCGCGTATCCCGGTAACCGATGGGATGCGCGTTAACCATTCCAGCCAAGGGTTGCTGACCCCCCCGGGGGCTCCATATTTTTACTACAGGATGAGGATCGAGGAAGCGGAATGGCTATAGATTCTAGGCTGCAGAAATACTTTTGGTTGTTTTTGGATGTTGAGCCCGGGATGCGCCTGTGGCGTTATATTTTGGTACCGTTTGTATTACAACAACGGTCGTTTACAGTTGACAGTGGAGTTCATGTGTAGAGTTTACAGTGACGGTTGTATTAGAAACTCGGTATGTTGGTAATGTATATATGTATGGATGTTAGTACCTCGTGCTCGGGAGTCTGATCATCAGACCGGTACGCTTGTATTTATTCTGCCTTGTTAACCACGTGGGTGGTTAACGGCGTTGTAGCACCGAACCGTTTAGTCATTGTTTAGTTGTTATTTCCGCTGCGATTTCGATTATTGTTAGTGCATAGTAGGGGTGTTACAAAATTATTAAAGACAACGATTTGACTGGAGCAAAAAGAAGACTAATTTTTTCTATTAAATCCCTAAATGAATATAATGTTGACCTCATATAGGGTTTTACTTAAGAAAAAATGATATTATTAAGCACACACCACCATTAACTATAGATTGAATATTTTTTAGAGTAAAATTATAATTATACCAATGACTTTTCAATCCTACTATTTTTTGTTTTTTTCCTACTTAGTACTAGTGTGACATTTTCTTAAAATTCACTTATGTAACTTATCCATCACTCAACAAAACTTCTACAAACTTCTTATAGTTTAAGAATGCGATAAATTTATAATATATAAATATGCAATTTGAAGGTATTAATAACAAAATACTAATATTATGTACAAAGTGGAACATATTTCAAATTTATAAATATTTATTATACGTTTTTTTTATTTAAATATTACTATTTCATCTGTATTGGTTCCCCGTTTTATCCGTATTGATACTTCCATATCACGTACTCTCTATAGTCCGTATTGGTCTCCCGTGCCATTTTTTACAACCGTGATTTTGACACAAAACTTTAACCATAAATTCCTTATAAAATGTAGTTTATTATGATGTAAATTAATATGGGTTTTGAGTTTTTTACTGTAAGTTATAATTTTTGTAAGTTTGGAGTATTATGAAATTATTTAGATAATTTAAAAAGATATTTTTATAAATAAAAATTTAATAATATGTCTAAAATATCATAGTTACTATGTATTAAATTTGGGAATTTTTAGACAAGAGGAAATAGGTCTAAAAATTGTGATTCTGAATTTTTCCTAAGATATATTATAATATATGGTTTTTAATGTAACCAGAAATTAAAGTATAGTTGATTAAAAAACCTTATATGTTGGGAAAAATATAATAATACTAAAACTAACATCTAATACAGAGTGCTAATGAATATTTTTGGGTGCAAACTTTTAAGTGAAATAAAAATTATATATATATACATATATATAAAAGAAATAAAATAGTAACTTAGGTTAAAACAAGGAGTTAAACTAATTTACTGAAATACCCCAAACTTAGATATGGTGTTCAAAGGATAAACTAAGATATAAGGAGGCTAAATAATGCCTTAGAAACATTAAGAAACATTTCTAATCAAAGAAAATATAAGGAAACACCAAAAGAGCAGTTTTGACAAAAACGTGCTCTAAGCTTGGAGAGACTTGGGAGAGTACCCAAATATTGTTCTAAGACCTTAGTAATATCCTAATGGTCATTTTAAGTCAATTACCAAAGAAAACCAAGCTTGAAAACAAGTTAAAACACAAAATGTGCTTTAAGAAGTCTTAAAGCACGTTTTTGAAAAATTGTCTTGTAAATGAGTTTTGAATGGCTAAATGTCCATCATTACTCTTTAATTAATATGTGTACTATATAGTATCACATTTGGAGGCCTATATCAATGGGAAATCAAAAATTTCACAACAATGTGCCTTGTTTTTGATGAATAGTGAATTAATTAAGCTAGTTTATAACATAAGTCTATATAAGTGAGACATTTGGTCAACAAAGACTTAATTACCCTCATTCATTAAAGGGGGCCGTTTTTTTAAGTGTGACTCACCACACTTATCTAGCTAAGTAAATAGAAAGCAAAAATAAGTAAGTTATAAAGTAAAAGTACTATTCACCTTTTAAGATAAATATCACATTTACTTACCTCTCTCCTCACTTCTTCATTCTCCCTTGTTCACACGGTTTCTTGCTCTCTTTCTCTTCTCCATTCACGTAGAGCTCACCTCCATGAAAGCTCCATCTTCCCTTGGCTACATCTTGCTCATTTTAGCTCCAAATCCAAAACAAAATACATACTCTTCTTAGTTAGCTCAAGCTCCTCCTTTCTACCTTTTCAAAACTCCAAGAGCTTCATTTTGGTGCCAAGTCAAACCACCATTAGAGGAGGAAATTCAAGTTTGGAGACTCAATTGGCATCTCCATCTCTTAAGGTAAAGAAAGTGTAAGAAAATCTAGGTTTCCACCATTTTCTTCACATGTCCGAAAATATATACTCATGGGACTCCATGTTTATGCCTTGTTCTAGCTTGTTTCTACTCTTCAAAGGGGAGAGGAGGTCCTTCTTGCTTCATACCCAAGTTGTCTTGAGAAAACAAAGGTAAAATAATCACATTAATACCTTAAAGCATATTTTTAACCTAGGGTTTGTTCCTTAGGGTTAATGTGTTATCTAGTACTCATTGGAGTCATTGGATATTGGTTAGAACATTGGCAAGGAGAATCACATTGGTGACCGAGATTGAACAAAGAAAACCTAAGGAGAAAAGCTTTTAAGCTTGTGAGAAAACAAGGTAAATTACTTACCTTAAGGTGTTTTGCTATTTAAGGGAATGAGATGTAGGTATATGATGAGTTTAGTGTAGAGTTTATATTGGGAAGGTGTTATAAAACCTAGGAGAAACAATGACTATTCTTGTGAACTTGTGACTAAGGAGCAAATGAGAAAAAAGATAGTTTAAGAATATAAAGGTGAAGTACAAGAAGCATTTTATTTCAATGGGAGCCTTGTTGAGTGTATTCGCAGGTTGAAGGCATATATATATGTGGAAATTCAGTGGTTAAGATTATTGTTATTTAAGGGCCTAAGTGCCAAGCACTTTAAGTTTAAGCACTATATGATGATGTGGTGTGGTTTTGGTGTAAATTGGGTGTTAAGCTGTTGTGATGAGAATTTGTGTGGTATTGGTTGTTTGATGGAGAAAAACCATGTGTCAGGAGGTACTATATACTAGAGAACCCATGGCAAAATTTAAAGGAGAGTTTAAGTGTTTAAGATATTCTAAGGGAATTTAATGACTAAGGAAGTATTAGGAATGTTCTATAGGTTGTCTTGATGAAAAAGGGTGAAGTTAAGGTGTTTTAATGACTTATAATGACTTAGGTATCACCATGGAAGATTTAGGAATCAAGAGAATGTATTTGAGTATTTAGGACTTAGGTAAATGTTGGTGCACAACTAGGAAGGAAATAATGTGTTGATGATGGAAGTCTAAACTTGTGAAGGAACTTTTAGAAAATGCTTAAGAGAGTTTTAGATAGTGAGAGATTCTTGGGAGATGATGTTATAGTGGTGAAGAAAACATTTGGCATAGCGGTTACATTAGGTATGAACCACCACCTAGAAACCTAGAGGAAAACATTACAAGTGTTAGCATTATTACAAGGAAAATGCATAATGACTAAGGTGGATCTTGGTGGATGATTTAAGGTATTTAAAGGAGGGCTTAAGGTGTATTTGAGGTGCCCAAATGAGGTTATAACATATTAGAATATATGAGGAGAAGTTTGGAGTTGAAAGAGAATTTAGAAACAAGTTTCTGGAGCCGACCGACCTTAGGACCGGACTTGCAAGGTCGGTCGGGCTCTGTTACACTACCGGAAAATGTTTCTGGAATCGACCGGACTTGGGGACCGGACTTACAAGTCCGGTCGGGCTTGTGTTTTGTGAGGGAATTAGTTTCTGGAATAGACCGGACATGGGACCGGACTTGTCAAGTCTGGTCGGGCTTAAAATTTTGTACGGTAATAAGTCTCTGGAATCGACCGGACATAGGACCGGACTTGTAAGTCCGGTCGGGGTAGAATTTTCAAACGGTAAAGGGTACTGGAACGGACCGGACTTGGCAAGTCCGGTCGGTAAGTCCGGTCGAGCCTAAAAACAAAAAAAAAGAAATTTTAATTTCTGAGGGTGTTAATTGGTATTAGGGTATGCCATTAGTAGTGTAGTAATGATTAGGACCCTAAGAACTTAAGGAAATAAGTTAAGATTAAGTTTAAGCTTTAATGTTTAAAGTTAAGATTGTAAGCTAAGTGATAAAGACTTGAGAGGTTATTGAATGGGAGTCCTTAGGGACTAAGTGAGTTAAGTAAGGTGCAAATAACTAATAACCTAAAAATGAATGAATGTTTTAGGTTTGTGAATTGGGACCCCGAAGAAGGTTAAACAAACAACGATCGACGGTGAACGGTACAATCCTTCTTGTGACCTGCTTGCTAACGAGGTGTCCCTCGGCTTGTGTGCTATCTGTTTAATTGCTATGACTAAAACAAGATAAAGCATGCAACCGGTTATATTGTTCTCGTTGTGATTGTGTTGTATTTACACTAACCCGCGAGACTTGAGATTGTTACTAACCAAGTTTAGTACTTACTGAGTTAAGGATAAGAGTTAAGTTTGGTGGTTGTTGGTTAATGCCCGTTAAGGCTTAGCTAGCACATGGTGATTAAGATTTCTACTAACTGGAACTTGAGTGAGGAAACCCGTGACCGATCTCCGGTCATGCATGCTAAGGAAAAAGGGGGACGGTATCTGAATCAGATCCGCCCTCCGCTTAAGGACTTGTCTTCGGACTTGTAGCCTAGGGCCGGTTGCCGGCTCAGCTACGCTGGACTCCCGTCCAGAGTAGGTGGCATTAAGATGGTGCGGTGGGATCACCTAAATCCCAGGTTCGAATTAAGCTACAACCAATCCCTTCCCGGAAAGGTTTGTATACTGAGATTAAGATTGATATTGAGATTAAGATTAAGGTAAGGTAAGGAACTGAGATTAAGGAAATGAGGACTAAGGAGGGGGTTACTAACCCACTTTTTAAGGGAACGCTTGAGTCGTTCATTGGTTGTGAACTATACATGTTCATCTGTGGTTATTGTTATTGCACTTCATATTATGCTTGTGTATGTAATCAATTTCCATGCTATCGACAATTAGTCGTCGTAGCCCCGTTAGCTTTGGGGCCATGAGAGGGTGTACCAACATTCGTGCTGACCCCCTCGGGGGCTATTTTTACACTTGCAGGTAAGAGGCCCGTGAGGACGCACTACGAGAGTAGGAGCGGTTAGACTTAGGTTGGGACTTTTATTTTGAGTTCGGGTTGCGCCTGTGCACCCGACTGTTTATATTAAACTGTTGTAAGTTTGAGATTACGTTTGAGATACTAGTACTCGGTTGGTTGTGGTATTATGAATGTTGATGTTTAAGTTGGATAAGTATTTTTGGATAAATATTGTAAGTATTTAGGCTGGTATATTCTAACGATCAGACTGTGGCAAGGTCCAGGTGTTGTTTATTTCCGCTGCGACGTATGCGATTAAGTGTTCAGATTGCGATAACCACGATAGGCTTTGGATGGGGTGTTACAAAAAGTGGTATCAGAGCGTAGTTACGCTCTGATCAAGAAATACCGGACATAAGTAACCACCGAGTTAGGATATAAGTTAAGAAGTAAGTATTGGGTTAAGGGTGTGAGAAGTTAGAGTGAGTAGAGTCAGATGACCACTAATAAGTGTGGATTGTCTTTACCGTCTACGGACGTTATAAACTTACTAACCCAAAACAATGGTGAGTACGAATCTAATGTAAGTTATGCTTGTTCAGATGGCAGGACGCCCTAGAGGAGGCCGAGGTCGCGGCGGGGTGAGGATATTCCAGGGATACCTGGAGGGCAGACGATCGCAGAGATCGTAGCTGCCGCTTTAGGGCACATGGGCTATTAGCCTGGTGTGGGTGCACCACCTCCACCGCCACAACCTAGGGAACCAAACTGGGTGAAGAGTCTATCAGATCTTCGACCCGCTCATTTTAAGGGGGAGACCGATCCCGCAAGCTTGAGGCGTACATCTCCGAGCTGGAGACCGCCTTCGAGACCCTTGATGTCCCTGCTGGGATCAAGGTGCGCTTAGCTGCTTTCTACCTGAAGGGGGGGCGCGGCGATTGGTGGAAGCTGGTGAGGGCCGAGCATGTGGCCAATCTAGAGTTCGGCTGGGAGCAGTACACCACCTTGCTACGGGCAAAGTACTACCCCGCCATGTCCAGACGAGAAGCGCTTGCAGTTGGATGCGCTTAAGCAGTCGGACAAGATGACAGTGGACGAGTATTACTCAGAGTTCACTGCCTTGCTCCGTCTTCTGCCAGGTCTAGGGTATTCTGACCAGATCTTGGTGGACCGCTTCTATGGCGGGCTTAGCCATCGACTCCGCTACGGCATGGGGCCGACGAGTTACACTACCTTGCAGGTAATAAGAACGATTGAGATTTGAGTAAGTGATGAATAAGATTTAGATTATGAGAAATAAGTGAAACTAATACTATGGAAAAGCAGGAGTGCTATCATGCCGCTGCTAAGGTTGAGATTACCGTCCAGCTGAGGGACGAGGAGAATGCTAAGAGGAAGAGTGCTGGTAAAAGCTCAGAGAGTCAAGGGCAAGGAGGGTACAAGAAACAAAAGTACCAGCCTCAGGCCCAGAAGAATCAGAACCCGAAAGGGAAGGAGGAAAAGGAGAAGGCTTCGGAAGAGCCATTGAAGCTGACCTATGCTATTGCAGCTACACCACTGCGCTCTAAGGCGCCAAAGGGTGAGAAAAATTGATATTGAATGAGTTAAGAAATAAATTAGTAACCATTTGAGATATGGGAATTGACAATATGAATCATCAAGATCTGAGACTGAGAGGGGAGCCGGTGGTGGCTACCAGCGACTTCATCTGTAGATGGTGTCACAAGGACCACCCGGGCTCGACTGTAAGGGGAATAAGGTGGAGTGCAACTTCTGTGGTGTCTACGGGCATCGAGCTTATGAGTGTTACCGGAACCCTGCTAGCAGAGCCTACAGGCCCGACACCAGGGGCAAGGGCAAGACCGATCAGGGAGCTGGATGACGGTCAGAGGAAAGTGCAGCAGCCGGCGGACAAGAACCCACGGGTGACCCAGAAGACGGGGCCCACTCTACACATGGTGGACCGGGACGATGAGCCTGAGCCCTCATCGAGGCCAGGTACCACTATAACCATTTAGTAATAAAACTACCTGCTTACCGCATTATCATGCATGTTTGGTGAATAAATGAGTTAAGTAAGAATAAGAGGAGATTAGAACATAAGTAAGACATAACCTACTACCACTTAGGAAGATTCAACATTTGCTACACCAATACCATCTACATCTAACCCGGAGCACACCGACATCAAAACCATGGATTTTCCAACCGAACAATGTCAGGTTATCCGCCCAGGTATGATTTTATTAAGGGGATACCTGACACCCGAAGCGCAAATAGCCATCATCAGGAGGTGCAATCAATAGGAATGGGACCGGGAGGTTTTTACACACGGAGTACCCAGGGGGAGCAAAGATGAAATTAAAGATGATGAGCTTGGGCAAGGATTTGAATCCGTATGCCAAGAATTACCAAACCACAAGGGAGCAAGATGGAGTCTCACCACCGGGAATACCCGAAGAGTTCCATCCAGTTATTACACAAGTCATGGAAATCGCTCAGCAGTTGGAAGCTGAACCGATTCCGGACATCCAGCCAGACATTTGCATTGTAAACTTCTACGAAAAAGATGGGAAACTGGGACTACGCCAGGATAAGGACGAGACAACGGAGTCTCTCGAAAGAGGGATACCCGTAGTGTCTTGGTCCATTGGAGATGATGCGGAGTTTTTATACGGCGAGCAGAAGCGTGCGGACCGTGCAGATAAGATAGTACTTAAGTCAGGTGATGTATTAGTTTTGGGAGGAGAATCAAGGATGTTGTACCATGGGGTAAAGAGAATCAAGCTGAATACAGCACCGTCAGCGGTAATCAATGCGACGCATATGAGACCAGGAAGATTAAACCTAACCTTTAGACAATATTAGCCATGTAATGTTAGAATGAGAGAAAATGAGATGTAAGATTGAAGCACATGTTGTAAACAGGTGGTCATGAATAAATAACAGTGTGTTCATATAATTGATTACGACTCTTGTTATACCATCAATACTCATGGAGCTTGTGAACACAATTAGGTTATGGACTCGGTACGGAAGGTGCACTAAGCATACTCACAGAGGCACAGGCCGACGCCAGCGGTACTATCCTCACTGGCACCTTTCCGATCAATGGGATTGAGGCATCAGTTTCTTCGACTCAGGGGCCTCGCATACCTTTGTCTCTGCATCATTTGCGAGCAGGTGGGGTTAGACACTGATGAGCTACCCGACTTCACGGTTACGCTCCCGTCTAAGGAGAGGTTCGTTGCACTCGTTACTACCGAGGAGCCACCATCAGAATTAAGGGGGAAGACTTCCCAGTCAGTTTCATTGAGTTCAGTAAGCTAGGATTGATGTTATCTTCGGGATGAACTGGTTGGAGCGGCACAAGGGACGTATCCTCTGCGCCGAGCATAGATTGCTGCTCAGGAGTCCGTCTGGGGTAACGATATCATACCGCCAGGCCCAGAGAGCCTTCGACTAAGATCATCACCGCCATGGCAATGCATAGAGAATTAAGGAGAAAGGAAGAAGTATACCTCTGCTATGTACAGGACATAGAGAGAACCCTGAGTTCGACCCGACTTACCGGTAGTGTCGGAGTTCCCCGACTTGTTTCCACGGGAAACTGCCCGGCATGCCACCACTCGGGAGGTAGAGTTCACCATTGAGCTGCTACCTGGTACCGGACCGTTAGCCAAAGCACCATACCGTATGGCTCCGCGAAAATGACTGAGTTAAAAGAACAACTGAAGATTTTGGTTGGATAAAGGATTCATTAGACCAAGTGTGTCACCATGGGGAGCGCCAGTCCTCATCGTGAAGAAGAAGGATGGTAGTCCTCCGCCTCTGCATCGACTACAGAGAGCTGAATGCAGTAACATGAAGAATAAGTACCCACTACCCCGCATTGACGATCTGTTCGATCAGTTGAAGGGAGCATCTGTTTTTCCAAGATTGATCTCAGATCGGGGTATCATCAGATAGCCATTAAGGAGGGAGACATTGAGAAGACGGCATTCCGGACACGATACGGCCACTATGAGTTTACAGTGATGCCGTTCGGTTTGTCGAACGCACCGAAGTTTATGGATCTGATGAACCGCTTGTTCGGGAGCAGCTGGACAAGTCGGTCATGGTTTTTATTGATGACATTCTGATATATTCAAAGTCTAAGGTTGAGCATGAGGAACATTTGAGGAGGGTATTAGAAATATTGAGGGAGAACCAGCTATATGCTAAGTTCTCCAGTGTGAGTTTTGGCTTGACCAGGTCTCTTTCCTAGGTCATGTCATCTCAGATGCTGGGATCGCAGTGGATCCAGCAAAGATTGATGCCGTACTACCCTGGCCAAGGCCGAAGACTGTTACCGACATCCGGAGCTTTCTCGGTCTGGCAGGTTACTACAGGAGGTTTGTTAGAGATTTCAGCAAGGTCGCGAAGCCGATGACCAGTCTGATGAAGAAGGATGCACCATTTCTTGGATAGATGACTGTGAGATCTTTTCAGCGCTTGAAGGACTCACTGACCACTGCACCGGTACTGACCATTCCAGACGGTATAGAGGGGCTTTGAGGTTTATTGTGATGCATCCGGCAGAGGGCTGGGTTGCGTGCTCATGCAACATGGCAAGGTGGTGGCATATGCCTCACGCTAGTTGAAGAAACTAGGAGAAATACCCCACACATGATTTAGAGCTGGGAGCTGTAGTCTTCGCTTTGAAGATATGGCGCCACTACTTATATGGGGTTGGTGTCACGACCTACACCGATCATAAAAGTTTGAAATACATATTCACTCAGAAGGAGTTAAATCTTCGACAGAGGAGATGGTTAGAATTTCTGAAAGACTATGACATTGACCTCCAATACAAAGAAGGGAAGGCCAATGTTGTAGCAGATGCCCTGAGCCGTCGAGCACACTCACTCCATTCGCTAGTTTCTTTCTCCAGCTTGGTTGATGAGGTGCGAAGGCTCAGAGGACAGATGAGTATATGAGAGAGGTCAGACAAAAGCTGACAGATGGTACCTTTGAGAGTCAGAAATACGACTTCAGACTTCATGATGATGATCTGATCAGACTTAAGGGCCGATTATGCATACCACAAGGTAACACGGATCTGAAAGACCGTATACTTAGAGAATCACACTGTTCTTCAGTTTCCATCCATCCGGGAGCCTCTAAAATGTATAAAGACATGAAGAGATACTTCTGGTGGTCGGGATGAAGACAGAATGTTACCGAGTTCGTCTTGAGGTGTCTCACATGCCAGAAGGTGAAATTCGAGCACAGACGACCGGGCGGAATGGTACAGTCGATGCCAGTTCCGGAGTGGAAGTTCCATGATATCTCCATGGACTTCGTAGTTGGGCTTCCACCTGCTAGGGGAGGTCTCAACATGATATGGGTGGTGGTGGATCGCCTTACCAAAGTAGCCCGATTCATACCGATGAAGGATACTTGGAAGGTGACCAAATTAGCTGAGTTATTTGAGAAAGAAATCATGAGACATCACGGCATACCAAAGACCATAGTGTCAGATAGAGATACCAGATTCCTTTCGAGGTACTGGAGAGCTACCAGAGAAGCGTTGGGTACAGAACTCAAACTGAGTACCGCGTTCCATCCTCAGACAGATGGTCAGACTGAGCGTACTATTCAGACACTCGAGGACATGCTGAGAGCATGTGCCTTAGACTTCCAGGGCAGTTGGATTGACAGATTGCATCTGATCGAGTTTTCATACAACAACAGCTATCACGCTTCGATCAAGATGGCACCTTTTCAAGCGTTGTACGGTAGACCATGTCGTACACCGCTCTGCTGGGATGAGTCGAGTGAGACGGTCATTATAGGACCAGAGTACTTAGAACAAGTTAAGGCTGAAGTTCAGCAAATCAGGGAGAACATGAAAGCTGCTCAAGATAGGCAGAAGTCGTATGCTGATGTTCGACGACGGGACCTGGAGTTCGCAGTGGGCGACCGGGTATTTCTGCGAGTATCACCGATGAAGGGTGTATTCAGGTTTGGGCAGAAGGGCAAGTTAAGCCCGAAATTTGTTGGTCCTTATGAGATTACGGAGCGGGTGGGCCCGGTTGCTTACAGGTTGAATTTACCTGCTGAGCTGGGTAAAGTGCATGATGTTTTTCATGTTTCACAGCTAAAGAAATACATGCACCACCCCTCCCATGTGTTAGAACCTGAGAGGTTGACTTTAGAACCAAACATGAGATCCGTGGAGACTCCTCAGAGAATCTTGGACAGTAAGACTAGGGACACTCGCCACAAGTCAGTGCGACTGGTGAAGGTTCTCTGGTCTAACCAGGATGTCGAAGAGGCCACGTGGGAATTAGAGGATAAGATGAGGGCGAAGTACCCTTCTTTATTTACTGACTAGATCGTCTGTATAGGGTACGGGGCGTACCCCTTTTTAAGGGGGGTAGAGCTTCCTCGCTTTTGAGTTAGGAAACGATCATGTTTGTCGTTTGTTTGGTTGTTTAAGATGTGAATTTGTGTAAGTTGCTACACTTCGGTGTAAGTTTGAGTTATGTATAATACTTATGTATTGTATTTGAGATTGACCTTTGAGTCTTGAGATGTATGAATGTGAATATAAGATGTGGTATTAAGATTAAGAGAATGTGTACCGTGAATGGTTAAGCACATGTGTGAACTTTGAGGACAAAGTTCTTTTAAGGGGGGTAGATTGAAATACCCCAAACTTAGATATGGTGTTTAAATGATAAACTAAGATATAAGGAGGCTAAATAATGCCTTAGAAACATTAAGAAACATTTCTAATCAAAGAAAATATAAGGAAACACCAAAAGAGCAGTTTTGAAAAAACGTGCTCTAAGCTTGGAGAGACTTGGGAGAGTACCCAAATATTGTTCTAAGACCTTAGTAATATCCTAATGGTCATTTTAAGTCAATTACCAAAGAAAACCAAGCTTGAAAACAAGTTAAAACACAAAATGTGCTTTAAGGAGTCTTAAAGCACGTTTTTGAAAAATTGTCTTGTAAATGAGTTTTGAATGGCTAAATGTCCATCATTACTCTTTAATTAATATGTGTACTATATAGTATCACATTTGGAGGTCTATATCAATGGGAAATCAAAAATTTCACAACAATGTGCCTTGTTTTTGATGAATAGTGAATTAATTAAGCTAGTTTATAACATAAGTCTATATAAGTGAGACATTTGGTCAACAAAGACTTAATTACCCTCATTCATTAAAGGGGGCCGGTTTTTTAAGTGTGACTCACCACACTTATCTAGCTAAGTAAAGAGAAAGCAAAAATAAGTAAGTTATAAAGTAAAAGTACTATTCACCTTTTAAGATAAATATCACATTTACTTACCTCTCTCCTCACTTCTTCATTCTCCCTTGTTCACACGGTTTCTTGCTCTCTTTCTCTTCTCCATTCACGTAGAGCTCACCTCCATGAAAGCTCCATCTTCCCTTGCACATCTTGCTCATTTTAGCTCCAAATCCAAAACAAAATACATATCTTCTTAGTTAGCTCAAGCTCCTCCTTTCTATCTTTTCAAAACTTCAAGAGCTTCATTTTGGTGCCAAGTCAAACCACCATTAGAGGAGGAAATTCAAGTTTGGAGACTCCATTGGCATCTCCATTCTCTTAAGGTAAAGAAAGTGTAAGAAAATCTAGGTTTCCACCATTTTCTTCACATGTCCGAAAATATAACTCATGGGACTCCATGTTTATGCCTTGTTCTAGCTTGTTTCTACTCTTCAAAGGAGAGAGGTCCTTCTTGCTTCATCCAAGTTTGTCTTGAGAAACCAAGGTAAAACAATCACATTAATACCTTAAAACATTTTTTAAACCTAGGGTTTGTTCCTTAGGGTTAATGTGTTATCTAGTACTCATTGGAGTCATTGGATATTGGTTAGAACATTGGCAAGGAGAATCACATTGGTGACCGAGATTGAACAAAGAAAACCTAAGGAGAAAAGCTTTTAAGCTTGTGAGAAACAAGGTAAATTACTTACCTTAAGGTGTTTTTTGTTTAAGGGAATGAGATGTAGGTATATGATGTTTAGTGTAGAGTTTATATTGGGAAGGTGCTATAAAACCTAGGAGAAACAATGACTATTCTTGTGAACTTGTGACTAAGGAGCAAATGAGAAAAAGATAGTTTAAGAATATAAAGGTGAAGTACAAGAAGCATTTTATTTCAATGGGAGCCTTGTTGAGTGTATTCGCAGGTTGAAGGCATATTATGTGGAAATTCAGTGGTTAAGATTATTGTTATTTAAGGGCCTAAGTGCCAAGCATTTAAGTTTAAGCACTATATGATGTGGTGTGGTTTTGGTGTAAATTGGGTGTTAAGCTGTTGTGATGAGAATTTGTGTGGTATTGGTTGTTTGATGGAGAAAAACCATGTGTTAGGAGGTACTATATACTAGAGAACCCATGGCAAAATTTAAAGGAGAGTTTAAGTGTTTAAGATATCCTAAGGGAATTTAATGACTAAGGAAGTACTAGGAATGTTCTATAGGTTGTCTTGATGAAAAAGGGTGAAGTTAAGGTGTTTTAATGACTTATAATGACTTAGGTATCACCATGGAAGATTTAGGAATCAAGAGAATGTATTTGAGTATTTAGGACTTAGGCAAATGTTGGTGCACAACTAGGGAGGAAATAATGTAATGATGATGGAAGTTTAAACTTGTTAAGGAACTTTAAATGCTTAAAGAGTTTTAGATAGTGAGAGATGCTTGGGAGATGATGTTATAGTGGTGAAGAAAACATTTGGCATAGTGGTTACATTAGGTATGAACCACCACCTAGAAACCTAGAGGAAAACATTACAAGTGTTAGCATTATTACAAGGAAAATGCATAATGACTAAGGTGGATCTTGGTGGATGATTTAAGGTATTTAAGGAGGGCTTAAGGTGTATTTGAGGTGCCCAAATGAGGTTATAACATATTAGAATATATGAGGAGAAGTTTGGAGTTGAAAGAGAATTTAGAAACAAGTTTCTGGAGCCGACCGACCTTAGGACCGGACTTGCAAGGTCGGTCGGGCTCTGTTACACTACCGGAAAATGTTTCTGGAATCGACCGGACTTGGGGACCGGACTTACAAGTCCGGTCGGGCTTGTGTTTTGTGAGGGAATTAGTTTCTGGAATAGACCGGACATGGGACCGGACTTGTCAAGTCCGGTCGGGCTTAAAATTTTGTACGGTAATAAGTCTCTGGAATCGACCGGACATAGGACCGGACTTGTAAGTCCGGTCGGGGTAGAATTTTCAAACGGTAAAGGGTACTGGAACGGACCGGACTTGGCAAGTCCGGTCGGTAAGTCCGGTCGAGCCTAAAAAAAAAAAAAAGAAATTTTAATTTCTGAGGGTGTTAATTGGTATTAGGGTATGCCATTAGTAGGTAGTAATGATTAGGACCCTAAGAACTTAAGGAATAAGTTAAGATTAAGTTAAGTTTAATGTTTAAAGTTAAGTTTGTAAGCTAAGTGATAAAGACTTGAGAGGTTATTGAATGGAGTCCTTAGGGACTAAGTGAGTTAAGTAAGGTGCAAATAACTAATAACCTAAAAATGAATGAATGTTTTAGGTTTGTGAATTGGGACCCCGAAGAAGGTTAAACAAACAACGATCGACGGTGAACGGTACAATCCTTCTTGTGACCTGCTTGCTAACGAGGTGTCCCTCGGCTTGTGTGCTATCTGTTTAATTGCTATGACTAAAACAAGATAAAGCATGCAACCGGTTATATTGTTCTCGTTGTGATTGTGTTTATTTACACTAACCCGCGAGACTTGAGATTGTTACTAACCAAGTTTAGTACTTACTGAGTTAAGATAAGAGTTAAGTTTGGTGGTTGTTGGTTAATGCCCGTTAAGGCTTAGCTAGCACATGGTGTTAAGATTCTACTAACTGGAACTTGAGTGAGGAAACCCGGGACCGATCTCCGGTCATGCATGCTAAGGAAAAAGGGGGACGGTATCTGAATCAGATCCGCCCTCCGCTTAAGGACTTGTCTTCGGACTTGTAGCCTAGGGCCGGTTGCCGGCTCAGCTACGCTGGACTCCCGTCCAGAGTAGGTGGCATTAAGATGGTGCGGTGGGATCACCTAAATCCCAGGTTCGAATTAAGCTACAACCAATCCCTTCCAGGAAAGGTTTGTATACTGAGATTAAGATTGATTGAGATTAATTAAGGTAAGGTAAGGAACTGAGATTAAGGAAATGAGGACTAAGGAGGGGGTTACTAACCCACTTTTAAGGGAACGCTTGAGTCGTTCATTGGTTGTGAACTATATGTTCATCTGTGGTTATTGTTATTGCACTTCATATTATGCTTGTGTATGTAATCAATTTCCATGCTATCGACAATTAGTCGTCGTAGCCCCGTTAGCTTGGGGCCATGAGAGGGTGTACCAGCATTCGTGCTGACCCCCTCGGGGGCTATTTTTACACTTGCAGGTAAGAGGCTCGTGAGGACGCACTACGAGAGTAGGAGCGGTTAGACTTAGGTTGGGACTTTTATTTTGAGTTCGGGTTGCGCCTGTGCACCCGACTGTTTATATTAAACTGTTGTAAGTTTGAGATTACGTTTGAGATACTAGTACTCGGTTGGTTGTGGTATTATGAATGTTGATGTTTAAGTTGGATAAGTATTTTTGGATAAATATTGTAAGTATTTAGGCCGGTATATTCTAACGATCAGACCGTGGCAAGGTCCAGGTGTTGTTTATTTCCGCTGCGACGTATGCGATTAAGTGTTCAGATTGCGATAACCACGATAGGCTTTGGATGGGGTGTTACATTTACACTTATATTAATTAAATACTATAGACGCTAATATACTGAAATGATACAAAAGAAAATACTTTATAAACCATATATTGAATGTAGATATATGTAAAAGTTAATAGAAATAATAAAATACATTGAGCTACGTAAAGAATGACTTAAATAAATTCTAATACACGTACATACATATATATTAAAAATAAATAAAGGAAATACATACCTTATAGGAAATGTAATAGGGCAATGTTTGTTTTCAAGGGAAAACCGAGGGAAGGGAAGGAAATTTGTAATCCGGTCCCTTTATCACGTTTGTTTATACTAAAATTGTGAAAGGGAAAGGGGAACATTTCCCTTGAGATTCCCCCGCCCCGTTTAATTTTGTTTCCCGTGTATAATGTACGGGAATCGTACGGGAATCATAGGTTGTTTAATAATGCAGACTGTTTGACATTATTTGTTTTGTAATATTAGATGAAATTGATTTTATTAATTAACTATATTTTCTATGGTTGTGCATAAAATGTGTAATAATTTTTTTTGAATAGTAAAAATGTGTAATAATTAGTAATGATCTATTCCATAAAATGTATTATATACTACACGGTTGATACTAATTAATCAAGACATTTTAATTTTTTTATTATTCCAACTAATATAGTCAGCATAATTACATGAAAATATAAAAGTGACTATTTTTAATTTCAAGCTTATGTTTTTAATTATTCTTCAAAATCAATTATATTCCCTTTCCATTTGTGAATACAACCAAACAACATACATATTTTCCCATTCCCTTTCCCATTCTCCTTGTTTTCCCATTCCCATTCCTTTTCCCGTTCCCTTGTCGAATCTAAACGGTGCCTAAGAGGGAAAATATTCGAGAAAACCTAATTCATACGCAACAATCAAAACATTAAATGTTAATGTGACATATAAGTAGATTATTAGGAGAAATATAGATCCCAAACCTTAATCATGTATTAAAGTAAAATTAATCCACTATAACTTAAGAGCTTAATTAAGTTAACCCTATGACTGAGAGTAAGTGATTGAAATAAAATTTAATATACTCTCAAGACATACAAATTCAATGGCGTAAATGGTCAAGTCAAACCTAGAATTAAATCGAGGTTGCATGTTCGAAACCCCATAAACTCTTTTTAGAAAGTTTAATCAACTAACGAAAAGGTTAACGCGGAACTGGGCCATCGTACTAGGCCCAAGTCCATGAACTCCAAAAGCCCACTTAAACAATTCAATGAGAGTCTGGGCCACTCTCGGGATAAACCCTAAATCATTCCAGATTAAATGAAATGGGCCTAACAAAAGATTTAATTAACAAAAAAAAACTAGCCCAAATCTTTGTGAGAGAATAATTGTAAGCCAGAAACTAAAAACCAGTAAGAATGAAAAAAAATGTTTAGCGTTATAAGTTCCTTAACTAATCAATACTTGGAACACTGATTTCTCGTACTCAGATGCTTCTACTAACAAACTTAAGAGATGTTTTGAAAAACGCTAGTTGAGCTAAAATGACTTTCAAAGGGAAACTGGTTGTGTGACTAAGTCAGCTTGATGTGACTAATTGAGCCTTGAATGTACAACTCACTTGATCATTGGTTTCTCTTATCTGGTCGTTTCATTAGACATTAGCTGCCTAGGGTTTACGCTTCTGCACTCTGTAGGACTGAGTGTTATGGTATTGCTCTGGTGCAGTTAATGATCTAGTGGGAATATGGAAAATGTCAATCTTGGTAAATTCTTCATTTGACTCTGGATATCGTTTCATCCATGAGCCGAGTCTTTTGTTGTGACGTGCTCGCGTCTTCATCGGTAACAGTGAGGGGCTGTATATCCCCTGTCCTAAAAGGACGTGTTAAACAGTGAGGGGCTATATATCCCCTGTCCTAAAAGGACGTGACTGGTGGTAGGGGCCATCTCTCCCAATTGGTTTTATTCCATTCTTGAGTTGCTGGTTCTTGGATCTCTTCTTCATTCCTAGTCCTAGTGACTACTTGGGTCTTCCTACTCCTAACTAGAACTGAATCTAACACAAGCAATGGATGTTCACTAACTTATGGTGTGATTTCTTTCAATTGACTAACTTTAGCTTTCTGTTATTTATCTCTTTTCTCAACTTGTTATCTTGACTTGGTGATTTTAAAGTGCCTTGTTCTTCTGTGTTGTTCTAAGTGCTTGTCTTCAAGTTATTATTTATTAAAGAGTTATATTATAAGTTTGTTTTGGAGGATCGTACCAGTTCCATTCCAGGGAACTGACTCACCCCTGAGGGGTGGGCTGCTTGGTTTTATCTTGCAGGTACGTATTGTTATACAGGTGGCCACGAAGAGTATGAGTGATTGGGTTGGGAATTAGGTTTTGTGGAGAGTTGATGTATTTTATTATTATTATGTTTATGTTGCGTTTTCTCGAGTTCAGACCGTGGCTTTTGTAATCTTATAAGTTGTAAATGGTGAGGTTTGGTGCCGGGTGTTTGGAACCCGATGCTCTGTTAACGCCTTTAGTATTTTATTTCCGCTGTAATTATGTTAAATAGGGGCGTTACACGGACCCTGCTACATTTTCTACAGTTTTGACATTTTCAAAATCTGTTACATTCCTCTCTTTGCCTAATTAATTCCCCATTGTTCCTACACTTAATCCCACATATTTACGCACCTAATTAACCTCCTAAACATGTCTAAATCCATTACTAACTCACTACTTCTTTTCACTCTAATTCACACACATTATTTTCCAAGTTTCATTCCAGCACTTGTATAAATTCTTCCTAGTTTTGTTTTGCTACAGATTTTGGTTCTTACTTCCTCCATTCATAGTTTCCCTTCCTAATGCCATTTCTAAGGTTTATAATGCATTATCTATCTCTCTTTACCTACCCACAACTTAGCTTCATTTAAAATCTGTTTTCAAGGTATTTTTCTACCTAGTATAAGCTCTTAAGTGTTCTAGTTTCTAGGTAAAATTTGACATAGTCTCCCCTAAATTTTTACATTCTTACCACATGTTTTGTTCACACAATACCACTCATTATACCTGTTTATCAACAACACCAATATACAATTTTCCAAGACAATTACTAGACATTAAACACCCATTAAATTTCCTACACACAACATCTATTTCCATCTAGGTTTATACAAGTTTTTAATCATCTTTTGAAGCTTTAAAACAGTTTGGTTCTTTCCTACATTATACTAATACTCAACACCGTTTACTATACCCATTTCACACAAAAATCTGTTACAATATGCATACAAAAACTACACAAGATGAGTGTATTTACCTTGTTCTTTCTAGCTTCTCTTTCTTTCTTCTTTCTTCCTTCCTTATTCCTTCCTTTCCTTTCCTCTGTACCAACCAGTTATGGAAGCTCAATATTCTAAAGCTACAACCCATTAACACACCACCATTTTAATTCAACTAACCCTTAAATCATCTTAAGGCTTTAAGGTATATTTTAGGGTTTAGAAAATGCATTACCTTGCAAGTATATGGATGGAGTGTTGGATAGCAACAAGAACAAGATTCCCACTCTCCAAGAGAAGCCAAAATCAGCTGAGCAAACAAGGAATAGAAGTTCAAGACTTGGAAATTTCTATTTTACAAATGAAAGCCAAAATGCTAGTTTTTTCGAATTTCTTTTTACCTTAGACCAACAAGGTGAAGAAGAGGCTTCTAATGGTGGTCTTCATCTTCAAAAGCAATAACACCCATGGAGATGAAAGTGGGTATTTTCGAATTTGGAAAATAGGGAAATGCTCTCCTTGATGAGAGGAATACAATGGTACAAATGTTGTAATTTTTGGTGGAGGTTTGAGTGCTCAACAAGAGGAGAGAAAGGAGAGTGCTGGAGGGGTTATGCAAATCGCCATTGTTTGCGTCCAAGGAGGAAGAAAATTCCGAGAGGGTGAAGAGTGATACGTGAGAGAGTGAGGGAAATGAGGGGGAGTAGGAGAGATAAGGTAAAAGTAAGATTTTTACTTTTTGCTTTACTTTTTGTCTTTTGTAAATAAGGGAGAATTAAGAGGGAGTACAAATCAGCTCACACACTGCACACACTCACATTTTTAATTTCTATTTGTAATAGTGGACACACTAGTTTAATTTATTTACACTCTCACCCCACAACTTCCCGGTTTTTACAGTTTTTACTATTTTCTTGTTTAATGATTTATTGGTTCTAGACCGTCATATTGTTTATTAATGACTATTTGGTTGACCAAAATTATTACGAGGACTATTTGACCCGTTAAAGAGGTGTTTTCCCGGTTCCTCGAAAAACGCGATTTAGGTTCTTTTGGTGCTTTGAATCCGTTTAAGGATCGTTTTTCTTCGGGATTTGTTCCTCATGATTATTTAGGGTAATTAGCTTCTAAAACCTTCATTAGATAATTAATCACTATTTTTAATTTCAGGGTATTTCATTAATATTTCACAAAACCCCCACTATAAATTTGGTAATTATAATTTGGAACCTTAACTTTTAATTACCAAATGGCTAATAAACTTTCGTCTTAACATATATCTTCTTATAATTACATTTTAACCCCAAAAACTTTATAATAGTTTATATAACTTATAAACTAGAGTGTTAATATTTAATTTCCTTAATACCAAGTGGACACTTATTTTCTACTAATTTGCATCCGCCCATATTTAAATTCCAGATTTACATATAAATTTTTATAATTACAATTTCACCACAAAACTTTTAAAACTTAGTCTGTATGTCTTAATTCATTTGTAACCCTAGGTTTTTGGTCAACACTTTGACTAAAGCCAATTTCATACTTAAACATTATTGGTACCCAGAAAATCATTCTTAATTGGGTTATAACCAAATTTTCTAGAAATTACAAATAGCCCCATAAACTTATTAAATGTATATTTAACTCCTTAATATTTATCTAACTTATACAAAATTATTAATATGAGTTCATACACTATATTATATCAAAATTCACCAAATTTAATATATGATTTTCGGCCATAATTAAATCAAGCCACCAAGTTTTGGTAAATTACAGATTTTACCCTAACTTATAAACTAATATCTTAGGTATAAAATACCTAATTAACCTATCCAAATATTTTATAACATCTTAACACATAGTATTAAGCTATAATATACCAATTTAATCCTGAAATTTCAGAAATTATATAAAATCAAATAATTACCTTAAAATTCCTTAAATCAATTTTTAAATCTTAATCCCATCTTTAATTTATCAAAACACATATTTAAACTCTCATTAATTACGGCTTAAATTTTATATAAGTGTAATTAATGGTTTAATGTTATAAAACATAGTTTAAACCATAGATCTACATATATATACTTAGATAAATTACTTACCCTCTTAGTAAATGATTTTTCCCTTGGTTTCTCCTTGGATATTTGGCCACACAACCTTGATCTACACTCCTTTGTAGGTGCCTAGAATATTAGGACAAGGATACCTTATGTTAAACCTTGAATTTCTAACTAAACCTTAAGAAATTTACTAAGGTATTATATACAAAATTTGTAGTAATGAGTAGGATTTACCATGATGACTCAAAGTGGAGTTCAAGAACCCTATAAACTCGGCCTTGACAAGGAGAGGGGAAATAAATTAGCTCTTGAAGAGATCTAAGCTTATAACTTAGAAATAACTCTTGTAATCCTTAAAATCAAAGATTTACCTTAAGGAATTTGGTGTAGGCTCACTCCTTGAATGAGTAAGGGTGAATACCTTGTCAAACCATGGAGAAATTGAAGTTACAATTTCCCCATGAACTTGTCTTGGAAGAAAATGAGGTTTTAAGGCATTTTTCTTACCTTAAGCCTTCAAGAACCTTTCTTAGGTGTTTCCTTTGATTAGCCACGAAATTCCTAGCTTTAGTGATGATTTATGTTGATCTAGATCAATGGAATGGATTAGAAGAACTCCCTTGGAGCTAGGAACCGAAAATAGCTTGAAAATGGCATGAAAATATAACTAGATTAACTTAAAAAATGAGAGCTCTTACCAATGGAACTTACCAAGTATGGAAGGAGGGAGTGTTGGCGTGAGTAAGGGAAGGATAAAGGGACTGAACTCGGCACTTAGAAGAGGAAGAAGAGACAAGTATCATTAATTGTCAAGGTTAGTTGAAAAGAAGGCATTTTAGTCAAAAGAGAAGGCAACAAAGTCTAAGGCCTTAATTTGTGGGATTATGTGTTGAAAACTGAGCCCATGGGACAAGGATCAACCAGCCATGACTATAGGAATCATAAAAATTTGTCAGTGTGGTCACATTAAGTGAGAAAGTGATTTAAAGACATGAAAATCATGTCTATTTTGTAGTCAAAATCGGCAGGTATAGGAAGGGTGAGTCATCCTTGTTATCCAATGATTAATATATTTAACTTAGGTCCTTTTAATGTTATAAACTCGTAGCTAATCATTTCTACAAGTTAAATGTGTAAAACGCGTTTTTCGGTACCCGAAAGGTGCGTTTTTGTGCTCTAAGGACATTTTAGAAAATAAATTGTTCCAATGAGTTCCAAGAGTTTATAGACATTGTTTAAGGTCAATTATGGTATACTAAGGTGTTACATTGAGTTATATGGGTTTATATCAACTCATGACACCATTCCCGGGCTACCGGGACACTCCCGGACCAAAACAGGAGCGTTAAGAATTTCTCCCATGCAATTTGTGTTTAAATGAAAAAGTAGCGTGGGTATCCTCTTATAACTATTGAATAATGGTCAACTAACCATTTGTAGTGAAGAAAACTAAGTTATACCCACTTAGAATGCATTTTCGGGGTCTCCGGTGCTTCTCATGCTTTAAGGGGTGTGCGCGAGCACTCCCGGGCACTTTGCGCTTTTAACTAAATATGGCCTGGGGACTATTTTCTTATAGTCATATAATTAGGTTATGACCATTTGGTTTGAGTTTAAAAGGTCATACAAGGTCACGCTTAACGCACGTTTTTAAGGCGTTTTAAGAACGTTCTTGTCGTTAAGATGTTTAGTGCGTATTTTTGACCTTTGATGAGTTCTTATGTTTTTATGATATATATAATAGGTGTAAGATATGTTGTTACATTTTTTTTAAATGTGTATATCAATTTATTTTAGCATTTATAATTGCTTAGGCATTCGTAAAATATTTACGTTCCTCGTTTGTATACACGCTCATATTGATCTTTCCTTGTTGACGGTCTCTCTATCGAGCATGTTATGTAAGGAGTTTAATCCTTGTTAATAATCGTACATAAACATTTTGTACAAGTACATTAATATGTTTAGTAAAATTACGCCCGTTAGCGTTTATGGTAAAACGACTATTTTTACGTGATGTTTGCATGCGCACGCGTAATAATATTTAAGTAAACGTTTTCATGCAGTAATGAGCATGTGTACGTGAAATGATTTATCCTTAGATTAATTCTTCATTATTTGATAGTTTAACGAGTTATTTAGATTTGGGGTATTTCAGTTATAGTACTTGGCTCATATGCCGATGTTATTGATTCATTACTGCTGAATGAAGGTGGTTCGTTATGGGCTGGTGCATGCCCCTTTTTGTTATGATAGTCGGACTCATCGGGTCCTCCCGAGGTTGTAGGCCTTGTATCGTAAAAGTTTATTACCCTATGGCGACAATTGTAGTCATGTAGTTTATATTAGAGTTGTACAATTGTTTGGTGATTATTGGTAGCCATGGTGTTGTACCAGTGGTCTACTCAGTCTTATAAAATTCAATTGTATCAGTAGTTGTAACTATAGTTGTAGTTGGTTGCTGCTAGTTGTCGTTAAGTGCAGGACTTGCTGGGCAAGTGCGCGAGATAGACGGAATTGTTAGTATTTGTTTAACTTAGCGCTTGCCTTAGCAAGTGCGCCAGGCAGGTTAGATTATCGGTTTCAGATTCATTCGTCTTACTACCGCTTCGGTTGTTCAAGTACGGTTAATATGATTCTTTCCTAATAAGGATGATAGTCTGGTTGGAAAATTTTCCTGACCACATCATCATTAGAATGTCTAAGTTTCACCTCACATTGGATTCACGATAGCATAAATGCTTGGAATTTTGTTTCTCCATAGGTGTCGTCACGACAAGGTTCTAGTGTTACAGTATTGTGTGTACACAAGATTAGGTCTGGAATTTGAATATGACAGGATGAGTGAACTTACAAATTCTCCACACTCATAATATAGTTTCAGTTTATAGTTTGGTATTACAATACAGTAGCATGGTAGTTAAAGGTCCCCATTACTGGCGACGGTCTCGCGGAGCTTAGGATGCTCCCGATCCGCTCGCCCTGGTGTCTTGGGTGATCCTTTCCACGACGTTTACCGTAGCAATGGTGTTCGCCCCCGGCGGTGCCTATCACTAACGCTTGATCATTTTTAAGGAAGGTAGGGTATTGAATTTTTATTATCGTTATAAGAGTAAGACTTTTATACTTTCAGTACGAAATCGCTTAGGCGGACTATTGGGCTTGCTAGCCTCTTCCCTTTATTCAGGGGTTTACGTTTTTCAGTAGTATTAAACTCATTGGGTTGTAGCGGGAGGGGTACTGTCGATGGTAGTCCATGCTGGACTTCCACATGAAAGTGGACTGTCACCAATGTACTCACGACGTTCGTATGTCTCCTCCTGACTGAGCTCTCAGCTGGTCCATAATGGGAGTAATATTCCCAGGCCTTTATGCCCCTGGCCAGCTTCTTCGCCCACACCACCACTAGACATCGGTATTACCGTTCGTCTTCTCGTTACTCGATAACTTACCACATTACAATCTACACATTTGTGCGCCTCAAGGGCTAACACTTGCAAGCCAAAGGCTTTGCTAACACATAATTTCATAAAAGTGAAGACATTTCGTACCTCACAAACGTTTCCCGTATTTCCCAAATCCTAGGCTCACTATCTTAAATCCTATTATCTCGTCCAGAGCGGTACTCCCGCTGATACCACTTTTTTAACACCCCACTCAGTAATCACGTCATAATCACTCACGTAGCATAATTAAACATGTCTCGCAGCGGTAGTTAAAACATCAATAAACCTCACTTGGGTGTCACATGCCATTACTCGTCCATACGAGTAAAGAAGCAGAAATAGAAATAACAAAACAACACTGACAATATATACATAACCGCAGTGATAGCGAGATACTAACCTATACATCATTCTAAACCAAAAGTAATCTTAGCGACAAGTGAGCGTCTAAATATTCCCGATTGTATACAATGCCATTAACAAAGTATCTAATATCCATCATAATCAAATATAGAATCTCGTGCGGTAAAATGAAACCGTAACTACCTGGGTCCCGCACTTCGGCTTCAACGAAGATCAGCAACCTGCACGATGTTGTGAAAGCTCAGCGATAAACGCTGAGTATGCCGGGTTTGGACCCTATTGGTCACTTAATAGTCATGGTCGCCATTATTAGATTCATTACATGTTTTTACCAGTGTACAGGTATATTAAAGCAATAAACACATGATTGGCGGTAAAACGAAACAATTAAGACAGGCACTACAGTTCACACACAACTGCACATACATAAACATTTAATCATAACAAACGATAACATCATATCCGTTAAGTAACGGTCTTGCAATCAAACTTCACATACGACCCCCCGGGCCCTCACATATCTTTACACATTTTTGTTAGCACTGTCGGGTGTCAAGTTAGGACATCCCTAAATAACTCACATGGACGGTGGTCCCACGTACACACGAGGTGCTCATTGCCCAGAGGATCCGAAGATTCCGGGTCTTATCACTCTGCCTTTTTAAAGGCGTCCATAAATGGTCAAGGGTCTGGTGCCAACGGTAGCACACTCCGCTTGACGATCTATATAGGCTCGATTAGGATTTAACAAGAGTAAACCCAATCTGGGTGTTAACTCTAGAGATCTCGATGCGCAACCAGTAGCCAGTGACTACCTGGGTTTAGGTATATCATCACACTCATTCACACTCCAACGTTTGACATAGTTAGTCAATTACCCAAGAACAGTTTTAGGTATGGAGAAATCACATTTTACTTGGTTGCCCTGTGGGTCTTACGCATGCCTAGAAGTAATCTAGGTCGTATTCATGTTCGAGTCAAGCTCTAGAGATCGACGATGTCGTATCTCGTTCCTAAGTAATTTACTTAGGTTATAATTTACATAACTTATAATACTTAGAGTATTATGTCAAATAACGGAAGTCACAAACACATTGTTCGTATATGTAGGTTTATATAAGTCGATCTATAGTCGACATAGTATTAGTCCTGTAGGACGTTTGCGCATAAGTAATTAATGCGGGAAAAGAAACAATCAACCATCACATAATGTTTTACACATACACGCATACATACATTCACACACGTTATATATCAAACAAATCTGAGCCCGATGAAGCCCTCAGGACATCTCAGATCAAACCCCTTTACATACCGTGCACTATAGACCTAGGTTGCGCAGTAGACCACTAGCTCGTCGGTGCCTCCGTCTGACATACGATCTAAATAATCATGGTATCATGAGTCAATCCACATGACTTACTTAAGCTCGGTAAATCTGAACAACACAAGTAATCCCGACCTTTCATCCCCGGATCTCAACAGTTAATTGTTTAAGGTAGCGTTACGTAAGACTCGTCGTTTGTAGTAGCTACTCACATTCGGGTTTAATTAAATGTGTCGGTTATATAAAACCTATTAGTTGTAGCGTTTTCGAATGTTAGGGTTTATCCCATTATATTCCTTAATATTCACGAGTATACAAATACACATTCACGTTTATACTTAAGTATTAATTTTAACCAATCATGTTAAGTATACGAGTATACAATTATAATATATAGTTGCATGTATACATGCAAAGTTAGTTTGCATCATGTATTATGCTCTTGCACTTATGTTTACAATTCATTCTATGAATTAATCTTGTTCTTATTTGAACTTAAGTATATAATATATAGTTGCATGAATGCATGCACTAATGTTTATATGGCATTTTTATTTAGATGTTTATTATAATACAATATATTATAGTATACAAGACTTGTAACAAGTTACATTTAATTTCAACTAAATAACTTGTACTTTACAAACTTATTAATGCAACAACATTTACTCTTTTATATTATATAGTTTCCAACTATATCATATACTCATTATTTATATTACTCTCATATACTTGCGCATCGCATATATATACACATATATTTATATTTCATGATTCATACTCTTACATTATATGTCACATTTTTATCATCTTAATGTAAGATGATTATTTTGATTTGTTGCATTATATTATGCAATTCATATTAAGAACTTATCTTAATATTTGTAATATTTCATGACATATAATTATAATTCCTAAGGTTTATTTTATACTAACCTTAGTTTATAAATTCGATTTTCTCATTAATTTTCACATTATTTTATATGAATGTCATTACTGATAATTGTTTCATTTAATCACATTAATACTATATAATATCTATAGTATTTATATCATTGTAAACCATAATTTAAAATTCAATTTCCAAGACTTATTATTTGCGCCAAGGCCCTTAAGTCTTATTAATTATATTTTAACCACATAATCTTATACAATGTTACATTAATATCATTATACTATATAATATGATATTTTTATCTCATTAAATATTATAACCTATAGTTTTATAAAAAAACTATATTATTGCCGGTTTGGGCACATATGTTATAACTTTATTTTCCTTCATATTATATACTTTTCATTTATTACAATTACACCACACATATTATATAATGTAACATATACTTTATATTATATCATTTTCACTCTAGGATTATGAAATACCCCGTTATTAAAAATAGGGATTAATTAGGCTAATAATTATTTTAGAGGCTTAATTACATCTAAATAAACATGAGGGAACAAATCCCGAAGAAAACGAATCCTTAAAATGGGTTAAAAGCATAAACGAACCTTAAAGCGCGTTTTTCGAGGAAACCGGGAAAACGCGACTTTAAGCAGATCAAATAAACTCGTAATAATTTTGGTCAACCAAATAGTCATTAATAAACATTAATGAAGGTTTAGAGCCAATAAAATTAATTAAACGAGGAAATTCCTGAAAACGGGTTCCGGTTAGTAAAAACTGTAAAAACCAAGAAGTTGTGGGGTGAGAGTGTAAATAAGTAAAACTAATGTGTCCACCTTTGCAAATAAAAATTAAAAATCTGTAGAGTGAGTGTGGTGTGGCGGATTTCCCTCCCCCTCTCTCACTTTCTTTATTTGCTATTAGACACATAAAGACAAAACCATAAAAGAAAAGAAAGAGAAAATAAGTACAAAAGCAAAACTCTCTCTCCTCTACCCCCTCACTTCCTCACCGTACCCACCTCCTCCTTCCTCTGATTTTCTTCCTTCTCCAACCGGTAATGGAGGGTTGAAGAATACTCATTCAACTCCCTCCTTCTCTCCTCTTGTTCAAAGCTTAAACCTTGTCCAAATGCAATAAAAATTACACCATTGGGTTCCCCTTGTCAAGGAGAGTATTTCCCTCTTTTCAAAAATCAGAAAACACCACTTTCATCTAAATGGGTGTGCTGCATTTTGGAGCTTGAGGACCACCATTGGATGCACCTTCATTCCTTTGTTGTTCTAAGGTAAAAACAATCTTGAAACTCCATCTTTTTCCAGCCCTCTTTGAAAAACAAAATTTTCAAATGAGCCCTTGTTTGTGCCTTGTTCTTCAGCCAGTTTTGGCTTCTTCATTGGTGTTGGAATCTTGCTCCCTTGATAGCCAAGTAATCCACTTAGTGATTGAAGGTAATACTCTTTTAAACCTTAAACATACATTAAACCCTAGATTTAATAAGAGCAAGTTCTAAGTGGGGGTTGTTGTATAATTGGTGGACTGTAACATTTCTGAATTGAGAAGAAGGAACAAGGAAGAAATAAAGAAGAAAGGAAGAGAAAACAAGAAAGGAAGAAAAACTAGAAAACACAAGGTAGATGTTCTTACCTTGAGTAGTTTGAATACCTTGAGTAACAGATTTTAAGTACTTAAAATGAGTAATGTATACTATTTTGAGTAGTAGCTATGTTGTAGTATAATAAAGAAGAGAATAAAAACTGTTTTGAAGTTTTGAATGATGATTTAAAAGCTTGGGAAAACCATGGGGAATAAATGTGTAAGTGCAGGAAAATAAAATGTATTGTAGTGTGTAGAATGGTGTAGTGATTATAAATGAATTGTGAGCTGAAATTGTATGTGGGCAAAGTGAAAATTATAGGGGAGACTCTGTCCAAATTTGTCTAGAAATTAGGGGACTTAGTTGTGTAAGAAGAGGGAATAACCTAGGTAGTACCTAGGTATATTTGGAGAGCTTAATGTGAGTAGCTTAGTATTTTGAAAACAGATTAAGAAAGAGCTAGATAATGGAAAGAACTAAGTAGTAGGAATGACTAGGATGTAAGGTAATGCATTTTGAGTTGAGAGAGTATTGGATGATAGAAGTTGGAGTAAAAATATGTAGCATTGGAAAGGAAAACAAAAATCTGTAGCTTGAGTGTTTAGGAAAAACAAGAGTGGAAAAATTGTGTAAGGAAACCAAGGATTTAGTAATGAGTTTAATGGATGAACTAAGGTATTTTAGGAGGTCTAATTAGCACTAAAACATGTTAGAATACATGTAGGAAGATTGGGGAAGAAATGGGTAGAAGAAGGAAGTTGAAACAGACTCAGTAGAAGAGTTCTGATCTCGACAAACCCAGAGAGGGTTGAGTCGGTCGTGGGTCGGTCGGACTAAGACTACAGGAGCGTGAACTATTTGACTTCGACCGACCCAGACGGGTGAGTCGGTCGTGGGTCGGTCGGGTAAAGAATTTTTCAAAGTCGAAGTTTCTGACTTCGACCGACCTAGGAGGTTGGGTCGGTCGTGGGTCGGTCGAGATGGATCCCAAGGTCGATTTCGTTCTGACTTCGACCGACCCAGAGGGGTCTGGTTTGGTCGGGTCACACACGGGTCGGTCGGGTCCAAACAAAAACAAATGTGTAATCATAGTAATCATATATATACATATATGGTAGTACACCATGAATGGAACAATAAAGGTAAGAGAGTAAGTACATAAGTAAGAAAGTAAGTTCAAGAAGTAATGAGTAAAGAATGATTTTCATAATCAAGTATGGAATGTAAAGAACTAGTAAGTATACATTAGAAGTATTAATGAAGGAATAAGTTGAGTCAATAATAGATCATTGACCATACAACTTTATGTATGTATAAGAGTCAAATAGTTGAATTTCAAAGGGAAATCGGAAGTACGAGTACGACGGTGAACGGTATGATTTTCTCATGCCCTGTATCCTAACCTGGTTACTCTGATTTGTGTGCTTATTTGATCACTCAATAAGATAAATGCCGAATCGGATATTAATGCACTTACCTGTGCTTGTATTATATTGTCTCGTTACAAGTCTTGAACTCTCAGTTTGTATAATTCATGAAATCATGGATGAGAATGAAGTTATGGTGTATCTTGTTGTGTACTTATGTAGTGTATTAACCTTGGTATGGAAGTAATGACTTCTACTAATTCCTAACCACCTAACTCTAACTTGAGTAATGAGTAAAATGGAATGAGTAGAAGTCCGATATAGTTTCAGCCACGTGGAGGATAAGGAGACACAAGTGGTTGGATCCGAATCCTGGCCATATTCTTTTCCATGGACTAAACCCCTTAAATGGGTAGCATCCTGGATTAGTGAGCCACCCTAAAGTTCGGTGGTGGGATATAGTAGTCCCTGCCCGGAGGTCATACCGACTTGACTTGAGTAAGTAAGTAAGTAAAAGTATTGTATGAGTAATGGTTTGGCTAGTGTAAGTCATTGACCACGAGTAAAAGAGTAAAAATACCCCGATTAACCCGGGTTGTGTAAAGAAGATAACAAGCCTTGTGTATGTATTGGAGAAGTGTATCTCCGTATTCCGGAAAGTATGAATGGTGACTTGTAAGTCTTCTTGTATGCATTGAATGTATGTATGTTTGTGATATGAAAGTATTGTATTGTATAAGAGCATGTATGTATGTATGAATAAAATGAACCGCATGTATTCGACTAAATAGTCGGCGTACCTCGCTAGTACGCGGGGTATGCGGATTTCATATGCAGCGTTTTGCTGAGCCCCTTGGGGCACTGTTTTAATTCTACAGGTACCCGGGATATTTGAGGTCAAGTAAGGACCATGATGATCCTTTGGGGGAGTAGATAGTAGATTAGAAATGGTGTACCGGGTTGTACACGGCTTGAAGCCTTTTTGAGTAGCCGGTTTACCATGTGGTACACCCTTTTGAGAGAAACGAATTGTGAACTTAGTATGAATGAGGAAATGTATAAACTCATACTTGGGGTATAGTCTTGTAGAAATGGAATGTAATTCGTATACTGTTGGATACTCGGTAATCAAGGTTGTAAGTAAGTATTGGAAGTGAATTGTAAGTATTTTGTTACTCAGTATATTCTAATCTTCAGACCGATACTGTAAGTAGTAGTAGCCTTGTTAGTCTTGGAATGGCTAACGGCGTTGTATCACCCGCCGGGAGTATGTATGTATCCGCTGCATGTAGGAGTAAGTATGGAGACATTAGAGGATAATGGAAGGATTACCGGTTGGGGTGTTACAGAAAGTGGTATCAGAACGCAGTAGCGCTCTGATGAGTAGAATACCGAGATTAGTGATTACCGAGTTAGGTTATAAACCGTTTTACAACGGAGAATTAGAAACCTAACCAGGATAACCGTTAATGATAACGGATACCCTTGACGTCTGAAAAGATGATACCATTGTTTGAATCAAGACCACATGGTCACAGTATCTAATGTAATCCACACTTGTTCAGATGTCAGGAAGAGGATGTGGTTGGGGCTGACCCCGGGAGGGAGAGCAGGCTGATGAGCCTGGTGCGCAGACGGTCGTTGAGATCGTCGCTGCCACCGTGGCACAGCTGATGCCCCAATTAATGACTGCAGCCCAGCAGCAAGTACAACAAAACCAACAGCAACAACCCGACCCGCCTCAGCCCCGTTGAAACCAATTGGGTAAAGGCAGTCGCCGACCTTCGACCTCCCTGCTTTAGAGGCGAGAGCGACCCCACCAAGCTCGAGGCCTATATCTCCTAGATGAAGACGGCTTTCGAGACCCTCGAGGCTCCTATTGGAGTGAGGGTGAGGATAGCAGCGTACTACCTCAAGGACGCAGCTATGGACTGGTGGAAGCTCGTCAAGGCCGAGCACATTGCCGACCCCACATTCGGTTGGGAAGCATTCACCTCTCTTCTCCGATCTAAATATTATCCCGAGCATGTCAAAACCAAGAAGAGGCTTGAGCTCGATGCCTCAAGATGACGGAGAAGATGACGGTTGATGAGTATTACCGTACCTTCACTTCTATTCTCAGACTCCTACCCGACCTTGGGTATACCGGCCAAGTCTTGGTCGACCGCTTCTACGGCGGATTGAGCTATCAACTCCGATATGCATGGGATTCACATGGTTTACCTCCCTTCAGGTAAACATCATTTTAAACCTTAGAGGCCGTAATAATCATACGAATTAGTACCCCCGTATGTAAATGTGTAACCTAATGCCGAATACTTCAGGAGTGTTACCACGCTGCGTCTCGAGTTGAGATCACCTGCCAGCTGAGAGATGAGGAGCAAGCGCTGAAGCGCAAGGTGAGCAGCAAGGGTAACAACTCCGAGAAACAAAATCAGAACAAACCATGGAAGAATAAGAAGGGGAAGTACTCCCACCAAAACAGAAGAACCCCTCAGGAGATAGTAGTGCCCATGCTAAGAAGGGCAAGGCAGCTGAGCCGTTGCAGCTTGCCTACACTGCGCCAGTGGCAGCAAAGCCACTGAGGTCTAAGCCCTACAAGGGTAAGACCCAAAACCGAAGTAGTATGCTTGTGAATTAGTATGTACATGAATTGTGTTGTAAGTATACCGAACCTTGCTAACCTAGAAGCTACAGGTTATGGTACTGGCTATGGTAAGAGCCAAAATGATGGTCGAAGCTATGTGTGCCGAAACTGCAACAAGGATCATCGTGGTACCGATTGCCAAGGAAGGGAGATCCGATGCTATAACTGCCAGAAGCCGGGCACCGTGCTAATGTATGCCAGGAGGAGAACTCAAAGCCCAAGGGCAACTACCAGGGCTACAAGCAGCGTGAAGGCAAGGAGGTTGCATCTGGCGATGCTCAGGCCCAGCAGACCTCACAGGGACAGGGGTCCCGAGGTGCTCAGAAGGGCGCACCGTAGAGGCCGCCGGCCTTGCACATCATTGACCGTGACGGGACAGGTACTAAGTCTAGCCTAGGTATTAACCGCAACCTTTAATCCTTGAAGAGCATGTCTAAAGTATTGAATTACCTGTGTGAATGGATGCATGAATGCGTAAGTACTTGAAGTATAAATTTAAGCCTGAGTAAGTAGAACCGAAATATGTATTTGAGCATGAAATGAACTAGTTGAACCTAGAACACACCGTAGATGAAATTTACCACCTTAGGAAAACTCAGTATCTGTTACCCAATACCTTCAACCCACTTCATGAAGAAACCGACATCACCACTCACCACTTCACCAACGAGCAGTGTCAGGTTATCCGCCCAAATATGATCTTATTAAAAGGATACCTGACACCTAAAATGCAAATTTCAATCATCCGACGATGCAACGAATAGGAGCGGGTCCAGGAGGATTTTATACACCCGAATTCCCCGGTGGAGAAACAATGAAGCTGAAGATGATGTGCTTGGGAAAGGATTGGAACCCTTATACCGGGACATATCAGAAGACACGAGCAAGAGACGGAGCAACACCTCCATCAATACCCACCGAATTCCAAACGCTTGTTACACAAGCTGTAGAAATCGCAAAACAATGTGAAGATGACCCAATCCTTGCACTTGAAGTAGACTTATGTATCGTCAACTTCTATGAGAAAGAAGGACGACTTGGCTTACACCAAGATAAGGACGAGACCACGGAATCTCTCGAACAAGGAGTACCTGTAGTGTCTTGGTCCATTGGTGATGACGCAGTATTTTTGTATAGCGAGCAAAAGTGGTGTGGACCTTGTGGAGAAACTGGTATTGAGATCAGGAGATGTCCTAATCATGGGTAGAAAATCAAGGTTGTGTGTATCACGGTATCAAAAAGATCAAGTTGAATACGGCACCACCGGAGATAATCAATGCTACACACATGAAGCCAGGACGCCTGAACCTTACCTTTAGAAAGTATTAACCTTGTAGTAGCATGTAACGCATTAGTAACGTGTATTAGAGACACTGTATGTGTGATGGTTGGTTTATCAATAAAAAGTAGTGTTGATTACTAAATTCCACTTGTGTTCCACCATCGTTACTTATAAATCTTATGAATCAATAGGGTGGACTCGGTACCGAAGGTACCTGAGTATCCTCACCGAAGCACAAGCCGATAAGAGCGGCACCATTCTAACGGGAACCTTCCCAGTAAACGGCATTGATGCCTCTGTATTATTCGACTCCGGCGCCTCTCACACCTTTGTATCACCATCTTTCGCGAAGAGGTTGGGGCTAGACGCAGATGAGCTACCAACTTCTTGGTTACTCTCCCATCGAAGGAGCGAGTACGATGTACCAAGTATTACAAACCGCCACAATTCGAATCAAAGGCGAAGAATTCCCTATCTCCTTCATTGAATTTAATGGGTTAGAATTTGAACTTAATAATAGGATGAACTGGTTGGAGCGGCACAAGGGGCGAATCCTCTGCGTCGAGCATAGACTGCTACTCAAGAGTCCATCTGGGGTCACTGTTTCATACCTCCAAAGACCGAGAGAGCCTTCGACTATAGTCATCTCCGCCATGGCTATGTACCGGGAGCTCAGAAAAGGGCACGATGTGTTTTTGTGCTATGTACAAGATCTGGAGAGAGATCCAGAATTCAGTACCGATGTACCAATTGTATCGGAATTCCCTGACGTATTCCCGAAGGAGCTACCTGGTATGCTACCTCCGAGAGCAGTAGAGTTTGAAATCGACCTCGTACCTGGTACTGGTCCCATTGCTAGGGCACCATACCGTATGGCACCGGCAAAAATGACCGAACTTAAAGAGCAATTACGTGATTTACTTGACAAAAGGTTTATACGCCTGAGCGTATCACCCTGGGGAGCACTGGTCCTCTTCGTGAAGAAGAAGGACGGTAGTCTCCGACTCTGCATCGACTACCGCGAATTGAATGCGGTCACTATAAAGAACAAGTATCCACTACCACGCATCGACGACCTGTCCGATCAGTTGAAGGGAGCTTCGGTCTTTTCTAAGATTGATCTCCGATCCGGATATCACCAGATTGCTATCAAAGATCAAAACATTGAGAAAACAGCATTGCAAATGAGATATGGCCACTACGAATTCACGGTGATGCCATTCGGTTTGTCTAACGCACCAGCAAAGTTCATGGAATTAATGAATCGGTTATTCAGTGATCAGCTGGACACTTTAGTAGTAGTATTCATCAACGACATTCTAGTGTATTCGAAGTTAGCAGAAGAGCATGAAAACCATTTGAGAAGAGTACATGAGACACTGCGCGAGAACCAGCTGTATGCGAAGTTCTCCAAATGCGTGTTTTGGCTAGATCAGGTATCTTTCCTCGGTCATGTCATCTCGAGCGCAGGTATTTCAATAGATCCATCCAAAATTGAAGCAGTACATTCATGGCCTAGACCTAAGACTATTACCGACATCCGGAGCTTTCTTGGTCTAGCCAGTTATTACCGGAGGTTTGTAAAGGACTTTTCTAAAGTCGCTAAGCCCATGACGACACTGATGAAGAAAGAGGCACCGTTTATGTGGATAGACGAGTGCGAGGTATCCTTCTAGAGCCTAAAAGACTCATTGACCTCAGCGCCAATTCTCACTCTTCCAGAGGGCACAGAGGGGATTTGAGTGTATTGTGATGCATCAGGCAAAGGCATGGGATGCGTACTCATGCAACATTGCAAGGTAGTAGCTTACGCCTCTCGCTAGCTAAAAAAGCGTGAGTAGAATTACCCGACACACGATCTAGAGTTAGGAGCCATTGTCTTCGCCTTGAAGATATGGCGACACTATCTCTATGGGGTAAGCATCACCATCTACTCCAACCACAAAAGCTTACAGTATGTATTCACACAGAAGGAACTGAATTTGAGACATAGAAGGTGGATGGAGTTTCTCTCAGACTACGACATTGACCTACAGGATAAGGAAGAGAAGGCAAACGTTGTAGCCGACGCCCTGAGTCGTCGAGCACACTCGCTCCATTCGCTACTCGCTTCTTCTAGCTTGGTTGACGAGGTGTGAAACGCTTAGTTGAGCGACCCTTACTTCACAGAGGTCAGACAGAAAATCACAGAGGGTACCTTCAAGAACAGAAAGTACGACTTCAAATTGTATGAAGATGGTCTGATCCGGCTGAATGGCAGATTATACGTCCCCTGAAGCATTGTTGAGCTAAGGGATCGCCTTCTGCGAGAGTCACATTGTTCCACATTGAATGTCCATCTGGGAGCCTCCAAAATGTACAAAGACATGAAGAGGTACTTCTGGTGGTCAGGAATGAAATCCAACGTGACTGAGTATGTTCTGAGGTGTCTCACATGGTAGAAGGTGAAATTCCAGCACCGAAGACCGGGAGGAATGGTACAATCTATGCCAATTCCGGAGTGGAAATTCCACAATATCTCAATGGATTTTGTTGTTGGACTCCCACCTACCAGGGGAGGACTCAACATGATCTGGGTAGTAGTCGATCGCCTCACCAAGGTTGCCCGATTCATACCGATGAAGGACACCTGGAAGGTGGCGAAGCTCGCGGAGCTATTCGACAAGGAGATCATCCGACACCACGGAGTCCTGAAAACCATTGTATCTGACCGCGATACAGATTTCTTTCGAGATACTAGAGAGCGACACGGGAAGCGCTGGGTACCGAGCTGAAGCTTAGCACCGCCTTCCTTCCACAAACCGACGGTCAGACAGAAAGGACCATCCAAACACTCGAGGACATGCTTAGAGCATGTGCCTTAGACTTTCAGGGGAGCTGGATTGATAAGCTTCATCTTATCAAATTCTCGTATAATAATAGCTATCACGCTTCGATTAAGATGTCGCCATTCCAAGCTTTGTATGGTAGACCCTGTCGTACCCCATTGTGTTGGGATGAGTCAAGTGAATTGGTCATCATAGGACCGGAGTATCTAGAACAAGTACAAGCTGAAGTTCAGCAAATCCGAGCGAACATGAAAGCAGCCCAAGATAGACAAAAATCCTATGCTGATGTGCGATGACTCGACCTTGAGTTCACCGTGGGCGACCAAGTGTTCTTGCGCATTTCACCTATGAAGGGCGTCTTTCGATTTGGCCAGAAGGGCAAGCTGAGCCCGAAATTTGTAGGCCCGTACACGATTACCGAGAAGATTGGAGTTGTGGCCTATAGGCTAGCATTACTTGAGGAATTGGGACATGTTCATGATGTCTTTCACGTATCACAACTCAAGAAATACATAGCCGATCCTTCTCATGTATTAGAACCTGAGCAGCTATCCCTAGAGCAGACGATGAGATACGTCTAGACTCCATTGTGAATTCTTGATATGAAGACTAGAGACACTCGCCATAAATCTGTACGAATGGTGAAAGTCTTGTGGTCTAACCACGACTTCGAGGAAGCGACTTGGGAATTAGAAGACGCCATGAAGGCGAAGTACCCAAATTTATTTGTAGACTAGCTTTCTAATATTCGTATAGTACGGAGGGTACGGGGCGTACCCCTCTTAAGGGGGTAGAGCCATTTTGCTTTTGCATTGCTTCGGTATAGCATTGCATAGTATGTATGTATTGTAGTACATTTTATTGGCACATGTAGTGCTAATTGTATTTCCTTTGGCACAATGTAGTGCTCGGTATGTTGTACAATGTGTATGGTATGTGTATAATGTGTAATGCATTGGTGTTGTACGGTATATGACACGAATGGTATTATGAAATGGTATTGAGGAATGTGTGCATTGTATTGTGTATTGTATTAGGATTGTATGTGCTTGCAGAGTAGGAATTGTGAACACCTTGTAAGGTGGTAGTGAAGTGCATTGTGGCAATTAGTTACCAAATGAGTACAAATAGTAAACCATAAACCTTGAGCAACTTTGAGGGCAAAGTTTCTTAAGGGGGTAGATTGAAATACCCCGTAATTAAAAATAGGGATTAATTAGGCTAATAAGTATTTTAGAGGCTTAATTACATCTAAATAAACATGAGGGAACAAATCCCGAAGAAAACGAATCCTTAAAATGGGTTAAAAGCATAAACTAACCTTAAAGCACGTTTTTCAAGGAAACCGGGAAAACGCGACTTTAAGCAGGTCAAATAGACTCGTAATAATTTTGGTCAACCAAATAGTCATTAATAAACATTAATGAAGGTTTAGAGCCAATAAAATTAATTAAACGAGGAAATTCTGGAAAACGGGTTCTGGTTAGTAAAAACTGTAAAAACCGGGAAGTTGTGGGGTGAGAGTGTAAATAAGTAAAACTAATGTGTCCACCTTTGCAAATAAAAATTAAAAATTTGTAGAGTGAGTGTGGTGTGGCCGATTTCCCTCCCCCTCTCTCACTTTCTTTATTTGCTATTAGACACAAAAAGACAAAACCATAAAAGAAAAGAAAGAGAAAATAAGTACAAAAGCAAAATAAAACTCTCTCTCCTCTACCCCTCACTTCCTCACTGTACCCACCCCCTCCTTCCTCTGATTTTCTTCCTTCTCCAACCGGTAATGGAGGGTTGAATAATACCCACTCAACTCCCTCCTTCTCTCCTCTTGTTCAAAGCTTAAACCTTGTCCAAATGCAATAAAATTACACCATTGGGTTCCCCTTGTCAAGGAGAGTATTCCCTCTTTTCAAAAATCAGAAAACACCACTTTCATCTCCATGGGTGTGCTGCATTTTGGAGCTTGAGGACCACCATTGGAAGCACCTTCATTCCTTTGTTGTTCTAAGGTAAAACTAGTCTTGAAACTCCATGTTTTTCCAGCCCGCTTTGAAAAACGAAAATTTCAAATGAGACCTTGTTTGTGCCTTGTTCTCCAGCCGGTTTTGGCTTCTACATTGGTGCTGGAATCTTGCTCCCTTGATAGCCAAGTACTCCACTTAGTGATTGAAGATAATACTCTTTTAAACCTAAAACATATGTTAAACCTTAAACATATGAAAAACCCTAGATTTAATAAGAGCAAGTTCTGAGTGTTGTAGCATTTCTGAATTGAGAAGAAGGAACAAGGAAGAAAGAAAGAAGAAAGGAAGAGAAAACAAGAAAGAAAGGAAGAAAAAACTAGAAAACACAAGGTAGATGTTCTTACCTTGAGTAGTTTGTATACCTTGTGTAACAGATTTTAAGTACTTAAAATGAGTAATGTATACTATTTTGAGTAGTAGCTATGTTATAGTATAATGAAGAAGAGAATAAAAAATGTTTTGAAGTTTTGAATGATGATTTAAAAGCTTGGGAAAACCTTGGGGAATAAATGTGTAAGTGTAGGAAAATATAATGTGTTGTAGTGTGTAGAATGGTGTGTGTGATTGTAAATGAATTGTGAGCTGAAATTGTATGTGGGCAAAGTGAAAATTATAGGGGAGACTCTGTTCAAATTTGTCTATAAATTAGGGGACTTAGTTGTGTAAGAAGAGGGAATAACCTAGGTAGTAACTAGGTGTATTTGGAGAGCTTAATGTGAGTAGCTTAGTATTTTGAAAACAGATTGAGAAAGAGCTAGATAATGGAAAGAACTAAGTAATGGGAATGACTAGATGTAAGGTAAGGTAATGCATTTTAAATTCTAGTAATGGCAATAGTTGAGAGAGTATTGGATGATAGAAGTTGGAGTAAAAATCTGTAGCATTGGAAAGGAAAACAAAAATATGTAGCTTGAGTGTTTAGGAAAAACAAGAGTGGAAAAATTGTGTAAGGAAACCAAGGATTTAGTAATGAGTTTAATGGATGAACTAAGGTATTTTAGGAGGTCTAATTAGCACTAAAACATGTTAGAATACATGTAGGAAGATTGGGGAAGAAATGGGTAGAAGAAGGAAGTTGAAACAGACTTAGTAGAAGAGTTCTGACCTCGACCGACCCAGAGGTTGAGTCGGTCGTGGGTCGGTCGGAGTAAGACTACCGGAGCGTGAACTTTCTGACTTCGACCGACCCAGACGGGTGAGTCGGTCGTGGGTCGGTCGGGTAAAGAATTTTTCAAAGTCGAAGTTTCTGACTTCGACCGACCCCGGAGGTTGGGTCGGTCGTGGGTTGGTCGAGATGGATCCCAAGGTCGATTTTGTTCTAACTTCGACCGACCCAGAGGGGTCTGGGTCGGTCGGGTCACATACAGGTCGGTCGGGTCTAAACAAAAAAAATGTGTAATCATAGTAATCATATATATATATATACATATATGGTAGTACACCATGAATGGAACAATAAAGGTAAGAGAGTAAGTACATAAGTAAGAAAGTAAGTTCATGAAGTAATGAGTAAAGAATGATTTTCATAATCAAGTATGGAATGTAAAGAACTAGTAAGTATACATTAGAAGTATTAATGAAGGAATAAGTTGGGTCAATAATAGATCATTGACCATATAACTCTATGTATGTATAGGAATCGAATAGTTGAATTCTGAAGGGAAACCAGAAGTACGAGTACGACGGTGAACAATATGATTTCTCATGCCATGCTGTATCCTAACCTGGTTACTCTGATTTGTGTGCTTATTTGATCACCTCAATAAGATAAATGCACGAATCGGATTTTAATGCACTTACCTGTGCTTGTATTATATTGTTCTCATTACAATGTCTTGAACTCTCTGTTTGTATAATTCATGAAATGAATGGATGAGAATGAAGTGTATGTGTATCTTGTTGTGCACTTGTGTAGTGTATTAACCTTGGTATGGAAGTAATGACTTCTACTAATTCCTAACCACCTAACTCCTAACTTGAGTATTGAGTAAAATGGAATGAGTAGAAGTCCGATATAGTTTCGGCCACGCGTGAGGATAAGGAGACACAAGAGGTGGATCCAAATCCTGGCCTTAATCTTTTCCATGGACCAAACCCCTTAAATGGGTAGCATCCTGGATTAGTGAGCCACCCTAAAGCCCGGTGGGTGGGATATAGTAGTCCCTGCCCAGAGGTCATACTGACTTGACTTGAGTAAGTAAGTAAGTAAGTAAAGTATTGTATGAGTAATGGTTTTGGCTAGTGTAAGTCATTGACCACGAGTAAAAGAGTAAAAATACCCCGATTAACCCGGGTGTGTAAAGAAGCTGACAAGCCTTGAAATACCCCAAACCTTGATGTGTTGTTTAGACATTAAACTATGGTATTTAAAGGCTAAAAAGTGCCTTAGAAACAACAGTGAACAATTTAAACCATAGTAAAACGCGATAAAGCACTAAGACACAGCTTGAGCAAAAATATGCTCTAAGCTTGGAGTGAACTTGGTTGGGACCCAAAGAGCCTACCAATACTTAGTGATATTCAATTATGATTTAATAAGGCTAATTAAGTCCTTAGGAAACCTTGGTAGACAATTAAACCAAACAAAACATAAATAAGTACCTTAGAGTCAATATGGGCAAAAATGTGCTCTAAGCTTGGGATAAATTTGTATAAGACCTAAAGGTCATACCTATACCTTATAAATATGTTAATGAACATATTAAATCAATTACTAAAGAAAACTAAGCTTGAAAACAAGTTAAAACACAAAATGTGCTTTAAGGAGCCTTAAAGCACATTTTTGAAGAATTGTCTTGTAAATGAGTTTTGAATGGCTAAATGTCCATCATTACTCTTTATTAACATGTGTACTATTTAGTATCACATTTGGAGGTCTAAATCAATGGGAAATCAAAAATTTCACAAGAATGTGCCTTGTTTTTGTGAATAGTAACAAAAAATGCTAGTTTATGACATAAGTCAATATAAGTAAGTTAATTGGTCAACAAAGACCATGACTTGGCCTAAAACCAAGGGGCCGGTTTTTCATGTGTGGCTCACCACACTTGACTAATTAAATAAACAAGGAAAAGTTATAAAGCAAAAGTTACTATTTACTTTAGCATAAATATCTCCAAAAGCAACCTTCCTTCTCATTTTCTTCTTTCCTTCTTCATTTCACACGGTCGCCAATCCTCTTCTCCCTTCTCCTTCGGTAATGCTACAGCTCATGCACCATCTTCAAGCTTTGAACTCTTGTATCTCCTAGCTCCCTTTGCCAAATCAAAAACAAAGACCACCATTCTTCTAGTTGGAGCAAACTCTACACTTCTATCTTTTCAAATCTTCAAGAACTCCATTTTGGTGCCATGAAGATTCACCACTGTTGGAGCTTGAGCTCACCTTTTCATGCCTTGTCATTTCCTTTGCTTCAAGGTAAGGAAAATCAAAGAAAAACAACATTTCCTCTATTTTAGTGTGTGGCCGAAAATCACCACTTATGGTGCCTTCATCTTGCTTGTTCTAGCTTCATTCCAATCATTCAAGGGCTTGGTGGAGTCCTCTCTTGATGCTTAATCAAGCTCTCTTTTGTTTCCAAGGTAAAAAACTATCCTAATGTGTTAAGACATATATATAACCTAGGGTTTACAATGAGTTTAAGCATGAAGCTTGAATACTCATTACCTTGCTTGTACATTGATTAGAATTTTGACAAGCAATCAAAGCCTTGCCGGTTTTCTATCAAAGAAGGAGCAAGGGATGACAATGAAAAAAACGTGTGAAGGAAAAGAGGTAAACAAACTATCTAAATGTAGTTTAAATGCCTAGGAAAAATGAGCTTGATTTGCTTAATAAAATACCTAAGGAGCCAATGGCAAATGACCTAGAGAAATGCTCTCAAGGAGTTTATTAAAGGGCATATGTGATGTTGAGTGTATTTGCAGGTCGAAGGCAATATATATGTGGGAAATTCAGTGTTTAAGGTTTATGTTATTTAAGGGCCTAAGAGCCATGTTATTTAAGGGCCTAAGTGCCAAGCATTTAAGTTTATGCACTATATTGTGATGTAGTGTAAATTGGTGAAGTTTTGTGTGTGAGAATATTCTTGATGGATTTAGGTGTTCTTGAATGTTTTATGGTGAAAAAAACAATGTGTTTTGGTATGACATTGTGCTAGGAGAACCCATGGCAAAATTTGGGTAATGTATAAGGAGGTTTAAGTGTTTAAATGAGCTTTGGTGAACTAGGGAATGTGGGGAATGAATGAATGTCTACTAGGGAAGAAAACACGTTTTAAGGTGTTATATAGTGCTGCGAGGATTTAGTCACTATCTTGAAGTTCTAGAAATCCAATGGGGGTTTTGTGATGTAATAAAGTCTTGGAGAAGTTTGTTTTAGGTTTAGGTAATGTTGATGTACAAGGAATGAATGATGTTTAAGGAAAGAATATGAGGAAGGAATTTTAAGAAGGTGTGAACAAGGAATTTAGTTAGTAAGGAAAGATGCTTGGGAGATGATGTTAAGGTGTAGAGGAAACATCTTGGTATAGTGGTCATTATAGGTGAAATACCACTTAGAAAACCAAAAGAGAAATGTTACAAGTTTTGAGATTTGTAAGAAAAAAAGAGTGACAAGTTGGACAATGTTTTAAGGTAAATCAAAGTGATATTTTGGGTAGTAGAATATGCCTAAGTTCATGTGTGAAGTTTGGGTAATCAATGGATGAAGAAAGTAGATGAAACAAGACTTGAAAATGTCAATTTGGGAATTCTGTTACAGTGGTCCGGGACCCAGGTATTGGATGATGTCCCGGACCCTACACAAAAAAGGGCCGAGAGTTTTTCAAATGCTTTGGTCCGGGACTTGGGGTCAGTACAAGTTCCCGGACCACCCTATTAAAATCACCCGAGAGATTCCTTAAGTGTTGGTCCGGGACTTAGGGTGAGGACCAAGTCCCAGACCATTCTAAAAATGTTGTTTAAGGTATGAAAATGGTATGTAATGATGGGGATTGATAAGTAATGATGTTATAAGGTTGTTAAGGACATGTTAGGTGAGTTATAATGATAATTAAGTGGGTGAAAAGTTGTAGTAAAATGTGAGAGTAAAACAAGTTTAAAATGTTAAGTTACTTAACTAGTTAACGGCGTTAACCATAGTCGTTCAACGTTACGCAAACATGTTACCCCAATGTTAATGAAAGTAAACGTAATTTTACCAGTTGTTCAAAGATGTTACGAGGAACATGTGATGGCACGTTAGAGTGAAACCCCGGTGACAGGTATGGTTTTCTTGCAACCTGTGTCCTACCGGATTACACCGGCTTGTATGCCAATGTGTTTTTCTGTATGTTTGCCACGTTGTAAGATAAAACATGTAATGAGTTTATAGTAATTCATTTTTGTGGCGTGTTCAACTCCGATACCATTTAACCTCGAAAGTGTTAAACCTTAGCTAACTAAGTCTAGGATCACATGAGAGTTCGGTATTCGGATTAAACGACCCGAACCATGGGAAGTTCTAACCACGGCTATGCATGTGTTAATTGTGTGATATTTGTGTGTGCATGTAAGGACCTCCCTCGTATGTTTAACCCAGTTGTAATACTGTATGGTGTGTGGATGTGATAGACTCTATAGTGGGGCTCTAACTAATATCTAAAAGTAAGTATGTACTAACAGGGGTGAGGGAATCCGGTTGGGCCGGTCGCGCGTTGTTTGGGAGTGGGTATCCTTTTTAGCCTTACCCTCCTCTCTGTTATGGTTGTTTCCCTCACAGGCTACGATCTCCCATTAGCTTACTCCAAAGCTTAGCTATTCTGACTTATGATCGGTTTAGGGGGAACATGTGTTTATGTGGTGTGTTCGGGTCACCATATCCGAACCATCTTAACTTAAGTTACTCGTCCGGCTATTAGGACGGTTATGAGTGTTGTATAACGAGTTTACCATGAGGGTGACATCATTCTCTAGGCTCACCAGTGAATTAACTATGTTTGGGTCGGTTCCTAAGAGAATCGTCCCCGTTATGTTATGTGTTATTATTGTACTACAATTCCCATTGCGATGTTATGTTATGTGCACGTTGAAACGTGAAAAGTGTTGTTATGTGGTGTATATGGATCATGGAAATGAATCCCAGTTTATAAAAGAGACGTTTAAGGATAACCCGATTATTGGGTAAGTATCGTCTATTAAGGAAGTAGCTCCATTAGAGGAGGAACACTCTAGGGTTAATGAACACAATGAGTGACTTATCAAGTATATGTATGTGCTATCTGTTTGTTGAGCCCTTTGTGGTGGGAATGTTATGTGTTGTGTGTTTATAGTTACATGCATGATTCAAATATAATCAACCGCATGCTAAGACGACAATTAGTGTGTGTGGCCGGGTAGCATGCGGGCTGCGGGATTACCATACCAGCAAAGGTGCTGAGCCCCTGGGGGGCCACCCTTTTCTCTTCTTTTTCATATTTCAGGTACAAGGAGCTGGGAGCCGTTCGAGAGTAGGACGGGGTAGTCATTGTACCTGGGTAATCATTTAAGTTATAAATGTACAGTAGGTGTAGTAAAACCGAAATTGTTATCGGCATCAATTTGTAAATACTCGGTACAGTTGGAAGCTATGTGTATGTTTTTGTTGTTAATGGAAAGGGATAGTAATGTGTAGTCGCTCGGGAATCTAGTCCATCAGACCGATACAATGTATGTGTAATAGCCTTGTTAGCCACGTGGGTGGTTAACGGCGTGTAACACCAACGAGTTAAGTAATGTGATGAAGGAAGTTTTCCGCTGCAGTTTATTGTTAAGTGTGTTAATGTTGGATGGGGTGTTACAAGCCTTGTGTATGTATTGGAGAAGTGTATCTCCGTATTCCGGTAAGTATGAATGGTTGACTTGTAATGTCTTCCTTGTATGCATTGAATGTATGTATGTTTGTGATATGAAAGTATTGTATTGTATAAGAGCATGTATGTATGTATGAATAAAACGAACCGCATGAATTTGACTAAATAGTCGGTGTACCCTCGCTAGTACGCGGGGTATACGGATTTCATATGCAGTGTTTTGCTGAGCCCCTTGGGGCACTGTTTTTAATTCTACAGGTACCCGGGAGATTTTAAGGTCAAGTAAGGACCATGATGATCCTTTTGGGAGTAGATAGTAGATTAGAAATGGTGTACTGAGTTGTACACGGTTTGACGTCTTTTTAGTAGCCGGTGTACCATGTGGTACACCTTTTGAGAGAAACAAATTGTGAACTTAGTATGAATGAGGAAATGTATAAACTCATGATTTGGGGTATCGTCTTGTAGAAATGGAATGTAATTCATATACTATTGGATACTCGGTAATCAAGGTTGTAAGTAAGTATTGGAAGTGTATTGTAAGTATTTTGTTACTCGGTATATTCTAATCTTCAGACCGATACTGTAAGTAGTAGTAGCCTTATTAGTCTTGGAATGGCTAACAGCGTTTGTATCACCCGCCGGGAGTATGTATGTATCCTCTGCGTGTAGGAGTAACCTATACTTTATTTATTTCCCCATATTTATCGAACAGACTTAGGTTTGTTTCTGATTTATATTTTAACACTCAAGTTTCTATAATTACACTTTTGACCACGTACTTTATATATGTCATATATATCATATATTATAACATTTAAACCTTATAACAAATATAACCTATGGTTTTATTTTGATAAAACTTCATAATAGACCCTAGGGTTTGTTCAGTTTAGTTTTCAACACATTAATTTTATATATTTACATAAACACCACACATTTCATAATATGTCACAAATAGCATATGTTATATCATTACTTCATTTAAAACATTTATAACCTTTAGTTTAGGTTTGTTAAATTACGAATAGGCCCTAAGGCCTTCTTAATTTATTTTCTCACCCCCACACACTTTGCATATTTGCAATTTCACCCAGTTTTATAACCTATACTTTTAATATCATTAAAACCTTATATTATACACTTATCATTAAAACCATACTGGAGTCCTGTTTAACAACCCACCACAGCCTAACAACAGAACCTCTGGTGTCGTAGAGCAATTTGCAACTGAAAATTATCACCACCTCGCCAAAACATACTCAGTTTCTTTAAGTGAATTGAAAAGGGTAGGTCGAAAGATGGATATTGGATGAGAGGAATTCCAGTATGCACCATGTGACATAGACAGTTTCAGATCCTATACTAAAATGAAGGAAGCTTTAGCATATTAGCGGTTGGGGTGTTACAGATTAATATAACTATGGTTATATGTTTTTGAGTTTCCGAACAGACCACAAGGTCTGTTCTATTTCATTTTCCATCACATTATAACTTCTTATAATTACAATGTTGCCACATATATTACACAATGTTATACATACTATATATTATAGCATTTTATTTCATAAATCATTATAACCTATGGTTAGTTATTTCCCCATATTTATCGAACAGACTTAGGTTTGTTTCTGATTTATATTTTAACACTCAAGTTTCTATAATTACACTTTTGACCACGTACTTTATATAATGTCATATATATCATATATTATAACATTTAAACCTTATAACAAATAAACCTATGGTTTTATTTTGATAAAACTTTATAATAGACCCTAGGGTTTGTTCAGTTTAGTTTTCAACACATTAATTTTATATATTTACATAAACACCACACATTTCATAATATGTCACAAATAGCATATGTTATATCATTACTTCATTTAAAACATTTATAACCTTTAGTTTAGGTTTGTTAAATTACGAATAGGCCCTAAGGCCTTCTTAATTTATTTTCTCACCCCCACACACTTTGCATATTTGCAATTTCACCCAGTTTTATAACCTATACTTTTAATATCATTAAAACCTTATATTATACACTTATCTTAATGTATGGCCTTTTATTTAATTCCAAAAATCACCAAACTTTATACAAATGTTATAAACTGTTATATTGACAATATGAACCCAAAACTTTTCGGTAATTGCACTTATGCCCCTAAAGTTTTGTAAATTTGATATTTAACTCATAATATCATCATAAGTTCATAATTTAATCACTTATGTTATAAATTTTGTCAAGACTCTTAGCATGGTCAATGTTGACCTTTAGTATACTGGTTTGACCATAAGTTACATTAAATTACAGTTTGACCCAATACTATCAGAAATTACATTTTTGCCCCTAAATTTTATAAAACTTTATTAAATTCATTGTAATAGTTTTTAAAGTATAGTTTTCGGCCATAATTATTATTTATCCTCCAAAACTTATTTTAATTACTAATTGACCCCAAAATGTATTCGGTAATGTTTATTTTAAATCCAAACTTAATAAGACATAAAATTAAATGGCCTAAGGTATATGGCCTTATTACAAACCTTAGCTTATAATATAAATTACATATAAATGTCATAAAAGGCCTACTTAACTCACGGCTTGGTATATGTTTGTAATAATTTTATAAATTGTATTTCAACTATTAATTAATTCCTATGACATTATATCTCACGTATACATTAGGTTAACTCACTAAAAATGTTATACAACATTTTAATATATAGTTTGGCCATAAAATCCCTTGTAAGCTCATGGCTTCCATCATCCATACCCAATTAATTTTATAAGTTATACTTGCCACTTATATTATTTTTCTATGACATTATAGGTCATTTATAAACTAAATAAGCTAGTCAAATTCTATACAATATTATAGTGCATATTTAAGCCATTTATACCCCTAATACTCTCGGTAATATTTTTCTATGTAACAAAATCATATAAAAACCTTATATTATATATGATGAACATACTTACTTGATTTTGAGCAACTAAATCAGCCAAACTCCACTCCAAGCTCACAGCTAACATATGTATATACATTTGAGTTAGTTTTTGAACTTTAAACCAATATAGGAACTTGATTAAGGCATAATCAAGAGGTGGTCCACTTACTTTGCTAACTCATCACGTGGGTTTGATCTCCACATTTGTGCATAAACTTTTCCAAGTTCCCAGCAGTCATACACCACCATTTCAAGCAAGGAACAATACTTATATTAGGCTAGTGAAATTAGTAGCTAATTAGGTTTAGTAGTAGCTTGATTTAGGCATAGATTTACCTTGATAATATAGGCTTGGTGAGGCTGATTCACGCCTGGCTTTTTGAAACAAGGCAAGGTGTTAAAAACACCATAAATACCATAATTATAACCGTTATACAAAGGTGAGGAAGGGTTAATAATTTACCTTGCTAAAATGACTTTCAAAGGGACTTTTAGCATCTAATGGAGCCGCACTTCAAGAGGCTGATGTCTCCACCGTATTTACATAATAAGAGAATGAAAACAATCTTAGAAAAGCAAGGGAAGTTTTCGGAAATGAAGAGAGCAAGATTACAAACTCAAAGGTATGATTTTACCTTAGAAATGTCTTACACCTTCTTCTCCTTTGTTCTTGAGTTTCCAGCTGTGAACCCTCCTCATTTTGAGCACCAATACAAGCTGGATAAGGGGGTGGAAACGGGTATTAAGTTACACCATTGGAAAGAGGAGAAGAAGATGAAGAAAATGGGTATAAGCATGTACCAAGAGCTTACCTATGATTCAAGGTGTTGGTCTTTGAAGTTTGTGCTTGCTCACGGTCATGGAGGAGCAGAAGAGAGGGTTCGGAAATTAATGGGGATGGCTGGAATGAATGAGGATGGAAGAGAAAGAAAGTTTGGCTTATAAAGTAATTATTGTCATATAAAAAAGAATAGTACTAGGTGAGTCATCCTAGATATTTTAGGAGGTTCTTCATGTTGGGGAAAGGATCCTAAGCTGCCGTAAGGGCAGCAAGTAAGGGCAAGTGGAAGGGATGAACTTTATTAATTTAAGTCATAAAATGATATTAAAGTTACTTTATAATATAGGTACTTATAAGTCACATATGGTAATGTTGGGACCGGCTAATCAGTAAGGAGAAGGTGTTAATTAGGCCGCACTATTTGATCAAGGTCAAAGGTTGATAGTTGACCATTGACTAGGTTAAGTAATTAAGTGTTATTTTGGGCACTATTCACAAACCAATGCACATATTTCTGATTTTTTTTTTGAAAAACTTTTAATTAGGCATTATAATGTGGTACATTATGTCACATTAGTATAATTAAGGGTAACCAAGACCTAAAGTCCATTGAAAACCAATTTGGAAGACAATTTCTCCAAAAATGTGCTTTAAGGTGTTTTAGTGCACATTTTGTGTTAAAGCTTGTTTTAGAGCTTGGTTTTCTTTGGTAATGGTTTTATTATATCCATTACATGATAATTAAACTTATAAATCCAATTTGGACTTTAATGGAGGTCACAAGACCTTTAAGGTTTCTTAGAGCACATTTTTGCCCTAAGTGACTTTTAAGCATGTTATTGCTTGTTATTTATGTTGGAGTGTTGTCCAATAATTTTATTACGTTCATTTATGATTTATATTCTTAGGAATTAATTTTGGATCCTAAGGAATTCATTTGGGCATATATTTACCCTAAATGTTCAAAGGGTGCAATCTTTGCTTTATGTTGACCATGTTGTTTTTAAATTGATTTTAAGGCATATTTAGGCCTTAATTTAATTGATTAGATGTTTAATCAATGTTTAATTAGTTAGGAGTATTTCAACGGGTAACTATAACAGATAGCAAATAGCAACAATAATAAGCACCAAAACTAGCAACTAATCTAATCTTAACATTCCCCCTCAAGATGAAGGGCATGAGATGCTCTAATCTTGATGAAAAGAATTGATCAAGTTTTTTAGTGCACCCACTCTTCTGGCCCTGTTCTATCTATGAATAATCTGTAATCATTAGTTGTAACTGGTTTTGCTAAAACATCAGCAAGTTGTAGATTTCTTGGGACATGTTGGAAAGTAATGAATCCTTCTTGAATCTTCTCTCTAACAAGATCACAGACCAAGGCTTTGTGCTTGGTCCATTCATAAAATACAGGATTTCTAGCGATGAAAATGGTTGACTTGTTGTCACATTTTACTTGAATAGGAGTTATGTCTTCAACTCCAATTTCATTAAAAGATGTGAGAGCCTAGTCAGTTCACTAATCACTCTTCAGATAGATCTGTACTCAAAATCTACTGTAGATAAAGCGACATTCTGCTGCTTTTTCCAGCTTATAGCCACTCTTTCATGTAGTATTATGTACTCACTAATGGATCTTCTAGTTATTGAACATCTTGCCCACTTTGCATCACAAAAAACCGTTAGTTCTAAATTGGTTTTTCTGTTAAAAAATATTCCTTGCCTTAAGGTTCCTTTGATGTACTATAGGAGGTGAATGGCTGCTTGCAGATGCTGTGTAGTTGGTTCTTTGAGGTACTGACTCAGATTTTGAACTGAGTAAGCTAAGTCTGGCCTGGTGTTGGTTAGAAAGTTAATATTCCCAATTAACCTTCTATAGTAAGTTGGATCAGTCAAGATGTCTCTTTAACTGTTTTCAAGCTTTACACTTGTTGGTAAAGGAATGGTTGCACTTCTAGAGGTGTGTGAAATATACTCATTTATGAGGTCCTATGCATATATTTCTTGGTTGAGAAGGACACCTGCATTTGTATAAAGATTCTATGCCAAGGAAAAAACTTAATTGTCCAAGATCTTTTTATCTTGAATTGACTGTCATGAGCAGTCTTACTACTGGCAACTTCATTTGGATCATTGCCTGTAATGATCATGTTGTCCACGTAAACTCCTAAAGTTCTAAACTTACCATTATCCTTGAATTGAGAATAATCATTTGTAGATTGAAGATAACCATTTAGCAAGAGAAAATTAGATTATCTTGTATTCCACTTTCGTGAAGCATACTTCAGCCCATAGAGGGATTTATGCAGCTTACATACCTTGTTTCTGTACAAAACGTTTAACCCGTTTGGTATCTCAATGCACACCTCCTCATGTAGGTCTTTATGTAAGAAGGCATTATTAATGTCAAGCTGGTCAAGTTTCCATTTACTTTTTACAGTAACTTCAACCACGACTCTAAATATGGTCATTTTGAGCACTGGTGAGAATGTCTCCAAATAGTCTTCTTTGTATTGTTGAGTGTATCCCTTCACTACTAAGCGAGCTCTATGCCTCTCTAAGCTGCCATCAGCTTTCAGCTTAATTCTATAAACCCACTTGCAGCATATGACCCGCTTACTGCTCGGTATGTCAACTATTGACGAAGTGTTGTCATTTAAAGCCTGAAATTCTCTTTGCATAGCCTATATCCATTTTGAATCTTTAAAAGCCACTTTTATAAGTCTTTGGCTTGGTAATATCTTGCAACTTACTCAAAACAGAATGTGAGTGAGTAGATAAGGCATAAAAGCTAAGGAACTTGTTGGGTTTAAGATTGATAAGCGATTCAGGAAAGAGGTTACCATGTCTTTGATTGTTTTGTAGCCTTTCATACAAGATATTGCTGAAGATGTCTTCTTTTGCTATCTGAGCTTCTCCCAAAAAATAGTCATTACGGTGACTAGGAGTAGTTCTCTATCAACTGGATCTTCTTAGAATAATAATGTCATCTTGATCCCTTGTGACAGTACTATCTTCTAGAGGTTCAACACTAGTTTCATCTTCATCATGATGATGTTCTTGATCTTTTGATCCTTGGTTTTGTAAATCTTTAGATTGCCTCATCATCATAGTAGCTATAAGATTCATGCATTTGTTCTCTTCCTTGTAACTATTGTTCACCAACCTGTTTTCCTTTCATTTAGGGGAAATTCTACTTCATAAAAGCTTAGGTATCTACTGTTTGTAACAGTTTGTGTTTCTAATTCAAGCACTTTAAACCTTTTTTAAAACAAACATATTGCAGCAAAGGGATCTAGCCTTCGCCAGTATTTGAAGAAAAACTTTTGAAGAAGAATCCCACTAATCGTCACTTTTTCTTGATTGATATCCACACATCAGTCCCACAAGTTCTTTTTCTTGTCAAAAGATAGTACTTCTGATGAAAATTTTAAATTTTGAATTTTCTTTATCTCTCAGTCTCACAGGTTTTTTTAATTTCTATGAAATAAAAGGGAAATAGAAAACTTTCTAGTAATGATGTAGTCCAACAGGTAGGTTAAGTTCTTTCCATTCTTGGAGTTTGAAGCATCCACCATTAATTTTCCCATAAAATTTAATTTTGTCAGAAGAAGTTGTGAATTCGTGCCCCTGGATGTGGTTTCCGTGCTAATAAAAATTAACAAAATATCAAAATATAAAAAAAAATAAAAAATTATAAAAATTATAAAATATTAAAAATTAAAATATCATTAAATATTTAAAAAAAATCTTTTTTAAAATTTATTCAATACCATAAAAATAATATTGATTTCTAAGCAAATAATTTATACTAATTTTTCTACCAATATAGTACCATAATTTGTATCATACATTTTTAATTATTACTTTCTATCAATTTAGATTGAAATAAATAGGAAATAATTTTTTATATTACTGATAAATTTTTTAAAATAAAATTTCTAGATATAATAATTTATTGGAAATAGAGCGACCGAGAATATATATATAACATACAATACTAAGTAGTGAAATTTGTTTGAAATATAGAATAAAATGTTTTTGGAATAATAATTAATTTGCCACTTATTAGGAGCAAGTAATGATAACCAAAGGTCAGCAATTGGCTTCTTCATCTAATGACCCTTCGACCACTAACATCTTTCGAAGAATCAAAACTCTAAAGGTCAGCCCTAGAGTTAAACTGATTGGTTGGAAGTTGTTACATGCTATAACTCCTTGCCAAGCTAATATTGCTAGGAGAATTGGTGGTTGTGATCTCTGTTTCTTTTGTGGAAACAAGGATACTATTACTCATTCCTTCTTTCTTTGTTGTTCAGTGGCTGAGTTATGGAGTAACTTGGTTAATATTGATGATTTCAAAAACAGCAATGATGAAAATTGTATTGAATGGTTGAGATCAAAGATTATCAGATGGGATAAAGATAGATGTATGCAGGTTCTGAATTTGCTTTGGATTATCTATGATGCAAGAAACAAAGTTAAGCATAATCCAACCTTTGCTTGGTGGACAGTGATTGAAGCGAATAAGGCTTTCATTCTACATTACCAAGCCCTGCAGCAGGCTCCCCATTTGAAATTGAGTAAGGATTGCGGTGGCAACCTCCTCCAGTCGGAGCCGCTAAGATCAGTTGGAATGTTATTGTGAAGAAAGGTTCACCCATTAAAGTGGGTGGGATTATTCGTGATTGCAAAGGAATCCCAATGGCTGGTTTCTGTAGCCAAATGAAAAGCACCTGTGAGGTGCAGCATGCACATATCATTGCCATCAGATATGGCATGGAACTTGCTCTTCGAGTAGGCAGCCATGTCATAGGGTATGATAATATGCAAGATTGGTTGGTCCTTATTTTAGTTAAAAATGGTTATATCAACAGGTTGTGGACCCAGGAGGAGTGTAACAAGGTTAAAGCTTTAATTTCTCGCTTTAGAAGGATTGATTGGTCCTGTAATAGTAGTTACTCTAATTTCCCTAGTTTCCTTGTTGCTAATTTAGTTAACCCTCATCAGAATGGTGTGAGATGGTGGTTAGGTAATGATCTTCCCCAGAAGATCAAATCATCATGTATTTTGGATCTTGAGGATAGCCAAACTAGTCAATCTTTTGACTGATATTTGGCTATGTTTGGTGACTTTCTTATATATATACGTCAATTTCGATCAAAAAAAAAGAAAGAATAAGTTGCATATTATTATTCTGAAAATGTTTTATTCTACATTTTAAACAAGTTTTACTATTTAATATTGTATGTTATATATATTCTCAGTCGCTCCATCTCAAATAAATTATTATGTTTAGAATTTTAGTTTTTAAATTTTATCAGCAATATAAAAAGTTATTTATTTTAAGAAATAAATAATCTAAATTGATAGAAAATAATAATTAAAAAATCAATGATAAAAATTATGGTACTTATTTGGTATAAATTAAGGTACTAAATTGGTAGATGAATTGGTATAAATTATTTGTTTAGAACTCAATATTCTTTTTATGGTATTGAATAAATTTAAAAAAATAATTTTTTAATATTTAATGATATTTAATTTTTTCAACTTTTTTAAATTTTTTCGTTCTTTTATTTTAGAATTTTTCCTTTTATAATTTTTTAATTTGTTAATTTTATAATTTTTTGATTTTTGATTTTTAATTTTTTATAAATTTTTTATATTTGTATTGTATTTTGATATTTTTGTTAATTTTTAACACTTAGCAGGCATATTTTCAACTTTAAAAGTACTTTGTTAACTAGTAGGAATATTTTTGTCTTTTTTCTATCTATAGTGGCATGTGTACTTTTCAGAAAATATAGAAATTTCATGACTTTCTTTTTTTTAATGACACTTCATAAATTAACCAAAAATATAGTGGCATTTCATGAAATTTGTTAACATAAACTCACCGATAGTACTATGCAATATGTACCAAAAAAAACAAAAGGAATAGATAGAACAAACTGAAGTTGGGAAGTACTTGAAGTTATGTGTAGCTCACGATGGGTTATTTACTGCCTTGAATTCATAGGAAAATATCACGCGCTAGGCAATCTACCAATGTACTGTTATGTTAGCACACGCAGCAGGGAACAAGAGAGTAGGCATATATGTCCTCACTAATTGGGCCCTGGTGGTTGTTAGAAGTTAGCAAGGACGATTACTAGGGATTCAGTCTATGATTCCCATACTGTTGAAATGGGCCAGTACTTGTTTGGATAGACGATACAGTGTCACTGTTTTTCCAGTTTAGGACTATAATTGAAGGTTTCAGTCTGATGAATCAAAAAGGGCGGAGAAGGACAAGACAAGCCATGATTCAGTAACATGAACAGAAGTGATCAAAAACTGTTTCTTCACTATAAAAATAAATCAAATCCTTTCATATTTGATCATATATATAGAGGTACAAATTAAATAGGTGGGGACAATGGGGATGACCATTTTTCCCTGCAGAATCCCAGCAGAGCATGTGATTCTGGGTGGACCGGACACTTGTCAACAAGTCTTCCTTCCTAAACCCCACCCACCAACCAAGAAATTTCACATTACAGTAGATATGAGATGTTCTGCAGGATATGACAAAGATTTTTGCTATTAAATCCCCCCAACCACATCTTTATTCTTTACACAATACTATACGACTTTAATCCATCACGCTTGAAGAATGCAGATTCACATACTTACTGACTATGCAAAGCTGAAAACCAAACATTTAGTTACTTTCTTTCTCTTAACACTATCAACATTTTTGCAGCCACTTACTCAGCAGAAGCCCTCTTTAGCAAACTTTAGAATCAAGTTGGCAACAGTTCTGGGTTTTTCTAGATGAGGTATGTGTCCACAATCTGGTATTCTTCGAAGGATCGCGTTTGGCAGATCACAGTGTAATCTCTGCATATAGAACAGCAAGTTCATTTACCCAGAAAAAAATACAAGACCAATAGCTAATCATAAATGGTTTAGTGTGCTGTGCTTACAACAGCGAGTTTGTAGCTAATAATCTTGTCATTCTCTCCCCAAATGATCAGTGTTTTCTGCTTCACCTGCTCAAAGAACAAGTAATAATCCCGTTAGTGGACTCTGACAGGAGTTTATCCCCATTCTTTTGCATGCCTGATAATCTAGCTGATGTCAGTTGTCAGCTGAAAGTTAGAAAAAGTATAGGAGATAAATAGTTGATATGACAATTGATGTATGTGACATACATAGACAATAAACTAGCTGATCAAATAAACCGGTGCAAAAGAATGGGCTATATCCTAGATTGGCATTATCCTGTAAAATCTGATCTGAATATTTATCTCTCGTTCTTATCAGCTACCATGTGCCTTTCAAAATCTAGTAAGTTCAGATCAAATAGGCGCTTGCTCAAATAATGTTTGTCGAAAAGGCCTTCTATTCTATTACTGAAGTTAACTGGAGTACCCTGTTGATTTCACGTAGACTTTATAACTGGAAATGAACAGACTAGCACTGTTTATACATGTGGTGTGAGAATAATAGAAAAACAAGAGGGGTAATGGAATGGTACCTGACTTATGAGTGAACTAACTTTATAGCCGCCACTGATCATGAAGTTCACAGTTGCATCTTCCCACCAAGGAAGCAGACAATGCAACCGGCCAATCTGACATAACATCATGATTGAGATCAACCAAACAAAGGATCATCAGACATTTATCTTAGGGGCTAATAATAAGACTTCTACTAATACAGAAAGTTCAGCGGACACATTCTTACGCTCGTCCACTCCCTGCTTGCATTCCATGGGAGATTATAGTAAAGCAAACGATTCACATAAAAACGCAATGGAGCACTCTTCAGTATAGCAACCTAAACACAAGAAAAATAAAACATTGACAAGATATATTGATGACGATGATGATGTCCACTATAAAAACCAAAGCAAATCAAACACTCTTTCACTGTCATGTAAAACATCATGCATTTAGTAAACGTGAGAATAGATTCTATAATGTGTTTTATTTCTCTTTACTGAATGCTCTCAAGGTAGAGAAACAGGCAGTCCCACAAATAATAGAAATTTAGAGCAAAAACAATGCAACAGAGGTACTAACACCAGCATAGGCAACTGTCTTAGGTAGCGTCGCCATCTTCCCCGTGCCTTCAGCATAGACACTTGCATCGATAAGGACCAGCTTACTCACCTACCACAGAAAGAAATAAAGTTTCAGTCCAGAGTGGTCAAGATCATTATAACGTTATATGGATGTACTCACTGCTTCTGAGTGATGCACTGCAAAGTCTATAGCAACAGCTGCGCCTAGGCTGGGCCCAACAAGCACCATGGGCCTCTTTATGTAAGTCCTCCACAGCTGACATATTTGTTTAGAAACAGGTAAGTGAAAGAAAAAAGTCATGTTAACTGCAGAATAGCAGATATCCACCATAGCATAGACACCCTATTTAAGAGTACGGCAGTGAAGGTGAAGTAGCATCTCAACATACTCATGGAGGAGCATATACTATTTATTTTATTTTATTTTTGCTTTTTAGACCTTCCGAACAGCATGTACTATTTGTCAGACTGCATTGAAGTCATTTTTTTTTTCTTTAGGTAGGTAACTACATTTATGCATTCATTCAATACTAGACAGATCTGTCCCGTGCATGATTTTTTTCAGGCAGATTAATGTAACTTAATATTTCTTCTTTACTTGAGAGACAACACGAAAGCAGAGCAAGTTACAGATGAAGAGAGAACCAGCTACCTGATATAGATGCTTACGCTTGGACACTGGATCACATGATTGAAACCCCTCTGCTATAGATACAGAATTGCAGATGGTGGTGTAAAGAGAAGGATATAAGTTAGATCGGACAAAAGAAAAGAAAAGAAAAATAAAACTAAATAGAGGCGTACACATATCATCACTGTTGAATCAGCATTTGAACTACAGCATACCTATGTCAGAAAAACCCCAGCCAAGAATGTCGATAGCCCAGATCTCAAGACCAGCGTCTTCAAGTAATGGGTAAGCATATCTCCATTCCAAACAAGAACTGGTCCACAAACGTGGTAAACTTTTTAAATAATGAGCAGCGAGGAGTGTCTATTTAAGTATAGTCCAAGTTATATTATGATATGTATGTTTGTATCCACGAGTAATTGAACCTTGTAGGCCTTAATAAGATCATTTTCATTGAAAACTAACCAAACTTGTCCTTAAAAAGGACCCAGTTAGCTTTGTTTTCAATTTTCTCCATTTGTTCACACATGTTTAAAATATTTGTCAGGACTTCCCCATATAAAATCGGGCTAGACAATACACATGGTATCACACCTCCTCTCTATGAAGCCTAAGCTGATGAAGTTTACCCTATATGCATCAATTGAGTAAGATGAACATTTCCATTAACATTTACTGCCCAAGAAGGTCACCATACTGGAATCCTGTTTAACAACCCACCACAGCCTAACAACAGAACCTCTGGTGTCGTAGAGCAATTTGCAACTGAAAATTATCACCACCTCGCCAAAACATACTCAGTTTCTTTAAGTGAATTTGAAAAGGGTAGGTCGAAGGATGGATATTGGATGAGAGGAATTCCAGTATGCACCATGTGACATAGACAGTTTCAGATCCTATACTAAAATGAAGGAAGCTTTAGCATATTAGCAGATATTTAACCAAGATTCATCAATGACAAATAGCATCAAAAGGTAAGAAGAATTCTTAAGTTGACATATATAGAATAAGTACTGACCTATCAAAGCCATGAAGAAGAACAACTGGATCTGTCCTCCCCTGTATTGAAGGCCTCACACAACTACTCATGACGCCACGTTCTATATTTTCTACCTGCCATATTAAACACAGGCGATGAATTTACTTCCTTTTTCTTTTGAAAAAAAAGAACTGCCTTTCAAGTACAAGGAAAGCTAAGGTTGAAACTATACACGGAGTTTCCTCTGGCTGCATAAAAGTTCAAAACTACTTGACAGAATCTCAAATTCTGTCATAACAACCACGTTTTTTTATCAGATGATAATTCACATGATTATCAGACAAGAATAAACTTGCTAACAATGTCAGCTCTAAATGCTCAGCTTCTCTCCTGAGCCACTAAGGAGAACTCTCCATAGAAGCTGTGGGTCAAACAATCTCAAAAATTCGACCACCAATCCCCCCAGGGTTCAGCCCCATTGTGATGTAAGACAGAAGACAGTTATCCTCATGTATGAGATATTGAATTACTGTGAATCTTCAATATCTAAGACTCAAACTCAATAATATTAACTGAAATTAAGCAGATGTGCTGCTTGGATGAGAACTAAGAGATTGTTGGTATTATCAATCAAAAGGAATAAATAATGAAACCAACCACTTGTTCTATGATTGATGACCGTACAATGCTACACAATGTCCCAACCCTGTTGCAGAGTAAAGGGTGATTTGAGAAGAAAATTGTTCAAAAATGAGCAGAAATTTCTGTGTATTATTTGTTACTGTTCCATGTCCCGGGCAATGACCCTCTCATGAAAGAAACATAACGTACCTCTCCTATCAGGTGAACCTCACATGCTTCACCAACAGTAAATGGTTTTTTGTTCGGATTGTACATTAAACAAAAGTTGAGTAGCAAAACATAAATGAACAGAAGAATCAGAAGGAAGACGGCCAAAATTCATCATTTTTCAAAGCAAAATGGAAACATTTATCGTAATGAACATTCATTCTCTCTTCATGTCAAGTAGACCAACTTGTTGCACGTTCACAATGCACCAGAATCAAGCCAAATCACAAAATCGCACCACTTAAACATCCGCACCTATTAAAATCAACGTTCGTAAACCATAATCTTCAAACAGAAGGGCACGAGCAAGTAGCTAAACAAGTTTGTAGAGGAGAAAAATCTCGGAGAGAGAAATAAGCAAGAGACAGACAGAATCAGTGGTCGTACTGACCGGAACATGCACTCTCTCGATCCTCTTTGCGAGGGTAATGGCGTGAGAATCCTTAATTTTCCGCACGTCCTCGGGAAGAAATGCAGGAAACCCATTCAAAGAAACTCTCAGCCGCCATTCCGACTTGTATTTCCGAGACCGAAACGGTGGTATCGTCTGCTTTAAGCAGTAGCCAGTGGGTTGAGAAATTAGCATTGTTCAATCTGCTTCCTCACGCCGCCGGTGACAATGCCTTGCTTATTCTGCTTCCCTGCACCGCAGGAGACAGTGGACTGAACAGAGATACGCCGATCAGCGAAGGAGTTGGTTACAGGAGCCTCAGTAACGTGCAAAACAGAACAAGAGAGGGAAATAAGTCGGAACAAGAGCGAGGAAATAGTGAAGACGCTGGTGCCCCTCACAGCGAGTGGGTCTACGGCCGGCCTTCTTATAGGGACCGGCTATCATGACTTCGCAGGAGATTGAAGGCACCGTGTCTTCGCTCATCTCAGCCGCTCGATTGACATTTCTTCTCATCTTACGGTGTAGACACAGTATGGGAAAATCAGGGGTATGTTTGTAATATTGCATGCCTGACAGGGGTCTACCGGGGTATTTTTGTAAACTGGCGTTGCACAACTCATGTGAGATCACCCACAATTATCACATTTGTTTTTTTTTTTTAATATTTAATTATTAATCGGAATTTAAATTCCCCCAATTTCAATCTCCCCTTTGCTGAGTTGCTAACCGTAATCCAAGCAAGTTCTCGAAGCTGCTCTTTTTCGTTTCAACCCATTCTTCTTCCTAAGCCCCGGTCGTTTCCAGTAATCTGCGATTTTGATGTTCCTTTCGACCGTCTTACAATTGTCGCCCATCCATCTGCATCTGTTGGTTGGTAACACAGGTATTAGTCCGGAGTAAGCTTAGTTTAAATTTGTAATTGAAATACCCCAAACCTTAATATGTTATCTAAATGTTAAACTATGGTAAAATAAGGCTAAGATATGCCTTATAAATGCCAGTGTACAATTTAAACCATAGTAAAAACACAATAAAGCACTAAGACACAGTTTGAGCAAAAACATGCTCTAAGCTTGGACTGAACTTGGTTAGGATCCAAAGAGCCTACCAAGACTTTATAACATTCAATTATGATTTAATAAGGCTAATTAAGTCCTTAGGAAACTTTGGTAGACAATTAAACCAAACAAAACACAAATAAATACCTTAAGCCAATATGGGCGAAAATGTGCTCTAAGCTTGGGATATGTTTGGTTAAGACCTAATAAGCATACCAAGACCTTATTTATATGTTAATGAACATATTAAATCAATTACTAAAGAAAACCAAGCTTGAAAACAAGCTAAAACATAAAATGTGCTTTAAGGAGCCTTAAAGCACATTTCTGAAAAATTGTCTTGTAAATGAGTTTTGAGTGGCTAAATGTCCATCATTACTCTTTAATCAACATGTGTACTACTTAGTATCACATTAGGAAGTCTAGATCAATGGGAAATCAAAAATTTCACTAATATGTGCCTTAGTTTGTGAATAGTGCTCAAATAGTGCTAGTTTAAGTCATAAGTCAACATAAGTTATTTAGATGGTCACAAAAAGACCATATATATCTCTAATATGTAAGGGGGCACGGTTTTATGGGTGTGAGTCATCACACTTGGCTAGCCAATTAAAAGAAAGAAAGAAAAGTAAGTAAAAGGTTACTTTTGCTTTTAACATAAATATCTTCAAAGTATACTCTCTCACCTCATTCTCTTCTTTCTCACTTGGTTTCCCACCGTCACCTATCTTCATCCTCCCAAGCAATATCGTTTTTCTACAGTCCACACTCATTCTTCACTTCTTTCACTTGTAACGTTATGATTTCATGCTCCAAAATCAATTTCAAGACTACCCTTGTCTTAGTTAGGCCAAGCTCTTCATTTCCCTCTTTTCAAATCTTCAGAACTCAATTTTGGTGCCATGGAGATTCACCATTGAAGGAGCTTGAGCCCATATTTTCATGCCTTGTCATTCTCTATGCTTCAAGGTAAGGAAAATCAAAGAAAGCCAAGTTCTCTTTCATTTTCTTGTATAACCGAAAATTCACCTTACAATGGTGCATTACCTTGCTCTCTTCTTAGCTTAATTCAAACTTCAAAGGGCTAGGAGGAGTCCTATCTTGCCACTTAACCAAGCTCTCTTTCAAATTCCAAAGTAATCATCAAATTTTAGTGTTTTAAGACACTTATGTAAACCTAGGGTTTAATTATGAGTTTGAGTATTAAACTTAATGCTCATTACCCTTATAGTATATGGTTAGAAGGTTGACAATGATAAAAGCTCTTGCCGATTTTCAATCAAGAAAACAAGAGAAAACCAAGTGAGAAAGCTTGGAAACAAAAGGTAAATGACCTCGCTTAATGTGGTTTTGTGTACTAGGAAATGAGCTATATTTGCTTAATAATAACCTAAAGAGCCAATGGGAATGAGATATAAAACTATCCACAAGGTGGACTAAAAGGACATGGGAGCATTGTTGTGTGTATTCGCAGGTTGAAGGCATTTAAATGTGGAAATTCAGTGTTTAAGGTTTATGCAATTTTAAGGGCCTAAGTGCCAAGAATTTAAGTTTGTGCACTATATTGTGATGTAGTGTTGTCTAAAGGTTAGTTGTGTGTAAAGAACATCTCTTGTGAAGATGGATATCTTTAGAGGTTAAAGGATGAAAAACAATATGTTTGTGTGTAAGGAATGTGTATTAAGAGATTTAGTGTTCTTGGTTGTATAATGGTGGAAAAACTATGTGTTTTGGTGTAAGGTGATACAAGAGAAGCTATGGCGAAAATTTAGTTGATAAACAAAGGAAGTATAATACCTTGTGAAGGATTAAGTATGAACTTGTGGAAAGACTTGAGGAGTTTGTGTAAAGGAAGTGATGAGGATGCAAAATGATGCTTAGGAGTGGTTATCATATTAAGAAGACACCTTGGTTAGTCTAAGTTGTAGGTATGCATTACCACCTAGAAATCCAAAGGAAAAATGTTGTAAGTGTTAGGAATTTTTGTAAGAATTGAGTAACAAGTTTGGTGATGATTAAGGAAGGTTTGGTGCATGTTTTAAGGTGTTTAAACATGTGGGAAACATGTGGAAAGAGTGTGGATAAGTGGGAAAATATGGGGGTGAATTTGGAGTTCAAAATGAGGAGAAAAACACTTTTTAAAATTGGTCTGTTGTGGACCGCCCTAGGGACCGCCCCTGTGGGGAGGTCCAGCGCAGGAGAAGTAGTTTCTGTTGTGGACCGCCCCTGGGACCTCCCCAGAGGGGCGGTCCAGACCAGAGAAGAAAAAAAAATGTGTGTTTAAGGCTTCTAATGATGGGGGATTGGATGGTGATGGTTTTAGATGATGTTTAGGCCTTGTTTGGTGACATGTAAAGGCCTTAAAATGTGTAAACAAGTGTTAGGAGGTTTGGCGAGTAAATGAGTGAGTGTTTAAGGACTTTAGAAGTAAGCTTGTACATGCATTGGAGGATGTTATGTGAAGGTTTAAGTGTGCTAAATGATGTTAAAGCATACTAGGATATGTAAGGTGAAGTTTGGAGTCAAATAAGCATTTTTAAACAAGGGTCTGGAGCAGACCGACCTTGGGGACCGGACTTGCAAGGTCGGTCGGGCTTGAATTTTGTATACGGAATATGTCTTTGGAATAGCCGACCTTGTGGACCGGACTTGCAAGGTCGGTCGGGTAGAATTTTTAAACGGTAAAAGTGTCTGGAATGCACGACCTTGGGACTGGACTTGGCAAGTCGGTCGAGGTGTAAATTTTCAAACCTGGATGTCACTGGAATGGACCGACCTTGGGTAAGGTCGGTCGGTAAGGTCGGTCGATCTAAAACTTGTAAAAAACAAACAAACAAAGTGTGGCCTAGGTAGTTAACCCTAGGGGGTATAATGAAGGTAATCAAGGGTAAGTTTACGCATAAAACATGTCATATAATCATGAAAAATGCTTAGTAAACCGGAAGCTAAAGAAGGTAATTAACCGACGTTATTAATCATGTTTAGGAACTACGTTTGGCGGGACTCGAACACAGCAGGGACCAGGTATGGTTTTCTTGCAACCTGTGTCCTACCGGATTACACCGGCTTGTATGCCAATGTGTTTTTCTGTATGTTTGCCACGTTGTAAGATAAAACATGTAATGTTTATAGTAATTCATTTATGTGGCGTGTTCAATTCCGATACCGTTTAACCTCGGAAGTGTTATACCTTAGCTAACCAAATCTAGGATCACATAAGAGAACGGTATCCGGATTTAACGACCCAAACCATGGGAACGTTCTAACCACGGCTATGCGTGAGTTAATTGTGTGATGTTTGTGTTTGAATGTATGAACCTCCCTTTGTGTTTTTAATCCAGTTGTAATACTGTATGGTGTATGGATGTGATAGGTTCCACAGTAGAGCCCTTAACTAGTTTATATATATATATTATGGGGGGTGAGGAATCCAGTCGTTCCGGGTCGCGTGTTGTTTTGGGAGTGGGTATCCTTCTTAGCTTTACCCTCCTCTCTATTATGGTTGTTTCCCTCACGGGTTACGATCTCCCATTAGCTTACTCCAAAGCTTAGCTATTCTGACTTATGATCGGTTTAGGGGGAACATGTGTTTGTGTGGTGTGTTCGGGTCACTAAATCCGATCCATCTTAACTTAAGTTACTCGTCCAACTATTAGGACGGTAATGAGTGTTGTATAACGAGTTTATCATGAGGGTGACATCATTCTCTAGGCTCACAAGTGAATTAACTATGTATGGGTCGGTTCCTAAGAGAACCGTTCCTGTTATGTTATGTGTTATTGTTGTACTGCAATTCCCATTGCGATGTTATGTTATGAGCACGTTGAAACGTGAAAAGAGTTGTTATGTGGTGTATGTGGATCATGGATATGAATCCCAGTTTATAAAAGAGACGTTTATGGATAACCCGATTATTGGGTAAGTGTCGTCTATTAAGGAAGTAGCTCCACTAGAGGAGAACCCTCTAGGGTTAATGAACACAATGAGTGATTTATCAAGTAAGGATGTGTTATCTGTTTGTTGAGCCCATTGTGGTGAATGTTATGTGTTGTGTTTATAGTTTACATGCATGACTCAAATATAATCAACCGCATGCTAAGACGACAATTAGTTGTGCGTGGCTTGGTAGCATGCGGGCTACGGGATTACCATACCAGCAAAGGTGCTGAGCCCCTTGGGGGCCACCCTTTCTCTTCTTTTCCCTATTTCAGGTACAGGAGCTGGAAGCTGTTCGAGAGTAGGACGGGGTAGTCGTTTGTACATGGGTAATCATTTAAGTTATATATGTACAGTAGGTGTAGTAAGACCGAAATTGTTATCGGCATTCGTTTGTGAATACTCGGTACAGTTGAAAGGTGTATGTTGTTGTTGTTGTTAATGGAAAGGGACAATAATGTGTAGTCGCTCGGGAATCTAGTCCATCAGACCGGTACAATGTATATGTAATAGCGTTGTTAGCCACGTGGGTGGTTAACGGCGTGTAACACCAACGAGTTAAGTAATGTGATGAAGTATGTTTTCCGCTGCAGTGGTTGTTAAGTGTGTTAATGTTGGATGGGGTGTTACAGTAATATTGTAAATTTTCTTCTCCACGAGTCCATGAATAATCCCCACTATCTTTGTCCATTTAGTTTGCATGCGAATGGTTCTAGTGTTTTTCATCACTCTCCCTTGTTTGGCTTTAACCTTTTTTCTGTTGAATAAAATTGAAATCCTCTGTGTCCGTTATTCTTAAATCTACAACCGCAGAAGTTATTTGGATAACTGATTGGTCTGTGGCCACTTGTTATAATAAATTAGTAAGTTTGGTTTCGTGAATTATGCTCAGCATTACCGAAAGCGAGGTATGAAACCCTAATACGGTTGGAATTGCTACATTAGTTAAACGGCTAAGCCCCCAACTCCCCCTCTGCGCCGATGCCACTGCTCTCATGTATCCAGTTCCATGCAAATTTTGCATGTATCTTTGTTTAGACTATTATCTGCTAACCTGTCCTATTTTAGGCCAACCTATAGAATTCTATACCCTTACACGGCTACCCCACCTCACAACATTGAGCTCCCTGCTATTCCTGTGATACAGCTACCTGAAAGATGTCCCCCAAGATTTTTTGACCAGACCCTCTCGACACCCTGTTTATCAGCCGAGTTTTACCATCATATTGTCAAAACAATCTACTACGTGGTCATGAAAAAGTATGATCCAGTCACAAAAATTGCACACATTAGATCCTATTTTTGGCCAATCTATAGGGCTACCCACCTCATAACATCGAGCTACTTCTTGGTCGTCATGTGATACATCTAGCGGAAAAATCTCCCCCAAACTGATTTTACCAGACCATCTCGGTATCTGACTCAACAGCCGAGTTTTACCACCATCTTGTCATAAAAATGTACTAGGTGGTCATCAAAAGTATGATCCAGTCACGAAATTTGCACACATCAGGTCCTATTTTTGACCAATCTATAGGGCTACCCCACCTCACAACAACGAGCTACTTGCTCGTCATGTGATACATTTAGCGGAAAATCTCCCCCCAAACTGATTTTACCAGACCATCTCGGTATCTGACTCAACAGCCGAGTTTTACCACCATCTTGTCATAAAAATGTACTAGGTGGTCTTAAAAAGTATGATCCAGTCACGAAATTGCACACATCAGGTCCTATTTTTGACCAATCTATAGAATTCTAAACACTTAAAGGGCCACCCCACCTCACAACATCGTGCTACTTGCTCGTCTTGTGATCAGTTACTGATGTTAAATTTCTGTGCTTATTCGCTAATGTTGTTCATCATAGATTTTTTAAGTACGATGAATTATGTATGTAGTGTATCCATCGTCCATTATCTTGGTATCTGACAACAATGTGCCCCCTTATTATTAGTGTTTTAGGTTGTAGTCTGTTTAATTATGACGTTTGATTTCGATGGAAAATTACAGTTATGGTATGCACCCCTTAGATTCGGGAACAATTCGTAAAAGGGGTTACATGAGCTACTCTGGATCCATGGTTGTTGTCTTTTTCAACAATCCATTCTTTTTTCCAAGTCTTGAAATTTGTGATTATTTATGAAATGTTTGTCGTTTACTTGTGTTGTCCTTAATATGAACGGTTATAAGTCCACTGAGCCACTCTGGACCCAAGGTTTGTGTCTTATACATCATTCCATTCTTTTTTCCAGGCATGAAATTTCTGATTATGTATGAAATGTTTGTCGTTTCCCTGTGTTTTCCTTAGTATGAACGATTATTAGTCCACTCAGGTTTACTTGGTCAATGGGTCCTAAACGATCACGTAGTGCAGCTGCTGAACGTAAGCTTAAAAGAAGAAGGTTGTGCATCATCAATCGGTTCATGATGATGCTGAACCCCAAGATGGGAAGCAGCAGGGCGCTGAGGACCGGCATTCCGACAGCTACCAGAACAAGTGCGCGCCCAAGAAGATGATTGAGATGGTCAATAATCTTGTCAACGGTGGTATATTATCAGACTTTAGGAAGGTTCTACGTAATACTGGGTTTATTATCGGTCTGACCAAGATATCAGTCGATCGTATGGATCGAGTCTTGATACACAATCTATTACAGTTGTATGACAAGGAGTCAAAGTCATTCCGTCTCGGTGAAGGAAATTTGCTCACGGTGGGGCCTGATGACGTGAAGAGGGTCTACAATCTTCCATCGGGAACTTACCAATCAAATTAAGTCCCAATCGTACAAGTAGGGCTAAAACAACTTGGTGCTGAGATGGGATTGCGGTACCCGTTGGCTCCATTGGCATCTGTGTACAGTAGGATCCTTTGTGAAAAAGATCCTGAAAAAACGTACGAAGATGTTTATCTTGTACTCATTAGAATGTGTACTCAACCGTATCCCAACAACAGAGTCAATCTCAACTACACTGACTTTTTACATGATCTGGAATTGATTCCAAAATATAACTGGTGTCACGCACATTTCAAACACCCTGATCAGTGGTTTAGACAAATATGCTGATTCCAAGGATGTAAGCCCTCTACTCAAAGGGGATTTCCATTTTCTTCTGTTTGTAAGTTACTCCTTAACACATTTACATTCATTCTATGTTGTTTATGTGAGATCCATGATGTCGTAACAGTAGTACACACAACGCAGGTATTTTCTTGACAGTGTACTGTTTGTGATGAAATACCGTCTGACGTTGTCCCAACATGTGGACTCTGGTCAACAGAATCTGTAAGAGACAAGTTACGAGATCTGAAGTCTGTTGAAGCTATATGCAGAGGTCGGGTTAAGTATCGTGGTACATCCAGCTGTAACATGGGGACCACTATGCCAAAATCCCATTACCGTGTAGATCGTCAGTCTGTTGGCACTGAGGTTTTGGATGATGGGGAAATTGACATGACTTTATCAGAGGTAAACGAGTCTTGCGTTTTGACCACTGTTATTTCCGAACTCTGTTATGTATATATGTGATTTTTAAAATTTTGTCCATCTGCAGGCCACTGCAGCACACGTGAAGCTGTATTAGAGTCCAACAGATGGATTTGGAGGGTTGAAACATTGAATAATTACATTGTAGGTTGCTTCAAGCAGACGGTAAAAGTAACGATGCACAGGGTAAGGCAGAAGCTGATGGTCTGAGTGAGTGGCGACCCGAAGAAAAGCAGTTACGATGGTGTACAGAAAATACCGGTGATTGCAATCTTGCGGCGCAGGTATTCTGTCCCAATCAGGCTCTATGTTAATCATTTTTGTTTGCCGTTCAATCTTGTGATAATTATTGGTGATACTTTTATCGATTGGAACCAATTTGTGGCTATAGTCTTTAATCACCCTGCGCGATGGAGGTTCGAGCCAACCACCTGTCAAGTATGATGTTGAAAAGGTAAACATATATGGTGATTATCAGGTAATCATGCCTCAAGTTTTAAGCATCTATCATTTCTAATATAATGAGTGTCTCCGTGTGGTTTCATTGTAGACTGGTATGGATGGAGAGGATGGGGTGTGTTAAGTGCTGAGAGGGAGGACGGCGGTGCATTAGGTGCTGAGAGAGAGAGATGGATCAAAGGATTTATCTGAACAGTGTATTGAAGCTGAGGGGGGTGATAGCACGCTCGCTACCAATGTTGTTGCGGCAGAAGTAGATCAAACTCCAACAGAGGGCGGTGTGAACACACATGTCGGAGATCCGCCGGGTGGTCAATCTGAATGCAAGGCCTCAGTTGATACGGTGGTGGAGACTATGATTTTGACGGATAGTTCTCCCAAAAGGATGTTGAGTCTATTCATACCAGTCCCAACATGCCCAGGCAAGTGAAGAAAGGACGTTTGTCAGTGTTCACCTTACGTCTATACCGGGGCAAAGCGTGCAGCCAAGCTTAGTGGGACTGAAATTCAAATCTTGGAGTATGTTAGGGGAGCCGTATGCGATGACCCGGTGTAAGCTTATACATACTTTGCCGTTAACTTCCATAATAATGATGAAATTAAGTTGACATATTGTCTTGTTTTACAGGAGTATGCAGGTCTTTTGTGATGATTTCAATACACTGACTCAGCATGACATGTTAACAATGAATGATGACCAGTGGATAAGCACCAATGTTGTTAACAGTTTTTTTTCACTATTTAAACCGTCATCAACAAACTAAGAGGGTCATCAATGCCATATTCATGCCTGTTTTGATGGTAATGTCCGTATAATCCTACAATTAATGATTTCAAATATTCGTTTTCTGTATCTCATCTGCAACATGAACTTATTATCTTGCGCATGACAGTCCCAGTCTTCAGTACTGAAAGATGTATCGTGTGATGACCAGTTCTTTATAAAGCAATTTGATAGTCTTCTCAAAAATCTTTGCATTGAAGCGGACACTGTCAAAAATGTAAATATGTACGTACATGGCACCTTAATTCCAATTTGGTGGGTATGCTTATTGTTTGAAATGTTTTAATCACTGTTATTGACATTGCTAATGGTCTGTTTCCTTCAGTTTGTTTTCCCAGCGTTGTATGAGTCACACTACGTCCTAGTAGTTATCAACATGGTGAACAAACAATTTCACTGGATAGACACTTTACCTCAGTCGAATTTGAACTTCAGAGAGCTAAAGTGCATGTCTCCATACTGGTAATTATGTGCGATGGCATAACCATGATTTTGTGGATTTGCGTACCCGTTGATTTTTGTCATCCATTTAAATTTTGTCGTCTTGTTGTCAACCACTACAGTTGAAATATGTATTATGCTGGCTCATCCATCAAGGAATAGTGGACAAAGCGGTGTTTGAATGGAAGTGGGACATCTGCACGTTGTTTGATCAGGGGGATGCGGTAAGCTGTGGCCTACATTGTATGCGGATGATGGAGAACTATTTAGCAGTAATCAAATCGCGTAACGCCCGTCATGATAAATCTGTGTGGTCTGATTGGACCAACAAAGATTATATCTCATACCATCGAGCAAGAATATCTATCATACTACTCTTACAGCCTGAGAACAGTCTGAAGGAACAAATCGTTGAAGCATCCTCGTCAGCTGATGTTATGGATGCTATTGTTGTGGAGGGTGCCAAACAAACAAGAAGGTCTGTACGGAATCGAGGTGGCAGGTAGGTACTGGGTTGCGAGGGCACACTTAATTTTGACCGTGTGTATCTTATTAAATGGTGTGTGGATTTCCCAATGATGTGAATACTACCTATGGTTGTATATCTTATTCGATGGGTATGGTTTGGGGGTGGGTGGTTGTTTGTTTGTTACAACAGTGTTAAAAAGTTGGTCCTTCTGATATGAATGGGTCATGTCGCCAATGTTCTCCATAAATGGCAGAGGCAATGGCTCTTAATTTTGCTCTGTCGGCCGTTGATGATATGGAAATGTTGGTTTTTGTATGTATAGCGACTGTCTCGCAGCGGTGAATGTTGTAAATGGGAATGGCGAAGTAGATGTAGATGCTGGGGTTATTTTGTGTAGTTTTGAGAGGAGGATGAATGATATGTTAGATTGCTCATTTTCTTTTGTTGATAGTAGTCAAAATGTTAATACCCATGTAGTTGCATACATTAGGTCTTATTTTTGGCCAACATATAGTATTGTACACTGTGCAGGGCTACTACCCAACCGTAAAACAATTAGCTACATGCCTGTCCCGTGTTGCAGCTACCTTAATCCTCTTAAAGCAACCTTTTTTGACCAGACCATTTCGATACCTGTCTAACAGCCAAGTTTTGCCTCCATCTAGTCATAAAAAATACTCTGCGGTCATACCAAAGTACGATCTAGTCACGTTTGACGCAGCAGGTAAGTTATTTGGCCAAAACGTATGAAATTGTATAAAGTTCAGACAGGGCTACCCGACCACCCCAACAATGAGGCCTCCCCTTCCTTTGATGCAGCTAGCTGAATCATATCAGTGCAAAGTTTTGATGAGTAGACCCTCTCAAAACCTGACTTGTAGGTTAGGTGTACCACCATCTAGTGACAAAAATATAGTTGATGGTGATGAAAAACTATATGATCTTGTTACATTGCACATCTGGGTATTTGGCCACAGATATCAAATAGTATGCCCACACAAGGCTACCCAACCCGCACAACAGTGAGCTACCTGCCCTTGAAGTGATGCAACTACTTGAATCCACCAGGGCAAGATTTTTTGACCACTGCCTCACGATACCTGACTTGTTTCCTAGTTTTGTTGACATCTAGTGATTAAAATACACTATAAGGTCAGAAAACAGTATGATATAGTCACGTTTCACGCAGCAGGTCCGTTCTTCGGCCAAAAGGTATCAAATTGTATACCCCTACAGGGCTACCCGACGGCACAGTGATGAGCTACTTTCCCGTCCTGTGATGCAGCTACCCGAATGCTCATATTTTGCCAACTTTTTTGACCAAACCCTCTCCATGCTTGACTTATAGTCGAAGTGTATCACCATCTAGTCATAAAAATGTACCATGTGGTCATACAAAAGTGTGATCTAGTCACTTTGTGAACATGAAATTCGTTATTTGTACTTAAATACAAATATTTATAATTATTCTATTATTCAAAGCATTTTATGATGTATATAATATATGTCAGAAATAACATTAGCTATCTAAATACAAATAAATATCACGTATGAATTATTTTCTTTCACAAAATTTACCACGGATACAATACCCCCAACGAGTATTAAAAATGACTTGTCATAGGATAACTTTTAGTCTCTTAACCTTTTAATACATGACCAATAGTGGAGGTCTGCCACTATCTTATCACAAGAATTTACTCATTGGTCATACCAAAGCATGATCTAGTCACGTGTCACTCATCAGTTCCAGTTTTTTGGCCGACATACAGAAGAGCTACCCGACCGCACAGTGATGAGCTACTTTCCCGTCGTGTGATGCAGCTACCCGAAATCTCATATTTTGCCAAACCCTCTCCATGCTTGACTTATAGTCAAGTGTATCACCATCTAGTCATAAAAAGCTACTATGTGGTCATACCAAAGTGTGATCTAGTCACGTTGTGCACATGAAATTCGTTATTTGTACTTAAATACAATATTTATAATTATTCTATTATTCAAAGCATTTTATGATATATATATATATATAACACATATCGGAAATAACATTAGATATCATACCCTCATCGAGTTTTAAAAATGACTTGTCATATAGGATAACTACTACTCTCTCAACCTTTTAATACATGACTAATAGCGGCGGTCTGCCACCACCGTATCATAACATTGTACTCTTTCGTCACACCAAAGCATGATGTAGTCACGTGTCACTCATCAGTTCCAGTTTTTTTGGCGGACATACAGAATTCTATACTGTCTAGAGCTACCCGACCAGACAGTGATGAGCTATATCCCCGTCCTGTGATGCAGCTACCCGAATTATCATTTTTTTACAAACCCTCTCCATGCTGGACTTATAGTCGAAGTGTATCACCATCTAGTCATAAAAGTCTACAATGTGGTCATACCAAAGTGTGGTCTAGTCACGTTATGAACATGACGTTCTTATTTGTACTTAAATACAAATATTTATAATTATTCTATTATTCAAAGCATTTTATGATATATATATATAAACACATATCGGAAATAACATTAGCTATCTAAATAATAAAATATCACGTATGAATTATTTTCTTTCACAAATTCTACCACCGATACAATACCCCCAACAAGTTTTAAAAATGACTTGTCATATAGGATAACTTTTACTCTGTTAACCTTTTAATACATGACCAATTGGGGAGGTCTCCCACCATCTTATAATAAAAATGTACTCCTTGGTCATACCAAAGCATGATCTAGTCACGTGTAACTCTTCAGTTCCAGTTTTTTTGGCCGAAGTACAGAATTCTATATTGTATAGAGCTACCCGACACCACAGTGATGAGCTACTTTCCCGTCCTGTGCTGCAGCTACCTGAATTCTCATTTTTTTTGCCAAATCCTCTCGATGCTTGACTTGTAGTAGAAGTGTATCACCATGTAGTCATAAAAATCTACTATGTGGTCGTACCAAAGTGTGATCTAGTCACGTTGTGCACATGATGTTCGTTATTTGTACTTAATATAAATATTTATAATTACTCTATTTTATATATATATAGTATCGGAAATAACATTAGCTAGCTAAATACAAATAAATATGACGTATGAATTATTTTCTTTTACAAATTTTACCACGGATATGATACCCCCAACGAGTTTTAAAAATGATTTGTCGTATAGGATAACTACTACTCTCTCAAGCTTTTAATACATGAGTAAAAGCGGAGGTCTTCCACCATCTTATCATAATAATGTACTCTCTGGTCATACCAAAGCATAATCTAGTCTCGTGTCACTCATCAGTTCCAGTTTTTTGGGCCGACATACAGAATTCTATACTGTCTAGAGCTCCCCCCGACCGGACAGTGATGAGCTACTTTCCCGTCCTGTGATGTAGCTACCCGAAATCTAATATTTTGCTTAACCCTCTCCATGCTTGACTTATAGTCGAAGTGTATCAACATCTAGTCATATAGAAAGCTACTTTGTGGTCATACGAAAGTGTGATCCAGTCACGTTGTGCATCGTTATTGGTACTTAAATACAAATATTTATAATTATTCTGTTATTCAAAGCATTTTATATATATGTAATATATATCAGAAATAACATTAGCTATCTAAATAATAAATATCACGAATGTTGACCTATTGACCTCCCTTGACCAAAGAGACATGTTATTTACCCCTCTCATTATGTTGACTTCAGTAAATGGGTTTACTTATTCGATACTCTTCCTAGTTCCTATTCCTCACTCTCGATAGCTTCGTCTTCGTTGGTTCGGATCCCTAATCTATCTCGACCGTCTGTCTAAGGTAACGAAAAACTTGATTTCCATTGCAACGATCCACGGCGCTGTTGTGCTGCTCTATTCTGTCGTCAATCTAGGGTTCGGAACTTGATTTTTTTTCGCTTTTGAATCCCAGTACCGCTGCTGTAATCTGTACCTGATTTAGGGTACTGGATTTTCAAGTCATTCTTCCTAAACGATTCTGTGTGGTTATGAATTTAGGGATTACTACCCTTGTCTGCGTTTTCAGGGTTCGCACGCGATTTAGTCCCGTTTATCTCTGTTTTATTGACGTCATGAACTACATTTGGGGGGAAATTTTTATGGACAGTCCAAGACCCTGGATTAAGGGTTCTGGGATTTGGCAATTTCCCTGGCGATTATGTCACGTCGTTGCTCTGTTGTTTGGCTTTGATGGTCGGCTCTCTTCCCCTGTCTTATTCACGTTCTATATTATGGTATCTGTTTATGGGAACAAAAAAATTGTTTGGGAACTTACCAAAACCTGCTGTATCCACGGGCTACCTAGAATATCTGCTGCTTACTTACCCGGAACATTTGTTGTTCTAATGCTTTTTGTCTGGCTGAAATAGATTGAAATATTCATCTGTTTATCTGCTTCTGTTATACGAACAGCTATTGGTTCT